>OY728152.1:995895527-997145527 GCA_963277665.1 Viscum album
CCCGAACACACCTTGGACAACCACCAAAACTACCCTGCTCAAAGAATCATGGTCTATAATGGAACTCAGGCCATCACAACCTACCTGAAGTGTCTTGGGATATTCAAGAAAGGGAGTAGAAAAGAGCTAATAACCAACCATTCATAGGAGTGTTGGGAAAGACACCCTCCCATGTGAAATGGGCATGTTCGTTACTAAGTTCTCAACTAGGGTGGGGTGCGAATAAGAAACATAAAAACTACTGATATATGTATAGGTAATAAGAACTCGTCCCGACCAAGGGTTTCCACATCCAGACAAAGCACAACACACTTTTTACTATTCATTCATAATGGAAGGAATGACACTCACGGCCAAGTCCCAAATCATTCACAAAATAAATTCCCCAATTAAGACATTATTGTTTTCATGTTCAAGTGATCCCAATTAGGTGAATTTTACAATAATGGACAACTAACAAGCATAACCACAAGCTAGAGAATGATAAACAACCAAACAACAATTTAAGCATTCACAACCTGTTCTCTTGAGAAGTCACAACAACAAAGGGATCGTTGAGATCCCTAGATGTTATGGAACCAAACCATGCCTCGAGATACAACACCACACAACTTCAGAATCACAACCAACAATTGTGCCACAATAGAGGATCCCATCCACATCCACATCATCGCACAATCATCAAGTAGAACAAATAGACATGCCACCATGACAGAGCATTGAAGTTTCCAGACTCGAGTACATCATTCACTAGGATTTCTTATTTCTGTTTAGTTAACCGGGGTGATCAAACAAGGATATTTGTTCAGTTGACATTCATTTAATAAGCCGATTTTATGTGATTAACCAAATTCCCATGTTGGTGCAATAAAACCATCACAGAGGACAAGGGTTCATTAGTGAACAAGTAAAGACCACCAACGACCATGATTTTCAGTGAGAATAAGCCCATAAAGTTCACATCATATAGAAATTATAATAGAGTACAACCGAATTGTCAAATGCATACCATCATTCTTTAACAGTCTGTTTATTATCTTTTTTAAGGTTTTGTTTCATCAACACATAGAGAAACAATAGCGTACCTACCCCGCATGATACACAGTATGGAGAGATGAATAAAATCCCTACTTGGTTGATCAAGGATCGAAGTTCTTCTCCACGTTCCAAGAATTGGGGATGTGTGACTTGTAGGTAAGTAACTTCGAGGACTCCAAGGGTGAGTATAAATGCTCTGGAACATGCGCACTACTTGCCTAAGTAAGGGGAACTCCAAACACACCAGGAAGAAAAGAATACCATCCATGAGGAAGAAGAAGAATGAATTACCATGCGATATATAGATGAGATCCCATTATTATGGGTTATGGAAATTTGAACTACATTAAAGTCAGATCATGGTTCTCCACACGGTTTGGCAGTTACGCACGATGGGATTAATTTTCATTTAACAATTCTCCTCGAAGGGGTGGTCATAACAGCTATGCGTTAAACATGTTTCTTTAACCATAAAGAAATGCATAACAGCGGCAGAACTAGAATGTATGGGGAAGGGCGTGACATAGAGGAAAATCCACATGTTTTGGTATGTTAAGGGTTGCCCGACTCAATGGGGATTTTATATATTATTTATGGGATTTAAATGGCTTTGAAAGGCCGAATTAAATCATCACTATGTTAAAAGATATGTTAAGGGATAGGATAGGTAGGGAATTAGAAGGTGAGGACATTGTGCCACCGTCACGGTGTCACCCACACGGTTCCACCGTCACTGTTCCACAACGACTGCTGTGCGACCATGGCTGGTGCAATGACTTCGGTGGAGCTATGTTTTGGAAATGTAATGGACCAGGTGGGTTGAGGCCATTACACAAAAAACCCCTAAGATTCCAATCTAAAAATATTTGGCTATTTATCCCTCTTGTCAGATTCTAGATCCCTAGTTTCCCTTTTCACACATCCATATTGCAATAACACCTAAATTATTTGCTCGGTCTGTCCCCATAACACATACTTATTGTGAACTAGCACAAACATCAAATTCTCCTCAATGGACACATCTGTCTCGAGGTCAAATTAATCCACATAGATGATAGGATAAGGGCCAGTGTTATAAATCCATAGTTGTGATACATGGAAAACATCAGGCATATCGCTTCATTTAAGTGGAAGGGTCAATCAGTATGCCACTAGCCTAATTTTACCCAGTACCTTAAAAAGTCTTCTAATCTTCAGAGAATACACACCCAACCTCTGTATTATATAGTGACCCATCCTAGGAGACACCATAAAGAATACACGAACACCATTTGTAAAATCAATTGGTCATCTCCATCTATATGTATACGATATGCACCAAGTATGAACCATAAAAATACATTATTGAATCAACTGTACAATATTTGATGTCTTTCGCATGAGACATAGTCAAAAAAACACATAATCACCCATCTCTATCCCACAAAGTGGTGATCCACAGGGTGTACAATAATGTGCTTCATATTGTGAAATCTGTATCGTATCCTTATAACTATTGTTATAGGCAACACCACTAAATCCATGTACTTCTCCCAAGAACCACTAATGTCATGTACACATGCCCACATCATATCCTCTAACACCTATATCATATGCTCTAATTTTACATATTTCAATTGGTGGAAATACATTCTCAAAAAAACTGTTGTGATAATAACATTCTGTAACCCCTACCAAACGCAATAATAAATTTTCGAATCACAATCTGAAACTCTTTTCTATGGAACCCCATGAAAACAAAATACTTACCATAAATATTGTACTTCTAACTATACTACTGTAATGGATTCCCTTTAGTTAGATTGTGTGATACATTCTTTAGTCAATCAACATCAACCCAAATAGAATCATTCATAATAAGATTCCTTGTAAACCTACCACAAAATCCATAGTTGCATCAACCCACTTCTATTTTAGAATTGGAAAGTGCTGCAATAGACCATGAAGTCTATGATCCTCTGCCATTACATGGTTATAGGTGAATCATATTGTTACGAACCCTACTATATCATTTTTCATATATGGCCACCAAAACTATTGTCACAGGTCATGGAACATTTTTTCACCCCAAGATGTACTAACCACATCGAGGCATGAAATTATCACATGAGTTCCTATCACATACTTTAAGCAACAAAAACCCTATTCATCACAAATATATAGTCTCATCCTTATCTATTAACATTTTTATGGTGCCTCCCCACCATTATGGAATTCTCTAAAATATAAAAACTCTGGACACTCTTATTTCCTCTCCTTGATCTGTCTCGAGAGTGTAAACTCCACTACTGCTAAAACAAGAGTCAAATTTTCTTGACACTCCTAAACCCCCACATGAATTTTAGATAGAAAATTCATAATATTATAATCTATACTCGATTCATGTAAAAACTGAGTGTGATTTTTCGTGCTCAAGGTGTCAATCACATTTTCCACCTTTCTGTGTGTATAATCTTTTTCAAAATCAACAGACTTCATATACTATACCCATATTCACTAATTAAGATTAATGTAATATTTTGAAAATATATACTTCAAAATATTGTGATCTAGAAATATTGTAATACTCTCAACAAAAATATATATTTTCAAGAACAAAATAGAATAATCCACCAATACCAACATGATATCTTATGTGGGGTAATTTCGTTCATGTGGCCTCAACTACAGAGATATAAATGCAAAGACTTCATCCCACTACTTCAACTCAACTATGAGTCCTAAACCAAAAGCTTCACAATACACCATGTACTCCTCACCTAGCTTAGGTAAGATCAAAATTTTTGGTAATGTAAAGAACATATTGAAATCATGATAAGAATTCTCACATGAATCCTTAAAATCAAATTTTACCCCATTCATTGACAATCCTAAAATCGAAATTTCCAATCAGTAAAAGTACTATATGAAACATCTTTAAAAACCAGATATTCCCAAAATTCCTTGAATATTAAAATCATCGATAGGATTCTCCAAAGAAACACCTTCTTCCACCATTTCAGGGTCTATTGGCAGAACTTCTTCCCAGATGATGCGCCCTAAAATTTCTATGCTATCAATCCTAAAATAACACATAGATTGCGTTGCATATTTCAAATGCTCTCTCAGTGTTCTTAGGATGATGTCAAGATGTTAGGCACGAACATTGTGGGACTTATAGTACATCTAGATGTCATCCACAAACACCACCCCAAAATGATCTAGTAATTGATGAATGATCATGTTCATCATGCCATAAACACTATTGGAGCATTTGTTGACCCAAATAGCATTAAAAAAACATATACAGAATATACCCCCTTCTGAAAGAAGTTCATGATATATTAGAAGTCTAATATTGCACATCATGATATGCTGATCTCAAATTAGTCATTAATAACACTCAATCCCCCTTCTTCTGGTCAAATAGATCATCAAAACACATAAATGGATATTATTTCATCACAATAATTTTGTTCAACTTCCAATAATTGACACAAAAACATAATCCATTGTTATCTTTCTTCTAAAAAAGATAGGTGATCCCCAAAGAAAACTACATGGATAGATAAACACTTTATCCCCCAACTCTTACAACAGTGTACTGAGCTCCTGAAGCTCAGTCGGTGACTTTTGTTAAGGTGGAATAGACAGTAGATTAACCCTAAACATGATCATAATAGTGAATTCCACATCTCTAAAAGGTGGAAAACCTAAGAAGTCACCTTGAAAGATATATTGGAACTGTTCAAAACCGGTGGATGGTTGTCTTTCCTAATTCCCCCATCATCTGGAAAATGACTTGAAATGTGGGATGTGATCTCCCCTTGTTTATGAGTAGTTTGTCTAGTTTGGATTTCACGGATATCCCATTATCCATGATGAACATACTAGTCACCCTTAGGATACACCAATATTACTCTCCTGGGGTAACAATTGATGTGGGCTTGGTATGTGACTAACTACTTCTTATCCATAATCAGGTTTAGGTCAATCATATAAAGGACATAGACATCCCAAATGAAAAAATAGACTTAGATCTCTACTGAAGAACCCATGAACAAACAAATATCTCTAGACCATGTTCCCAATGGTGTATTGATATTCTTCACTCTGCTTATGGTATCCACTTCTATAATCAAACCATTAACATAGTTTTTAGATATAATGTAATGAGAGGCACTAGAATCAAGAAATTATATAGATAATGTAGATGATACTAGAATATTAACTGTAACTATCGATGGACCAGCCTCACTCTCCACAAGTGTAGGCTGCACTGCAAGTTAATAGACTTCCACTCTTCTTGGTAGCATCGTCTGACTCCCCTGAGAAGCACCACTATAAATATATGGGCGCTTCTACTTTAAAGAACCACATCCACTACATATACCACCTCTAATAGTAGAACTCCTACTACCAAAACATGAACCTATAGAAGGCACCCATTCCGACACTCTGAATCTATAATGATACTCTCTCAGCCCCAGTCTTTCGCTGCTTCATTTAGAACTAATATAGGATCTATATCAATATACAAAATCACCATTCTTCTAGTGGATGAGGACAATGTGTGAAATAGTGGGACGACCTACCACACTTGTGGAAAATCACTTGAGTAAGGTCATGTGTAACTATTCGACATGTTTTTACACCATGATTTAAATTTTCCTAACAATTGTTCTCATAAACGTGATTCCATCTCCCAAAAGGAACACTCTTAGATCATGTAGTGACAACCTCCTGCACAGTTCATGAATCTTCCATTAGGATACCATCATAAATGAAATCCGTATTCACCACTACATAGAAAATATTCAGTGTAATGTAATTCACCTAGTACATAATCTCACAATTAGGTCAATCCTAAAATCATTTTGTTGAAGAAGCTTTGCCTATCCACAAAGAGGTAGAAAAACCCTGTAAATATGTGACATGTTCATCGTAATCCATCATGGACATGATTAACTTGTTCATATGCATAATAAATGAATCCTTTTTTCACAATGTCTTTGGATATAAGTGTTCCAAGAACATCACTGAAAAATCCTTCAAAAACATATCATCAGTCAGTCTAGATCATACATGAATGTACCACCAGCGCTTTTCTGATTCATGTAGCATATATATATATCCAATTGGACCATCCTCTCAGCTAGAGTATCCAAATGATCATGTAGCGTCTCTAGTTATTCAATCTAGATTTCATCTACCTATTCTTTCCCCTATCGAGTTAATGTTTGATGGTGTTACAGCTTAATAATTATTGTCAAATCATACATTCTTTCAAAAAACCTCTCGAGGTTTCTCTCCATGAAATGAATGAATCATGATAACTTCTCACGGAACATCTCCCCTTCCTCCTCATCTGGCTCTAACAGTGCCTTAATCATCGTTTATAGAAGATTGTTCTGGGCCAGTCCCCTTGGATTCCTTCTAAATAAGCATCTTGGAGGTATATTTATACAGGGCCAAAGACATGTTGAATGTCTCATATGTAACCTTATAACATTTATTTAAGAGGAGAATAAAACACAACAAGTCTCAGCATGTCCTTCCACATTTCTCACCACAAAGTCAACACCGTGTCCTTATTACTACGCTTAACCATTTAACTCCTAGGACTCGATTAACATTGGTAAACACATTCACATTAATTATTTCAACCATTAATTAATTACATTATCTCAAATTAATTAATTTATAAAATAATTAATTAATAACACCCATTTCGTCATTCATGATTCTCATTTAGAAGCCCAATTATTCCCAATTTCAATAATTTTTCTATATTTTACAATTTATGTTAGACACCTTTTTCATTACAATCTCCCAACATAGAAAAAAAGTTTATCATCACTAACATTCCCATTAATGACTATTCTTATGAGTGCCTAAAGTTATGTATGTCAGAACAACATTGAGTTCCTAAAATGATACATGTAGACTCAACTCTCATCTCTCTTTAGGCTACGAATGAATGTTCAACAAATTTAAAAAATAATTATCATAACACATCATAAGTGTGTCGTCCAAGGTTAAATAATATCAAACTATAAAAAAACTACAATCAATATAATACAACCATGAGTAACCCATATTTTCCCCAGTACATGGGTTTGAAACTCATATGCAGGAGCTCATTACCTAGCCTTGTATCTTCTTATTATACTATATAACATTACAAAAATAGCAAGACTATAGAATAATTGAGAATGAAAAGTCATACGATACAACTTTTTGATGTCCCGACCCGAGTTCCACTAAATGTTGCCCCGATCTAGTTTGTCACATGACCTCAATCGAGCCTTCACATATGCTAAAGGGTCCCAAATAGCACAAGGGTCTATAATGAATGTAATGGGGAGACTACACCCTCATTTTATTAAAATAATATAGAAAAGGAGGAAACAAAAATAATCAAGTTCAGAAGAATATAAATAACCTGAAAAATACCATATCATGGGGTAATCAAAACACAGAATAAAATAATCAACTGAAATCGAAAAAATGTTATGAAAAAAAATATCAATGTTTCTACAATGTAACTTAATATAAATAATCAATGACCCCATACGGGTCTCAAACCATGTACGGTTCCATTATGCATGCTCCATTCCCATACTGAATCCTATCCCAGGGCCTTTCCATTTTACAGTCCTATAAAAAATGTCTACTAGGGTGCTGATCAGGTAGCCCGAATAGGGATTGAGTACAACTTATTTGGCCTCCACTAATGGTGTTTAAAAAATTATTAGTGAAATAATTTGTTATGCATTTCTAGGAAGAAATAAATACTATTAAATGTTAAATAGTTACCACATTTTCATTTATCATTAATAACCACATTTTACACAGTTTCAATTTTGATAACAAATTTAAATCATAATTCATTATTGTCATTCATTTGGTGTTGAATTCCATGTTCAGAACCCCCAAATCTCATTCGGTGTCGAACACCATATCAAGCACCCCAAAATTAATTTGATGTTGCACTCCATATCAAGCACCCCAAATCTCATTTGGTATACATAAACATATATAACACACCGCATCTCATTCTTAGATAACTATTGGGGAAGAAATCCATTTCTATATCCCAGCTTTTAAATTTTTCTAGAATTCCATGTCTAACATGCCACATATCAGGCATGGATAACTATTGGGGAGGAAATCCATATCTGAGTACCAAAATCTATATTTTTCTATAATTCCATGTCTATAACCCATATTCTTAGTAATGTAACCATTCATTTATTTTAAATAATAAACCACATCGGTCCCTTAATAATACAATGATTAGTTAAATATTTCGACGACCATTAGTTAAAGATACAATTTACTAAGAAAATTACCCATTAAATAATTCATCAATTCTTTTATTAATCAATACAATTCTTATTCCATAATTAATTTATCACAATTATGTTTCTAAATATAATTACTACATATACTATTTAATTCTCAAAATTAATTATCGTTAATCAAAATCATGGATCATAATTATTTAACCGTTAATTATCTTACATATCCATACATTATCTAATAATTAATTTCCCCCAATTAAATTTCATAACACATCAAATTCAATATATGAACCCAAAAACAAAATCTCCAAATAAAATATCTATTGGGGTTGCCCCCTCTATTCTCTGATTAAATAATTAGTTAATCATTTATATCCCAAAGGAATCATCCAGTAAAATTGACATTCCAAATAACTAAAATATTGGAAATCAATTATTATTGGAAGATATAACATAAATAATCTCACATAAAAAATATTATATTCATGATTATGGGAGTTTGATTTTGAACACCTACCCTTGTACGTTGATGGATATTTTCCTTGTGAAAATCCCCAAAATCTGAGTTGCACAACAATGATGATCCAGATATGAATCTATTTCCATAAATCGAAATTAATATCAAAATCATCAAGATCGTCCACATCTAGATCTAGATCAAAAATCATAGATCTAGATCTCATCTCATAGGTTTAGATTTATGGAAATAATGGAGATCATCCATGATATTATCAAAGAATGTTAGACGAAATAATGTGAGAAATATCATGATTAAATATACTTACCAAGAAGAGATAAGATCTTCTATCCATGATTTAGATCCCAATTATTGGTGTTACAGTAACCTTGGATTCACTCTAGAAGGATCTAGGACCACATTGAATTTTTCAAGCACAAGCTACAATTGAAATAGAAGAGTTTTAGTGGGTTGGGTGATTGAGAAAAATATTAGTTTAATTAAAACCTATGTGCAAGGATTCCTTGTTAGGGTAATATGGTTAGAGTAAACTGTGTTCCAACTATGTCGACCTCTCTATCAAATATTTCAAGGTATACAAGGGTTAGGTGTAAAATTTTTCAATCCATGCCCAATGTATGTGCCCCCTTCTGTCTTTTAATTTTTATTAAATACTCACCCAAATGCTACTCAAAGAAAAACTCTAAAACAAAGGTACTTAAAAAATAAAAAAGTACCAAAATATTTATTGGGATTACATTATAAAAATGTTGGGATCTTATAGACTAAAACAAAAAAAATATTGTAAGCATTAATAATCACCAAGGGGAACGAAATAATCCTATAAAATAACTTATAGAATGTCTAAATAATGGATCGTTATATTTAATTTATGACTCATTTTATGGGTACATTGTCAATTATATAAATATTCTACTTAAAATTTTCATAATTGTACATAATGGGATTGTAAATTTCTATAGAATATCCATTATGAGTGTTAGACTAGGAGTGTTTTATGGCCTATTTTCTGGCACTAGGTAAATAAAGAGTGTATCATAATGATCCCTTTTCATAGTCATTATCACTAGGTAAAAAATTTCTAGATCCACATCTTCTAGTAATATCTCGACAGTGATGGAATTTTATCGATACAACTCACTCTATCCGTTACTAAAATTTGAATATATGTTCCAATATGTGTATTCATCCGTTGATATAAATCTAAAATTATACCTTGATAAATCCATATATATATCTATTGAGATCTCAATATGTTTTCTAATAATCTTTTCTAAAGGATATAGGATAAATTCCTATAATTAAAATATAAATACCCAATCATCTCAATCATATATATATTAATTTTTTTGGATTAATATTCATTATATTATACCACCACATGTCATTGGATAAAAAATGGATAGTGCCTTTGTAACGTTGGAAAAAAAATATAATTACATTAATGATCATAAGCATATCATATAAAAATCATCCCACATAGTAATCTTCTATACATAACTTACATAAATCCATTATTCATATATTTGTAAATGGAATCATAAGAAAAGGTGATATCAGATTCTTAGTAAGGGTAATCATGGGAAAAGTCAATATATCAGGATAAAAATGGTATTCGAACATGCAAATAAAATTTAAAAACTATAACCTACATATAATAGATCATAAATATGAGAAAATATATTAATCATGGTAGTTCACAAGACTTAAATGATACGAGGACCTTATAATGTGATCCATGAGAGCATAGAATTTGTATATGACGTAGATTTGTGGAAAACACATAATAATTGTATATTATTTCATTATTAATCTTGGATCATTAAAAAATATATCATAGTTGAATGGGTCCAATCCCAAAATCCATCGTATTAGTAATGTATTTCTCAAAATACTATTATAGTGGAAGAATTATCTAAATGAATCGAGTTCAATTGCCATTCTATTCCAGTTTATCTCTTAGGATATAAAGAACTGTCGAAATTTTTATTGGGAGATATAGGTCCCACATATCACATAATTAAAATCATATAAATGTGTTCCATGATATCAATAAATATTCATCATATATGAACCATCGAATTAAAATGGGATTCAAAAACATTTCATCATAACACAATATTGTGGAAAGAAACTTGTTTCATAATAATTTAATCATTACATAAATGAATAACTCATTGAATGTGAATTGTAATGAATAATAAATTAATAATGATATATCCTGGGGAAGAGAATTAATTTCATAAACATATTATCCTTATAAACATAAAGAATTCAAAGAAATAAAAATATTGATATCCATAGATCATTTCCCCAATAATAAATAAGTTACATCCAATGATAACATCAAATATAGAATATTATTTTCTGATATCACTTGGAACATTTCTGGAGGAAAATACCTTTTCTATACACGAAAATATTTAATTATAAATCATATTCAATGTCATTTTATATTAATATAAACTATTAACCATATATATATTACATTAAAAAATATTAAAATAAATTAAGGTAAATATCATTTCATATTTCAAAAACACTTTTAAAAACATAAAAATTTTTCAAAATCACATTCTTCAAAAATTACATTTCAATGATATAAAATAATAATGAAAATTTATTTATAATATTTCCTTAATGAAAATATCATTTCCATATTGGAAAAGAGTTTTTTTTTTAAATATTTCTGAAAATCCAATTCTATGAAAATAAACATTAAAAATTATAAATTAATCATTAAAATTAATTTATAAAATATGATGATAGTAATACCATTGAATATTTTAATTAAACTTTCTAAAACATAAATCAATTTAAAAATCTTATCCGTTAAAATTAAAACTAATAAAATTTGATGTATTCTTCAAAAAAAAATTAAACAATTTATTAAAAAATATCCTTTTCCAATCATTAAAAAAAAAAAACAAAAAATTAAATATATTTTTCATGGAATATAAATTTTTAAACAATCAATGAATAAATAATACGTGGAGTGGTAATGACATTGTGAAATGTTGTACATGTTAAAAACAAATATCTTGTTGAAATTTTCAATAAAATCCAAACATGGCTTTTAATTAAAATTATAAAAGTTTTATCATAAAAGGCATTTTAAATATTCAAAATTGAGTTCATTTACTAATAAATAATCTTTCTAATGTTCAATAGTTTTTTAAATCATATTTAGACAACATGGATATTGTAGAAAACTAACTTTTCGTCAAAAGAGAGGAATAATGTATATTTAAAATAAAAAACTCATAATGAATAATGAGTAAATAAATAAAGTAAAATGAATGAGAAACATTTATTATCATATTATAAGAAAGGGGAAATAAAATTAAGTAGTTCAATAAAAGTTTTAAAATAATAATTAAATATTGGAAGCATAATAAAATCTAATTTTGTTAAATGATGAGAATGTATCATAAAAATATTATCTTATTGGTAAAAATGTTTCATTAATCCCATTGAAAATTAAAATTAAATAAATAATATAATATAATTATAAAAATAATTTCATGATATTATATTTTAATGGGGCTTTATATTGACCTCATAAAAGGTGATAGGTGCTTAACATAATGTATGTCCCAAAAAAACCATTGTGAAACTAATATCACACTACATTGGTAAAATCATGAATCGTAAACCATAATAAATAATAACATCAAATGAAACTATAAATATAATTAATAATTGAATATATTTTATATAACATGTCAAATACTAATTATATGCCCCACAAAAAATAAATGTGTGTGAATATGACATAAATCTCCCTTTAAAAAATATGATACTAGAAATCTCATACATTATATCTATACATCATTGATTAATGATAAAAACAATTTTATAATAAATATGTGTATATTGAATATTTTATATATAAAATTATATTCAAATATCATACCACAAGTTATTTATACATGAACTTCTATTAAATGTGTGTTAACAAATCCATGTCAAAGTCATGATTTATGACAATATCTACTCTACTTTCATTAAATATTTGATATGTTGTATCGTTGGTCCTATTAATTTTACAATTAATCCACCATGTATATAATTTTTACCTCATATAAATGTCATATATAGTAATTATTTTATAAAATTTATAGCTAGTAGATGATATGCATTGGTCATGGAGACAGTCGATCTTACGTTCAGTAGAACGTAATTTCCATTATATATAATTATTGAATGAAATTAAGTTAAAAATATATTACCCGGAAATAATATCATTAATTTCATATATACCATTTATTTGTATTTAATACATACTTATTAAAATCCATATAATTCATTAGAGAATCATATCGCTCTGTGTGAGCAACATTATCGTATTCCCATGGAATGGAATATAAAGAGGTATATATGATATAATTTTTATATTAGTATAATAATATCATAAATATGACATATTAATATTTATTATATAATTATATCATGTTTTGATTGGTGGTGATTAAAAAATAATAACATTAGTTTGTCACGCTGTAGTCTACCATACACATAAAAGATGATTTCATCTTCTTTTTGATGGAAGTGGAGATATTTTTTGGTCATTACATTAACATAATAATATATGAGTATATTTAATATATTTTGGGCATTATATAATCATGGTTTATTAATAATTTAATTAGTGTTAATTAGAAATAAAATAAAAAATCTCATGGAATAATGTTTCCTCTCCTTTAGGTAACCTCCTTCGATTTGAACAAACACCATTACTATGATGGATTTCTGAAAAAAAAATTATGTATTATAGGATTTATGTAAGATAATTTACTAGGTATTTTCCAAAAAAAATGGGTTTTAAATTTTAATAAGAGAGTAAAAGGAGTGTCCTTTTATAATTCAAGTGTGTGCGACAATTATAATAGTTTGATGGAAAAAGATTCACCCAAGTTTTCCACTATACAAATGGATCCAAAATTCAAATCCATAGATAAATAGACATATAATGTCTAAATAATTCCACAATGTTATTTTTGGATATGTATTAATTCATTTTTTTCAATATCTCCATCTTTTACCCCCACTAGTATCCCATTAGTACAATTACAATGGTAAATACTTTTTACTGATTTTACTATTTATTATTATAAACCCATATGTTAATATTATTATATAAAATATATTATTCATAATAAAAATATTTAACAAATTTTTTCAAATCCCATTCATATAAGTGATTAGATATGAATAAAAATAAAAAAGTATTAATTAATAAGATTGAAGATAATAAATGAATACAATTACACAAGATTAATGATTTTTATATCAAAATAAAATATAAAAATGATAAAAAGAAACTAAAAAATAAATATGATATTTAAATTAAATAATTTTAGTATAATATCAATATTTAAAAATAATTAATCTTTTAAATTCATTAAACAAGAAGTTATTTTTCGATAAAATGAAAATTTTTCTGTATTCTATGAAAAAGTAATATTTTTGGAAAAAAACGAAAAATTAACCCTAAGAAATTTTTTTAAATTTGAATTATTTCTTTTTTGTTTAAATTCAATTTCAAAAATTTTAAAAAATTAATTTCGTTATTGTTAACGAAATGAAATAAAAAATATAGTTTAGAAATTATAATTTTTGAAACATATAATGCCTTTTCCTAAATTATAGTAATTTTTTATCCATATTTTTTAAGTATATAAATATATTATCACTAATCATTAAAATATGTGTATTTAAATAAAATAATAAAATTTTCATACCTAGGTTTTAGTATTATTTTTAAAATAATAATGTTCATATATTTTCGTGTTTTGTTAAAACATGGTGTTAGATCTAACCTAGAATAAAATCAATGTTGCGTATAATAAACTCTATCGATGGAAAAAAATTTATTAAAAAAATAACAATATAATGTGGTGTCACACACTTATAGATATCCATGAGGTTACAGTTATCATAATATGTTTTATCATTTAATTATAAGGAAGGGTTGTTGTCCAAATATTAGTATTGGAAAATCCAATCAAAATGACATTATTGGTTAGCTCATTTTCCTTTGAGAAATAAAAAATAATAAATAACAACAAGAAATTTGAAATTCCATAATGAGTTTATCAGAATACATCTATTCCCATTTGAATGATTTTATACAAGTAAATAAATATTGAAATAATAAATATGAGGTATGTGGTATAATTATATGAACATATAAATATGTCATGTCATCGAAACATAAAATAATGAGAAATTATTGAACAAGAATATTCATAGAAATAATATTTTGAGGATACCCACCAAGAGATTCATGAAATAGAAGGCATTGGATTGAAACCAATGTAATTTCTTAGGATTTGGAAAAAAACTTCTCTATAACGTTGGGCATGGTATAATTATTATATGATTCATTTGGAAGAGGATAAATGGTCATATTTAACCTATAGCATTGAAACAATGCTCACATGTACCAATAGAATTAAGATAAATCCTCTCATTTAAAATTATCCATGATATATATTATTCTTTTTATCCATTCTCGTAGGATGCATCTTCAAATATAAGTTTTTTATCTTGATGACAACATTTTACATGGTGTATATCCTAAAAAATACCCTTGGTTTGGGGAAAATTCATCCCCTAGAACTTTTATGCCCGTTCCCAAAAAAAATTACCAAATAATTTATGTTAAATATAGGATACCACATATTATATCAAAAATATTACCTCTTCCACATGTAAAAAATTATTCAGTGTGTAATACTTCTCGAGATAGTTCTGCTCATCCTTGCATCTATTTCTTTCTATCCAGATTCTAGTTGGGATTTTTTTTAACATATTTGACTCTATTTTCTTTAAGTATTTTTTTGGATTGAGTTTGTATTGAAACAGAACTGTCGATGGTGAATCCAGGTGTTGAAGAGTACCCAAATATTGCTGCTTCTATTCTTCGTCGGTTCATGGTGATGATGGCTTATGATGTGGTGTTTCTGGACATTGATGCAGCTCAATTTTATGGATGCTGTCTTTGATGTGAGGCTAACGGATGCAGAGAGCTCCTGGTAATGTTTGGATCAATCACTGGAAGTTGAAGTTTAATATTTGAGTTGGATGGATTTGGAAGATCATTATGCACATATATATGTTGGTGATCTAATGTGGACTTGTTCCCACATTGACATTGGTATGCTCGTAGATTTGTCTTGTAATCTTTTATTCCTTGCTAGTGTAATTGCATTACACCTAGTGATTGTATTGTAACCTTTTATTTTTTAATAAATTCCCTTGGGTGCATGGATTGGGAAACCAATTCATGTCATCACCTTCCTTGAAAAAATAGTGATTTTTAATATCGATAACAGTATCAAAAATAATAAGTGAAATTTTGGAAAACCGTTACTTTTGAAAAATAAACATTCATAATATATACTTGAAATTACATAATGGCTATCAAAAAAATGTGGAGTATATGACTAAACATTGGATTCTACATGGATGGAAATCGTATTCAATATTTTAAAATATATTTTCTTGAAAAACCAAATCCTTATAAAATAAAACAATACATCATTATGGATTAAGTAAAGTATACTATGATGGTCACCTATGTATATATATTTTTTAATATAAAAATAATAACTGAAAACATTGAATGGGACAATTACAATGGAATTTTAGTGAACAATGTATTTAAACGTGATTGTATTTTTTCATTAAATCATTTGACATATTTGAAAAATAAATTCATCTATAATGAATATTTAGTGAAAATGTTCAGTTCACCAATCACAAAACTGGCATTTTTTTAATAAAATTCAATCAAATTGAATAAATAAGAATTATAATATATATTTTCAAGAAGTGGTATTTTAACTCAACCAATGGATTTGTGTTATCAAAAACCCTTAATAAATTGCAATATTTTTAATCAACAGAAATTTTAATAATGTAAAATATATATCTGTTGAAACCCCATCAATTAAATTTTTATATTAGTATAATTGTATTGGAATTCCTCTTTTCATTATCATGAGATGGTAGTGAGGAATTACTAGGCGTAAATTTACATCCTCAACACACAAAATGATGGAAATAAATGATGAACTAATTCAATACATTTGGGGGATGATTTAACCATTATGAATAAAAGCTAATCCAATTAAAAGGGACCAAACCAAACAATATCTGATGGATGGTAAAATGAATGACATCTTGATTAATTCATTGATATCAAAACCAACCAAACTTTACTACAATAAAAGAAAAACTATCATCGATGTAAAAACCATAAGATAAATAATTAAACTTGAAGATTCCCATAAAATACTTTTCCTCAGAAGAACTATGATCCAACATCACTAACAATCCCACGTATCTTGAAGTAAAAGTAAATACATGTAAACATTATTATTGCCCATGTATGAGTAGATGACATCTAAAAAAGAACCAATGTGTCAAAAAAGAGGTCAGTACTAAAAATAAGTAGGTTTTTCATAAGTAATTTCCAACTAAATCTACTAGGATAAAACAAATTACAACATTTATTTAAAAAAATTTATATGAAAATATTCCCAAAATATTTTATAATAAAATATAAAATGCTTCTAAAAACAGTTTATAACTAAATATAAACAAGTTTTGTGTCACCCAAATTTCTAGAAAATCGTGTTTTTAAAGGAAAAAACCAACCATTACTTTTAATACCTTTTTATATAAACAATATGGCAGAATTATTTCATTCCATCTATCCACACATCCTCCTTGAATATAAATTGGATCACCATATACTCACAGGTTGTGAGTCATTCATTCACTAAGTCATCACCTAGTCATCCAATTTTATAGGGGATAGCCCATACCCTTATCCATCACACCAATGATGTGGGGCACTACCTACCATTTATTGTCCCTCATGCACATTAACACACACAACCATTATACCAAAAAAATGCCAAAAAAACCATTTCAACCATTTTAATAGGACAGATCATTAATTAAAACCCATCAAAAAACCAATTAAAATCAACAATACTGACTTTATTTCAATAATATCTTTTCTTATATTGAAAACATATTGAATAATCCATTTTCTATAATTCCAAAAAATACCAATAATTAGAAATAACCATTTTAAAACAAAAAAGAAAAGATCTTTCTACAAAAACACCCAATTTACAAGATTCCGCAAATAGTTACTCAAGATTGTCTTCAAATATCAAAAAAAATTCGAAATCAACTTTAAAAAAATTTAAATTCAATATAATCATTTATATGAATAGGAGTTCATTGTGACGAAATATACATTGTGATTTTGGGGAAAAATGATATTCAGACAGTGACCACCTAAAAGAACTGATTGAATCTTCATGAAAAAACCATAAATCTATTCCCCTATAAAATAGAAGAACAAATATATTAATAATACACATACATAACCATTGATATGACCAAAATGGTTCAGGATCTATGAAACCGAGAAGAGGGTTGAAGTAGATCTATGAAAAAAATCAAGGATGATGACGAATGAACACATACCATAATAATTGGGATTAAACGAATGAAGGGATGGCTCTATATATTCTTATTCACGTGGGAGTGGATCTATAACAATTTAGATACCATTTTACCTTGTTGGTTTGGAATATGAGGTAAAACTAAGAAATTAATGGGAAAAAAACATTAGATCCCATTTTTAGGTTCTAACTTTGACCTTGTGCATGGTTTATTCACACGGTAATAAAAAACTTGTGCAATTAATGTGTTATATTCTTCATTGAGGATTTACGTAAAATTTTATCCTCATATAGTCTCCCTAAACAGTATCTAATGTCGACGAATCCATTTCCTCAAAAGACAAGAGAAAGAATTGAAGCCATAATTTATCATTGGTTGTCGTAGAGTTTTGTCAAACAGTGCGCAGCCCGTGCACCATCCCATTAGACTCAAAACACATTTCATATTTTCCAAACTCCTCAAACATCATCCATACAATTTATATAAAAAAAATATATAACGGGGTACATACCATAATCCCAAGCATCAAGATTCTCCCCACCATTATTCCTTACATCCCCCAGAAAGTATAATCCCATCAGTCTCTTGAAGGAGTTACATCCATTTCACATTCATCACCTCATCAGAGTCCCGCTCCTCTTCATGTACATAACCATGATGCCAAAAAACACATACGAGAACTATGAATTTTCCATGTAATACATTATCTTTTTTAACCACAGTCCCCACTAGGATATGTACGAAAAATGAATCCAACTCTATGTCAAATGTGATCTCATCTGATAACATGGTCATGATCAGCCAGATACTTTTTTAGATGAGATATAAGGAACATATTGTGAATTTTTCATGGATATGGGGGAAAGTAAAACTTCTTTTCCACTACTCCAATGAATTATAGTATCTCAAAAGATCCAATGTAATGAGGAGATAATATTCAATGTATCACAAAAAGATGATGTCCTATCATTGGAGAAATTATTAACAACACATGAACACTCACATAGAAGGAAAATAACTATCGATGATGATCAACATATGGTTTATCATGACTCAGATGAATCTATTTAATAATTTTCATCAATTTAATTTTATTAATTGTTTCTTGTACAAGGATCATACCATCTAGTAATGTCTCTCCTCTTTCCATCCAACATTGTGAAAAACAAAAAAGATTACCATACACTGCTTCAAAAGGAGAAATATATATCAATGCTTAAAATTTTAATATATAAGAACTCAACTAATGTCATATTCCCTTACCATGAACCCCCAAAATTGATTAAACCATCCCACAAACATTTTTTAAGGATTTATTGAAACGAGACCTGAAAATGTGATCACTATCTGACATTATCGAAACTGGTATTACATGTCTCTTTACCAATTCTTGAATATAAATTGTGGATAGATCCTCCCTCATATGATTTTCCTGAATATGGATGAAATAAGAAAACATGGTAAGCTGATCTACTATCACCCATATGGCTGATTTTTTGAACCATTCATAGGTGGCATGTGAAAAAAAGATAAGCTATCTACTCTCATTTCCGCATTGGGAAATCTAATGACTATAACATACATACTGATCAGTAATTTTCTACCTTAACATGATTACTAGTTAATAAGAATAAAATAACATCATCAACATTTGATTTATTACTCATCCACCATAACTATGATTTAAAATACTAATACATATATTGTATTGTTAGATGAACATCCCATCCTGAATGGTGGTAAGAATGAAGAAGTTGTTCTAGAAAAGGCATTTGTACAACTATGTAATTCTTAAAACACAACAATAAACACACATCCACTCTCCACATCTCAATTTTCTCCCCACCGTTGATTTTGGAAATAATTTTAACACATTTGGAATCATATGTATGTTCCACAATTAGTGTCGTTACAAATTCATGATCTATGGAAACTGAAAATAAAACCATAACACAGGCTCAGTTATCTCATTCAACTTGCATGTCTGTTAGGATCGACAACAACTTCCACTCAACCGATGATTATTTTTCCAAATGAGAATACAATTTTATTCATAATGAATCTACCCTCATATTACCTTTTCCAAGTGTATACATCAATTCAATAAGAAATATCTTGAGATTGTACATCCATCTTCGCTCCCTCAGAATAAATTCTTTTGTGAGAAAATATTACTCAAGCTCTAAAGATCCATAAACATAATACATTTCTCACAAAATGGGAAATGAAACAACATATTCAAGGAATGGATGACTATTTCTAGATCCAAATCATTTGTGGGGTAATTAATCTCATGAATCAATAATTTTTTTGAGCCATAATCAACAACATGGTCTCCATGTATTAGAGTCCATCATATCTCATATTTTAAGCATCCCAATACACCATATAGCCCATTCTATATTTTGGAAAAATAACGATAGATGATGAGGTAAGACAACATTAATATCTTTAATGTATTTCAAAATTAATCATGCCATTGGAATGAAAAATTATTCCTTTTCAAGATGGTTATAGGTAATCCAAATCATGATATGTCATGAAAAAATGGTTATTAACAACAAGTGTGAAAAAAACCAATAAATATATCAAAGATGTTCTTCAGAGATTTTTCAGATATAACATCTTCTATCATATCATGATCCAACACAGTGCCTCTTTTGGAAATTAATTGGATGATAATGTGTACATACTATATCTTAAAATAACACTTAGATAGTTTGTAATATAAGCAATAATCTCTCAAGATTCACAACTCTATTGCTAAGTGTTTATCATCATCATCCATTATCGTTGAATACACCAATATGTCATCCTCATGAACCTAAAAAAAGAATCCAGATATCCCTAAAATATTAGATACATTAGTTCTATAATGTTTGATGGTGCATTTATCAGACAAAAAAAGAATTACCACATATTCATAATGAATATATCTACTTCTAGAATCAATTTTCATAATACCGTTTTTTTAATTTAAATATGTCATATCATAATTGAAAATAAATTTTAGTGAAACATTGAGATACCATAAATTTATTAAATAGGTTAGTGGTGGGTGGATATGGATATAGATTATTGATCATATCCTGTTTATGATTTTGATAATCTATGCATAGATAAATAGTGGCATCTTCTTTCATCGCGAAAAGAATGGGTGCTTCCAAAAGAGATGTTCTCACCCAAATGAAATCTGTTATTTCATTCTCTAAAATGTATATGTTCTTCTACCATAATTATATTAATATCATTCTATTTGAAATAAGGAATATAAGAGAGGTCTCTTGAAGGGGATATATTTCAAACACCACTTCACTTATAGATAGTAACTAAAATTATTTAAACATAAAAACATCTGGAAATTGATCAATAACTACTGTAATAGTGTTTCCATCAATATCATCCATTTATTGAAATGTTATTTCAACATATTTATAAGATATCCTTCCATATAATTGTACCCAAAAAATCATTTCGATTGTATTTATAACCCTTTCCCATTTGAATTAATTCTTGATTCCTTCTTCTGCCGCGAAACAGAATATTCGCTTATAACAATCCATGTGAGGCTTTAATGTTGTCATCCAATCCATACCTATGATTACTTCATTTACATCAATCTCCAACAAAGATAAGTCCTATTTCATTTCACCTCCATCAAAAGTTATAGAACATGATATATACACAAAGGATTTAAATTATGTTTGACCAAGAATATTTTTTTTTGTCATATAAGTCATATTCTAAGGATTTAAAAATAGGAAATTAATAGCATAAGAATAAATGATGTAATTTTATGCATCAATATCAAATAGCAGTTGGATAAGCTTGTAAATATATTTAATTTTACCTTTTACTATAAATGGTCATTCCTAATAATCTACAATCAACTGCTCAGATCCCTATAATTTCTTTTCTTTTTCACTCTAATCAATGTTTCCTTGCTAATATTTTCCTTTAAAAAGAGTTATTTTATTCCTAGAATCTCCATGGATGGATAGTTTCTACTAAAAATATTGATTCATATGTCAAGAACCCGATAAAAAATTTATAGCTTATGAAAACTGAGAAGTGTCCCGATCTCTTGAACTCAGATCATTGAAGAAAAAGTGATGAAGATCCCCCATATAGTTTCATTTTTTTAATTCTTTATGTGGTGGTGTACATTGTTTATTCATGTGGCGCAACGAACCACATTTATAACATTGAGGGTGGCTCTTTTGTTTTTGTGGAATATTCACTAATCTAGTTGATGGATTCTGATTCCTACTACACCATGGAATTATGTTTCCCACCTCCTATATAACCTATAATTAGAGTTCCCACCAATTCCAAGGGATAACATGATACATCCTCCCATACTATCTATTGAGATGTCCTGTTCATCCATTGATTCTCTATTCACCATCTGTATATAGTCCATTATATACATACAACTAACTTTGATTGAATCTTTTGTCTATTAAATGATTCAATGATGTTTTCCATAAATTATGAACAATCATCTACATTGGGTGAAATTCACAATAAATTCATTAATTTTGCAGCATACTAGTTGACATTGATATTTTTATTATTCAAGAAATACAATTCTATTTTTTATTAAATATTAAACATCTGAGGATAGAATATTTTGGTGAACAATTACTCAATATCCACCAACCCAAATCCTTGATCAACTTTATCCTACAATTATTGATCCCCCCACTAGTGTGCAAGATCCTATAGCATATACATTTCATGATTTCCTTTCAACACTGGTTGTTTACTGAGGAAATAAATGATATGATTCATCCTATTTAGACAAACATCAAAGTTTTCTAGTTCAACATCACCCAAGATGATGGGTTGAATATATTTTTTGAAATTTATTGAAGGATCCACTTATATTGGATAACCCATCATGTTTCATGATTACACGTCATGAAACACAATGAAGATACTCTAAACCATTTTTCAGTTCACCTATTTCTCTTGTTTAAAAAAATTTTCTGAATCTTATTCATGTTGGTTTCTATGATTCATATTGGGCTCCATTTTCTAAACAAACATCAATTGACATAATCCTCAATCACTTGAAACTGAATTCTTAGAATTAAAAATTCTCTTACGTCTATTTCCACTACAAGGGTTTCTTGAAGAAACCATTTCCATGTTCATCTATCTTTGAAAAAATTAATCTTTTTTGAAAGTAATCCAAATTTCATAATACACTAATAGTGCTCTTTTCAATTTATTTCATTTGAAGAAATATTTTTATTTAATTCAACATAATGCATCAAATAATATATCTTTAATCAAAATGAAATATTAAATCCTTGTGGTAAGTTATTTTCCTAATTCATTTCATGCTCATCTCATTGGATGAACCCATAATAATGATATTATAACACCAAATATTTTTCTACAGAACACCTATGTAACCTAGTCCTTGGAAACATGATGTCCATTATAATATGGTTGGATACTTCTTTTTATATTTTACATTTCATGTCTTAATAATCCTAATCCTTTATATAATCCAAAATTCAGGAATAGGAATGATTGAATTCAACTCCATTAACAAGAAAATAGCTGACCTCTTCATTCACAAGGAAAATAAAAATGTCATACAATTTTTCTCAAACAAGATTTTGGAATGAACAAAACATATACCATTTATATCAAACATGATTATTGTCAAAAAAATTAGTATTTTTTTAATTTACATCCACTTATAATTGGCTTTAGAAGGTGGTGAGTTGTAACAAGTCCTTTAAAGACATAATCAAGATAAAAAATATTGGAAATAAATTCACATGGGCTTCAATATATTTTGGTGTAGATTTACCCATTATTAATAAAACAACTCATCCAATAAAACCAATCTAAAACAACAACTATATAGTTCATGATAAAAAGAAAAAATCTTCACCAATTGTTATATATGAAAACCCACCAATGAATACTATAAAGGAAGCCTAACTAACATTAAAGTAAATAGAAGATGATGAATAATAAAATTCAATGAAAATCACAAGACTCCATGATCCACAAGTTATGTGATCCAACTTCACCAACCCACCCATGAATCATGACGTTTTTCTAATGATGTAGATACATTACCTTTTCCCCTATCCCGATATATAACATCTTTAATGAATTGAATTGAAAAAGTAGGGGTGGGTATTATTACTCATTACTCATTCCCCAATGACATCCCTACTTACTCCATTAGAAGAGAAAACATCGATAAATTACATAAAACAATTTATATGAAACAATCCCAACATTATTTATTATAAAATATAAACACCTTCAGAAAACAATTTTTAACTAAATATAAACAACTAAAATTTCTCCGAATTTTAGTACAAAATCAATTTTTAATGGAAATAACCAACCAATTATTGGAATCATTTCTCAATATAAATTTTTTCATAACCCTTCAATTCCACCTATCCACATATCTAAACATGCATGTAACCAAGACATCCCTATACTCAACAGTGGTGATCCATCCCTTTACTAAGTCATCATCTAGTGAAATATTTAGATGTGGTAGATCCCTTCCCTTTATCAAAACAACTAATTATATGGGAGGCTCCATAACATTATCTATCCACGTATTAAAATGAACGAAGACAACCATAATTCCAAATAAATTCTAAAACAACCATTTCATCCTTTTCAATAAAACAATTCTTTTTTTTGAAAACATTACAAGAAAGCCATTAAAATCCACCATTACCACTTCATTTAAATAAAATAATCCAATTTAATGAAATTTTTATTAATCTTATTTCCATAATTCCATGGAGATGGATGTTTTAAAATAATCATTCTAAAACAATTAACCAGTGTACATTCTAAAAAAATACCAAATTTCCATGTTTCCAAAAATCATCCAACAATTGGGGTTTAAAAAATAATAACATAGTCAATTAATAATAAATTTAGAACAAAATAATCAATTTGAAATCAATTCAATTAGTCCTAGAATGATTATTCAATAGTGATTCCACCTACCTAAGGACATTCATAAAAACAATAAACGGATGAAGAACACCAATGAAAATGGGTTGAATCTCCATGAACCTACTACAAATATATTACCAGATCATAATAGATATTAAATATAACCATATTAAGAATAAAAAAACTTATATCTACCCATAATGTTTGTTGATCTAAGATACTCATAAGTGTGGCACACCAGATCTAAAGAAACATCAATAATGGCGAAGATCGAACACTTACTAAAAGAATCAGGCATTAATGCACCATGGGTTGGATCTATATCACTTTAAAATATATTGAGAGAGGTTATAAAGCCATTAAAGGGCCAAAATACCAATTATGGACTGAATAGGAGGGGATAATAGGAACTTAATGGGAATATAGCTTTACATACCCTTTTTATGATCTATCTTTTTCTCTGCCCCCTATTTAGTCAGACAGTTCGGCCAAAAGTGTGATAATAGGGAGTTATCCACTACCTTAAGGATGACCCATGCATTGTCACATCACACCATCTCCCAAACTATGTGAAATCAATGTTGAATCCACTAACTCAAAATACCCAACCCATATTCAATGTGCATGGTGTCTCCAAGGTTTTCACAAGGTTTGGAAAAAACATGCCAAGATCATGCTGCATCCCTTTATCCACAAAACACATTTCAAGTTCTAAAAAAACATCAAAATTCAGAAATAAAATTATATACCAAAAAAATATACAAAGGGTAACATATCATAACATTGAGTGATACAATATATAATTAAGATAGATATCAAACCATACCAAAGATAATATGGTGCATAATATGGAATATAATATTAATAAATTAAACTTGAGAACAATATTACATAACAGTGTTTCTCCCAAATTGTAAAATGTGATTAAAACAAATGAATGAGGCCTATAAATATATAAATATTTTATTTTATGCACTATAAAAAAAATTCCATTTTTACATTATCAATCATAATTTATTATGAATGTATTTTTTATTTATATCATATCATTATATCATATGTTCATAATAATAATTTTTTAAAACAGTTTTTATAATGTTGTTATCAATTTTCAATATTTGATACCAATTTAATATTTATTTAACAATTTTTTATTTTTTAATATTTTACTTATTTTTCTACACACGTATGTTTTTTATATATTTCATGTATGGACATTGTATTGATGATAGTTTACTCTGATAAATGATTCATTAGAATTTGATATATTAATAATTGATAAAATGAAAAATATACAATTTATTGATATATCAAACAATTATTGTATACCAATTTAAATATATTAATATATTTACTTAAGTTCCCAAGTTCATATATATGTGATTTTTATATAATCATTTATATACAAGGTTAAAAATAACCAGAACTGAAATAACACTCTATAAATCAATGTCTGATTATGTTTATTGTAGTGTTCCTTCTAAAATAAATTCATTATTTTTTGTGTATAAAATATTATTTAGATGGTCCATCTTTATGAATTAACTATAAATATGTTTATATATATAGTTAAAATACTAAATGTATAATGGGAAACGTTTCATTGTAGATGAGATAGTCCCCAACTATACTTGATTTAGGTAAATTGTTTTTTTATGTATATGGAATTTAATAAATATCTTTTTACATTAATATAATTCAACTTTAATATAATAAATATACCAATTTTATCATATTAATTTTTATGATATATAACATTAAGATAAATATATAAGATTAAATGTAGTATGATTAAGTATTACTCATGTTTTTGCATAGATCATTCTATTGAAATTATACTTAGAAATGAAAAACCTGTGATAATTTCCAGAGACTATGGGAATAAAATAGTGGGTTTTGGTTTTATTAAATTATAAATTTATGAATTTCTATTAATCATTTTATTGAATATATGTGGTATGATGTGGGGATGTTGTGTCACTTTTATAAGTCATATACCAAGAACATATGTGAATTCCCATAATTATACATTGATGGAATGCCATTATTCATTGGTCAATGACACCAACTGATCAATATAATAAATTTTGTTCTTTCTTTAGTTCCATAAACCCTAAAAAATAATTTTAATAAATTTTTTGTACATTTATTGAGTTATCTTAAATAAACATTATATATTTACCCATCATGGGTTTTACCATTGTAACATGTTTTTGTCTACGTAATTTATATTTCATTATATATATAAGATAAACCCTCATACCGAATTTTACTACTCACAACTAAAATAGAAACCATATTAAATATAATTATATTTATATATTATATAAAATAATTTTTTAAATTAAAAATATCGACATATATGAAATAATTTCATCGCCTTAAGAGTGATGATTTCCAAATTAAATTTTTATAATCTTATTTATAATTTATTTCCATAATAATGAGAACTAATAAATTTATATATGTAGTTTTAATCATTGTATATTGATTTCTATTACATGTAACAAATTTATTTATTTTTGGATAAATATTTTATAATTTTAATAAAGCTACTCTTTTATAAAAACTATTTTACAATTATCGTAATAATTTACATTAATACTAATATTCTTAATTTTATTACTAAAATTGGTATTCAACATCATAAATAACATCCTCATTCATATATATAGAATAAAATTAATTTTTTGATATAATACATATAAAGGATGAAATCTAATATATTAAATATGTGAATAAACCATTTTTGGTGTAAAATAGAATAGAAATTTTTAAAAATATGAATATGTGATATATTAATATGAAATATTAATTTTCATGGAGTTATTAAATATTATCAATATATTAAAAATAAATAATGGATATTTAAAATTATGCGGGTCATTCTTCAATATTTATAATTTAATGAATGTTACAATTTGAGAAAAAAATAATTATTCATTATTCATCTAAAAACCAATAAAATTATACAAATCCAAAAAATTAAACATTTAAATAAAATAAAGATGTGAAATTAAAAATTAGTTAAAATTTATAATTTATAAATTTTAAAATATTAATAAATATAATAATGAATGGAATAAATTGAAAAAATGAATTTTAAGAATAATAAGGGATCTCAATAATATTTTTTATTAATGATATAATTGATTATAATATTTCATAAATGAATAATAATTTATTAATTCTATTATTTTAATTATATTTATTTAATTTTTTGGTCTATTTTCGGTTCTCTGAGTGAAACATTCTGTTATTAGATATTTTATTTAAAGGACCATTATATAGCAAGTTCTTATGGTGTGATATATTCCTTAGAATCTGAAGATACCCAATCCTTAGTGAATCTCACAAGAATATCCAATCACCCACATCAAAATATAGGGGCTGGTTCCACTAGTCTAAATAATAACATTGATTTATTTCATTTGATAACAACTTCTTCTGGATCAACTATATATATTCGAATAACTTATGCATGATACTGGGCTCAATAATATTATAATATCATATCTCAAACAAATATAATGTAGAGAGAAACTATTTTCTATACACAAGTACTTATTTTTCATCTTTATAGAAGCCTGAAACCATTTTTTAGTTGATTTTTTCATGGACATAGTGGTTCTTTGTGGAAGCACCAAGATAATGGAAATAGATTCCCTAAACTTCCTCAAAAACCTGTAGTATTCTCTGGGAGTCCATATACTTGTTAATAGGAATAATTGCTAAAATGTACCGATATACTTATTTCTTCCTGTAACCCCATATAGAAGAATAATGTTAAATGAGAATCAAAATCTAAAATAATTTTCTTGGGGGCCAAATTTAATAATACACTGTCTTGACCATATTGATCAAGGAGAACATCCACCGAGATTGCTCCACATAGTTATAAAATTTAATCCATATTGTTTTCAAAATAAAATAAATCCTAAAATACATCACCAAGCCACATAATTCTAGAAAAATTTACCAATAAATTCATGGAATCATCTTCCAATTTCCACTCAGGAATAGATAACATCATTAAGATTCTGATTGGATGATGACAGTCTATCCATAATACCAGACATTGGGAGAATCTTTTACTAATGCCTTTCATGTATTTCTTTCTTCAAATCCACCAATATTTCAACCTCATGTATTTGTAAAGATTTATGAGACTTTAGAAAACCTATTATTTTGTGAAGTGTGACTCATGTATCTACTTTTTAATATTTTTCTTCAAAACTAGGACATGCTCAATAATTTGGAACTCTCATAATCGTACAAGGAACATTATAATTTAACGTATCCACAATATATAATTTTCCATATATTTAAACCCACTAGTTCATATATATGTATCAACTAAATATTCATATTTAATATAGGGGTAGTTAACATAAACATAAGGTTTTGTCAAACCTACTATTTTCAAACATCCAAATGCAAGTGTGCAAAAATATCCAATAATAGTCTATAATGAAATAACACATTTACTACATGAGACTAAATTTTGGGATAAAATATTATAAAACAACATTTTTTTTACCAAGTAATACACCAACCTAATGTAACAATAATAAAGATACTAGACCACCATGGATACTGGTGGTTCAATTCCCATATAGTAAAGATCTATCTTAGGTTTTGGTGGTCAATATACACTATAAATTTATCATCATACAAGTAGATCATCCAAGAATATAGGGCATGAACTACAACCTATTGATCTATAAAATGGGTTATGAATTTTTGTTCTTGCGGTATCATTGACATTGGACCCTTATACAACCACTTGAAATCCATTCATCAAGACCTCTCCCATCATGACCCCAATGTTATCATAAAAAATTGTGTACTCCTCACATGTCTACAGAAGTCATAGGATCATTACTCTAGAAATATATTCTTTCAGATTATAAAAATATCAACATAACATTACATCCAACTAACAGCATTCTATTTTTTGGAAAATCAAATATTTAAATATTCCGGTCAAGATATATAGTAAAAAAATTAAAACCAATAACATGTTAAAAAGATATTTATTTAACATAATCTTATGGGTCACTCCGGTGAATAAATAATGAATATCATTTTTTGGTCCATGTAAATGCTAGCATATGAGAACTAATTTCATAAAAATTGAACATCATTGATCCAAATGATTAACATGGAAATCATTGCATAGTACATGTGTTCATAAACATTATTGAACAAAATCCCAAATTATTCTTCACGATCATCCCTTATCATGGAGTACTATTGAATTTTATCTACAAAGACAAACACCAATGTATTAATACTAATATATACCTCTTCTCATTACTGTCATAATGAATTTTAACTCTTCCATCAAACTGAACAATATCACTATATACTCATATAGTAGATTGATTCCCCTAAATATAGATCATTGAAGGTCATATGGAAGAATAATTTTCTTCTGATAACACTATATCATATAATTCATTCTGAATAATTTGGAATATCATAATTAATAAAATAGGTCATTAATTCATGGATTAGGGTACATGTTTTTTCTTTATATTTAACAAATGGATGTTGTAAAATAACTGAAATTCTCTAACTACCATCATTGTTAACTAAACATGGGATCCCATTGTGCTCAGCTGAATGAACATGGATACATCTACTACATCTAGATTATACCTATGCTATAAAATTTCCTATGAATCCATGTGAATAGGTATAATCAAAATAGGATAATCTCCCATAATGATCATTATAATGATCTCAATATATATTTTATGTTGATTCGATGAGATGTATTTATAAAAGAACCTAAAAATTATACCACACTAAATGAAACATATCTTATGATGTGTTCCCATTACCCACCACCAATCTAGAAACATGTGTTCTATTCCCTTTAAATATCTTATGGTCATGTCCAACATGAATGACTTTGATTTCCAATTATCCAACCTCAACATACTCATGTTCCTTAAGATATGTTAATTACACTATTAAATGGAAACATTTGATTTTATTCTGGTATAGAACAAACAAATATATCCCACAGATTAGATCAAAGTATATTATTTATAATAAGAAATGGACTCGTAGATTTATTAAACTATTACTACTAAGACACATTCGCTAAAAAGAAAATTATCACCTATTACACCCCCAATTGTGGGTTAAATAATATTACACCATACATGTACATTATAAACAACACATGGCTTTCCAAATTCCTGAGGTAGTACAATAGAATTTGAAGGGATATTTTTAAAATATGAAAAACTGATTTAACATTCAATAGTATCATACCTTTAAAGCCCTATGATCCATCATCCAAGAAAATGGAAACTAGTTGAACTATATAAATATACCTCCTTCCATATACATAAACCTCATACTATAATTAATGTTCAACATTTTCCAATTGTGGTAGTAATATATTTCTCAAATCAATATATCCATCACCCAGACATACCATCGGATTGAACTCTAAATAACCACATATCATAATATGGATAATCCTAGTCTATACCCCCACATCTTCTGTTTCCCCCTATCTCTAGTCAATCATGATCCTTCTAGAAATACCATTTTATGATCTCTATCATAATATAAAAAGGAATCTTTTTTAGTGGATGAGGAATATGGTGTCAGGTATGGCCTCATCAGCCTCACAAATATCCAAGGATATGGTACTACAACTATTCATAGGGAGGAGTGACACATTATTAACATGTAAAAACATAACCACCCTACTATGACTCATCACAATTGAACATCCTTTTCATATTATTGTAAATTTGGAATCAAGATATAACTTCCCTCAGGAACGCACCTCTCCCGAGTTACCCACAATAATATTAGATTGATATATAGAATTATAAAACAACCATATGAGTAACATATTCACGAAAACTAATAATTTATATCTCATACCTTCCACAAAAATCCTGGATATTTCGACATCATCCCTTATTATCATCTGGGAGAAACTCAAAAAATCAGTAATATAATAAGAATAATAGAACATTTAATTCCTTATTAATGTAAACATTTTACAATCATTGACCTAATATACCATCCAATTGTTTTTATATAAGTAATTTATAAACCTATTTTGAACACCCATATAAGGCATATATATTTGATGGAATTCATGGACGAAAATATCACAAAAACCAACATTGGTCCATGTAACATTTACATTGAAACCATCGACATTATTTTAATGGATGAATTAGGGTTTTTGGGGATTTTTTTGATAGATTATATTCTGAACATATCTCTCCCCAAAATAAATTAGTGGTTGGTATAACCAAATCACCCTAATCAATTCAGGACTCACTAGATAAAATCACAAATCCTCTATTTCCATAGATTACACCACATCCATTAAGCTCTCACAAGGTAGATAATCATCCACATCTTTGAGTACATAATGAATTTCTATTCTAATAACCTCGTGGTTGTTCACAACATACCCCTCCTTATTCAATACTAATGGTCATTACAGAGTCATTTTTCTACAGTTATATAAACATTCCATAGAACCCCACCAAAATATAGTTCATAAAATCATTGATTGAGGAAAAAGATATCAATAATTACATTATATTATTATTTATGTATCATATCATTGAATACTCTAAACAGTAGTAATATATAATTCCCCAATATAAACATACATCGTATCACTACAACACATAAGTTCCATAACTGACACAAATAATCCTTAACAATATGATTTTACACTATAAATGGACAATAATTTTATTACATGGGCCATATAAAATAAGGTATTGGTTACATGTAATAATGTAAAACACATTAAATGTTGTAATTGGTATTTTATTAGTATGTTACACATGATAATTTAAAAAAATATTTATATATTGTAATTTTTTTAATTTAAATTATCGATTAAATTTGATAACAACATATAGTTCTAAGTAATTTCCTATATTAATGGTCGATGACATATTAAACAACTGGATTATCTCATAGCTAGAATAAATTACCAAATATGAATTTAAAAATAACATGTGAATCCAACATGATATTTTTTAGACATCAACAGATGCAAAATTTTGATTCCAATGAAATGGAAATATCTATTGTAGCTTAAATTCATATCTCATGTGCACCACCCATGATGAAAAAATATTATAAGAAATTAAATTGTGAATATAATTCCCAAACCCTGTTACAACACATTTCCTTATACCGTAGTCAGATACTACATGGAACATCTTCCCTAAAATGCATAAAATATTCCCAACTAAATTTATAAAATATGTTACTACCCGTCCCTTAGGGCCCATGTTGGGACTACCCCTAGCCTACCTTCCATAGGCCAGGGTCTGGCGATTAGCACAAAATGTGTAATTCCTTAAAACTCCGAAGGCATTGCCTTTATAACCTGTAAACACAGACACAGTAGATACGAAGTTGAATAAACTTTATAAAAAACAAGTGAGTACAATAAGTAAAAAGGGTCTAGAATACTAGCCCAACTGGAATGTCCAAGAAAATGAAAGTACAACTACAACCGAGGAAAAAGGAAAAATAGCTAATGGTTCATTCTCCGAGGTTCCTACCTAAAGCGTTGTTATAGATCGCCTACTCATCACTCCATGTTCATCTGTCTCCTCCGTGTACCGACTTATCGTAAGGTCCACCTATGGGAACCATAATGTCCTGGTACTCTCAGCCTCAGTCAGCGTTATCCGTCATCTGCATCCAACATAACGAGGTGTGGGCATAGCCCGTGCATGGGTGAGTATAATGATACTCAATATAGATCCCGATACCCTCCAGGTCTCACAAAATCAAACAAGGATAAACCAAAAAGTTTTAAATAAACTGATATCCTAACATAGGTATTTGACCATACAGATACATATGTTATCATGTGATCCATCTCAATCATGAGGAAAACATAGAAAAACTGACATAGCTCAACCAGGATTTTATTATAGAGGTAGTAATATTTTGAACCCTCGACTGCTAGAGAACTCCCCATCTATCGAGTATAGTGGGCCAACCGCTACAACCTGGCACTTCCCACTAACCATGGACTACTGAGGTACTCCTCCTATCAAGTACCACGGGTCTCCTGTGTCACACAGAGGCAGTCCCCACTGTTTGGTCAGCCGCCACAACCAGGGACTCCCCCTTATAGATTGAGGAGATACTCCTCCTATCGAATATCATGAGTCTTCCACCATAACCAGGTGCTCCTCGATCAAGGGTCTGCCTCCACAACCAGGTGCTCCCCACTAGGCTAGTCGAGTCACTCTAATTCAATCGGTCAGCAGTTTTCAAGTCATGGTTAGCAACTAGGTTCCAACACAAATGCTCACTCATCTCTGGAAGATCTTCTCCACAAGATACTAGTTGATGCACCAACTTCCATGAAGTCCAATGAAGAAGTATCCAAATGTTCTCCCACGTCATTGGGGTGTCAATGAAAATGGTGGCACGTCAATCAGATGACCATTCTGTGAGTTATTATCCTTTTAGTCCTGGGGGCCATGTTGGATTGGTGCATGATCCAACCTGAATGTATCTCAACTATAACCCAAACTCAAGTGGTCCAATCCCAAACATTCATAAGGGACAACATAGAGCCAAATGTGTGTGGGGCATCTCATCCTGGCCCAGGGTGGCTCATCCCGGAAGGGTGTCGTGAGGGGCTGGTTCGGCCGGGGAGCCATGAGGTCACGTCTGGTCCTGCAGGGGCGGTGCGGCTGGTGAGGCGGTGCGGTCGAGGTGAGATGCGTCTGGCGAGGGTGGCGTGACTGGGGGCGGTGTAGCCAGGGCGCACCACAGCAGGGGCACGACGCACTAGGGTCGGTTCGGCCAGCAGGCAGCGCGGTTAGGGTGGCACAAAAGCCAGTGGGGAGCGCGGTTCTGCACGGGGCAGCAGAGGGTCGCGGGGGTGGCACAAGTTGTAGAGGTCATGGGTAGGGCGACCATTTCCAACGTTGCATTCATCGACATTGACATTTCATTCCTCCATTTCTAAGAACACTGCAAAGGAGATAGTATGAGTGGTCAGACCACCTTTGTTTGGTCTTCACCCTCCACGCATAGGGTGATAGAAATTGGATAACAAGAAGGAATCACAATAACCCTTCTGTAAAACGAAAACATCCTCGTTCATTGTTTTGAAATAATGGAATACCATGGGAATAAATCATACTTAAATAAAATTGAACCCCTACCATTGTTCGTTGTTCATTGATAGAGTCATGGGGAGAAGGAGAAGTTGGCGTCATTTATCGCATTCACTGCACACTTCCAATCCCGAGCACCTGCATCGGTTCGTTGACGACGATTAGGATAAAATGTCGGTCGTCAAAGATGTCCCACATCAGTGGAATTCCCGGTGAAGAAGGTCTAAGTCAGGTTCGATGTTAATCGTCGGTGGGGTGTTCTTCATGGAGGAAACATTCTTCATTGGAGTGTTTTATCTCGTGATATCTAATCCTCCTTTTCCAACCTTTTGTGTAAAAATGAATAGATATCCCCTAAAAATAATAGATTATATATTATTTAGTTTCATGGGTTTAAAATTCAAATTGTAGCATTTAATTAAATTAGATGTCTCAATTAATTAAAGTGGGAGGGTTGACACAATTAAATGGGGGGGGTGTCACCATTATGATATGGAAGGTCATGAGAATGTCCCAAATTTATGAGGGTGTTGAGAGGATTTCGTAAATTAATTGGGGAGGGGATTAAACCAGGTGGTCCCCATACCCTAACCTCTCGTGGGATGTTAGGTTTGGGTTATCCCCACCACCATAACATTTCATTGGAGGTTATGGGGTGGTGGTTACCACCTCCAAAATCCACATGGGTGGTTATTAAAGATAAAATAAAATAAAACATGCATTTTTTTATTTTATTATTTCCCTGAATACCCCCCAAAAACTAACTTTCACCCTAGACCAACTACCATCAAGGTGAATGTCTTCTTAGGAAAATATTGGTGCTACGAGTTAAATGATGCACTCAGATTTTAATTCAGAGTGCCGGTTCAAAAAATAGAAAAACACCCTCATACATTTACTAAACGTACCAGAAATAAACATCAGAAATTGATTCCGGGCACCCAAGGCCTTAGAATCACACACCGTCAATTTCGGTGGACTCGTAAAATTTCCATTTAATTAAAAAAATACATGGAAAATACGGGTCTTTACATTCTACCCACCTCAGGGATTTACATATTCGTAAGCTATAACTCATAACAAATGAAATAATTGGGGGTACTGAGCATGCATCTGAGCTTCCCACTCCCATGTGATCTCTAGAAGGTTATAGTGCTCCAACGAACTCGCACCAGAGATATCGTTTGCCGATAAAGGACCACTCCAGTTGATCTTCAATATCTACTAGAACCTCAGTAACAGTATCCCCAACATCGACGTCTAGCTCACCATGATCGATGATGTAAGAAGGGTCATGTACATATCTTCTCAACTGGGAAACGTGGAAGATATCATGGACTCGGTGCAACTGGGGTGGAAGATCCAAGTGGTATGCCCTCTTGACAACTCTGTTGAGGACCTGAAAAGGTCCATTGAACCTTGGAAATAATTTTCCACCTCGACCAAATATTTGTAAACATGTTGAGGTTAGACCAATAGAATTATGTGGTCACCATCCTTGAACTCCTGAGGTCTCCGTCTCCTATCGGCATACGACTTTTGCTTATTATGTTTTGTCTTCATCCACTCCTAGATGATATGAACCTTCTATGGGAAGCTCATACAATCTCCGGTCCGAGGAGTGCTGACAGCCCTGGGTCAGTCTAGCACAAAGGTGATCTGTAAGGTCGCTCATACAATGCTTCAGAAGGTGTCATCCCAATAGTGTGGTTATAGCTGTTAATGTATGAAAACTACACCAAAGGTAAGTGATCCTCCTAGATGCGACCGATGTCAAGGACACAAGAACGCAGTATGTCCTCGAAGATCTAAGTTTTCCGCTTGGTCTATCCATTCATCTGAGGATGGAAGGTGGTGCTCAAACAAAGCTGCGTTCAGAAAGAATCCTGCAACCCCTTCCACAGCCGGGAAGATAATTTTGAATTACAATCTAAGGTAATCGTCGAAGGTAATCCTTGTACCCTCACAATACCTTGTACATATATGTGTCCCATGATTTCTATTGATCCAAACTCTTAGATCGGTGGGAAGTGTGCCAACATGGTGAGTCGGTTTACGATCACCCAAATCTAGTCATGTCCCCTGTATATACGTGGAATACCCATCAAGAATTCCATGGATATCCTATACCACATCATCTCTGGGAAATACAAAGGCTAAAATAAGCCTAATGGTACCTGATTCTCCACCTTCAATTGTTGACATGTGAGGCACCAAGAACAAAATTCTTCGACTGTTTTTTCATTCTCGACTACCAGTGCTATCGTTGGAGGTCCTAGTACATCTTCACCACTTTTGTATATACCATTAGATGGGATGTGTGAATATCCATTAGCAATTCCTCCTAAAGTGAAACTGGTACCATGTCACATCCTCTGAATATGATGGCGTTTTTCCCACCTTAATAAAATCAATCAGGTGCTTGCCCTGTGGATATATGATCACGTCCTGTCTCACAGTCAGCGTCCTCAAGGCGTGCCTCCATGAAATGCGTAAGGGGTGGGGGACTGCCTGTAAGATACTGAAGGAAAGCTACTCTATCTCAATCCAGAATGGGTATCTGCAAAGCGGCCAACTTCTTTGCCTCCTCATCTAGCAGTTGTGTACCAGATCTCCTACTACGTTCATCGGCAACAACTTTCCCATCCCAGTAGTATATACAATCTCGATGTCAAAGTCGTGGAGGAACTCAAGAGAACCTTACTGTCTCAGGTTCAGGTCCTTACTAGAGAAGATATACCTGAGACTCTGGTGATCAGAGTACACTGTAATGCACTCTTCCATCAGATAGTGTTGCCACATCTTCTAGGAGAAGACCACTCCTGCTAACTCCAGGTCATGGGTAGCGTAGTTCTGCTCAAGTAGTCTCAGCTGTCGACAACCATATGTGATCACTACTTGATCTTTCATCAGGACACATTTGATTCTAGTCCCTGATGCGTAACAATAGATTATGAAACATACGCCTTCCTATGGATGCCTCAAGATGGGGGCACTAGTCAGCCTGTGCCTCAACTCCTAAATGATCTGCTAGAATCGTTCTGACCACACATCTCATTTCCCCTTATTCCTCAAGGATGCTAGTGGTGCTGCAACTCTGGAGAAGTCTGTTACAAACCTCCTGTAGTATCCAGCCAATCCTAGGAAACTTCGTACCTCTGTTACACGCTTGTGTGGCTCCAAAGAAAGTACCACATCAATATTTTCAAGATATACTACAACTCCAGCCACTGAGATCACATGTCCCAAAAACTGAACCACTCGGATCCAGAAATGGCACCTTGAGTGCTTACCATAAAGATGGTGCTCTCAATGTTTGTCCATTACTATCCCAAAATGTTATGCATGTTCCTCCTTAGTAATCAAGTATATCATAATGTCATCGATGAAGACAATGACAAATTGAACAATTTATGGTTGAATGATCATTATCATGAGTCCCATGAACACTGTTGGGGGTGTTGGTTACACCAAAAAACATAACCAAGAACTCGATGTGGCCATAACAACTTCTGAAAGTTGTCTTATGCACATACTCATCTCTAACTCTGAGACGGTGATTTCCTGATCTGAGGTCTATCTTTGAGGATGACCACACTCGATTTAGCTGATCAAGGAGGTCAGTAATCCTCTGGAGTGGGTAATTTTTCTTCACGGTCACATGGTTCTATAACCATTAGACAACAACAAGATTTAGTCTCCCATCTGCCTTTGTTGCGAACAGAATTGGGGCTGCCCAAGGAGAAACACTGGGCCAGATGAATCCCATCCCCTGCAAGTCCTCTAATTGTACCCACAGCTCGCGAAGCTCCGCGGGAGGAATCCAATACATTGGTGTAGATATCAGTGTCATCCCATGGTACATATTATTGTAAATGTCCACCAATCTGTGAGGAGGTAGACCTGGAATTTCAACAGGGAACACATCTATATACTGGTCCACTACTACAGGATATGTCAGACTCTTCATATCAACATCTCAGAGGGTAAGGCTAGACATCTAAATAGTGATTGGCTGAAATCTCATCCGAGAAAGTCCATCTTGTGTATAAAAGTCTCCCTTCTCACCGGTGAAGGTAAACCTGGTACCATCCATGTAGACACACCGGACTTTGTGCCTATTAAAATATATCTGAACATGGACTGTAGATAACCTGTCCATACACAAGATGATGTTGTAAGTCCTTGAAGCCGCTACTAAGAGATCCCAACTGATGCTCTCACCTCCTAGAGAAAGCTCACACTTTCAGAACCTGTGTGTAATCATCAAATATTCTCCCGTAAGAGACTGTAGACATAAGTATCGATCCAACGGCTTTGTCAGAATCTCTGAGCTTCGAATGAGGGCTGTGGCAATGAAAGAGTGACTAAAACCTGTGTCTATAAGTACTGAAGCTATGGTGGTGTTGACACAGATCGTAAAATGAATCATATATGGATCTCCATGATCATATGCCTCAACTACCTAGAGCTGAGATGTTCCATGTCCACTTAATCCCAACGGTTGGGGTGGACATCATGGTGGTGGTGGCGGAAACACCTCGATATGTCACCCACCAATAACTGCACGACCAACTCCTCTACCTAGTCCGACTGCTCCCTGTGGACCACCTCGATCGAATCACAATATCTGCCAAGGAGGTCCATCAACAGTCATCTGATCATATGAAAGGTGGGTTGGATAGTCACGAGCCATGTGACCCTGACTGCCACATGAGTAACACTGCTCAGACCCGACATGTCCATCTCTTCTTCGGGTGCCACGCACAACCGATCCTGAGCCCTGAGGTCGTCAACCTATAGGTCTGGTCCTCATGGACCTCTGTGAAATCTGTCTACTGCCAGTTTCAGAAGACATTTCTATGTGTCGACTGGGGGTGTATCTCTCTATAGGAGACTGCTCAGTAAGGAAAATCTTCACTAGGAGGGATCTCTATAGAACACCCATAGGTTCCGGTTTTCTATGTGAGATAATTGGAGCTACGATCTCCCGGCTGAGCCCCTGCTCAAATGTCTGGGCCCTGATAAATGAGTAATGCACCATATCGGTGGTGTAACGTGAGAGGTCTATGAACGTCATTGAGTACTGAGCTACAGTCATGATGCCATCCTGCTGAGGAAGTATCACTTGTATGCACACTGTGCGAAGAGTCGCTGAGACTAACACTGCCCAAAACAGGCTCTCGAAGTCTACCCAGAGAAGCGTCAACTAATAATGAACGCGGAGAATCAATATCCACTATCTTATTATTACTTCCTGTAGAAGGATGGCCGCAAATTTCACCATAAGTTTGGAATGTTTCCCTACAAGTCAGAATACTCTCACCCCGTCCTCTAGCTAATCCTCATCCACCTATGTGTCTATCTCTACCCTGATCCTCAGTGGCCTCTTGCACAGGAACTCATGCAATGTGCTCAAGCAGCGTGCATCATCAGCTTCTGGGGCTTGTGGAATTAGTGGCCCAATGGGTAATGGTACCGCTAGTGCCTCTACTGGAAATGGGCGCTGTACCGAGGCCTCGTCGCTCGGTGGGCTATCCGTGAGTACCATTATAGGGACTCCAGATGGTTGTCCACGTTAAGTCATCCTGAAAGTAACCGATGCGACATTGTCAAATGTTATACATGGTGTGCTGACCTGGATGATCTGACATAATGAATTTTTTTTAAAAACAAATGCAATCAATGTTTTCATGCATTGAGTCGGAAATCAGAAGACAGGGTCCTGGTGTATGGATACGTCGGCCGCTGCACCAACACTGGACTCCCTGAACTGAAAACCATACTCACTAACCCTAGAACTATTTCTTCACAAAAATCATCAGAGTTATATGTTCTACAGTATAACCAAACCTCCTATGATACCAATTTTTAAAGACTCGTCCCTTGGGGCACGTTCGCTGACTAACCTGAGCCGGTCATCCATAGGCTAGGGGTAGGTGACTTGCACTGAAGACGTAATTCCCAAAAACTAGGAAGGAAATTTCTTTATAGCCTGTAAACACACACACATCATATACAAACGTGAGTAATCTATATAACCAACAAGTGAGTAATGTATGTAAAGAGGGGCCAGAATACTAGCCCAACTGGAAAGTACATGAAACTAAAAGTACAAGTAGAATAGAGGAAAAAGTAAATACATCTACTGGGTCATTCTCTGAGGTTCCTAGCTAAAGTGTAGGTACATATCATCTCTTAAGAACTCCATGTATGTCTATCTATTCAGTGTTCCGACTCATCATAAGGTCTATATTTGGGCACTGTGTAGTCCTGGTACTGTCAGCCTCAGTCAAAGAAGTCCATCGTCTGCATCCAACACAACAAGTTGTAGGTATAGCCTATGCAGGGGTGAGTATAACGATTCTCAGTAGGGACCTCAAGACCCTAAAGGCCTCCCAAAATCCAACTAGGATAAACCACAATGTATAAATCCAACAGATAACCTTACATAGTTATATGCCCATACATATACCTAAGCCATCAAATGATCAATATAAATCAATGGGAAAACACAGAAAAACAGACACAGATCAACCAAGATTATATTATAGGGGTAGTAACATTTCGAACCCTTGGCTGTTGGAGAACTCCTGCTCTATCGAGTACAGTGGTCATGCCTCCACAACCCGGCGCTTCCCACTAATGGTGGACTACTGAGGTACTTCTCCTGTCAAGTACTATGTGTCTTCTACATCACAGAGGGGCGCTCCCCACCATGGGATTGCCGCCACAACTAGGGACACCCCCAATATCCTTTAGAGTTCCTCCTCATGTCGAGTACTGCGGACCTGCCACCACAACCCGGTGCTCCTCCGCCATGGGTCTACTGCCACAACCTGGATCTCCCCAATGGGCTAGTCGAGTCACTCGAATTCAGTTGGTCAGCATTCGGTATGTCTCAGCCAGCTACTAGGTTCCTTCACAAATACTCGCTCGTCTCCAAAAGATCCTCCCCTTAAGCTATTGGTTGATGCTCTAACTGCCACGATGTCCAACAATCCAACCTGACCATATCTCAATTATACCCCAAACTCCAGTGGGGTATAATAATCAGGACCACCACTCTCCATGATTACCAGTGCCAATGATGGTTCATCAAACAAACATCTAGTTCCTAGGATTTGGCTAAAAAAATGTAAACGGTCATAGTGGTCCCGAGTCCGGTTGACCCGGTCGGACCGACCCAATCCAACCCAGTCTGGGCTGACACCATTTAGGTCGACCCGGCCTCACCCGTTGATTCTGGCCCAACCCATTGGGTGGGCCATCACATTAGGTTCGGATCTACCCGCTAGGCTCTGCCCAGCCGGCCGCGGGGGATAACAGAGAGCCACAAGGGAGTGGGGCCTCTCGAGGGAGCCTGGGGTGCCTCGAACCGTAAGGGCACCGTGAGGGGCTAGTTCGGCTGGGGCACCGCGAGGTCGATACCAATTTATCCAGTGGGGCGCTGCCGATGAGTAGGCGTAGATGGAGAGGGCGACGCGACACGATAAGCGAGGGCAGCGTGACTGGAAAGGTAGAGCGGCTGGGGTGAGGCGTGTCTGGCGAGGCGGCGCGGCCGTGGTGTTGTGTGCCCGGCGAGGCGTCGCGACCGACGAAGGAGGTGTGGATAGAAAGGGTGGTATGGATTAGGCACAGCACGAGCAGGGTGCGGTGTGGCCCGGGCCAGTTCTGCCGGCGGGGGGCGCGGCCGGTGGGCAGCGTGGCCGGGGCGACACGAAAGTCGGAGAGCAGTGTAGTTCGTTTTGGGGTGGCAGACCATCTTGGGGGCAGCGTAGGTCACTAAGGCCTCTGGTAGCATGGTTGTTGCATTTTTTTCTTCTTCGCCATTGAAATCGCGTTACTCAGTTTTGAAAAACATCACAAATAAGTTCGACGAAGGGGTCGGACCACTTTGGTTAGGTCTGCACCCTCCGTGTATAAGGTGATAGCAATTATCTTCCATGAACGATGCAAAAAAACCATCCTGAAAAAGGTAAACATCCACGTTCTTCATTTTTAAAGAATGGACGAATATGGGAATAAATCATACTTATATATAATTAAACCCCTACCTTTGTTCGTTGTTCGTCGACGGAGTCATGGATAAGAAGACGGAGTTTTTTTCATTCTTCATGTTCGCCGCACACTTCCAATCCTGAGCTCATGAGTTGGTTCGTACATGAAGATGAGGTGGGATGGTTGGTCGTCGAAGATGTCCCACGTCGAAGTAATTCGAGAGGAATAAGGTCGAAGTCAGGGTCGAAATTCTTTGTCAGTAGTGCGTTCTTCATGGAGGAAGTATTCTTCATTGGAGGGTTTTCTCTCAAGAGCTCTAATCCTCCGTGGCTAATCTTTTTCAAACAAATGATTAGATAGGCCCTCAAAATAATTGATAATCTATTATTTAGTTTTATGTTTTAAAATTCAAATTGTAATATTTAATTAAATGATCTGGCTCAATTAATTAATGGGGGTGGTTTGAAACCATTAAAATAAGGGGGTGGCATCATTAAGTTAAGGAAGGTCCAAAGACTCTCCCCCATTTATGAAGGAGTTGAGAGTATTTCCTCAATTAATTTGGGGGGGGGGGTCCGGGGTGGTCCCCAAACCGTAACCTCTCGTGGGAGGTTCGGTTTGGGTGGGCCCCACTGCCCTAACCTATCATGGGAGGTTAATGGATGGTGGTCAACACCGCCAACTTCCACATGGGTGGTAATAAATGATAAAATAAAATAAAACATGTGTTTATTTTATTTTATTATTTCAATGAAGACCCCAAAAACTAACTTTCACTCTCGACCAATTTCCGTCGAGGTGAAAGTCTTCTTAGAGGAATACCTGTGATGCAAGTTCAACAGTGCCCTCAGATTTCAATTCTGAACAACAGTTCAAATGTTAGGAAAATCCCATCGTACGTTTACTAAACGTACCCGAACAAAAATTCAGAAATTGATTTCGGGCACACCGGGCCTCGGAATCATGATCCGTCAATTTCTGCAGACACATAAATTTCCCATTTAATTAAAAATAAATTTACATGGAAAATCTGGGTCTTTACAGAATAACTAAATATTCAAAAATAAATAAATAACTCAGATTCCACTTTATAACATCTCTTAGTCCACAACAAGTAATCATAGGCTGTAATGGATATAAAAAGATGTTCATGGGTATTAATTATAGTATACTATAGGATTATAGCTAGAAATAAGGTACAATGATGTTATGGAGGGAAAACAATACGATTCGATCGGAGTAAAATAACTACGGATATAAGAACTATTATATAACCATATAAAAAATAGTAATAGAAGAAAATGAATGATCCAAATAATAGTTATAAACCCTGTTTGAAAATTTTAAATGTGTACTTTTTAAATAGTTTTAAAAAAGTAGAGGCAATATATAAATATATCTGAGAACAAAAACATAAAAACAAGAAGAATCCTCAATATTTTATGATGTACTAGAATGGACCCAAAACTCTAATTCGATGCCCAAGTAGCCCAAATCGGGCATCAGTAAAATTTCATATTCCTTTAACTAGATTTTTTTTCATAAAATCATATCTGGTACGAAGGTTATATTGATAGGGGTATGTGTAAAAATCTATAATCCACAACCATTGATATTTTTAAGTATATTTTTTATGTGTATCTACATGATGAAGTAATACGCACACAAACACAAACATATATATATATATATTTAAAACTAGTGAATAATGTAAATAAAAATGATATAATTTATCCTCTAGTTAAATGATTACACGTGGGCCAAACATAGCTACCTCACCTAGTTTCAGAGGTCACTAAATAATTAAATACATATAGGTGAAATATTTGAATCCATGTGATTGAAATAAACACTTGGGAAATATGAACTTCATGAAACTAGTGGTCTCACCAAAACGAATTTACCCTTCACAAAACACATTTCATCAAATGGATATATACCCATTCGAGAACTATGATAATAACAAGAGGAATATCAATCCCTAAAACTATAAATTATACACATATGTGAAAATAATACAATAAAACCATTCCAAAAAATCACCCAAATTAAATCACTAATCACATAATTATTCCCTTAGTGTTTAATCCAAATACCATTACAATTTTGAATAATAACACTACTTATCACTATTCTAACATCATCAATTACCCTATTATATTACCAAAATCACAAATTTAGAAGTAAAATGTTCTATTTATATATGAAATCATACTATTAATGTTATAAAACATTATCATACTCATTACGCAAAACAAATCAATAGATCCACTTGGATTAAAATTAAAATAAAGAACATAGTTGACTCACAATTCAATAACACGACCTAAAATCCATGATTTAAAATATATAAATTAATTACATGTTGAATGCATGATATTCATATAAAAACATAAAATGAAAACTCTAATTAATAGAATATATATTTCAAAAATGTTTTAAAATCACCCAACCCATTTATACATAATTTTATATGTTTAGATTCACCACTGAAAATGATCTCATTGAACAAAATCCAAAAAATCATTAACAAAATCAGAACATATTTTTTCATCTAAAAATTGAGATAAAAAATATAAAAATGGTGAATAAAATATGACATATAGGGAATATCCATATTGATTGGGAAAAATCTTGATTAATGAACCATTGATTCCCCATGTAATTATATTTATGATCTATATAATCAAATATTTACAAAAATTTCTGTGAAGGGTTTGAAGATGAAATAAAGGTTTTTCATAAGGATAACCTGATTCTATAATACCAAAATAAAATACTAAAATAAATTCCTAAGGTGAATATAATTTATTATATTGAATTGTTTAGGAAACAATACTCTTGAACCATAGACAAATTTATAATGGTCTCACACACTATATTACACTCTGAATGGATTCATTCCACTCTTAAACAACTTTATGACCTTCCCAATCATCCAAAACAAATCCTAATGTCACTCCAACAATAGTAATAGTTATATAATCAAATGAAACACACATATATAAAATATAATCAATATTATGCCTCATATTTTTAATGGGTTCTGCAATAATAATTACATCAAATATATTTTATTCTCATAAATTATTTTTTGGGTATACATGTATTTGTATCATTTTTTCAACATTTGGTTCAAGAATGAACAATAATAAATGGTAACAATAAATGTATGTTTAATTTCAGATCATTTTCTTTGGATTATATATCCTCTATGTTATTGTTCATCAAATAATTTTATGGATGTCTTTATATATTGAAATTTTGTGATAATAGTATTTTTTATAAACATTTACATTCCTCCGGAAAAGAAAATTATTTTATTGGATCAATACAATGTTTATGTATGATTCCACAAAAAACATATGATTTCATTATTTTTTATGGATTAATTGATTTTCCAGCATTTTGTTTTCATTATAAAATATAAAAACAAATGTAAAAAATTTATTAATTTGAACTCCAAATTAAGAGAATATTAAATTATGATACAAAAATATGATCTTAACTTATGATTTAAAAAATGAAAATCATGTAATTTTATAATTCTTTAAGTCAATAAATATATAAAAATTATTGTTTAATATGAAATTCATAAGGTCATGAAAAAAAATCACGTAAACAAACAATATTATGAAATAATATTATATTTAACAATTCCTAAAAATAAAATGAATAGAAAATATTATTAGGGATTTTATGTTATCTTACTTATGATAACATTGTAGATCTCCTTGCCCCGAAGATGTTCAATATTAACATAATGATTTGAGATCAAAAGTAAATTACATATTTTCAATAAAATCAAGAACATTTAAATAAATAATATTATTAAAATGTAATAAATTAAAATAGATTAAGAAAGAATAGTATAAAAATATTTCTTAAATGTATATAAGTATCATCTGGGGAATTAGTAATATGACATTGAACCTAAAATAATGAAATTACATTAATTTGAATTATTTATTTAGTAGATATAAGTTTTAGTGGATTGATTAATTATAAAATTTGATATTTTGGATGCATTTTTTAAAATTTTAAGATTAGATATAATATATTATATTGATTTAATAGTTTTATGTTTATTTAAATATTGTATTTTGTTAATGGAATAGTGATTCATATAATGTCGCTAACATAGAAAGATTAAAAGTACAAGAACATTATTTGGATGAAAATATCATTTACTATAAACTAACCTTCTACAGGACTTTTATAAAAATTTCGAAGAAGAAAATATCGGTATTAATTGATTGAAAATAATATAAAAATATTTACTTATTATTTTTATCATGAGTAATAACATATTTAAGCTATCAATCTCATACCAATGTTTAATCATATCAGATTTATCTTGAGGAAAATATACAATTTTTTACTTTTATTTTTATATCAAACAATTTGTTATCAAATATTCTAATTAATTTTATTTTTTACCCCAAATCATAAAAATTTTATAAAAATTTTCTTTATATTATTTTGATCTAATATAATATTTCCCAATTTTTTAATATATCTAATGACTTCACTTTTGAATATTTATTTTCTATATGTAAATTTTTCATTAAAATATTAATATTTTATAAATAGTTCTTAATTAATTTTCACATAGTATATAATATAATTTTTCATCTCAACAATGTTTTCTAAATATTTTTATTCATTAAAACATTTATCCTCAGAATACATATATTCCATCATTTTTTTACAAGAAAATATTTCTATATATATTAATTATATGACACAAAAAAAATTATTAAAAATTAAAATTGTATTTATATCATGATGTCACCTATAACTTTTTTATGAATAGATGAATCTATTTTTGATTATTCTTAATATGGAAAAATATTATCCTAATAGTAATATATATTTCTGTAAATAATTTTATGTAGACAAAAAATCTGCAAATAATTAAATATATATCTAATAACTCTTTATTATAAAAAATTCTTTTTTAATGAAAATATATGCTTACATATAGAATTAAATGATATATAATTCATTAGTATTTTAAAAAATATTAATTTAAATGTAAAATTATTTATAATTGAATAGAATTTATGTTGATAATAATTATATCAATTATTAAGATATATGTTAAATAATGATGGTTTTCATAATAAATTAATAAATCTTTAGGAAATTATTATTATTTATAATTATTCATTATTATAGTTGTAAATCCTAATTATCTCCATGAATTATATTAACCAAGGGAATTCATCCCCAAAACCTGGTACATTGAAATACTTAAAAATACAATTAAAATTGATATTTCGAATATGGTTATCCCTAATAGTTCATTTCCTAGTACATTTTCATTTAGTTAATGGAAACACTGTCCATTACACTACGATTTATCCACAAATACTGGAATTTATTCGTATAAAATTCCCCCACCCAAATATGATATCCAATCATCCCTATTTGGTTAATTACTCTAATCTTTTCATTCCATCAGCACCCCTTTGGTTTATCAATATTTCTCCATCAATATAATTTGTTCATTCCCATACCATTCTACCCTCGATCACCTCACCATCTATAATATCTTCAAATATCAACATAAATTGGTGGGAATATTTATTTTGGGGATATTTTTTCATTAGTACACTCAATAATTCTAGATAACAAGAAAAAATAAAATACATGCAATGAATGTATGAATATTTATTTAAAGAACAATAATGAAGCATAAAAATGTTAATTTTTCCATGTTTTCACAATTATGGGCTGTAAATATTTGGTAAAATATGTCATTTTACAATTCATCACACATTGATCACATAATCATAAAAATGCTAATAGAAGTGATGAAATCCTTCTAGGTAATACAAATTTAAGAGAAAATATTATCTTATTGATATATTTATATTTGTAACATTTAAGAGAAAACAATTCTAACCTTGAAAATTACATATCGCACACCATCACTGAATTTTAAAATATGTAAGGTCAACATGACAATGAATGGGATATTTATAAAAACATTGATTGAAAAGACTAATTTTTTATATCTCGTTCTTAAAACATATCTAAATTTAATTGCACTATATCATTTTCATTATATATATTGTAGTGAATCTTCTATCCAAATAGTTCTTTTATAGTATTAATATTATGAGGATTCTTATTTTATATAAGAATTCATACCCAATCATCTTATTATCAGAATATTTTCAATAATTATTTTAAAAATAATTCTTTTTTCATTGCCTTTAGAATTTGTATTTTGATACATGGTGTGGATTGTTTCATTGTCGGGACATTTCTGGGCTATGGTATGGTTCCTTTTCCATGTGAATTAGATGTTAATTATGTTTCATTTATTATATTAATAATTTTGTGTAAAATTAAATTTTATATTTACATTAAAAACTCTAAATAGTTTTTTAATGCATGAATTATATTGATATATTATAATAGATGGAATATTTATAATATTTTAAATCTATATATTTTTAATTTATGTTTCAATTATTAAAATTATTTATTTATGTAATTATATACTATATGGGATTCATGTTAATTGATCATAATTTATTATATTCAATAAATTTAATATATGCAACGTTTATTTGAAATGTTTTTGTTAGTAATGATTTATAAGTTTTTTAACTGTCCATGTTTTGGATGATGTTTAGTGATGATTGAAAAAATTAATGTGTTTTAATTTGTGTGTTCATAAACATGGTACATGCGATTAACTCTTATATATTATTTATTTATATTCAAAAATATCTTTTTTTCTATTTTTCTCACATGTGATGTATTATTTTTTTTAATTATTCAACCATAAAATTTAGAGGTTTCTAGAAATATATTTTCAAAAATATGGATGCGCAAAATATTAATATCCCTATATTTATATTAACATTATAAAGGTGGTTGTGTTCAATAAATATTATGGTTCCTAGAAAATAAATATTTATTATTCATGTACAAAAATTTCTTAGATTCCTTTTAACAACAATCACCTATAAATATTATATGATCCTAATGAATTATATTAACTTCATCCCTTAGTTTTCCATATGGTCATTTACTAACATCTTTAAGCATCATTCTCCACACATAATTATTTATTGATTTTTGAGAGTCCTCTCTTTAGGGATAGCGGTAAACCTTAGAAAAAATACTCTATCTTATTTAAAGGACATCTACTATACATTAAATTCATCAAATACCCTACCTCAATTCAATAATTATTTATAGAATATTATAATTATGAGTTGTTATCATAATACTTGTAGGTTCTTTCTGTAACATTGTTGTTACGATTATGATTAATGTGTCCTTAAATGTTCTGATTATGAAATATATTATTAAATGTTATTCATTTAATATCAAAATTTCATCATCCAAATTCATAATAAAAACATATAGTTGTGATAATCTAAATTTCTCTCCTACATAAATTAGACCATATTTTATTTTGAACTTCTTTATTTTTATTATATCATTATGTTCTAAATATAGTTATTTTAGATCTTCCTAACTGATTCATTCCATTAAATATTTATAGTAATGAAATTGATTCGTTTAATTTTATTATGTAAAATTCAGGGGTTTATTTATATAATCCACATGAAGTCCATGTGATTCTCTAATGGTTTAGGGCATTGGTCCTCAACATTGAACTTTTTACCTAACACTGTATAGATTTCTAATTTCCATGATAATCATTTGTCAATAATTTTCGGTTGATTTGAATAATTTTTTATAGCATATGTTTCATCCATGTAGTCAACGAAAAATATTCCACATAAATTCACCTCTTTTCCTTTTCAAACATTTTGATTGGAGTTTCTCCTCCACTTGATATTCATCTTAATATTCCGACGAGTTCTAAGAGGTAGTAAAACTTATTTTTGAAAATTTATTTGTGATGTAAAAAATAATTATTTTGAGTGATTAGTAGATTTTTATTTTTCATTTATTACATATAAAATATGTTCAATGAGTAATATAATGATAATTATAAATATTTTTTAGTTATATATTTATGGGGAATTGATTTTTTTTGTTTTAATACAATTTAAAAACATTATATTAAAGGATATTCACATGAATAATCGATTATTTACTAACTAAAATGGCAATGAAATTTAATTAATTTTTTTTGAAACAAATTTTAATGTTTCCATTAATTATCCAACCCATGTTTTCTAATGTTATTGTAGCACCCACATTATGGTTATTTCTGGTTCCATAGGCATCACATATTGAAAACATACAATTAATTTTATTTTATTCTTATAAGTGTTTACCTAATCAATATCATGTACATTTTATTATATCCATTTTTAGGGGGAATAAAATATTATAGCTATAGATAGGATCTTCTATGTTATAAATTATTTAATCTTTTTTTCAGTATGTGATTTCAAATGGAATCCTAATAAGGAGGTACACCATTATTATTTTTAAAAATATAATTAAGGCTGTTATTATAAGACTATATTTATTACCATTATTATTTTCGTGAAAAATATTTCATTGTTGGAAACCCTATTTTAATTTTCGATAGTTATTAACATATATTCCATGCTGGTTATTTTAAATGTTAATCCAATCAATTATTTAAAGAGGTTTTCTATTTCACTAATTGGTATTTAAATTTATTTTGAAGATATATAAATTAACAATGATATTATTTAGATTTACTTTTCATACATATATTATTGATCGATAAGGTAATTTGAAACTCTCCATGGTATAGGGATTTTGTTCTACTAAAGGTTTTTCAACATGAAACATCAGTTAATTTTTAATACAGTGATTGAAATTTTAGAGACCTCGAACCAAATAACCTAGATCAAGTACTAACTACCATAAATTGAATTAAGATAAATGGAAAATAAATCCAAAAGGAATAAATAATTTAAATTTATAGGTAAAATACATTTATAAATGAGTCTTCCTTTAAAATTGAATACAAAAATTTAAAAAAACATTTTTTAGAATAACATGATTCCATTTATCTTGTCATTGGAAATCATTAATAGCACACATCATGAAATACCAGGGAAATAAAACAAATTAATAGTGAGTTGAGTTCTCTGTAATTAATATTTATAGATGAATAAATAATAAATTAATGATAGTGGATAATATATCAATGAAAATAACTATGAACACATGGAATTAGAATAATATAATTTTTTTAATGGAAAATGAAAAATAAATATGATAATATTAACATATGAAATCAAATGAAATATAATCCAAATCAATATAATGAAATTAATCCATATATAATTTTATATTGAAAATATAGTTTATTATAATAACATAATTATGAATATAGACACATCTTAATTATTTTATGTCATGTTTCCCAGTATCATGTTACATTTTTCATCAAGATCTTTCCTCTATACATTATAAAAATATAGGGTAAAAACACATATTTTTTTCCAACTTATTTTAATAATTATACTACTACTAAATCGATGGTATATCATTATCCATGCTCAAAACATGTCTATATGTCAAAATTATTCCTCATATATCAGATAATTGATTTAATTAATGAATAATGTTTCCGATCATAAATAATTTTCAATTAGTAAAAGGATCATATTAATTATAATTTTTCCAATTAATCAATTAAATATCAAAGTAAACACTATATGGTAAAATTCTATAGGGCTTATGGAATAACCATATAAATTATAAAAATTGTTGGTATTTAATGGATATTTTATGTTTAATGTTAACTGAAAAGTGAATAACTCAAGGGGAAGTTAATGACTATGAAAATGAATCATGTAAGTGAATTTTAGTACCATCCTTGGTCAAAATAATTAAAATCCATCTATAGGAATAATATTGATGGTTCAAATATGATGTATTCAAATTTGATTATGAATAATGGTTATTATTACTAATGAATATACAAAATTAATAATAAAATCAAAAAATAATTGGGGGAAAATATCCTTTTCATTTTGGGGGAAAAATTGAAATTATATATTACAATGAAGTTCATTAAAAATATCATTTTAATTTTAATATTGATGCTTTAATGAAATGATAATGTGTAATTATATAAATGGTAAAAACAACATTCATTTTGCATTGTAATATGATTCGAAAAGTTCCATGTTTGGAAATAAATTAGAATATTATTTTGGAATTTTTTTGTCAAATGATAAAATTTGTAAAAATTACTCTAATAAATTATATTTTAAATTTTAAGGAAATATTATATTATTTTTTATAAAATATTGTTTTTAAAGAAAACAACAATTGTATTGAAGAGTGAAATGAAGTGAAATTTTATTTGAACATTTTTAATAAGAATTATGTTCCAAATAGGGTAAAAATAGTACTATCACTTGAAAAAAAATGACAAATAATAATATTAAATGATAATTATTTGTTTTATTAAAAAAATAAAAAAATTATTTATTTTTGTTGAATTTCAATATTCAAGAATCTCAATTAAAATGTTAATGTGAAATAAACCTTAATGATCATAATAATGAATTGAGAATTTCTCATTGAATGGATTTGGTCTATAAACTGTAAATACAAATAAAAAAAGTGGAAATAAATCAATAGATATTAATATGTAATTATACACATAATCATATAATTTTAATGAAAATGAGGATGTAATCTAACCAAATGAAAAGAATTTGAGATATTAAATCTTTTTACCACTTTATATTTTTATTTTCAATTCCATATTAATTAAATAATTAAAATTGATACTCAAAATAACATGAATAATTAATAATTTAGGACATTTATTGTCAAATTATCCTTATATAATCTAAATAAATGAAACTTGGTGCATAATATTAACTTATGCCACAATAAAATGTAATTTAGAAGAAATAACTTGCATTACAAATCCTTTTGGTTGAACGCCCATTAACCTACTTTATAATTATTTATTAGTTTTATTTTCTTATAAAAAAATATTAATATGTATAGTATAATATATGATTTTTTATAACATCATACCAAATTTTTCTAATAATATTTTATTATTTTCAATGATTCAGGTGTTAATTGACTTTTATTTTGATTATGTTTTGACTTATTTATTTGTTTCTCTAAAATGTATATTGATTTCATCATCTACATAATTTATAACATGATTTAAAAATTATATAAATTAATTATATTTTAATTTATTGTTATCTATAACTGTTGGTAAGAAAAATGAAATACATTATTCCTGGAGATGGTAGGGCGTACGTACGAATGAACGTTGTTAGCATTTTCATGTTGATTTAATAGAAATAATATTAAATGACAAATATATATATTATAATTTCAGTCAAACTGTTATGTTATATATATCACACATTTTTTTAGAACTCATCCTTAAAACATCCCATCTAATGTTTGATGAAATCACATTGCTTCACAACGTAGTATTTTTTCATACACATGACCGATGTTATCGTATTCACATAAAATTGAAAGCAAGAAAGGATGTGTTATATAATATTTCATGGAGAATAAATATATAATCAACATATTAAATATCAAATACATATATTTTGTCCATAATTATTCTAAATCATGTTATGTGGTAATTGATAACAAAACGACATTGGACTGCGAGGTAATAGTTTGTCGTATGCATAAATGATGATTTAGTAACAAATTTTAGGAGTGTGAATGAATTTTTTAGTCATGTTATTATCATTAAAACGTAAAAATATATTTATTTTCCTGATTATATAATATTATAAAGATATTTTAATAATTTAAGGAGTTGGAGAAGTAAATAAGATAAAAAAACATTTAGAAAAGGATTACATCATCTTTGGGTATCCCCTTTATGATTGCACTAATTCATTCCTATGTCATATTTATTCACAATATATGGTTTCTCGTAATATGGTATTTAAGTTTTGTTTTAATTTTTGTTGTTATTGACAAAACCAAATTTGATTTACATGTGTAAATAATGGGGAAAGGTGGTCTCCTTTTATAAGTGGGGGTGAGAGTAGACTTGTAATTTTTTAAAATATGTTTGGTATACCCACAAATTTACTTGACAATTGGCTTCCATTAGAATCCAAATTACTTCCATTATATTTTATAAATGAAATTTATCCATGAAATATGTATTTTACATGTTTATGGTGTTTTTTAAACCGTATACTCGATGTTTATCCACAATAGAAACCCATTTTTTTACAATATTCATTATAATTAATTTTATATTAATTCTGTAATATCAATGATAAGAAACAGTTTTTAACAAGTTATAAATTATAAATTATTATATGTTATAAAAGGGAATCCATTTTTTCTAATTAAACTAACTGATGTGGAAAATTTTAATTTCAACATCATCACATATATAGAATGAGAAAGTGAGGTTTTAAAGTGAAAAAGTAAAAAAGTTTACAACCTTATTATATCTATATTTAGTATAAATTTTTTTTATTAATAAAATTGGAATAATATATGATTAATATATCTTTCATTTCATTAATTATAATTCATAATATAATTTATAATTATAATAATTTTGATTAAAAAAGTTTATATTAAATTTAATTATTTTTCATTATTCAAAAAAAATTATACTTCTCAAAATAATACCTAAAATTAACCATATGTAAATTATTTAAATAATATAAAAAATGTTTTTTTTTTGGAAATTAAATTTTAAAAGGTATCAAAATTTAGTTTTAAAACTATTGATTCATTAAAAGTAGTAAAACTCGCATTTAGAAATACAATGTTTCGTATGGGTAAATATTAATTTGTTCTTATCTTATGCCAAAAAAATATATTGTATATGTGTAAAGAAAAATTCATTGAATATATAATATATAGCTTTAATTAATTTAAAAATATAATATTAATTAAATTAATTTAATAATATAAAATGCATAATGTGTATTATAATAGTTTTTTTAAATAACATATCAATTAATGTCAATTGTATTTTGATATTCATTTGTAATTAATTTGTAACCAATTAATTCAACCTTATATAGTCATATGAGATTTAATACTATAAATAACCACCAATTTATTTTCTATGGGATTATTTATATTTTAAATAATAATTTTAATAGTGTTCTATAAAATACTATTATTCGTGTAACAGTAGCCATTGATGATAGTTGTTATTGCGTGTAACCAATGATAAAAAATTGATACATGAACTGGAAAATATATACTTGTTTAAGAATATTTAATTTATCAGCATTGTTTTCGATTTTATTTTCCCTGATAACATTTTTGATTTATATTATTCACATTATCAAATATGATATTGATATTTTAAATTATAAGTTTGTAACAATCTCCCGACTTTATAAAAATGGAATTCTTTAAATTTAATCACCATCTCAATAATAAACGGTTTTATATGTGTATATATAATTGTATGAAAAACACACATCATAAATGAGTTAATAAAATATCCCTTCAAAAGGTAGAAGTTGAAAAATGGTCTTCATATAGAATATCACATAAAAATATTTCTCTGTAAGATAACATTAGTGGTATGTAAAGTAATTTACATGCGGTAAAAAATAAATAAATATATGGAGTGATTGGGTTCATTTATCTGATGAAATTGATTGATCAATAGAAATTTGTTGAGTTAAAATCCAGAAAATCTAAGATTATATAAAGCACCATTTCACTCATATAATATGAATGTTATATGATAAAATTATTTTAAATGATTTTTTTAATGTTGGGGTATTATTTTTTTGACATTGAATATTAGAAAATAATCTTATTTGACCTATTTATATTTCATAAACAAAATTTTATCCCCTGGTTTTTTTAATAAATTTTCATTTCATTCATAACTTCATGAATTTAATATCCAATAATTAGAACATTATGTCTAATTCATGAAAATTAACATGGAAGAGATGTATTGGCCTATATAATAATAACAAGTAATCTAATTCTTCTCTAAATATTTTCCAAAACCAATCTGGTTAATAAATTAATCCCTAAACGTCAAAAGTATCCCCACTTGTTCATCTTTAATATTTATCCATCAATTTTTTAACTAAAATCAATGATATATTGTCGAATACATCATGTAGGCCAGTTGTAGGTTAAATCCTTTATCATACTTCAATCATTGGTTCATGTCCCATAACCCCATCGTAAGCGATGCGTTGTCAAAGTGCATATGGGTTGTCCTTTTTCTGAAATTAATTAATATAATTCCAATATAATTCCCAAAAATTATGATGTATATCCTTGAAATAAGTTTAATAATTTAGTAACGTTTCAAATATTGTATTCAATATTTCTTATTTTAATCATAAAGTCTAATATTTTAATTTGGATATTATTACAACATTATTATTGATCATATTAACCCTAAATGATAATAATACATTTAAAAATATATATGTAAAATAAAAATGAATTATTCCCAGAAACATTTTCTATAAAAACATATATACATACACTAAATGTATTTAAAAATGTATTTAGACTTTGAATACTCTCATTACATAAATCCTAAAAAGCAGTTTTTATGTCATTATACTGATGATCAATCTTAACTCACAAACTCAGAATTGGTTTTGTAACTCTATGTTAATGAGTTCAGATTCACTTATAAAATTTAATACAATCTATATATATATATATTCTTATTTTATCCAAAATACCATTGGTCAAATACATCTACAATTTATTTCTTGTTTCCTAATTGATAAATACATCATAAATTTTATTTCAACTTTGGTTCATCAATAGTCTTGGGGTTTATTCATGGTCATTTATTCTCATTGTCTACTCTAACCCTTTATAATGGTGTGTAATGAAAATTATAATAATCCTATGAATATCCCTATGGAGTGTTAATACTATATCAAAGTTAGGACCATCATTGTGTACCCGATTATGCTTGAGTCAAAATAATAAAAAACCTTTTTCGTATTTATTCCCCCTTTGTACATTGGGGAAAGAACTACATACACTTGTAGTGTACATATATGGATATATTTTTAGGAAGACCCTCATAATATCCTTCTTAAGAAAACATTAGTATATTCTTCAATTATTACCATAAAATTATATCATAATATTATGTTTCATAATTATTGTGTCTTAAATCTAGTTCCTACATTTTCTATTAAACATTCTCTAATACCAACTGTAGTGACCCCAATCCTAGTAGCTCAAAGTGTGTACCTAATACCATTACATTGGTATAATATTCAATGAAATATAATCACAATGTACTAAATATTTTATTAATCCTTGTAAAATATAAATATACATGAGTCTTGTATCCAAATTAAATACAAAAACTACAAAACAATTCTATATCACAATTTATTCCATCTAGAGTATCATTTTATATCAATCATAGTACTCTTGACGAGATCCAAGAGAAAGGGAAGAAAATAAGTGCAAGATAAAATGGTTATTATATTCTATGTACATTGGATGTAATAATAAATCAATAATAATTTTCATTATGGAATGCTAAATAACAAATAACACATTTCTTTTCAATAACATGACTATACAATTAGATATGAAAAATCAATTTTGTAAGGTAAATTATTGAAAACACATTCCCATAAATCTATTATATAAGAAAAATTTCAATCAATATATTTTATCTTCGATAAAATCCCATGGATAATTTTAAGTGAATTCTGAATGAAAGGAATTCTTTATTAATAAATGTCATGTTTCCCAAGAATATGATACCCATACCAGAATGTTCCATTTTTAGACAGTTTAAAACTACTATGTAAAACCCTATTAGATTTGGGAAATTTATTCATTTCATGAGAATACTAATGAATTTATGGGATATCATTTATCATCCCCAACTTGTGTTTTTATCTCCAAAAAATTTGATATATAATAAATAATCAGCTGATGTAATGAATAATGGTCCTTAAAACCAATTTTCCAAATTGATTAATTTAGATGAATTTATCAATATTTGAACAATTAATAAATTAATGGTCAATGTAAACAATGTATTTTATTTTTTTTAATTATTTATGAAATAATCATATCCATGATAAGTAATTCTTTTATTTAGTGAAAAGTTGATGTTCATCATTCCTTAGAAAGTTATTAACAAAACATATTGTTAATGACTACAAAAAAATATTCAAGTATGTTAATATAAATTTTACACATGGAAATAATAAATATAATCCATTTAGAGGATGAATGATGATGTTATCAATATTATGTATACCCGTTAGTGTAAATATAATAGTTGTTTTTTGACTAATATAATAAAATAAAATTATATTTAAAAATATTCTTAATGAAATTTTTTTTTTCCAAAACATTTAAAAAAATCCATTTCCATGAAAGTAAATTTTCAAAACATTTTATTTAAAAATATCATTTAAATATTATGGAGGATTATTTATATATGAAGATGAGTAATTCGATAGAAGGTAAAATGAAAATGCCATTTGTATTGTACCATGATTAGAAAAGCGAGTTGTTTATAAAGAGAACATAATATTATTTTGGTAATATTTTTTTAAAAAAAAAATTTCTAAAAATTTATTTAAATAAATAATTATAATTTTTAAAAATAAATGATTTTTTTATAAAACATGGTTTTTTATGAAAAAATATTCCCAACTGAATAGTGAATTGAAATGATATATTATTAAAAAAATATTCTCAATAACGTAATGTAAAAATGAGTTGAAAAATAGTACTATAAAATGAAATAAATCATGAATAAATATAGGAGAACAAAATAAATGGGTTTGTAAAATAATTAATATGTTATTTTTTTAATGGAATTTTATGAATAAATAATCTCGATTAGAATGGTATTATAAAATAAATGCATAAAAAGATCATATCATGGATGTGAGAATTAGTATGAACAATTGATTATGTGTATCAACTATAAATAAAAATAAATCAATTAAAAATAAATAAATAGATATTAAATAGTTCATAAACACATAATAAAATAATATTTATGAAAATATGATATAATATAACCGAATGAAAATGAATTGGGTAATAAAATCTCTTTACCAGTTGCTAACATTACGTTAAAATCATCATAGATGAAATAAGTTCAATTGAAAAAAATACCATGAATAATGAATCATTCATGATATTAATATGAAAATGGGAAATGTATACCCCATATGCAAAAATATTCCATAACAATACTATATACCAAAATTTGATTTGGTATAGATGAACCCCTTACCTTACACAAATTTATTTATTAACACATTTTAAACTAATGTATAATGGTTTTAATCAAGTTATTAACTAAGAAAATAAATATATAAATATTTAAAATATCATATATGATCCTTTTTAAAATCTTACAAACTTTTTTTAATAATCATTCTTTATTTACATTTTTTCAGGTGTTAATAGTCTTGTTTTTTTACTATGTTTGGACTTGTTATTTTTTGTTCCAATTACAAGGATCATAATTTCATCATCACTAGAATATAAAAATTTATGTAAATATCATATTTATTTAGTACATATTTATTTAATGTTATCAATAAACTTCTGTCATATTAAATGAACTACATCGTTCAAAGAGATGATAGGTCGGATGTGCACATGAATGTTGATTCTACATTGTTTTCATGTTTAAAGAAATAAAATTAATATATATATATATATATATATATATATATTATTCCATTATAATTAGTATGTAACATATATCATATATTTTTATTAAATAAATTATATATTAATTTTATTTAAACTCTGAATGAATTAAATCACTTCGTGTCGTGGTACTATGCTCTACGACAAATTGAAGTTATTAAATACTAGAAAAATGAAATGCATGAAGGTATATGTTATATAATAATTTCATAATAATAATTATATAATAATTAAAAAAATATAACACATATCAACATTATTTCCATAATTATTCACAACCATGATATGTGGTAATGAAACAATGTACGACATCAGTTTGTGAGTCGGTAGTCTGCCAAACACAATATAATTAAATGTTCAGTTCATTTAATGATATATCAAATATGTAAAATATTAAATATATTGTAAACTCGTTTATGTTATATTCCCATCTATGATTGTAGTTTTTTGTCAAACATATTAACAAAATAAATATTCATGTTTTAAAATTTCAATGTGTTGTAGAGAATGTTTGTGTCCGATGTTGAGTTTATGTGCTCTCTTAATTTCCGTAATATAGTAAATGTGGTGAATTATAAAATCCAATTAATTATTGTTGTTATCAAATCCATATCCATAATTAATGTGTATAGTTCTATACATATTTAGTAGATATTTGTTTCCTTTATTTTGAATGTTTTAATTTCTAGAAAGATCTGTGGTCCTTTGTAACCATTTCTAGTTCATGTATTTTTTATATTTAAATAAATGTAATACATATTCTAAAGTGTGAGGGTAGAAAATAAATGCGTTTTAATGAAATGATGTTGATTTCTAGTATATCGGGGTATGTAGATTCCCCAGTATTAAATTCATGATCAATGTTGTAGATATTTTATTCTATTATATATGAATAAATTTTAATGAACATCTTCATTCCCAAATATTAGAAAATGAAATATACAAATTGGATAGAAAAACTATTGGGTTTTAATCTTATATATATCTCCATATAATCTTTATTATAATATTGTAATTTTTGAACCTATTATTCTTCTTAGATCTAGTTATTCTTACCCATTTTAGTTTTATTTAATTTCATTGATGTTTGTATAAATTTATCGAAAATATTATTGTGATTCAGTGTAAGAGGAATCTATTAATTGTAATTCTTTGTAATATATGTTATCTTGGATAAAATATCAGATATTTTTATTTTTTTACCAATTGATATTGATATTGAGTTTCATTTACTATTCATGTAATTTTTATTTTCATATATATTTGATGACTTTGGCAATATTTAAAATATATACTCACTCAAATATTGAATTATTTTTTGTTTTGAACAATCTATAGTGTAGAGTGTAATATAAATGGGGTAATGGAGCTCCCATCAAATAATGTATGTATATTTCCATCCATTAAAACTGATTCCACGTTCCATTGAAACTAAAATTGTAACACACCAAGCTTCCGTGGTACATTTCCCTTTAAATGATGAAATAGAATGTGTTGTACGCAACATAGAGTTTTAACACACCACGACCAATCAAACTAGCCGTTATGAATAGTAATACCCACTTTTTGAAATCTTATAATATTTATTTCTCATAATGGACTTCCTTTTTGATTTGGAATATAAAAGTTCTTTAAGGGTGAATTTTTTTTATTTTTATGAAAACATTCAATTTTTTATGAATAGTGAAAAAACACTGACTTATTTTTTAAAATCGACTTTTTCTTTAAATATTTTGTTATTTAATTTTAATTTATATTATATAAAATTAGTTATATAATACCTATATATGTTTAATACAATTTATTGGAATTATTTTATAATAATATTAGATATATAAATTTTGTTGAATTTTTTAATGTCTTTTACCCTCCTTTTATGTGCATTTGCAAATTGGAAAAAAATATCAGCTTTTGTGAGTTGAATATTAAAAATCTGAGAATCATGATTGACATCAGTTTGTATAATGTGGGTTAATAGGATGAAAATAATTCTTGATGAATAGTAACTTTGGACTTTAATTTACAATTCATAAAAGTAAAAATTGTAATTAAAGGTATAACTAATATTATAATTACCCAAACACATGACCTAATTCGATTGGATAAGTGTTGCTCGACCAAAATCATCCTTAGGAATAAAATATGTTCCATTTGGTCAACATGGATTTGATTAGAACAATTATTATTATTTTAATTAAAGAAGAGTTAAAAATGTTAAATTCAATTTTTAATAACTAAACCATTTTTAATATAAGGTTATACATAAGATAAATTAGACTATAAAAATTCATTATAAATGCAAATAGAATAACTATATAAGGGAATTTTATTTATAATTTCTACATATTAAATTATTAAATTTATTTATGATACAATGATGATGCATAAATTACCTTATTAATGAAAGATAAAATTAATTGATATTAAAATTATCCAAATAAATCTAAAATGAAAATTCCGATGAATTAAAATAATTTTCTATTATAATATGAAATTATTCAGTTGTTTAAATAATCCTATATTGAAGTGATAAATTTTACTGGACTTTCACAAAAATAAAATACCAAATAGTGTCAAAATTAACATTAATGAGTTTTTAAAAAAAATACTATATTATTAATTGGTATAATATTCTTAAAGATATAAGTCTTGGGAAAAAACATATATAAAGTTATATGTATTAATGAAGAACAACTTTGGGTTTTATTGGATTTTTATTGTATGTTTATTAACCATTTAGTATAATAATAGAAGAATACGTCGGTAAAGTTAAACTATTTGACTAAGAGTTAAATCTAAATGATAATGTTAAGATGGTGACCATACCTGTCTAAAACATATTTTTTGTGAGTTTTTTGACCCATCCCCTTATTTTCCTCGATATAAATTATTTTGGATTCATTATAAATGGAATATGATTGTATAATAAAATAATATAGGATGATTTACCTATGGTGACCCTCAAATATTTTATAAAAAGGTACATCCCCTTCTCTCAAAATCACATCTCAAAATCCATTGGGATTGGACAACCCCAGATCAAATATCTTTTCAACAACCCCCACTTCGTCCAAGAGGAGTTACGTTGATCAGAAAACAATCCTATGGAGCTCTTTTGATCATCTCAAAAGGAAACACATGAGGAAGAGGTAATAATTTCACCACCTCTTTCAAAGTTCTTTTCTTATTCCAGTTCCTCTTTCACTATTTTCTACATACCAAAATAGTAACTATAGTAACTAATACACAAAATAATGTCATTATAAATATGGTATAATCATATTCATTATTCTATCTAATCTATGTATGAAAATTCACCATACATGTGTACCTACGGCTTACCAACTACACGTCAGTGTGTAGTTTGTTATTCAAAGACTTCATTATATGGATGGGTATAATAATGAATTTATCTAAATTAAATAATAAATATAACATGTTAATGATTCTTTATATAGTATATACCATCCAATTAAATATTATTTTACAATCAATAGAAGGATATTTTCGGTCTTACGTATATACTGATTACCATCTCCATAAACGCGATAAGATTCATAATCCATTATAACCATTCAAGAATAATTTTCATTTTATGATTAAATATAATGATAAAAACCTTTATATCATTTTATATAGTAATCAAATAAATCCTATACATAATAAACATTACTTATGTAACCCATCATATAAAAAAATGAATCAGTTAACACCCGAAATAATGATACTTCTAAAATATTATTAACAAAGTAGTATTAGAAGATCATATATGATATAATATTTATGTATTTGGTTATTGAATAATTTAATAACAATGATTTAGCTATTATACAGGCAGTTAACGTACGCACAAATAGGGAAAAATACTAGGCAAGGGTTAATTCTACACTCTCTTCATTATCTTAGGTTGTTTATATGTGAGTATTTACTCGGAACTCTTTGTCATCCACAACTCTGTTTCATTAAAATGTATTTCAAAAAGATTTACTATATCCAATAATATGGGTTAAAAGAATTTATACCCTTTCCAAGGTTTTTATATAATGTTAATAATGGAATCTTTCTATCGTATTCCAAACACGGTCCTTTACGAACATTTTGACAAAATTAAGGAAAGAATGTTTTCTTAACAATTGTGGTGGGTGAAGAAAATTTTCACCACCGTATCACCTTAGATGCTTCCCACACAATATTTTATGATTATTTCCTATCGTATAGTTATCTTTTATAATTATTTGGATTTTAAATTATTTCAAAATACAAATAAATGTTTCTCTCAAATGGTTTTCATTTCATCTTTGTCAACATCCTTTGATGGATTTTACACTATTTTGAAGTGGATTTATTATGATACAATATTCTATATAGTATTGAAGTTTTTGTGATATGTTTTACTATGGATGTATTACTTTTCTATCATTCATTGTTTATCGTCAAATAATTATCATTTCGTCTTTGAGTTTTAATACAAATGTTTATGTTATTTTTCATCCATATCATATGAGTAAGGAATTTGACTTAGTAAGTGATAGGTGGAGCCTTCTATATCTTATTGATGCATCGATAGGTTTCATGAGTCAAACAAGTATCATAACACAAGGCCATGACCATCTCTTATTTGTAGTCTTTGCACGAGGCCATGACTATGTGGTTATGAAGACTACAATAATTTATACAATCATTGTAAATTTGGTTATTGATATTACATGTAATTATTAGACTTTTAGAATATAAATATTAATAAGTAAAACAAATTATTATATTTAACTTTTATGTATTATACTGAAATTTAGGTTTAAAAGTCTACTTTTTAATCTTACACATTTCCTTAAATAATTATTCTTATTTATGAAATTTTCTACTACATTTTTTCCCTTACTAAGGAACTGATATCACCCCTTTCTATGTTTTATTTTTTCCAGGATGTGATGAAGTTTATTATGACTGGCCTACAAGGTTATTACAAGTTATATGAATGTTTTAAAGGAGATGATGTTGTTATTGTTTGTCATTTTATAATGTAATGTAAAACTTATATATGTATCAAGAAATTTCATTTCTTGTAAACAGATCATTCTTTCCAGATTTGATCCCTTGTGATCATTCCAATGAATTGTAATAATGCACCAACATTGGGTAACTAGGTTTGGGGTGTTAAGGATGGTAGCATATGATGTTTAATACAATCCTTAAAACGAGATTTAAAAAACTGTAATTAGATAACATTACCCTATTATAGAATTTGAGGATTAATATAGAAGAACCTCTTAGAATTTTGGTAATGTAGATATTTAGTGTGTTTTCCTAGAAATACATCCCTGTCCGGAAAGAAGTAGTTATAGGCGACTCTGGCATAGATTTACCTAGGAGTGAAAACTCAGACAAGGGGTTTCGGGCTTGACCTAGGGTATCTGGCTATATGACAATGGGCGTTGCTGCACTCTATATTACGACACTCCCAGGTGATATTCACCAAATAAATCACATATTCATTACAAATGATTATTGATGATTTAATAGTATATACCTCATAAATGAAAAAAATTTATGATTATGGATTATATCCATAAACTATTAAATATATCTTAAGTGTTTTAAGTGTTTTGAATTATGTATTTATATTTTTAAAATATTCTAGTGTATGTGATTCTTTAAAAATGGCACATAGTCAAAGGAATGGAAACAATATCAACGCACATAATCAATGTAGGGATTTCTCTCCTACTAATGATATTTATAGTGGAGCAGGTGATGCAATCAGTGGTGATTATCTTATCACCATACTGGGAAACTCACTCAGGTTGTGAATAATAACCTCACCTATATGGATCACCTGGATCCACAACGTAGAGGATAAAAGTTATACGCTTCATGTGGAAACAACCACCAATATTCAATGGGACTAAAAATCCATTTTTAGCTGAGTAATGGATAAATTCCTTAGAAAAAATATTTTATACATTGGGGAGTAGCGAAAGGGAAAAAATATTCATGGTAGTCTTTTTCCTCATGAGAGATGCATATAAATTATTGTCATTAATTAAAAACACAATAGAAGAAGAAAAACTATCAAATATGGAATGGAGGGAGTTAAAATATATTTTCGTAGAAACATACGTTCCTTGTGACCATCAAGCATATATGGAAATTGTTTTTTGAGTCTAAGGAAAATGGAGGATTAGAATGTCGCAATGTATTATGCTAACATTACAAGGATAGCAAGGCTTGTTGCAGATTATATATGTAACCCATAGAGAAAGATTGGTCAATTAATTGATGGGTTAAAACTATTCTTCCATCAATAATTATCCTCAAAATCCTTACCATCATATGAAGATATTGTCTCATGTGCTATCAAGACAGAAATGGAATTCACTATGTCTTATGACTTTAATGAAATAAAAGTGACTAAGTGTCCTACAGAACACACTAGAAATAGAAATAATGTGAATACGGGATAAGTTGAATATCCACCGTTTGGTAAATGTGGGAAAAAATACCATGGTAATTTGCGGAATGGAATGGTAGTATTTTAAAAGTGTTTTGAAAAAGGATACCATGCTCTTGATTACAAGTGAAAGAAAGAGGTTGTCAATGAAGAATGCTAAAATTGAAGAGAAAAGTGGCATTGTGAAAAGGAATATCCCAAGATCCAAAGAAACATACTGCTTAAAAGGCCAAGGAAGAATGAGAAACCTTATGTGATCAATACTTTGAAGGATGATGCTCTAAAAGATGTGGTGGAATTTATTTTAATTGTTTCCACACATTAATCCAATACTTTATTTAATTATGGATTATCACATTTTTCATAACATCCTAGTTTTCTAAAAAATTAAATATTTCCAATTTGATTTAACAAGGGTGTTGACATTCAAAATTCATAATGGATGTATCATTTTAACAATATTTTTTGAATTAGTTCCCATTAGAGAATATAATTGTTCATTATCTGTTGATCCCAACGTCATACCCATGATTGAATTTGATATTGTCCTCAAAATGGATTGGATTTCAGAACATAATACGAATATTTATTATAAGATGAAAGATGTTACAATTTTCAATTTTGATAAGTAGTATCTTGTCATTGGAGAAGAAATGTCACCACCTGATTCTTATATAGATATAACCCCATTAGCTCAAAAAAATCATTTATTGGGGTGGAAGATAATGAAATAACTATGGGTGAGGAAATGGAGGTTCAAATAGATGATGTAACTATTGTGTACGAATATATGGATGTGTTTCCAAATGATTTACCTATAAATAATCTAGAATTAGAAATTGACTCTTCCAAAGATTTAATTCATGGTTCAATGCCTATATTGAAGACCCCTTATAGAATAGAAATTGTGGAATTAGTGGACCTAATGAAACAAATAGTGGAATTTAGTAATAAAGTATTTATTCTCTCTAGTGTTTCTCGTTGGGGTGCCCGTGTTCTTTTTGTTAAGAATAAATATATATCAATGGGGTTGTGCATTGACTACTGGTAGATCAATTCTATAATATTAAAGGACACTTATCTCATACCTCACATTGATTATTTATACGACCATATTCATGAGCTCAATATTTTTCAAATATTGGCCTTTGATATTGATATCATTAGTTGTATGTGAAGAAGGAAGAAATTTTGAAAACAATATTTCAAACAACGTATGAGAATTATGAGTTTACAGTAATGCCTTTTAGACTGACTAATTCACCCTCTATTTTGATGGATCTATGGAATAGTGTTTTGATGAAATATCTTAATGACTTTTTAGTTGTAATTATTTATGATATCTTGGAATACATAAAAATATATGAATATCATGAAAATCACTTTCACAATATTCTGAAAACCACAAAATAAATTAAATATATGGGATGTTTAGAATGTGTGAATTATAGCTTCAAGAATTTTTTTTTCTTGGTCATATTATCTCTATGTATGGAATCACTATTGATACTTCAATGGAAATGGAATTCCGTGAATTTCCCGCACCATCAAGTATAACTGAGGTACACAATTTTATTAGATTAGTAGATTATTATTTGTGATTCATCCATAATTTTTTCTGCTTAGATAAACCATTATCCAAGATCACATGTAAAGGGGTTAAATTTGAATTGAAAAGGAGTGTGAAGAATGTTTTAAAGAGATGAAGACAAGATTAGTTAATGCTCCTATCTTGACTCTACCATCAGGTAATGATGGTTTTGTTATTTATATTAATGTGTAAAAGAAAGGACATGGTTGTGTTTTTATGAAGAATAATAGTGTTATTGCCAAAGAATCAAGAAAACTAAAAAATCATGAAAAAAACAATTCCACCCATGATATTGAGTTAGAAATTATAATATTTTAATTCATGATTTGGAGACATTATCACTATGGTAAAAAATGAGTGATATATACCGATCACAAGGGCTTGAAGTATATTTTCTCACAAAAAGAACTCAACCTGAGGCAATGGTTCTGGCTCGAGCTACTAAAGGATTATTATTACACTATACACTACCACCATGGGTAGGAAAATATGTTGGTAGATGCATTGATAAGAACACATCATGTAGTTTTGAACCAGACGAGAGTTGAAATGGATCCTATGATCATTCATCTAGTAACGATTTATATGGGAATAATCATTGAAGGTGAAACATCAATAATAATTCAAATGGTTGCCATAAAATCATTAATAAAAAGTGTAAAATGTTCTCTGACTAAGGATGAGGAGTTTCAAAAGAAAATTAATGTTGTGGATGATGGGAGATAGATAGACTTCATATATGAAGATGGAATTTTGAAATTTGGGAATAGACTTTGAGTTCTGGACATACCTGATTATAAAGGGAATTGTTGGATTCTTCTCATAGCTCTAATTTCTCTACACAACCAGGTAGCACTAATATGCACAGATTATTGAATGATAATATTTGTTGGGATAACATGAAGATTGAGATTTCTGATTATGTGTCAAGATTTATAGGGTTTCAACAAGTTAAAGATGAAAGACAACATCCTAGAGCAGTCATGCACCTCTTCCCATACCCTAGTTAAAATACGATGATTTTGCGATAGACATTGTCATAGGATTATAAATAATACAAAGTGGAATGATTCAATATGGGTAATTGTAGACCATCTTACCAATTCAAGAAAATTTTTATTGCTATAAGATAAGATTTACCACATGTATGTTTATCAGTACTATATACTAAGGATGTTGTAAGACTTCATGGAGTACTGAAATCAATTGTTTCAGATCGTGATCCCTATTTTATATCATGATTTTGGAGAAACCTTGGATGTCATGGGATACTGAACATCATTTGATAAATGCCTACCACCGTCAAACTGATGGAAAATCATAACAGACTATTCAAACATTAGAAGACATGTTGAGATCTTGCTCACTTAACATTCAATATATGTGAGATCAATATTCTCTTATGGTATAATTTTCCTATAATAATAGAGTCCATTTATGAATTTATATGGGACCATATGAAGTGTTATATTAAAAGAGATGTCACACACCAACATGTTGGGATGATGTTGTGGGACGAAAACATGTAGGCCTAGAATTTATTGAGGAAACAGTGGAATAGGTGACGTTTATCCAAACCCACATCAATGAAGCTCAAATAAGTAAAAAGATCTATGCTGATAACCTTAATAAGGATTAGGAATTTCAAAATGGAGATCATGTTTTCATGAAGGAATCGTCATTTAAAGGTGTTATAAGTTTTGTTATGAAGGTTAAATTTAGACTCAGGTACATCATGCATTTCAAAATTCTAGAATATATTTAATTTGTATCTTATCATTTTGGAATGCGGCTACGTCTCTCTAATGTTCATGATGTGTTCCACGTATCACTATTGAGACAATACAAGCCTGGGCCAATGCATGTACTCACCTATGAAGTAATAGAACTGGAACATGACTTAAATTATTTCAAAGAGCCTATCATAATTCTTGATACTAGATAACATGTATTGAAAAATAGGATGACTTGGCTGCTTACAGATCTATATAGAAACCGTAAGATGGTAGAGGCAGTGTGGGATCCCGAGAAACTTTTCATGAAGAACAACCCAAATTGTTTTTTGAATTAATATACTAGAACATTCAAGGAATGAATTATTTGGAGGGGATAATGTAACACCCCAAGAATCCACGATACATTTCACTTTGAATAATGCAATAGCGTGCATTGTACGCTACCTTGATTATTTACAAACCAATAATTATCAAACTAGCTATAATGATTATTAACACAAACTTTTTTATATTTTATAAATTTTATGTCTCAAAATTGAATTTATTTTTTGTTTCATAATATCAAAATTTTCTTAGGTTGAATTTTCTGTATTTTTCTGAGAACATTCTTTTTTTTATGAATAGTGAAAAAACACTACGTTATTGTTTAAAACAGAATTTTTATTTAAATAATTTGTTATTATTTTTAAATTTATATTAGGTATAAATAGATAAATAATAACTATATATGTTCAATGTAATTCATTGGAATAATTTTTTAATAATATTAGATGTATAAAATTTTATTGATCATTGTACTGTATTTTACCCACCTTCTAAGAGAAATATCATATTAACATAAAACATAAATCTACCTATTTTTTGAGTTTAATTTCCAAAATAAAAGGGACATGGTTGATATCAAAAAATAAAATGTTGTTTAATAAAATGAAAATAATTTTGGTGAATAGTAAATTTCGCTTTTATGTACCACAGTTAAAAGTAAATTGGATAATTAAAGGTAAAAATGATATTATAATTATACTAACACATGTCCTAATTATATATGTTTTTATATACCAAAAAAATTATTATTAATTGAATACTATCCTTTTGGTCCACTTGGATTATATTAGGACATTTATTATTATTTTATTTAATGTTCAGTAAAAAGTGTTAAATTCAATGTTAAATAACTAAACCATATTTAATATAGGGTTATAAGTAAGATAATTTTGACTATAAATATTCATTAGAAAGATAAAATTATTTCCTTTGTAATGTTGTTTTATTTATAATTTTTACACATTATATAATTAATTATATTTATGGCACAATGATGATGCCGTAAATACATTATTAAGGAATGATTAAAATAATTGATATTATAAATAAAAAAATAAATTTAAATTGATAATTTTGATAAATTAAAATAATGTTCAAGGATTATATGAAAGTTATGGTTTATTATATAAAAAAATCAAATTAATAAAGTTTGTATAATGGGTATGATTAAAGTGTTTAATAGGAGATTCTAATCTTTATTATTAAAATTATTTATTGAATTACTTATCATTTTTATTATAAATAACCATGACATACATAAACAAAAATTGTCATTTTTCCGTCTATATTGGGTATGTTATATTCTCCACTGATTAAGTGTCCTTTGTGGGGTTCTTTATTAATCACCATAGATCAACATTCAATTGAATAATAGATCCTTGTGCATCTATTTCATGGTTAAATGATATAAAATTATAGATCCCGAATTGGTACATGTTAATGGAGCTATGCTAGTGGTTTTAGTAGAAGATTAATCATTGGTTGGTGCTATTATTACATTCATTGGAATGAAATGGTGAACAATCATGATCTATTTTTTTGGTTAGATCGAAGGCCTGGATCACATAGATTCCATGATGGAATGGAAAAAGTGTTTGGATATGGAGTTTCATTGTGGAAAAACCATTGTAATAGAAGTGGGAAGCCCGGTCAGTGCAAGATGGAGGATGAAGAAGGGTTCTATAAAAACAAGACAAACATATTGTTTAACCCCTAGAACAACACATAATGTTCTTCAGGAAGGACATGAACAGAAGGTGTAGTACGTGGGTTTTTACATGGCATGTTCTCCTACACACAACATGGACTTGAATATGTACATTGGACATCAAATTTAATCATACATGGGAATAAATACGAGAGATGACGATGTTCACTTGCACATGGCTGGAGTACATCGGTGGGACCCTGGACACTGAGACAAAATGTGTATCCTCCTTAAATGTTGTGTAATATTATTTTACGTGACACATTTTGAATGATGTTGGTCATTATACATGGGAAATTCCATGGGTCAAAGGAAACATTGTGTTCCCCTACTACAAACATCTTGTACCCCATTGAATCTGGATTAATTTCCTTGTCCTCCATATCATGGACATGTTTCTTTTGGGAATGACCCCGTTATCGTTTCCCAGATGTTTGGAATGTATCATATCCTACTATTATGACTATGATACATTCAGTTGTACTTTAAAGATAAAATTAAGGGAATCCCTCATAGAGTCATGTAGTGGTATCCTCAATTCATCATCATTCCCTAGTTGGAGTTCATTGTATTTACATGCCCACCATATGTGAGAGATGATCCAATACTTAATATGGACATTCATATTGAATTATTTGTATCACACCATGGTTATTGATGAAGAACTGAGTCGTTGAGTTTGTCTCTTAATTAATTATTCGTCAGAAAACACTAGTTGATTACTATGTTCCTTATTGTTCAGGTCAACCACTTGAGGTTCCAAAATGGAAGTGTGATGGGATATATAAATATTTATATATATTTGGACATCTTGATGGGATTCACAAATACATCCCTTGGGCATGATATTATTTATGGTATCATTTACTGATTAACCATGTTTTCCCATTTCATAGCATTCCAAGAACATAGTTCATTAGTGATTTTGGGACACCTCTATATGAAAAATATTTGATGAATCCATGGAGTTTCATTAACTACTATTTCTGACCATGATTCTCACATTTCATCCTGGTTATGGAAGGGTTTATATGAGGTGTTTGGTACCCAGTTACTCTTGAGAACAAGATTTCACCCAATAACTGATAGCTAGATAGAGCAGATGATTCATGTTACGGAGGACATGTTGTGAGCATGCATGCCATATTTCACCAGTAGTTGAGATGGTTAACTATAAATGGGTGGAGTTTTCATACAATAATAACTACCTTTACACCATTGTTATTAAACCATTTGAGGCCTTGAACGTGAGACCCTAGATGTCCTCTCATTATTGAAATGGCCTAGGAGAGTCGGCACACATGGCCCCAGAGATTGTGCTAGTTATAATAAAGAAGGTTCATATCATCTAGGAGTAGATGAAGACTACATAGAATCATTAGAATTATTACGATGATAGGAGGGGAAGGCTGTTTCATTTGGAGGAAGGAGACCATGTGTTCACAATGGTTTCACCTCAACATGCATATCAGAGATTTCACTAAGGTGGAAAGAAATTTACATGTATCATTAGCCGCTTCTGGATACTGAGTATCATATGATATATGGTGTGCCTCAATGATATACCCATGAAGTTATACAATTTACAATACATCTTGCACGTGTCGCTTCCGAGTAGTTGCATGAATGACCCATCACACGTTATTGAATGAGCATATTGGACATCGATGATGGAGAGACTTTTGTAAAGTACCTAGTGAAGATCAAGGATCTATATGAGAGAATGTAATGTGTCCAATAAGTTTATTTAGAATCTGTTAGGTTGTAGAAAAGAGAGATACATAAAATAACTTTGGAGTGGGAGGCTCATATTCATTCTTTGTAACCTCATTTTTTTCATATCCCTTGTTTTGGTTTTTTAGAGATGTAAAACCCCAAGGTAGGGAGAATGTAATGAATCTGATTTTCCATGTGTTATTTTTTAATATTACATGGAATTATATAAATAATGTAAACTGAGCCATTATATGATTCTAAGGCTCAATGTTCTAGAAATAACTTTTTGAAATTTATTAAAATATAAAAAAGAACGCACAAAAAGTTTTCCAAAAAATTTGAATATAATATAAACAGATTACATGATCATAAAGATGGGGGATTCTATGAGTTAACAATGGAATTATTACACTATAAGTTATCTATCATTGTTCTTTATAAGCCTCATGTGAAATAGTCATCGCCAGTAGATAAATGAATAAACTTATTTTTATTAAAATTGTTTTATTGTTGCAGCAGATGTTTAGTATTTACATAGACTATTATGTCAAATTTCAAGGGATAGTTTCATTAACATGGAATCCTATAGATATTCATTAGAGGAATATTTTTATAATAATCCCCAAATAATAATGATGTAATCATTGATAGATGGTAAACAAACATATATTTTCATGGATCTTGTCAATGACGATGAAGCGTCGATTAAACTTCATATGTGACCAATATGAGATGAGGTTGGGCATGGGTTTTTTAGATTATTTTCCTCATTATTTAATTTTCTAATGAACACATACCAATCAACAAAGATAATGGTAAATGGATCAGCAGTTATGTTATATGTATATAATATTTGGGTATAATGGGATATTCTAATTAATGTGACAGTAACTGTTTCTTGATTCATTAATCATTATAATACTGAAATACCAAGATTTACATGAAAATTGATCGATCTTATTATCACTCTATTTGGATTTTTATTTTCTCCCCATATTCACAGTAATTTGTGGATAACATAATTCTCCTTCATGGTTCAATGTTCCTTTGAAAAATTGATCATTGTTCATCTGATTCATGGATCAATGTTCTCAAATCGTTGATCTAGCATTAGTATGACTCGATGATGGTGTGGAGGTGGCGGCAGTATCAGATTGAATAATGGTTAGTGCAAATTTCATGTAATTAATTTTTTTAACAATGAATATAGAAGATCATTGATTGGAAAAATTAAAATCCAAAAGCCCATTGATCTGGTGGTGGCATGGAAAAGGATGTTGGTTTGTGGAATTTCAAAGCTATCCATCAACCAGAACTGACATTGAGAAATCGTAAATTGTGAGGTGAAGGAAGAGGAAGGGTTATATAAAAACTAGATACACGCAGTGCATAGACCTTGACTACATGATTTTTATCCCCTTGAACAATGTGGTGTATACATTGTGAAATACACAAGAAAGGGGTTTTATACCATGGTTTTTTACACGTTGTCTACTACCCCACACAACATTTCCTAAACTAAGTAAATTGGCTACCCCTGGTATTAGTACATGGAAATAAATACACGAGATCGCATCATGTATATGATCATTTATGGAGTACACATTGAGGTCCGCTTATATAGAAAAATGGCATGTATCCGCCTTACACAATACAAAATCCTCTTTTACATGACACAGTTTGAATGAAACATGCTATTATAAAAAGGTAGTACACATGGTAAAGGGACATGACATGTAACCCTACTAAACATTGTGTACTCCTTTCTAAATGTTATGATTTATATGACCTCTATATCATGTCTATGTTTTTATAGGGTTCACTCCCATTATCATTTCTCTGAAGGTAGGAAAGAATCATTTTCTACACCTAGGACAATTGTCCTTTAATCAGAACCTCCTAAAAAGAGTTGTTGGAATCCATCAATGAAGAATGTAGTGGGATAATATATTCATCATCATACATTATGTAGTGTTCCTCGTGTCGACATGACCTACACTATATAGGATTTGATCATATTCATATAAGGTAAATTAAAATTGAGTTGTTGTTATCACCCTATGAACATAGATGTTATCATCATTTGTGTATCATATCTAGTTTAGATTTATCATTGAATCATTCTCATGGAAATACCTGATGGGTAGCAACTCTTAGAAAGATGACATCTGTGCTATCAGACACATGAGTCTATTCTTCAAGATGATTTCATTTTGGAATCATCATCATGGAAGCATAGGGTATGTATACCATGGTTTTGGGTTATCACTAGATTGTGTGTCTTGTATTTAATATATCTATATTTATTTTTATATGTGTTTTAGGCATATACCTATGTGGAGATGACTTCTGTTTCTTTTTTGGGGTTTATTTTTTGTTTATGGGTGTCCGACTGATTATTTTAATACTCACCCTTCCACGGGATTTGCCTATTTTTTTTGTGTATTGTGCAGATGATAGATATTTTGAAGGATTCATTTGCAGACCTAGACCATTTGATGATTTTTGAGACCAGATAAACTAAGGTGTGTTCTAGAAGCTTTCAAATATAAGTCCTTGTACCATTAATTATATTTTGGTCTTTAGGTTATAGAATCATTTTGGTGGTCTTGTATTTGGACCCATTTTAATTTAAATTATTTCCTATTATACACTGATTTTGGGATATAGACATATACATGCCTTGGTTGTTTATTTGTTTTTTCATTTAATCATTTTTTGGGTATAGGTACTTATGAAATTCCACCCATGTAAATGATATACCTTCTTAGTGCTATCCACCAACACCTGTCCTATTGAAGGCATGCATGGGGAGTCACATCACGAGCTACATAGGTACAAGTCATGACATGTACATAAGACCCACTCTTTCAATCCCTCACTGAATAACACATGTATATTACATATGATGCCTTTTTTAACAACATGACCTCACATTAATGTTTACCACCACTCATTCCCCTAAACAATTTGATCAATTTCCCCATTTCAAGTCCCTTCAAGGATCCATGAGAATTTCCAAAAAATTAAATTTTGAATGGTTTATGTGGATAATAGAAGTATTGGTTCATATATGGTTATTCATGATCAAAATGTAATCTCCTATGAATACACATCATAATAAATTTTATTTAATAAAACAAAATTATCAATCTATTTGACGTGAATGTGTAAAGAAATTAGTATTAACTAAAATAAACATTAATTAGGTAAAACAATATTCATTTCCAAAAAAGAGTAATGATAATGTTAAATATCTATTTTTAAATATTTTATTTTCTAATATTCTTGGAATTTTGATAACATAAAATAACCAATATCATCGACTAATGAAATTTTATGTTTTGTATCATTTAATATGTCACTTATATTTTGTGGGAAATTTTTTATTTTCTTGATATTGGTTATTTAAATGATAAAGCTATGTTTTGTGATATTGAGATATCCTTGGCCACCACTCATTTCTACTATGGATTCATATTAGAATCATTGAAGTATAGAAGTAATTTTTTGATTTAATGTGATGGTCCATCTGTTAAGGATAACATTTTAATACATATAATATATTAATAATGATTTTGTAATACATCATTGATAGGATATGTACATCATTCTTTTTAAATCACATTCTTTAAAATAATGGCTTAAAGACACACATTTATGTTATATGTATTTTTCTTGTTGATAATAATTTAATTTCAGTGAATTCAAAAATACAATATGTAAGTGGATGATATTTTTTAATCAATAATATTATATATATGATCAAAAAATATTACAAGGTCCTTATTCATTATCTTTATAACACTATTATGGACACTTAATGTTGTCATTACAGTAAGTAGATTATTATCTTTTGTGTTAGGTAACATTTTCAATTGAAATTTTGTAATTATCAATTATAATAAGGTTAATTAGATTACAAAATCAAAATTAGTGTTATTATATTAAAAAAAATTAATATTAGTTATTATTTCTAATTCGTTGTTCTGTGATTCTCTATAGTTTGGGGTAACTCTATAGATAATTGTATTTGTATCATGCATAATGCATTATTATTTTATATTGATGTGGATATGATTTTTTTCTCTTGTTTTGGCCACTTTTAGCATATTTTTTTGATCACTTGTTAACTTTTTTAATGTGAATTCTTCTAATAATTATTTAAATTTAGTAGTATTCATTCTATTTTTTATATCATTCATTATAGTGGTTATTATTTATTTGGATATTTATTCTTTTTATATTCAATGGTAATACAATATTTTAGTTATTAATTTCATGAAGTAATTTTTTTATTTCATGATTTTAGGATAATTTGTTTTTTATTAATAATTTTTTAGTTCATAGAATGGTGCTTAAAATTATAGCATTGAAAAGATGATGGAGCTCATGTCAGGTGATGATTTATCAATGGAAGGGTGGTCCACTAAAATAAAATAGATGGTGGAAATATTTTTTATGTTAAAATCCACTTTAATATATGATATATTATGTAAAGTAATAGAGATTATAGATATTGTGGCTATTGTAGATAGTTTACATTTGGTTGACACAATGATCCATGTTATGTCCACTACAGACTTCATCCTTTCTACTGGTACTCAGTGAGAAGTTCAGTTTTTTGATGGATTGGTGTGACCATTATAGAAAAATAGGGTATATTTCATAGATATCCACTAGTTAATTTCAAAGACATTTCTAATGTAAAAAATACATTCTTATGTTTTCAAATGTTTGATTTATAGGATCAAACATTTTGCTACTCGGGAAGAGGGATCAAGCAATAATTATTTGAAATATAAGATGTAAATTTATGATAGGTTTATATTTTAATTTTTTTCACAATATATATGATATTTCAATGAAAATTATTAAACCATGGTGATTTTATTATAAAACTTTATATTCATAGGATCTATTTTATTTTATGCGCTACAATTGTGCAGTTATTTTATTTTATATGAAATTTATTATTATTTTATTTTTTATATTTATTATGAATCACTTCCTTAAATGTGTTATGAAAGATGGATTTATTAAATTTATGGGGATTATCTACCACTTCACCCAACTTTCATATAAAATTTTTGATGTCGTACTTATTTTTTATAATGTGATCATTTTATAGGTGATTTTTTTTATGTGACCATGTCAAGACAAAGTGGATGACATGAATGATAACACCCAACAACCAATGTAAATAATGATTATGCTAATTGATGTTAAATAAATATATTGGGGATAGTTTTCAATGGAGGTTCATGTAATTTTTTTTCGATTTTGAACATATTTAAATTTTTTTGTGACATGTTTTTTCACGATCCAATTCCGGACACCATCAAAACTGGTGCACAACCCAGTCTATTGAAAGGGAACATAGAGAGTTCTCAGCCCCTAAGGGTTGTAAACTGGTTCCTTGGGTATTTTACAAATAATATGGGAACTTTTTTACATTATCACATAATCATAATAAACACACAAAAGAAATAATCCAAAACCCAAAATGCATGAAAAATTTCCTAACATATGTTTATAACATTTAAACAAAAAATGGGATATAAAAAAGGGATCTCTAAATATCCCAAAATCAACAATATGATGATAAAATCATCTCTCTCTATCCACCACCAAAAATCTTATATGATAAGACCGCTAGCATCTAGAACTCCCATCTCCAAACACATTTATTCTATATGGGTGAAACATAACCAATTTTATCTACACCTGTGGGTGTATATAGGAATTGAGAGAAATCCTAATAATATTCCAACTAATAAGAGATTACATTATATAAACATTATATGATAAATAAACTTGCAGGTATTATAAAATAGGAATCTGGAATCATTTTTATTGAAAATATATTAAAAGGAATCAAATTAAAAGATAACCTGATTTCTCTCAGAATAACCAAGAAATTTTACTTTATACCAATTGTAAGTGAAATTTCACTATATAGAACTATGTAACTGGAGAACCCTCTAAAAAATACCTAGAAATGGTATGTTGTGTGCATCCTATAGTGGTTCAATGTGTTATACGAACCACACCAAATAGAAATTTAATGAATGAGTGACTATGATTGGAAACCTCATGGGAACAGTGGTCGCTAATCATTAATATATTTTCATTAGTGTGGGGTCATTAATCCCTCTAAGTGAATTTGGTCTGAAGAAACATCTAAATCACTATAATACTAGTCGTAGTCTACCAACCTAGTCATCTTGGATTCCTTTTCTGCTCAAGATTCATTTCACACAACACATAAAATTTAACTTTCATATATATGTAATCCAAACACCCTAAAACTAAAAATTACAAAAATTACACTTACAAAAACCTTTATGGACTGCAAACATGCTAAATACACATTGTAACAAGTTTTTCCCCTATATTACAATTAAATAAACAAATTATATTATTTGTAAAATAACTTTATGAAGAAGAACAAGGGTTTACACAATAAATAAACCCAATTTCTATTCGAAAATATCCTTTTCATTCCGTAAAAATATCCAATATTTTCAAGAAATCATTTCTAAAAAGAAACCTAAATAATATATCACATATAAATACAAATTTATACATAAAAAATTAAATAGAAAATGTTTATGAACAAACTGACCTCTATAGGTTAAAAAAAGTCCGTAAATGGTTAAAGACATCAACAAAACATCAATCAAAACCTCTCAATGAAGGATTGAACCTTAATAATCATTGTTATACCCATAAGATTAATAAAATTCTTTAAAATACACACCCTACAAACTGGGGATGTGAATAATTGAATAACGGTGAGGAAAATCATGGAAAAGAGGGATAAACCATTAAATAAAGGGACTTACTAGTAGAATCACGAAGGAATGGAATCAAATCCACTATAAAAATGGACAACCAAAGGAGGAGGAAGGATAGGGAGTGGTTCTGGGGTTATGAAATATCTTGGGGAAGAAAAATGAGGGGTTAGGGTTAGAAATAGAGAATAAAGAAAAGGGGAAAGCCAAATTTTAATGACATGGATATGCCACACATGTTTCCAAACCGAGAAAAAGCACCACATCTTTACTATGAATGATGTAAATAACATAATGTTAGTAAAAATGGTTTAGAATATATTGTATAACCATGTCATAAGCCTTTATCTAAAAATACAACATGGTGACACGGTTACCTGCGCATGGGAACATGGTTTGGAAATCTATGTGAATCCTACTGTAAAGACCAGCAAAAATAATTTTTTTACCATTTATATCCATAGACACATGAAATTATCTTGGAATATGTCGAGGACAAATTTAAATTAAAAATTCCACATATTTAAATCAAATTTGTGACATTGTAACACACCAAGATTTTGTGAATTTGTTTTCAAATTATTTTATAATTAAAATTATTTTTATTTTACTTGACCATGGAAATCTAATATATATTTATATATATATTAAAACACAAATTCCAAACTTCCATTCACATGATATACCAAATTAGCTAGTTAAACATGCAATACCAACTTATCTTGCACTACAAGCAACAATGTCTGGCCGTACGATGGATGCAACCTCGAGTTTCTATGAAATATGTATATATATATATGTATATATTTAATAAATTAATAAATATAATTATAACTGAACCATTAAACATAGTTATTGTAATATTAATAACTTATTTCCAAATATTGGTAATAATTGTTTCATATAGATAACACATATTGATAATGAAAGATATTTTATTGGTATTGTCCATTTATGAAAAAAAAATGTAGTTTTATTGATTGAACATCATTTATTAATAAATTTAATTTTAGAAAAATTTTATATTTAACATTATAAAATAAAAATAATTTTTTAATTAATAACAGTGAAAATATATAATGGTAAATATCTTGGATATTTTGGAGAAACTTTTTTTGATGAATAGTAACATATACTACTTTTTAGTTAAAAACTGTATTTTTTTAATTAACAGACAATGATAAATGATATTATAAATATTTTTAGTGAAAAATTATATAAATATTTAATCTAATAATACAATGAAATTAATTAGGATCAACTACTCTTTGGAACTAGATAAAATATCCTAACATACTTTTGAACATTTTCATACTTTAAAACCATATTATTTCATTCCATCGATGGGATTAACACTAATAATAATTTCACCACTTATGTGATTGTAAAATAAAATATCCAAAAAAAATTTAATGATTATAATTTTTTTACTCAAATAATTACAGGTTAATTTTTGACAAAAATTAATAGTAAATGTGACTAAGAATTACTATAGTGGTTAAGGAAAAATTATGTATAATTAGGGACTAAGACTTAACATTATATGCCAAAGTGACAACAAAATATTACTAACACCCATTCTAGGTAGATAATTCATCCATTAAACTTCAATTATTTACCATTCAATGTTTTCAATGAATTTTTTTAGTAAATTACATGTGGACACCTAATTTGTTTTTAAATATTCAATGTGAGTCATTTTCAATCCCTATAAAAGTCCACCAGTTCAACCCATTCCTCACACCTCTCATGACTCTTATGTTTTTTCAAGACCTGACTAAAGGTACTCCAAAAAATCATCCCTTATTTATTTAATCAATAATATGGGAATAATTTGTGTAAAGAGTTAATTTTTCCATAATCCCAAAGGAGTTAGCAGATTAAGAGGTAGAGTCTTCTCTCAAGATCTTTTCATTTATATTCCTTCTCCACAAAATAAACTCTATTAATAAACATATTTTGTGAGGATAAAATTATAAATAATATAATAGGATGTTTTTTTGCGATGGTTATTTAATAAAATTAAACATACCTCCATCTAATTGATGTTGAACATATTATTTATGTCTACGGAGAACTACAGCCTCACTCAATGTTAATTGTTCATTTATTCTATATAACAAATCATGGTGGCCATTATTATGGACACTCTATTTATATTTATAACATATTATATTTACTATTTCCTTAATATTATTTAATATATTTAAAACACTAATCTCTTTACTTTCAATTTTTTGTTAACACAAACATCTCGTTTAACGATGTGTGGACAACTTCCCCCTCAAAGCGATGTGATTCGTCCACATAACACAGGGAATAAATTAAGGATGGTTTTAATGAGATTATATTATATATATATGATATATTAATTCTAATTTAATAAATAAATACATATATATATCTTTATACATACAAACATTTATATATATCAGTTACATATATAATCATACAATACTACAATAAAAACGGATTCAGTGTTCATGCGTACGTACAACATACCATCTACATGAACCGTGTATTCCATTTCAAACTCCTAAATTTTATATATTATTATAATAAAAATATAAATTATATAAATTATATTTCTATCATGATTTAGATTTTGGAATCATTATATAATTATAATCACCAAAGATGTACCAAATTATGACACATGTGAAGAGCAAAGTGAATATTACCAAAACTGAACCATGAAATAGGATCATTTAAAAGTGGTTAATATAAAGTTATAATTAATTTATATATGGTAATATATATATTAATATTATTCTATAAAATATTTAAAATAAACTTATTTTTATTACAGAGGAATCGAGTACGAGAATTGAGAGATTCTATACGTAGTGTAATGGAATTTCATCTAACTTTCAATTTTCGTGTGATACATGTTATGTTCAACACTGTATCTATTTTTGTGGTGTATTTACTTTCCATGATTTTATTATATTTATATTCTAGAAAAATATAGGAGTATGGACATATCCATTTTAGGTTTTTTCATTATTTGGGTATATGATTCAAAATTTACCCAATCGGTAAAACGATTTTGTCTTAATTGGTCTTCTTTAATACTCAGGTTTTTATGCACCTATACTCATTTTCAAGGTTCTTATATTTCAATATTAATTCTTATATAATTAATCTTTATTTTTTAATGATATTATATTCTTTAGGTTATTTATTTTCCTTTCATGTTTGTGTATAATCCCATGTTACCATAATATAAGTGCCTTTTATGACAATATGATCACATTTCGAGAATGTTTACATTAATGATTCTGTTGAAGAATTATTTGGTTTCATCTCTCAATAGCATCCATGAATTTTATTTTTATCTAGTTAGTCATTATATAATCATTTAATTTTTCCATATTTATACTCATTGGTACATAATATAGTTAGGAATATGTCTTAAGAAAGCCCAACATTACCCTCTCTTCTATCAGAAATATGTGTTCTTTCAAAATATTGTCATATAAAAAGGGTGTTGAAAGAATAATTTATTAATCTTATTTTATCATTAATATAAATTTTTACTCTTTTCATTTTAAAAAAAAATATTCAAGGTAATCCTCATTTATCATTCCAACCATGGAATTTCTTTTAACCTTTTTACCAAGCAAAAGGTATGTTATTTTTACATCATATGACATATAAAAAATTTTACACTTGTTATTCATTTTAAGACCCATTTTCATTTGGAAAACATTAATCCTTAAGAATATTTATTCAAATTATTTTTTATTTATATTTTTTTCCAAAATTATTTTATGTCCTCTTTAAATGTCCTCAATGAATTTTCTATGAAAATTATTTTTATACAGTTTTATTTATTAGGGAGAAATTTTTATAACAGAAAAGGATATTTTCCTCATGAAACGTATTTGAAAGATATTTAAAAACTATTATACATCTATGATGACATATATTGACATCACTAATGACTTACTATGAAATTATCTAAAGGTTACAATCATATAATTTCAATAACTAGGTTATGCTAAATGAGATTGTCTTTATTAATCCTCCTTCTCTATCCCATGTTACATGTATATAAATCACACATCATTAAATGGATAATGATTTGATGAAATGGTTATCAAACCAATAAATTTTATATATGTTATTACATGATAACTTATTAATGACACCCATTTCATTTCACGGGCAATGATTTCATGTTTATAATTCCAGTGTATTTTTATGGGTCAAGATTGGTTAAATGTTTTATTATATAGTTCCACATGTATGGACGATTTTGTAATGATATGGGAGGGATCTATATCTCCCTCCAATGCATTGGGTAGTTATGGAATACTCATGGGAATAAATATTATGTGTGAACTTGATTACATGTTCATAATGATATGCATGGAACTGATTCCATGTCCATAAGATTATGTGTGCACTAGATTACTTGTTCAGAATGTTCTGTGTGAACCTGATTACATGTTCACAATGTTATGCATGGACTTGGATTCACATCCATATGCTTATGTGTGAACCTGATAACATATTCCCAATGTTATTATTGAACCTGAATACATGTTCATAATGTTATATGTGAACTTTTTGCTTATTCACAATGTTATGCATCGACATTGTTTCACATCCATAAGTTTTTTCATGAACAAGATTACTTGTTAATAATGTTATCCATGGACCTGGTTGTATGTCCAAAAGTTGTTTATTGGGAATAGATTCACCTGCTTAAATTAATGAGCGAATATTTTTCTACTTAAATAAGTTCAAAATGTTATAAACTAATATGCATTCCACAAATTCGATCTTTTAATCATCTATTCTGGTTTCACGATTTATGTATGCATGTATTCATTATTCGAGACATATAAATTCCATGATTTACCACATAACTAATTTTTAGTAATTTTGATATGCACGGTATGATCTTATAATTATTCGATTTTGTTATCCTACTATTATGTTTGTTTTTATGCTTACATGTGTCCCTTTTTTACCCTTACCATGCAGCTAAGCTCACCTCTTTCATATGTTTTCCTTTCACATGTTTATGATGAAAGGTTTTCTGTAGAAGTAATAAATGTAGAGATCTATAATGATGATGTTTAAGATCATTCAATAGGATACAATATATATTTTCCATGTTTCTAAAGACATTAAACTAGTAAATGCCTCTTCCATTTTTTTTAATGTGGGGAATATTCATCTTAAATGATTTAATATCCATGTATATTAAGCATGTGTCACTATAATTGGAATTAGAAGAAATATTTATTATGCCTTTGGAATCTAAGATGAGAAAACATAATTATATCATGTGGTTTATTTCTATGGATATGTATATGGATGTCTCTATGGATACGTATAATGACGAATTAACATTTAGGGAAATGCCCTTGAATTTCGTTAATGGAAATTGTTAGTAGTTTCAAAAGAAATACATCCAAGTCAGGATAATTCAAGGGGATGTCACTCTGGAAAATTTTACCTAGTGGTAACAACTCTGACATGTTGTTCCACGCTTGACTCTGGAAAGTCTGGTACACAACAAATGGCCTTTCTACACTCTAAGTTTGATAATCCTGGAGGATATAGTTTGGGAATTCACAAACACATAGCTAACAATCCTGATAAATCAATTTTTAGGTTATTTAGAAATAACCTAGGATAATCCTAAAGTATCATAGATTATGGAAGGTGACAAATATTATACATATTATATGTGACTTTTCATGATTATGTTGTTCATAATTATGATGACTATATTTTACTCTATGTATTTGGTTTTAGTAATTCGTTGAAACCTAAAGGAACCTTGATTATGGTGAATGTAATAGATAGTGAAACGAATTACCTCCTTAAGGTCAGAATGCAGTGGGGTTTGGAATAAAAAACCATATTGGCATACTCTCACATCTCTCTCAATCTATGAATAATGCAGATATTCCAAATGAGAAAAAGAGGGAAAATGTTTTGTTTATCCTCATTAGATGTCGTACGCCTTCTTTTAGTGGGTCATCTAATCCACTTAATGCAGCATATTGGATAATCACTAATGAAAATATATTCTCTAGTCTCTTGTTTTGGGATCATGAGAAAGTCATTAAAGCTATTTATTTCATAGAATAAGTAGACAAGTGGTAGAATCCATTCAATAATACAGGAATTAATTATGGTGTTGAAACGATGGATTGTGATTAGATACAGAAATTATTATTCAATAAGTGCATTCTTCATATTATTCGTATGATGTTGGAAAAGGATTTCATTGAGATTAAGAAAAAGGATGATAAATCTTCAGGTACCATTGAGACATATTTTATATGAATTATGTGGTACACATCATGTATTATCATCCTACCTGAATGATATGTTTATAGGAAAATCAATGGTCAAATCGATGAATTAGAAGGGCACTATCATTTAGATACAATGGGATCTATTATGATATTTATCATTCTGTGATGAAAGTTGAAAAGGGGGATGTATTGATCATCAATATCATGGTTTTAATATGAATAGGAAGATAGTTTTCAAAAGGGATTCTAAAAACCATGGATATTAGAAAATGATTCATACACCTACTTTCCTGAAATGTGGGAAATAAAACTTAAGAGAGCTATTGAAAGGAACAAGAAGCTATTTCATGTGTGTGAATCCCTTCCAACCTGAAAAATAATTGAGATCTAATAATAAGAGAAAATTCAATTGAAAGTATGGTGAGAAATAACATTAGAATTATCCACCCACAATTTAGTTTATCTAGTTCATAGTGTTTTGGAATTATGTGAATCATTTCCCCAATCCAAGGGCCAATATGGATGATAATACACAATAGACCCTAAGGATAATGGAAAAAGTTAAATCTTAAGAAATAACATTGGAAGATGTGAATAAAAAAATTACGAGGGAACATATACTTTCCCCACTATTTGGGAAGTTCATGTTTGATTTTGTATGAATAATCCCAATGAAATTTTTTTTTTCATGGTTTAGTGAATTTTTGTATGATTGTATCACTCTATATGGGCATGGATTAATAAAATTTCATATAATATTATATCATTGGAATGATGAACAAAAGTATCAAATAAAAATAATATTTTTTATAATAAGTTAAAATAATATTTTATGAATAAATTATGAATAAAATTTTGGAAGTGGTATAAGGAATACAATTTATTGAATGATTATGTTAAAAATGGATAATGTTTTTAGAATAATTTATTATATTACCACATGATGTCTTTCTCATATTAGATAAACTAATTTTTTTTTAAAATAAATAAAAATGAGATGTCATATCATTTGTCTGTATCACTTAGTATCTCAAGAATGAAAAAATGCCTTAATATTTTGGGAATGATGCCTTGTGGATAAATGATCAATAAATGGGAACCACTTCCTAAATACATTATATTATATATTTTTAAAGAAAATTCATTCAAATTATGAAAAAAAGATCCTAGAACCAAAATTTTATTTCTTATAAGTACATTTTTGATGAATCAAAAGGTCCCTTAGTGTAACATTCCAAATTAAGATGCCACTCAACTGGTTCCCTATACCCAGCTAACCACATGGCCTAAAGATAATTTACCTAAACACTATAGGATGTTGACATCCAGAGAGGACATAGGGTGTGATAGTGGGGACACAATTCCCTCATTGGCTGAGTATAACATATAAGAATAAATAATAGTACATAAAATAAGAAGTAAATAGCATACAATTGAAAGAAATAGCGAATGACGAATAAGATAAATAACAAAGCATCCCTCTATAAGAAATGATGAAGCTTGTCACATGTTCTATGAATGAATCTAAATAAGTACCCTACATGATTCCACAATATATGTTCCCGATGAGAAAAATAAATTAATGGATACAGTGAATCATTAAAAGATATGGCTCGACCCCATTCTCCCCGGATCATAAATAGATTCACAAGTAACTGTAGAAGGGAACTTTCACTTATCAACACCAACAATTATATAATCTGTATATGCCTAAATGAATGAATCATACATGGTGTGACAACTAAATCTTGGTAGGAAACACACAAATACTTGTGCCTATTTCTCAGTGTGTATATGCAATTGGTAGTGTGAAAATGAAATTTAGTAATCTCGAATGTACAAAAGTAAACCATCCAACAAGACATATTCCACATTTTCAACCAGTATGTTTAGTTAACTAAATGAGTTAAATTGAATTATATATGTTTCATGATATATCATCTACACATAAATTCCATGTATACAGAATACTCAATAGATACCTTAAAAGAGAATCAATATAAATTAATTGAAGACCATATCCGTGATTGTGCTTTGGCTAGGTAGATGTGTCAAAAGTCATTTCATTTCAATATTCAATTCCACATCATTCCTACATGCATTGAAAATACATACCTATAGGAATAACCAAATCGTTTCCCTTTGGCCTAACGAATCATCTCTCACATGAAAAACAACTCCTCACCCACAGGTGTAACAACTCATTGAACACAAGAAGAATAGATCCTTAACCACAAAAATAAAAAATTAAACAAGCTCAAGACAAGTATATCTACATTTCAACATTTAAAGAACTCTTGTAAATTACAATATTATGTTGTTAACATTTATCAACTCACATGAGCTTCATTCATAACATCAACAATTAAATTAAACTTCATCAAGAATTATAGAGTAATTGGCATTCCATGGATAAAATGTGAAATCATTAATCCCAAAACCACTAATCAAATCAATCACAATTTACCTCAATTGAAATTACAATATAATGAATTCTGTACATAAAAATTAGATATAGAAAAAAAGGTATTCCTCATGGGCATCCTCAGCCAAACAACCATAACGATTGTTCTAAGAGAACACACCCCCATAGAGGAACATAATAAAACATATAAGATCAAGCATTATAAAATTAAATTAATTCCTGATATATTCAACATTATGAAACAAAAATGATCAAATTCCATTAATTGATACACCTTAAATATCAGTTAACGGAAATATGACACATATAAACAAATCCACATTAAGATAAAGGCACACGACCACCTACCTTATCATAGTATGACTCTCCTAAACATTCCATAACCTCCAATTTAAACTATAACAACGTAGATATATCAAAAAAAGACAAACACTCAACCATAAATAACTTCGTTGAGAGAAAAATAATGATAAATGGATACATAGGTATATAGATATCATCGATATGGTTCGAACGAAATCTATGGTGGATGAATCAGGGTTCAAATGATCAATTGGGATGGAAAACAACCCTCGACTCTGTTATTGGTGAACCCAAATGAGCACCCACCTGTTCTCACAAAAATGATGTTACTGCTGAATTTAATCTACATGAAAATGTAAACTATGTGTTGAAACATCAACATCTGTCCATCCAAATTATAGAACGGCCGTTACATCACTATTTATTAGGATTACATTGCATGTTGGAGAACATACAAAACATGTACAAATAAGTACATGTCATGTACTTACCATTCATGTCATGTAACAACCCCGTAGATGGCCCCCTCGACATCTTTTCCACCCTTTCATAAGTACAAGTTGAAAATTAAGTGTCCATTCCTAAAAATAAGTACATGGTTCATAAAAAAATACCAGAATAATGAAATTCATCCGCAAATTTCACTTCTATGTGTAGTTAAAAATATATAATAACAACCCCGACCATTGTGATCATACATCAGCCTCCATCACCCATTTCTCTTCCTAGACTCGGTCATGTTTCCATATCACCCATACCAATGGAATGACCGGTCGCAGAGATCCGTAGTTCTAGAATCCACAATATGAAGGTGATTCACATCAAATGATTCATCTTCCTGTAACTCCTCTTTCTTCGGCTAAACGGTGTGAGATGGTTATGAAATGTATCATGACAACTGAGAAACATGGTAGATGACCTGCATAACCCTATACCTCTAGGGAAACTAAAATTGATAGGAAACTAGCCTGAACCCCTCTATAATTTCAAATGTACTGACGTATATTATATAAAGGTTACCATGTCTCCAGATTCTCTTATGTCCCAACCTCAGTGAAATAGGAAAAAAAATATTCCCTGATCAATAACACAAGACTTTATCCATGGTGATCGACATAAGACTTCTACTGAGACTATGCAGTATCCATTTTCTTCTGAATCAACTTTAACTTCTAAAAAGTATCATGTATGAGGCATGGTCCTAATAAAGATAACGTCCATGCCTCTATCCAGAACATGGGTGATCAGCGTGGACTACATTACAAAGCCTCATAAGGTTCCATCACTATATTATCCTAGAAAATTTTATTATGGAAATATTCAACCATGGTGTATTTTCATCTCCAAATATCCCCCAATGTCTAGTAATAATTGTTATAGCATGTCCTCTAGTTACTTTATCGTACGATATGATTGGCCTTCAGTCCGGAGGTGATATGCTGCACTCAGAAGCACCTATATACACAATGCCCTTAGTAAACACTATCAGAAACGATAGATAAAGTGGAAACCATATTTGGAATGATAGAAAGAGGAAACCAATGATGTTGTAACAGAAAATGAATATACATCTCCCCAATATCATCTAAAATGAATTTCTCCTTGATAGGCAAGATGTCGGTGGCCTTCGTAAGTCTATCTACCACCTGCCACACTGCATCCTTACCTCGAAGAGTCCGTGGTAATCCCATCATGAAATCCATCACGACAACATCATATTTCCATTTCTGAATAGGTAACAACTGTAAACACTCGGTATGACTCTGATGTTCCTCCTTCACCAGCTGATAGATGGAACACCTCATAATAAAATAATCCACCTCTCTCTTCATACCATACCACTAGTACTAAAGGTAAACAACATGGTACATCATGGTAATACCAGGATGCACTACCCATGATGAAGCACAAAACTCTTGAATCAACTGATCAGGTATGTCTACTGAAACCCAGACACATCCATGGATCTTTTTTATCACATCATCATCCATCATCCAACAAGGAGGTGGATACTTACATTATAATAATTCCCACAAGACTAGGCCAAATTAATCTGATAGTTTTCTCATCCTCACGCTTCCAAGAGGGTATAACACACATCTAATGAAGAAAGGAATGTATTTCCCTTACTGTTATGAATCTCCAATGGCATCATAAATAACCACTCTATAAGATTCAACTGGAAACTGGTCTCCAACACTATCTGTGTCTAATTCCTTTTGTTCAGTGCATCAACCAACACATTCCATTTTCATGTAATATAGGCCAACTCAATGTTAAATTACTGAAGGCACTCCACTAACCATCGCTACCTCATAATTAGTTTACAATGAGTAAAGATGAACCCATCATTTTTGTGGTCAGTCTACACCAAAATATTCTCCCCCAATAACTAATGTCTCCCACAACATAATACATGAACAACTGTGGATATCATGAGATCATGCATCATATAGATCCTCTAATATGGCATCAGTTTTCGAGACTCTTACAGAATAACTCATCCCCTCAACATATCCAATAAAAAAAGAACGAAACCAGATCCATCATAGTATATAGTATATCTCATTCTGAGCAATAACAGAACATGTATCTGTGATGATGTTTGTGTCCACTTCATCTCTTGAGTATTTGTCTTTCAAGAATATGATTGTACCTACTTTAGACCCTTTTTTTCAAGCCCCCCATTGGTGCTACTAAGAATGATAAGTCTTGTATGAAATTCATGTAGTGACCACCTAACCCATGAAAAATCTAAACCTCAAAGATATCCATTGGTTTCTCCCATATAATTACTTATCTCACCTTCTTTAGGCCCACTGATAGTATTATCACCATGAATTCATGACCCTGAAATGGAATCTGATTTATCCAGAAGTTTTAAATTGAGAGAATAACACATAACTGATTATCCCTCAGTTTTCTGAAAGCAATCTCATGTTGTATGGCATGATCATGTTGATTATGGGAATACACCAAGATATCATCCACAAAAACCACAACATAAGAATCAATATAGTGATGGAATAATTTGTACATTAATTCCATTAAGTTTTCAAGAGTGTTTGTGAGATTTAATGGCATAACCACATACTCATAGAGACTATATATTCTTTAGAAACTTGAGAGAGGTATGTCTAAATATGTAATATGCATTTGATGATAACAAGGTCTTAGGTTGATTTTAAGGAATACTCAACATCATCAGAGTTGATCGAATAGATCATCTATTATGGAATAGGATACTTGTTCATTACCTTAAATAGGTTCAATTTCTGATAATACACAAATAGAATGAGGGTACCATCCACCATTTTTACAAAATAAATGACCAGGGAGCTTCACAATTGAGTAATGGTTTGAATAAATCCAATTGCCTCTAAATCCTCTCAGTACCTCTTCATCTCTTGCAGCTCCATCATAGCTATCCTTAACTAAGGAATGGAAACCGATGCAGATCCAGGAACCATCTTGATAGGGAACTCAACCTCTCATTATAGAGGTAAGATCGAAATGTCTTTTGGGAAATCATACCTGAAAATATCAACTACTTGAGGGAAATACATCTGAAGTGTTCTTTGTTCTTACAGATATAAACAAGAAATCTATGTTGTCATCCCACTCATCCTAGAATTCTCAGATCCATCTCGGATTGCATGGACATCCAACTATCCCTTGTATATAAATGATCTAGATTCTAGTTACATAGGACTCACCATGCGGCATTAGCAATCATTAATGGATTGAAAGAACTCTATCCAAATCATTCGGAAGTTTCAATCAAATTATTTCATCTCTATGGCATAAGGATCCCATAATAAGTGACACCCACAAACCTCTTGGGGGATCTCCTAAAATGGAATCACACCTTCCATTCTTATCCCTAATATAGTGTCTTTCATCAAAACATCATTAGAATAGAATACTCAGAGCCCAAGGTTCTCATTAATAAGAATCGAAGTAAAACTATGTAAAACCCCGGTATCAAAGGGTTAAGAAGGTAAAATAGAGGATACTAGAATAATACCTCTGACAATAGAAGTCTTGGGATCGTACTCCAAATGTTTCATCTGCACTAAAATTTTTTGGCATGTACTTTGGCCATATGACACTACCTACTTCCAAGAGATAAACCACTCTGTTGTCCCTGAAAACCAAGAGACTCACTACCTCGTCCACATCCACTATCACAACCTGAGCAAACTAATGTATTCCAATTCCTGAACTGGTGAGTAGCTGATGACCTTTCTCTCGAACGTTGAGTCTATATAGAATACCCTTCACTATATACTTGTATTAATGTCCTATAGTAGCGATGTAGATGTCCCATCATTCCACAAGATCAACACTCAAAGGGGTATATAGGGAACATCAATCTCATATGACTAGCCTTGTCATATTGATAGCAGCTTTCCTAGATATAGGAAAAAAAATTTGACTTCGTATATCACTTTGTTAATGATCCACATAATGCTTCTTTCTCCTAATTGAGACAACACCAGTTCATGCTGTGAACCACTTTTGTTCGCACCTCCATCTTCATACATATTAGTATCGATAATCGACACTTGATTCATTATGGAATATACATAAGTAAACCTGAAAATGTACACCTAAAATCTGATGTTGTGCTTGATAACATCCTTGAATCGAACTCATTATCTATTATTAACCATCCTAATAAGTGTGAATCAAAGATGCTCAGTGAAATGGGTAGTATAGTCTGTCACTAACATAGCACCCTGCTCTAGATACATGAACACCTAGGCTCTATTGGCTATCATCATCTCAATAGAATAGTATTCAATGAAGACCATCAGAAAATAACCCCATTTTATGTTCTGATGACACTCTTTCAGAGTGATAACATCCCACCACATCATGGAAGAATCACACAATATATAAGTTGTGAGATATACCATCCTTTGAATAGACATCTCCATATTCTTTAAGATAATAAGAATCGAATCCAGAACTCACATTGCTTCATGTGGTCCATTGTCTATTGAAAATGTAGTCGAATGCTGCTTCTAGAATTCCCGCATTAGTTGTACTATTGACGTGGCTGGTAGTGTTACTCCTTAAAAGTTGTATATAAATATCATTATGCCTTCATGGATATGATTATCCACACCTGTGTCATGTATAATAATTTTGTCCAAAACCATCACATTTGGAAGATCCACCGGTTTCCCCTGACATACCAACTCTAGGGTAAGATCATTTCAATTTTCATGGCATAAAAATGGACATCTTCATGGGGGAATTTCCCTATGATGTCCAGAACATACACATTAGTATAATTTTATTCATTAAGGTATGTAGTTCAAGAAATCAAGAAATAAAGAGGATAATAAAATCCTCAGATGTTCAAAAAATATGACTACATGATGTCTCAAAACCATACTAGTTGTGTAGACATAAAACATCACAGGGTCGTGTACTCCTACTAGTCTAAGTGTGCAAACACCACAGGTCCATAGTTTTTAGGGACTATAAAACACATGTCCCCTTAAACAATCACATGATGGTGTAACTTATCTTACCTTGGTCTTGTATACTTCTTATGTACATGGTGTGTTGTGATGACAGATGGAACATACTCATGCCTTCCCTCATATCCATGTACATTTACAGGGTCATAGCCACACAATTGTGGCTATGCAAAACTACGCAGGGTGTACTTATGATACAATGAGTGTTCTGATAAAAACTCAAGAACACACGATTTATCTCCGAATAATGGTAACACATTCATCTACCACACTACGTGTACTCATAGGTCACAGATTGTACATGGAGTACTTATTTTCATCTTGAATGGTAGAACATGTGGCATGTGTTCATTGGACAAAACGTTGTGTTGTCGTGGTTTCCGAACAGTAAGCCTCTAAAACATCACCAGAAACCTTTTTAAAAAATATAATGAAAAAATGTTCCAAATTTTGATCTATGGGGGGCTATACTCCCCATGAATCAAATAATGAAATCCATATATATCACATAACAACACAATTTATATCCCATGGCTGAATCATGTTCCAAAATATTCTGATACATGTGAAACTATAATCCTTAGGGATCAGACTTTGGCATCCATCCAATTCAAACAAACATGTAACATTAAGCCTATCTCATCAACATGAATATCTATCATGATATTTATCTCTAGAGAAAAAATATGTATCATGACATCTATCACAAATGTATGAAATGAGTAATTCTCTATAAATTGCAAGAAAAAATTAATGGAATGTTATATCTAACAAGATCCTATATGATGCATGAGATAGATTTCCCTAAACTCATTGGTTAGTAAAAATATAGAACCACAATGATATAAATAATAACATCACAAAATAGTTGTGTCACTAAATAGTGAAATCGAATCCATTGTAATAGTTCAAAATCTAGAAATCACTATTCAGTTAGAGGTAATAGGGATTTTCCCAGTAAACAGGGTAGCTACTCTTAGGCGCATCTAATTTACAAAATCCATTTCGTTCCTATACCTATCTAATGTCACCAAATAGTAAGTCAAACAAAAAAAAAGAAAACCCCTCTTGTACAACATCGTAACATCCCCAGATCTCAATGATAATCAATTAGTGCCTCGTACCTAGTGGGACACTTTTCCTCATGAACAAATCCCCAAATTCTAGGGATTGTTGAGAATTAGTGAGTTCTTATGGTGTGATAGTGGGGAATTTATTCCCCCATTTTTAGAGTGTAACACAACGGAATGAATAACAATACAACAATGGAAGTAGTAAACAACATATGATTCATATAAATAGTGGAAGAATAATATGGTAAATAACCAAGAATTACTCAATACAAAAATGATGTGCCATGTCACTTGGTTTTCAATGTATCCAAACTAGTACAATACTGTAATCCACCATATTGTTTTCCAAAGAAAAAAAATAAAAAAGTAATCTAAGAAGCATCAAAAACATCAGCTTAGTCTCATGCTCTCCTATTACTAAACAGCATCTCAAATACATCTAGAATGGTGCTTTCCCATATCATCACATGCAACAATATAATTTATTTAGACCTAAAAAGTGAACAAGAAAGTGTTTGAGAAATAATTCCCAATAGGAAACCACCCATGATCACTTCTTATAATTCATTGAGTGCATGATATAGGGAGTGTAAAAAAAGAGAAAGTAATAAAATAGAAAGTAACCAAATGTAAACAATCCTAAAAGTCTTGTTTACCATTTTCATCCATTATATTCAATTCAATAAGTCACTTAAATTTAATTATTTAATTATGGAGATCCATCTCCAACCCTTCAATCTCCCGTATAATGAATGCTCAACAGATACCTCATAAAAAAATCTATACTCATAAAGTGAAGACTAAACCATATATTATGATTTTTATTGGAAGAAATGTCATAATTCATTCCATTTCAAATATTCAATTCAACATATTTCCCAAAGGAATAGGAAATTCAACCCATAGGCATAACCATCTCATTTCCATTTGGCCAAATTAATCCTCACATATAGCCATATCAAATCCCCTCCCCCACATGTGTAAAAAATGATTTCCCATAGGCCTAGCAAATTAAATAGGGCTAGGTGAAGTATATAAAAATTCAAGTATATAAATCAACATATGGAAATTACACTACTTGATAGTCAACATATAACAACTCACATGGGCATCATACAAATCAAAAACAAGTGAATTATATTATCCCAAAGCATAAACAATAATTAGAATATCTTGGATTAAATGGAAAATAACAAATCCCCAAAAAATTATTCAAATTAATAACAATTTACCAAACTATTTGAATACATTATAATGAAATTAGTACCTAAAAACCAATTGGCGAAAAATGCATGGCTCAATTGTAAATGTGGCCAAATGGTCACAACAATCATTCCAAGGGAATGCAATCACTTGGTGGCACTTAATCTGACCAGCAAGCTGAAACCATCCTAAATTAATCAAATTCATGACCTAATATACATTAGGAAAAAAAAAATTTCAATTTACATTCAATGTTACAACCTAAACTTTGTAGAACGACAATATGGCACATATAAACAACTGGATATTGATAGAAAGACACAAGACAACCTACCTCATCATAGTAAGACTCTCCTTGTCTAGCCTAACCCTATATTTCAAGATATAACAACATATATATAAAACTATATGATGAACTCTCAACCTTAAATTACATCATTGGGAGAAAAGATCATGAATAATATGTTATGAGAAATATAGAGCTCAATAATCAGGTTTAAATGTATTCAAGGTCAAAGAATCAGGGTTTAGATGATTATTCAGGATGTAAAATGGCCCTCTGAATTTTTGTTTGCAAATCCATATGATCCCATAATTGTTTTATAAAAAATGATGCTACATCTCGATTTAATCAATAAAAAAACTACCCGACAAGATCATGAGACTACACGCTCTGTCCGTACAAATTCAGGACCGACCATTACATTTTCATGTACTGGGATTACAAGGTTTATAGTCGAACATATATCACATGTACCTATATGTACATTACATGTAGTTCCTAGTCACATCGTGTAATGGGCCTGTATCCATCCCCTAGACTGTTTTCCCCCATTTTCATAAGTAAAATTTGAAAAGTAAGGACCCATAACTCACAAAAAGAACCAATTTCTTTCACATAGGTCATCATACATTTATGGCTTTGGGATTGCTAAATTTTCATGAACATGTTCTCTATAACCCTCCATCAGAACATGTTGGTTATATTTTTCTTTCATATCCCTATTTTCACTTGCCAACTGTGTAATCCTATGTGGAAACCTAGTGATATGTTACTTTGGTTAACCATTATGGTTCTAAATTTCCATTTTTAATGGAAGTTATAACATCCAATTTTACCATGTGGTAATCTATGAATGATCATTTTTGTATTGAACCATTGATAAAATAGATAATTTTGAAGGTTTAAATTGTATTTATTTGAGTAGAATGTGACACACTATGATTTTCTAAATTGTTATTTTCAAAATACTATATATTATCAAAAAAATTCACCTGAAATGGAATTGGAAGTACTTATATATATATATATTAAACAAATGTCAGTCATTCCTTTCACATGAAATACCATCTTCGACTACATACATAGAATACCAACTTCATTTTCACTATAAATAACACGGACATGGTATATGATGAAAAAAATGGGTTTTTATGAATGATCTATATAAATAATTAATTAAATGAGATAATTATAACATGAACATTAAAAAATATTATTGGAAAATAAATAATTTCATTTAAAATATTGTTTGTAACTTTTTATATAAATAAATCGTATTGATAATAAAAGCTAATATTTTTGGTAAAGCCCATTTATGTTAAAAATATTGTTTTCTTAAATTAACAGTCAATGGTAATAAATATAATTTTATACAAATTTAGATGTTTAATTTGAGAAAATAAACATCCTTTATTAATTCATATCATCAAAAAGTTTACTATGGTGAATTTTTGTGATTTTTTTGAGAAAGATAATTTTTTTATATATAGTTAAAAATACTGTATTTTTGTTAAAAACTACCATTATTTCTAATTAAATATTAATTATAAATGAAAATATAAATAAGTATTATTGTAAAAATATATTATTATTATATCTAATTACAAAATTAAATTCATTAGTATCAATATCACTTTGTAACTAAAAAAAATCAAAAAAATCTATTGAACTTTTTCTTACTTTAAAAAATCATTAATACCTCTTATCTGTGAAAATAGAAATAATCAAAAAATTTCCACATATATGATTATAATTTTTAAAACAAATCATACATAAACCATATTATTAATTCAAAAATTTATATATTAATAATACCATATAAAAGTTTGACCAAATTTATTAGTAAATGTGATTTAAATTTATCAGAGCGGTTAAGGCCAAATTAAACTTACATAGCGACTAATCATTAAACATAATGTCCCGAATGACATATAAACTTGTATGACACACACATAATGTCCATATTTATAATTTAAACCATCCATAATTTAGATATTTTTGATTTATGATACCTTTCATAGGTAATAACATTTTCATACATTATTTGTTTCAAAAAATTCATTGTTTGTCATTTTCCTTCACAATAAAAGGACACCACCTCTACCCATTCCTAAATAAACTCTAGACTCTTAATAATGAAAAATACCATTCCAAATATCCTACAAAAAATCCACACCTAGTGATTTAATCCTATCTTTGGATATAATTCTTCTCAAGAATCCTTTTGGAACCAACCAAAAGTAGTTACCTGATTAACTGTTAACATATTCTCTCAAGCTCACTTCATTTATATTCCCTCCCCACACATCAATTATAATTATACACATATTGTGTGATTAAATTAGTATCATAAATATACTAGGATGTTTTTACAAAAATTTTGTGACCTACACATACACACACCTCCATCAAATGGATGTTGAACACAATGTTTCTGTGTACGAAGAACTACATCCTCCGCAAATGAGGATTTTTCACTTATCCTTTTCCACCAATAATGGAATTATATTATGTTGGGATATATGTAAATGTTATATATTATATTTATTATTTATTTAATATTATCATTTATTTTTACAGCACACATTTCCTTACATTTCATTTGTTGTTAATACAATAATCTCGTTTTAAGAAGTGTGGATTATCACCCCCTCAAAGAGATGTGATTCATTCACAGCACACATGGTTTATATTATAGATGAGTTCAATGAAATTATATTATATATATGAAATATTAATGATACTATAATAATTATTTAGATATATATATTTCATTTACATACTTTCATTAAATACCACAATAAAAGAGAAACAATGTTCACGAATACGTACAACATACATTCTCCATGAATAGTTTATTCCATTTCATAATCCTGAAATATATTGATAATTATAACAAAAATATACTATATATAACTATTATTTATATCAGGGATTACATTCTAGACTATTGATTTATGTAATGGCGCCATGTATGTAACTAATTAATACCCTAGCGATTAAGAAATTGAATATTACCGGAAGTGAACACTTAACATATGATGGTTAAAAAGAGGGATCTATAAGGATAAAATCAATATATATATGGAAATATATATTACATTATTATTATGTAAAATATTTACAAGAAATTTTTTTAGTATACATATTTCTTGTACGATTACGTTGAGAGTTAAGACACAATGAGATGGGATTTCATCACACTTTGAATTGGCTTGCAGAAACATTACGTTGACTACTCATTACATTTGTGTGGTGTATGTACTTCAAATGATTGTATTATATGTAAAATATACATCAATTTATTGGTATTCACATATCCAATTTATTATACTTGATTCATGTTGTTTTTTATCAAATGTTTCCAAATTGCTAAAAAAGTTTTGTCTCAATTTTTATTCATCAAGACTCATGACTTTGTTATGAACCAAAAATAATTTTCAAGTTAAATATATTTCCATTTTACTTGATATATCAGGAATCAATATATTTTAATGATATTATATGCTTCAAATAATTTCCATTCATTACATTGATAATAGGATCCAATGATACCAAGTTATAATGGTGTATTGAGACAATGTCATTATATATCGAGATTGATTACATTTATGTTTCCTTCGATGAAATATTATCATCCATATATCATGAACATCCATAAAATAAAATACACTCTATTTATTCTTGATATACTCATGTAATGATACCTAATTTCTTCTCACTGGTACATAAGATAGTTAGGAATGTGTCTCATGTATGCCCGACATTACCCTCCCATTGGTCAGAAATATATTATCATTTAAAATCAGGTTTTCATAACAAGGGATTACAACAATAATTTATTAATATTATATGACCATTAAAATAAATTTTTATCCACTATTGTTTTTAAATCTCTTCAATGGATTATTTTGGTCACATTGTGACCAGATTAATCCTTTTGGACTTTTTAATATCCAAATCGAATTTTTTACCTCATACTACATGTATGGATTTACCCTCCATCATTCCTTTTAAGATCCCTTTGTATTTATAAAAGTTTTATCCGAAATATTTTTTTTAAAAATTAATTTATAATGTATATGGTTTTCAAAATGATTTCATGTCCTCATTAGATTTTTCCAATGAAATTTCTATGAAAATAATTTTTAAATAGTTTTATATATTAAAATGATTTTTTCGATGAGGAATGGATATTTTCTGCAAGAACAATTTTTGAATGATATTTAAAAAAATATTCCATATAAGAGGACTTTTTTTATGTTAATCTCAATATTATAGGGAATTATATAAATTTTAATTTAATATTCATTATATGAATGGGTTATGCTTAAATTAATTGTCTATATGAAGCATGTTCCCTTTTATGGGTTACATGTTTATAAAAACCACTTCGGTTCATGGGTTATGATATGATGAAATGGTTATGAAACCTCACTCTTTTTTATTTCTTATCATGTTATAACATGTAAATGATACCCATTTAATTTCATCTATTAGGATTATATGATTTTAAAACCTTTGTATTTTTATGTGTCAATAAATGATGGGTTTTTTATTATCATGTGCCTCATGTATGGATGATTTTGTTATGATAATGGTGGGACCTATATATCTCTCAAATAAATTGGGTAATGATGGAAGACTCATTTGTAAAATACTAATGTGTGAACCAAATTACATGTCCACAATGTTATGCATGGAACTGGTTGCATGTCCATAGTATTATGCGTGAACCTGATTAAATGTTCCAAATGATATGTGTGAACCCGAGTATAAGATCACATTTTTAGGAATGGGATTGTTTCTATGTGCATAAAATTATGTGTGATCCTGATTACGTGTTCACAATGGTATGTGTGATCCTGATTACGTGTTCCCAGTGTTATTCCTGTACATGGAATCAATTCCATATGTTTTTTTGGGAAACAGTATACATGGTCACAATGTAATGTGTGAACCTGATTACATTTTTACATAGTTACGGATCGATATGTTTTCACATCCATAAGGTTATGCATGAACTTAATAAAATGTTCATAATGATATCTATGAACCATTTTTCATGTCCAAATGTTGATTATAGATACTTATTTCAAATCATTAACTTAATGAGTGAACATGTTTAAACTTATACATGTTTGAAATGTTATAAACCAATATTCACGCCATACAATCCATGTTTTATTCCAATGTTATGATTTCAAAACATCTTCATTTATTTTTTTATGATTCATGTTTTATGAACTTCCATTAATTACCCCATAATCCATTTTTATGAACTTTGGTATGCATGGTATGATATCCTAATGTTGTGATCTCGTTATTAAACTACTATGTTCATATTTTTGCTTACATGTCTCCCATTTTTACAATTGCATAGCATATGAGATCAACCTGTTCTTATGTTTTAATGTCATTATGTTATGATGAAAAATATTAGGTAGAAGTACTAAAGGTGGATATATTTACGAAGAATTTTGAATATCATTCACCATGATATAAGATTTTGTTTCTATGATTACAAAGACACTAAAATATTATGTTCCACTAGAAAGTATTTTGGTAATGTAGTAAATATTCATACAAAAAGATTCCATATAGATTTATGTTAAAACATAGTCACTAAAAACATTTTTCATGGAAAATCATATCTGGGAATTTGAAGACAATTTTTAAAATAAAATAAACTTTTTATAAAAATTACTTTAATCTAGTTTTGTAAATATTAGATAGTTATGATATTAAATGTATAATTTATATTTATTTTAACTCTAATATATTATTTTTCTTAATAATATTTGAATATCCGTTCAAAATATTTTATTTAATATATAATTTACAAATATATATTAATTATCGGCAATGTAGAGGAATATTTATTGAATTATTTACAACTGATAAATATATTACATTAATTTTCTTCAATAATGTTTAACAAATACAAAAATTATTTATTGGAACTATTAAAATTTCTTCAATACAAATTTATTATTCATAATAAAATTTTCTAGAAATGTTTTTAGAAATAATTCTTTAGTAGGGATATATTTCTTTATCAATCACATTACCAAAAAATTGTACATTTTACAATAGTTATGTGAATATTATATATGTAATATATTATTTAGTGAGAAATGAATATTTCATCTAAATATTGATTAATATTTTTTATGCTTTTATAAATTATTTTTTATTCAATTGAACCATCAATTAGTGATTATTTTTCTTCTCAAATGGTATGCTCATATGATTCGATAGACATTCCTTCCCACTATTTTTATCAAGAAAATATTTGAAGGATATTTTCGTGAAATTAATATCATTCACTATGTTTAATTATGGTTTAAATGAATTTTAGTTAATATTATTTTCTAATTTAACACATATGAACAATTCAATATCAAATGATGGGTGAGTACATTAAAACCCATCAATTCTTGGTAAAATACTTTTTATCTCATGTGCTTTAATTGTACACTAGTGGTAAAACAATCCCAAAGAGGGTACATAGCCCATTATCTCAAATCCCAATAATGTATAGGGATTTTTATCCCTTAGCTACTATTTTATGAATGTATTGATGCAAATCCATTACATATTTTTTATGTTATTAGTATTATGTAAAATAAATTCAATCATATTATTTTATGTTATAATGGATCTGGATTTTTTTATGTTACAAAATCCAATTTTATGAAGATTCTTTATTCCACAACTCATTATTTTATATTTAGTTATTTTGTTATAACCATTAATAATTTTTTATTTGGTTCCCATACTTTTATTTATGTATTATTCTCACATATTATCTTTGACTAATATATCCCATGTTATCCATTAATATGAATTTGAATTCTATTTTTCATAATATCCTCATATGGAACATCCGGAATCGAGAAGTTACTACCAATGAGATCATCTGGAATCTAGGGTTCAACATGGAATCTATGTGTCACTAATACAACAACAGGTATAAGGAGATCACTGAACACCTGTTATTCGAAGGTGAATGGGCTCGTGTTGTATGGTCCTTCCCTGGAGGCAGCTCATGTTTCTTCTATCGTGAGCCTCATGACTTACCATTTTGAAAGTGGTGGTTCCATGGCTCGTTGGGATCATCCCAATATGCGTTATTAATTAATGGGTGTTTTTTCAAGTGGCAAACTAGAAATCAATTATTTTTAGAAGCCACGACTCCCATGTTATTGTCCGTTATTGTGAAGACACGATTTATTCTACCTGATATGGTTGCACTCATTAAAGAGTTGTTAGAGGATCCTTCTTTTAGTTTCCCATGGGGGAGTGCATCCTTGGCTCACCCTCCATTGGTATGTTTGTGCGGTAAATGATTGGTTTTGCATCCCCTGTCACCGTCTAATAATTGAACACATGTAGGTCTTGATCTACGGTTCTGATGAATGGAGTGGAAGTAGATAGAGGTTCCAATGGAAATGTGGTGCTGGTCCTCCCATCATCCTATGGTTATGGTACTACCCTCTTGGCCATTTCCAAATATATGCTCACATGGCTCTATCTCTGCATCCAAAAGAATCTAGAAATATCCCAAGTGGAGACTGATTCCTTAATCCTTCATGATTATTTTCCTGGTAATTTCTATATCCCTTGGCCCACATCCTATGTGGATAGGTAATTTCAATCTCTCTTTTGGTAAAACATCAAAGTTACTCACACAAGGAATGAGGGGAATAAACTTGAAGATTACATGGCTTTTTTGAGCATCCTAAGATCCATCAATACATACCTTATCTCTATTAACTATTTCAAACGATAAGGTGTGGACTTGAACAGAGGAGAGGCCCTTGGTCTACACTATTATGGACCTCATTAATCCCTGTGTTGCATTGTTGTAAACTTTCATTGAATAAAAATTTTACATCGATGGATAGATTATGTTTCATGAGTTTTTGTTATTCAGATAAATAATGAAATATCCCCTAAAAGGATAGAATATGCATTCTTATTATGCCTTGGAAACAACATAAACAATTCCCCCATTGTAATTTTTATAATGAAAAATTAATATATTATTTAATCCACTTAACATGAGTGTAATAAATATAAGTATCATAGACTGTGGATATAAAATGATTTTTATGTCATAATTAAATAATTATAATGTCTGAAATCATTTTTTAAAATTTATTCACGGTTTCATGAATTCATTCTTTCAAAGTTTATATAAATATTAATATTGAATTTTTAATATTGAATTTTTTATTTTTATGATTATAACTATTCATTATTCGTTAATGGACATTATCCTTGTTCAATTAATTATTGAATAAATTTATATATTTTTAATTTATTACTGCACTCTTTATGACACAAATTTATGTATCAAAAAATTATATCTATGTCTTTAATTAATCTATGAAACTAGATATTGTATATTTTTTATAATTTCACAATAAGATATATTTTGGTAATGTACTGATGTTATAAATAATAATTTTAATTTATAATGAAAATATTAAAACCAATTTCATGTTTAGAATGTATTACAATCATGGTTCAATGTTCTTCATTTATATTTAATTTGAATAAAATGACATGAAATAATAAATTCTAATCAAAATTCATTTAAAATACCTTGAATTCCTAAATTTTGGTCATATTAACTATTAATTTAATATGTATTTTTGTGATATTATTAAAATTTTAAATAATAAGTTTAATTCATTAAAATGGTTGATTAATGTTCCAAGGTATATTATGAATATTTCAGATATTAATAAGTGTATTAATGTGGGATTTAGATAGTAGTTTTTTATATTTTAATTCTTTAAATTATTATTTTTTATACATTGTAATTTATTCATTTCAACCTTGGGATTTTTGAAATATATGTATTGATTAATTTTTCATTTATTAAAGGTAATTTTTAGAATAAATTATTTTTTAGGAATGATATGATTTTTTATCTCCTTATATTTCTGGAGGAATTCGATGTATGTGTGGGAAAAATCGATCTTTAATGGATATGATCAAAAAATATTATTTTCTGAAGTAGATGATGAATATGAAAATATAAATATATTGTTTTTCCATGCTTGATCCAATATTGGGATATTGAAGGAATAATTTCTTCTCTCCCTACTAATTGAAATCGAGGAATTAAATAAATGATCATCAGAATGTCTTATAAAAAATTACAGACCCAATTTTGACTTATTTTTATGACACAACCATGAATATATACAATTAAAATGAATAATGAAACATGCACTTCATATTTCTAATGTATTATTAAACATATATGTTATTATGGGTTTCCATTAAATTTTTTTATTAGTTTTTAATTATAATGGGTTATCATAACCCATTAAATTTCATTTCTTCTCATTATAACTACCATTATAAATTCAATAGTTTAATTTTTCCTCTATGTAGAAAAGTTTGGAATGTTTGGAATTGGAAAAAAAATTAAAACAACAATATTTTTTGTTGAACCACTATGTAGAAAAAATAAGAACAGTTTTGGTTATGGTTCCTAGAAGAAAATTGGTAGATAATTTGATTCAGATTACATGTTTGAAAACATCATTTTTATGGAGTTCAGAATCCATGGTAAAAATAGTTATTAAATATATTGTGTCACATTACTCTCTACGCTTGAGTGGTGTGAATAACTAACATAGGATCAATTTCATACGATCTAATATAAATTTCTTTTGTTATTTAATATTTGAATTTAATATAACAAATTTTTATAACATTGATACTGTTATCTTATAATTCTATAACTATTCAATTCATGCACACATGGAGTTTTCTCCCCTTCGATGTTTTATATCCATAGTTATTATCAGAATGTGTGACCATGCTATGGAATATTAGTATTTATCTATGTTATCCATTTCATAGGTTATGTGTAAATGGGAATGATTATTGCGGAAGAGATGAACAAATTTACATGATGCATGAATCTCTCAAAATCATCCATTATTCAATGGTAATGAATATCAATTTTAGAAATCTCATATGGAATCATTCAAAAAATATTTTTTCCTTTTTTTATAGACTATATTTATGTAACACTATAAATTACCTATTGTAGAACGATAAAATATTATCGATAATGATGTATTAAATAATTTGATGAATTACAAACTGAGGAATATTTTATATTGTATAGGTAGATGAAATGTTTTCAGGCATATTTTTTCATGTAAAATAACACATTATATTTGGAAAATGAATCATGTTACACATTATATATACACCAAATTATTGGGAACATAACATGGTATATTAATAACTGAATATCTTGATTTTAACATTTCTAATAAAGAGACTATAAATAAAATGAATCAATGTTTGTAAATTGTTTTTGTATTTATAATTTATGTATAATTATTTCTTGAAAAAAAAATTGAAATTGTTCATCGATAATTCCATATGAAATAGAATAATAATATTTTTTCACGAATTATTCGAAATATTTTATGGAATTTTTGTTTTTTTAACATATTAAATCTATATTGAAATATGGTTTGAAACATAAATATATTTCTAATGAATATTCTGATAATTTAAAATGAGATTCTTTTGAAACTACCATGTATTTTATAATTTACTGATCATATTGAAAACTATAATTTCATGACCATAATGAAGCTATTCAACTTTATAATTGAATTCCATGAAGAAAGAAGGTTTTTTCAAGAGGTAATATAGGATGTATCATAATGATGTTGAAATATGTTATATAAAAGGTAATATAATTTCAATTGATTCACCTGATATAATTTTTATGAGTTTTTAATGAAATTAAAGATCAATAATCATTTAGAAAAATTAATAAATGAAAATTTCATTTGAATGAAATATACAAAATTATAAAAATAAATGGCTACTAGTGTAACATAGAAACCTATTTCAACTAGATAGTCCACCCATACTAAACCGTTAGATTGAGGTATTACAAAAATAAATAGTTGGGTAATGGAAATTGTGTTTAATATAAACAAAAAATACATAAACCATAGTACACCACAGAATAAAGAGATAATCTAATGATCATTACAAGATAATTTAAGTGGGATAAGCTAGATTGTATGTTTAATATAATATGAAAAAATATCTGTGTGACTAATAGTGACATCCCAAACTGATTCATACAACAACAAGGGAAGCAATCATGCTACATTACTCCCATGATTTACCCAGGATCCTACAATACGACATCTAAAAATGCCTAGATGATAAATAATGAAATGAACAAAAATCCTATTTTGAAGCCATCAATGATTCGATATATGCTGTATGAATGATAACTAAATAGTTTTAGGTTTGAAAATGAAATTTTTATTAAAGCATTAATATAAATCAAATAAAATTTGTAATTCATTTTTTGGGTGTTACATAAAATAATTTCATATCCATAAACCAATGAATATAATGAGTATAACAGATGAAATAGGAAAGAGTATCCACAACCATAATGTATGATATTTAAAATGAATCTATTACATAATCAATTATTCAATCCGAATTTATAAAAAATAATGTGGACAATGTGAGAAAAAATCCATCAAGGTGTAAATGACAATAAATAAAAAATAATTCTTCATTTGTCTGTAGACTATGGAAATATTTACTAGACATAATTGATAATAAAATTAAAAATTTTTATACCAACCAATATGAAGTCATGAAAAAGTCCATCAATATCCAAAAATAAACACTTAGCATAGCCAAACATAGTAGGGACACATATGTTCCTTTGCTGAAGCACCATATGTTCTGAATCATCCACTATAACAATCTTTCAAAAAATCACTCACACATTTATAAAAAGTTTTAAATTCAAAAAAAATACACCTCATATTTGGAAAACCTATTTACAAAACATAACCTACCGTCAAAGTTTAATCAATTAATTAGTGTGAAAATACCTTATTTAATGGAAAACAACTTTAATAAATAAATAATTCAACAAAAATCCATGAGACTACAAACCCGTTCAATTAAATGAAAACCCAAATGTAAGTTTACCTAAACAATAAATAGTTCACATAATTAACCTTTTTTATAGAAACATATCCCTAAAAACTGAGGTAGAACACAATTCCATCAAAGAAATTTATAGATGATGAGTATATTAGGACCTCGTGATGACTGATCAATAAGAAATAATTTACATAATATATTAAACATATTTTTTATAGAATAGACATCCCCTATAGGATCTAAAATATGAGAGGATAGGGGATCCTGTGTAGATCTGTAAGGATGTAGAGAACCCAGAAGAATAACAAAACATACATTGACATGATCTATAATTAATGGAGGATTTCCACAAAGAATCCAAAAAGAATTGAATTAAAATGAACTATGTAAGGATAATGGTTGACCAATATGAAATTAGTTGTTGATTAGGATTATAAAAATCTATGGTAACAAATATAAAATATCACTTTTAATGATTTTGTGGAGGGTATAATGGTTTCTTAGAGTTAGTCACACTATTAACCAAAGTATTTGTAAAAATTGTGTGCCCATAATATCCATTTTATTCGAGGTTCAAAATATGTTCTTTGATTATATAATGTAAAACTAGATGTTATCCATAATAATTTGCTGACATTGGGATAACACTGCACCCCACATAGTTCAATAGGCATGTCTCTTGGGTTGTCTAACAATAACCATGCTATGTGGGTGGCCACATAAAACTCAAAGACGCCTATCACACAATAATAAAAAACATGAAACATAACCATGTTTCTTCCCTACATACTACAAACCCTTGTTTATTTCCTTTAATCCCTCAAATATTTCTAGACCCAAAAATCAAAAAAACCAAGGATTGACTCTAGAATACTTGTGACCTAGAGGGAAACACAATTCAACTAACCAAAAGTACTTTCTGTCCCTATAAATTCCTCAAGATTATTTATCTAAAAAATGGGAAGAAATAATTTTACTCATCCATGAATCCCTCTCCCATCTCTTGTGGATATCTCATATATACAACTATAGTACCCAAACCATGAGAATAATGTAACCATGCATTATCTAATCTTCATGGTCCATAATATGGACTGATAATTAAAAAATGGTGTTATCAAGCTCAATATCAACATCCAATCATCGAACGACATGGGATGAAACTAGTTGAAAACTCCTCAATTAGAAAACATTAAAAATTTCATTGATAAAATTTAAATAAAATGGTATGTCAGACTAAAATTCAATCATTCAATGTCACACTATGATATTAAAGGGACAAAAAAATTTACGTCCTTTTTAGAAAAAAATTAGAGGGAACCACATAATTTCCCAAAATATCTCAGTCATACAAGTCCCCAAGATATTTTTCCATTTTATTATCCTTGATAGGTTATAAATTAATTGATTTAGTGAGATGATTATTGATATCCCCAATTGAGTCCATCCAATTAGTAGTCAGTGCTAAACCAATGATGAATTCCATGGATATCTCATCGATCTTCTATGCATGTATAGGAAATGGATAGAACAATAAAATAGGTGTATAGTGTTTTCCAAATATTTAATCACAAATGAGACCATTTGAATCAAAAGTTTCAAATTAAATCCTCTTCCCTAGACACCAATAATGAAGTCTCAAGTATTTATACATATTGTTGTCGCAATGTTTCAATAACCAACAAAATCAGTTACCAATTTCCATGAACTCCTTCCTAATAGAAATTTGAACAACTAACCACCAAAAAAATAACAATTCGTTAATAGGAGATTGAGACCACTCACATGAGGAGTTCCCACCATATAGTATTATATCCAATCACTTTTACTTGATGTCTATCTCGTTCGTAATATGAAATCACTCATCGTGAGAGGAGTTATTATTTATAAAACCCATAAACTCCATTCCACCAGCCTCTTCCACTCCACAGTGCATCTCAACAAAAAATCATCAAAAGATATTCATCAAAAGATTCATTCATAGCTCTATTGGTAAATTTATTACATAATTCATCAATAATCAAATTCCCTTTTCCAACAGTGTTTTGAATGTAAGAATTTAAGGTCAAAATATTCTACAAAAAGTTTTTCTATATCATTATTGAATCCCTCAAATTAAAAATATATTTCAAACTATAATAATAAAAATACACTATAAAACTCTCACAAATGAGATATTATTAACAATTTTTGAGTTTATGCACAACTACTTCCAACTCAAGATCATGGGTAGTGGTGTTCTTCTTACTAGTGTTTGGCTAGAAAGAGCTATATTCTAAAACCTTCTATACATCATTAAGACACATCCCAAAAACATACTAGAAGAATTTCCAGAAACATTATAAAGTAAACATTATTCTGAAAGATTCATTAATGGTTATCAATTCAACAATACATATATCTATAGAAAATAACTCAATTATTAATCATTTCATTCAAATGTTATACCATTATTTGTAATACTATCATCAATGATGCGATCTAGGAGAAATCGTAAACAATGCGTCTAGTATAACTAGCCAACCCCTAACATCTTAGGTCCCCAAACACATTTCTAGTCTACCACTAAGACAGAAATGCCAATATATGTTTAGGATCCACTGATATTACCCTATCAAATATCATGAACACTAGAAAATTCTCTTAATAGATCCAAAACACAAATTTTTAAATGTATTTTTATAGATGATATATGTTCTAGGTTTGAAGTATGATTTACAAATGTTATATATCCTCCGCAATTTTGTTAGTATAAACTGAAATGAAATTGGCTAACACAATTTTTAAATTGAAAAAGTACCAATTAATGATATATTTTAACTAATATAAAAACATGAAAAGAGATTTAGAGAGACAAAAGGGAATAACTAAAAACCTGAGATGCACATACTAGTTCCAAAATGCAGTCTTAGGTACATAATTGTCTCGTACATTGAATTGGAGGTACCAAGACTAATGGTGAATAATTAAAATCCTACATGACCCTCTATGATTGTCGGAATGATCATCAATCCTTAGTGGATATAATTTTCTCATAACGGTAACCAAATTTAACTTTTGATAATCCACACAATGTCTGAGACACTTTTCTAACTTATTTACAAAGATGGCTAACAAATCCATTTATGACACACTTGATGAAAAAATCAGTCATCTCATGGTTTCTCAAGTTGGATATTATGTCCCAAAAAATCAATAGTTTTAATTGGATAATATGACATAGAAATGGGACTCATAATAGGTAATATGTGAATTGTTAGCTCGACCTATATATATAAAGGTGACCATGAAATGTCATCTTGAATGTCCTCAGAGTATGCACATACCATGCTAGGATACATAATACCCATTCATGGATAATAATCATCATGAAACAACTCTAACCACTAGAATAATATTAATATAGAATAAAGAACAACATGTAATTTTATTCCCAATCTATAATCGAACTATAACTAAAAACATCAATGTACCTATTAGAAGATAGATATAAAATAAAATGATTATTAATATCAATTTGTGACATAACATTGAAAATATAATCCTTTCCAATATCAATTTTAAAGATGTCATGACCAACCACAAAGAAGTCCCACACCACCTCGATGTTTGATATTATCACAGGACATAAAGAATAATTGAAATGTTGTTCAACCCTCATTCCCAAGTAAATGAAACTATCCAAAATGTACAAAATATATTTTGATAATATTCCCAACATATCAACTAAAAATTAGGATACAAGTAAATTATTATCACCTATATAAAACAAACAATGATCCATATAAGATTTAATATGAATTTTACCTCTAATAGTAGTTTCCCATGTATTAAATTCATCTAATGCATAATCATCCTTAAAAATGTATCTATGTATAGCCCCATGAACAACCCCAATGTTCTTAATATTAAATCTACCACACTTATTTGAATTTGTATGAAAATTTTCCCCTAGTGAGAGTTAATCATTCCATAATAACATGGGATATACATTTACATAAACTATTCAATGTCCTATAGTACACAATGATTAGAAGTTATAAGGGAATAAATGATTTTAGTCTCCGAATGACCATTCCATCTACACTAATAGTAAAAATATCATTTTCCTCGTAATGAAACCAATGAAACTTATCATGAAGAAAACTTTCCCCCAGGGAATCCTTTTATATCTAGAAACCCCCCCTGAATAAAAAATGTAACAAATTAATCTCCACAATAATTTATCTTTATTGATGTGTAAGACTCATCAAAATAGTCCATGTCAGATACCTTCATGAATGTTATATGAAACATGATAATGAACCTCAACAAAAAATCATGTATTTTTTCAAACTCGACCCCTAAAGAAAATTAGTAATCATTTCTAACTATATATGGTGATAGCTATATTAAATCAATAATGAGGGTGGAATACCACAAAACATAAAATACCCTATGCCCCATTATAAAAAAATTGTAAGTTCAATTTATCAAATAACTTCTCATGTTAAAACTGATGATAAAATATTTTCCTGAATTAATTTCAGGAATGATCCCCATGAAACAATGCATAAAAAATAAAGACTCACATATCCATGCTAATGCATTATGAATATAGGTGGAGAAACAACCTTAGATTTATTAAATTATTTTAAGGAGATGAAGATCCTTTAAATATAATCCATCCTCTTATCTTATTCCAATGATCCATTGTCAAAATGGTTGATGGGTGGATTCGTTATGCGAATTTTGAGTCATGATACACTAAATTTCCAAGGTTCCCAACACCCAATAGACACAAATTCTAGAAATATAGATTTTAAAAACAACCAAATTAATTTCAATCGTAGAATTATCTGAATGGTACAAACTCGTAGATCCCCCACTTGGAATTAGAATATCTTTAAACAGAGTCATTTCTTATTATGCACAATATAATAATGAGTCAACTTCACCTAAAATTTCAAAATATTATGTCTAACATCATTAAATCACATCTAAGATTTAAAACATCATGTATTTAAATAAATCATGAATAATGTGAATGAGAAGAAATTATTTATGATGGGTTTGATCCATATAAAAAAATTTCCCTAAAATTAATTATAATGACATTAAACCCCAAGACTCAAACATAGTATAACTTTTACTACATCCCATGTTAAATCATGTATTTTCACATAAGTGTTTGCGTTGGTCACCCTCCGTTCGTAGAAATCATATTATGATTGTCCTAACTCATGTCTACCAAAGTCATAAAACCAGACTAATGAAGTGTTAACAAACTTTAGGAAGAGAATCTATCTAATACTCAGTGTAATAGACTAATGTCCGTGAAATAGACATTCCACTTTATCTGGTTCATCAGGGTGAGGTATAACAAAAATGGGAAATCAGAAAATTTAATCATATATTTATTATAACCCAAAAAGTCACAAAACTAGATTACAACAAATAATAATAAGATAAAAATTATCAATAAAATCATATCCAATCTAGTTAAAACATAGATTATGAATAAAATGTGGTCAATAAATATATTTGTAACAAATAGTCACCTCCAATCCAACCCAAACAAATGTGTTGAAAATAAGAGAACAAAACATTAAATAGTATTCCCTACACATTACTTGGATCCTACTACACAATATCTACAACTTACTTGGGTAAAATGTATGGTTTGATAACAAATACATGTTAGAATCCACCATAGTTTCTATCTATGGTCTAATATCGAGAATTAAATAGTTATATAATTTCTAAAAAAAATTCAATATAATTTCATAATTCCAAACTTGTTTGTATGAAATTTTCATTGTTTATTTAATAATAAACTTTGTTATCCATAAACCCAATAATATGAAATATAGATTTGAAAAAAAAATACGATATCAAAACCACACCCTAAGGTAAGATAGTAAACACACATCAATGACATAATTCATCATGTAAAACCATGTGATTCATACTCATGCGAAACAATGTGATCAATGATCCAAAAGAAAATCCATCATCTGTTTCATAAAAATAAAAAATAAAGAACACTATATTGTGCCTTAACATATTAGAGAGTGTACTAAATATAATAGATCCCAAAGAGGAATAATGTGGGAGGTATTTAATATTGAATCCTTCCATAGTCCATTAGTATCCTGAAGGAATATATTGGTGGTTTCACACACACCGGGGTCACATATGTCCCTTTCCCATCAAACATAATGTTACCAATGTCCAGTTGTAAATATAAATTATTTCCAAAAAAGTTATAAAATTTTTTGATGTTATTTTTAATTACAATCCAATAAACATCATATTTTAAACTGTCCATTATAAATTAAAACCTCCCTTTAATCATTTAATCAATCTCGTGGTGTGCAAGTAACCCGTTTAACAATAAAAATCCTTTTTGAAACATCCATATTTCTATTAAATCCAACAAGACCATAAATAAAATCATTAAATAAACAAACCAAATTAATTTTAAAGTAGAATCAATAAATTCATTGATTATATATTTTGTATACAAATACCTACCTCAAAATGAAGGTACAATAAAATATATTTAAAATGGAGACTACAGAAGAGTATATCGGGTCCTCATGATCCTATATCCATTAGAAACAACATCAGTCAAATATAAAACCATTTAGATAAATCATAAACATCGAATTTGGTTTATACAATAATATGGGTGAAGGTATATAACATAAATCTATAAATAATAGGATAATCAAAATAAAAAACATAACATATATTCAAGTTTTCATTCATGGAATGGGGATTTCTACAAATAATCCAAAGTAAGATACCTCTGATGTGAATGTAATGTGTAATTATAATCCAATATAATATTATGGGTTTATTAAAATTAAGAAAATCTATGTAAAATGTGTAAAATCCAATTTCTAGTGTCTCATAGGAGGGCTGCGTGATTTCATGGTGGAGGAATCATTGTTAAACTAACCATGTTCCAAAAATGTATGGCCCTAATATCCATATATTTTTTTATGTCTCATTTATTTTACTATGTTCTAACCATTAAAAATATAATTTATGTTAACTGTATGAAAACCTCTTGAATAACCCCAAACATTGCACAGTTCCCGGGTCCTGATTTAAGATTTTTCTTACCATGGGAAAGATCTTTGAATTTCCATTGGAAACTCAAAATGGATTATATCACAGTTATAGAATGTTTTAACTAAATTTATAAATTAACAATTTACTTATCCAATTCCCAATATATACAAATGTTTTCAACCAGAGATCCCTTGAATCCTCAAGAACCCTAAAAAATAAAAAAGTAGGTTTGACAAGTGTATCCCTATAACCCATAAGGCATCACAACTATATAGATTTATATCATGTATTTTTATTTTGGTGATTACTATATTATTAATAATTAATAGCAAAATAGTTATCTAATGGATTCAATAAAATCATGTAACTAAATATGTTAATTATTATTTTGAATATGATTATGAAAAACCAAGAGATGATGATATTTCTAATGAGATATAATTTCTTCAATTTGATGTTATTAAAAACTATTGAAATGTTACTGAAATAAAATGTAATCATAATGAAATTTTCCAGATATATATTCACAATATTGATGAAAATGAATCCAATAATATGTCTAAATCTAAAAAAAATAAATAGTATTAATAAAATATATAGATAGATTACATTTTTATTAAAGCTAGTTGTTTGAAATATATTAGAAAAAATTATTTTTAAAAATATTTTATATTCTACAAACAATTATGATGAATTAAGTATATATAATATTGTTCACGAGGAAATGACAAGTATCAAAATGGAGATATAAATACAAAAACATGATCATTTATCTTTTATAAATTTAGATAATCTATATTAATATTATTTCATTGAATAAATTTAATAAAATAAATATAGTCACTTCTATGATAGTTCACTAAATAAAATTAACGAAACACCCTTTGTTAAATGGTCAAAACGAATTTAATCTATTAATAATTATTCTAGGTATTAAATAAAAATTCAATATTCATTCCATTTTTTCTGTAGGATTAAAAAAATATATTCAACAAACAAATGATATTATTTCAATATTTGTATATATGCATGATTAGTTGTGAATAATTTTTTTAATATATTTTTGGTTTCCAAGAAATATTTTTAAAATCTTATTTGACCCATATTTTTTTGGTCACTAAAACAATCAGAAATTTATTTTTTGAAGGTAGTATGTCTCTATAGAATTTATAAGTTCACATGATATATACATTTTAGATTCTATAGAGGTATGAATATTGATATCTCTAACTTTATAACTTATAATACAGAACATTGTGTAATTATATATTTTTTTATAATTCTATAGAAACAAATTCTTTTAATGAATTCCTTCATGTCTATCGAAACTATAATTTTGAAAATCATTTATATTGGTGGATTGAAAATTAATTAAAAAATAATTTCTCAAATAAGTGATGATGGACAATTTGTTTTCAAAATATAAAATGTATTATATTTAATGATGAATCATTCAAGTTTTATTATAATATAAAATTGATCATTTATATACAAATTATTTGTATACTGATATAATTTTTTAGAATGTATGGATTCGACCTGAATATTTTTGGATTCATTATAATATTATTGAAAACAAAATGATTTTGAATATAATATTGATAAATAATAAAAATAACTAATTATGTGACTTATTCATTAAATAAGGAAATAATATAAGTAATGTCAATATTTTCACACAACTGAAAACTATTACATATCCTTAACATAATAATTTAAATTTACATATTCTTATTCATCCTACTAGAGTATGTGGAATATTTTTTTTCATTAGTGATTACATAAGAATATTTTATTGGGATTGTTTTTTATCTTATAAAGATGATTTTTTTCATTTTTATCACACATAATATATTATCTCTAAAAACATAATGGATAGATAATTTTATTAATTATAAATGATATGCAGAACTCTTGTAAATAGAATTAGTAAATTTTTTGTATGGAAATAGTTTTAAAAATAATTTTCAAAACCCACAACACACTAAAAATTAAATATGTAAAAAAAGGAAAAAATTAGAAACATGATAATATAAAAATACTACATAAAAAGATATTGAGGTAAAAAAATATATTTGAAAATAAGAATATAATATATATTTACATGTTTCCAGAAAAATTATTTCATCACTAATAAGAAATAAGATAACTTATTAACATTGTTAGGAAAAAATATATAATTTATGGTGTTTGATATATTATCAGACTTTTCACTATAATAATTATTATGATAATTTTTTATCTAAACATTATGAATGTATTTTATATGCTTATACTAATGTGGGTAAATATTATTGTGTTAATATTAAAATAACCTTATGTTTTTAGAATGTTATCCTACAAAATGTGGTGAAAAATGATTAGATGGAAGTCGATATTATTATTTTAAAATTGAATATGATTTTATAGATTTTAGAATTTTATATAACTAAAAATATTAATCAACAACTACCTTTTAGGGGTAGATTACAACATCTCCATATAACACTAAAACATGTAAAATTATTTCCCATCATTTGATAAATAAAATCATTTGAATAGATTAATTTAATATAGAAATTAAAATCACTGCTCTAAATTAAAGTTTTTATAAACACATTATTTTAGATTTATTTAAAAATGAATATTTTAATTCATTAAAGAATATAAATTGGAAATTTATTAAATATTAATTAATTAAATTAATTTTTATAGGAATATAATTTTGAATTTAGTTGAACCTTCAAAATATTTTATTTTATTCGAACTAAATTGATCATAAAATGCATATTTCAAAAATATTGTCAAATTTATTGAAATATAAACATATTAGTTAGTCAAGGTATTCTATTCAATATTTAATAGATATTGAAGAATACTTTTCACAAGATACACATATAGATTGTATTAAAATGTTTCTATATTATACTAGTTATCATGGATTTAAATTGTATCAAATGGATGCAAAAAGATATTTTATATATGGTATTATATATAAATATAATTATATATAACAATGCCTCAGAATTTAATTTGGAAACTCATTATTAATTGTTTTAATATTTTTAGTCAATATATTTTTAAATAAAATCTCCTCACACATTTTATGATTTATTTTATAATTTTCATTTGATAAATAGTTTTGTTAAATGAAAGGAAGGTCATAAATTGTATATTCTAAGGGATTTTGGGAATATTTCTATTTTGGAAAAATTATATAGATTATATAAATTTCTATCAACATGTGATAACAATTATAGTAGGTTTTTATATCTAATGAACTATTGATTTTATATAATCTTGATTGGAGAATAGAAATTTTTTCTTGGAAATCATATATTTATAAAGAATGATGAAATTTTATTTAGTTGATTTTTCCATGTTATTTATATTTATATAATTTGAAAACAATAATTGAGATATGTAGAAATAACCAATTGATTACTTTTAAATTAGATAATGATGTTGAATTAAAATCTATTAATATTTTACTTTTTACAAGCATTATTCGATGTTTATGTATTTAACTACATTAAGGGTTGATTTAATTTTTTTAGTTTTCATGTTTGATAGATTTCAATGTATCATAATATAAAGTAATTTAAATAATTTGAGATATACATCTAAATATTTTAAGGGAATAGGAAATGATGGTTTGTCTTATTATGAAACTTATTCTTCTTATTTAATTATTTAGAAAAATTATGATTTTATAGAAGAATAATAAATATAAATAATAAATTTGGTATGTTTCTTTTCCAATAAAATAAAATAGTTTCATGGAGTTTATAAATTCTAAATACCAAATCATTATGAACAGTAGAAATTGAATATATAGTTGTTTCATCATGTTGGGATCGATATTTATTGATTAAGAATATATTATATGATTTGTCTATAATATTAAAATAATACATATATATTTTTATTTTGATTCAACTAAATATATTTATAAAAATAATTTACTTCATTGTTGTACTAAACTATTTGATGTATGATATCATTTGAATATAGATCTTTTAGTAGAAGGGGAAATATTTTTGGAATAAATTTTATTTTAAAATAAGGTGACTAATATTTTACTAGTCTATTAAAATTATATTTTTATATGAAAATAAAATTTGAACATGTTTTAACATATTTAAAGGTTTACTGAGTAAATTATTTATAGAAATATTAAATTTTTGATGAATTTTTATTCATAAAATCTAGTCAATTAATAATGGATCTATAATTTTTGTTAATGTTTTTGTAATTAATAATTACAATCTCTTTCCTTTCATTGTGTCCTTATAATATGTTTTATAATATTCTAGTAAAGGGATATTCTCTACCACAAAAATATCACAATCTAGGATCTATAATTACATTAACTAAAATATTAACATAAATTTTATAGAAATTTTAAATTTATTTTGAATATATTCATTATTTTTCATAATGATTTTAACATTAATTTATATAATTATTCATTAAATTAAATATAATTTTTTAGTAATATTTATTAAAATTAATTTTATTCTTCTATATTTGAAACTTTTACTTACAAGTCATAGTACTCATAAATTTGAATTTTGAAAATTAATGATCCCATAAAGTCATATAAAATAAATTTATTCCATTAATTATTATAATGCTTAGTGAAATTATATTTTTTATAATTCTTGATGTTATAGAAAATAGACATCAGGGAAAATGAAAAAACTTAATCTATACCATTTGTTACGAAATACCATAAAATATATTTTCATGTCAGACAATTTTTATCATTTAATAAAAAATCTATTAATGTTTAATTTTTTAATTCAATTAAAAAAATCCCTTCAAGTCATGATGTTATTTAAAAAGAATAAAAAAACTTTAATTTAACATTTTTTAGAAGTCAGACAAAATCCGTTGAAGACAAACAATTTTTTACATCATCATAAAAAATCATGAAGGTGAACACATAATTATTCGAATCTTATGGTTGAATTGGTTGTATTTTGAAATTAATCAAATCATAAAACTTTTAATACTTCAAAGGGTAAAATTAATACATATTAGACCTAAAACAATTTTTTATTTTGAAAGATGTTAGATGAAAAATATATAAATTTAATAAATATTTGAGGATTTTAAAAAAAAAATTAAATCCAATTATGATTTATATAAAAATGAACTCTTATGATAACATGTTATATTGGGTTCAATATCAAGATTAATATGTGATTGATATAAAATATTATATTCAATAAGTTTTTATTTTATCGTTTCAAATTTACAATAGGTTTATTATTTGTATTTTAATATTTAAAACCATGAACTTTTTTGAATTATAAATTGGATTAATTGTGTATTTTTTATCTTTATTATCTTCAATTTTTGTAAAATTAATATATGAGTTTTTTATACTGTTATGTATTCTGAGGAACTCACTATGTGTGTGTGAAAAATATATCTATAATGGATTTTAACCTCTATTTTAAATTTATATGGCAACCGATTTTAAATAAACACAATATGGAGTCTACCTTTGCTATAACCTACTTACAAAAAATATATGGAATAGTTATTTTCATGATTAACAATATTGTAAAATTAAAATTTTGATAACCACTATGCCTTATAAAAAGAAGTGATCACTATAAGGACATGATTATGGGACTCAAACATGAAAAGATAAATTACTCTAATAATTAAAACTACCTTGACAATATCAATTTAGTGATTAATTAATGAAATTATTTTCTTTTGGTAACCTATTTATTTAATTATTTCAATGTTAACATTAATAGATTGTTATACACCTTTAAAAGGTATATCATTATATCGAGAATCAAATTAAAAGGATAAGAACTTGGGTAATTTCATATGTTATAAAAAGGCAGGAAATTTTGGGTAGTGAATCCCATTAAAAGGATATTTTTTTGGTCTCCCCCAATTTAGGAAATTTCAGATCAATTCAAGTTACACATCAATTGTAACGCCCCGGCCCCAGTTACCCAGAGTCGGTGCATTATTACATAACATTGGCATGATCACAAGAAAGATCAAATCTCGAAAGACCGATTGGTTTAGTAGCCTTGGAAACACTAGATATATTGATAAGTTTTACATTACATCATAAAATGAAAAACTACTACAACAACATAATGTTTCCATAGTCCACACTATAATCCCCTCATAATATCCCTGCAGGTCATTCATAACTTACATCTTCACTTCCTGGGAAAAATAAAACATAGAAAAGGGGTGAGCTCAAATGCCCAGTAAGGATAACAATATAGCGGAAACTTTCATCAATAAGAATAAACATTGAAGGCAATGTATAACTAAAACAAAAGCCTTTTAAACATGAACTTTCAACATGGTATGGCATAAATAAAATGAAATAATGCCATTTACTTATTCACATGGATATTCTACTAATCGAATAATCACATGCAAAAATCAATAACCACTTTCATATTGTTGGAATGCATAATGCCAGACTATCATAACCACATAGCCAAGGCCTCATGCCAAGACTACAAATAAGATTTTGTCAAGGCCTTGTGCCAAGACACTAGTTTGTCTCATGAGACCTACCGATGCATCGAGGAGCTATAGCGGCCTCCACCCGTCACATATTAAGTCCAATGGATTCCCATATGAAACGGTTTAAACATAACATAAACATTCGTATTAAAACTAGCATAAGAAATGTCAATACTTTCACCATAAACTATGAATGGTATAAAAATATCACATCCATAGTCAAACATATCACAAAACCTTCAATAAAATATAGAAGTTTTGTAACATAATAAATCAACTTCAAATAATCTTAAAATCCATCAAAGGATGTTGACATAGATGAAATCAAAATTCTTTTTAAAGAAATATCTCCTTTTATTTTGAAATAATTTAAGATCCATATAAAATAAAACATTTTCTTTGAAAATATTCTTATAATCTTGTAAGGGAAGCTTTGAAGATTTTATAACGGCGTAAAATAACCGCACCCGCCGTATAAGTTAAAAAAACATTCTTACCTTAATTCTGTCGAAAAGGTTAAAAAGGACCTTGTTTTGAAAACGACCGAAAGATTCCTTTATAAACTACTTATAAAAGTCAAAAAGGGTATAAATGACTTTAACTCATATTCTAGTAAATAGTAAAAATGTTTTGAAATACATTTTTAAGAAACATGGATGTGGATGATAAAGAGATCCCAGTAGATTATTACGTATAAACAACCTTGGATAATGAAGAGGTTGTAAATTAAACCCTTACCTTGTACTTTTCATTTGTTGGGGTAGGTTAACCTCCTATATAATGGTGAAATAATTGTTATTAAATTATACAAGAATCATATATATTAATATGATATCATATATGATCTTTTAACATTGATTTGTTAATAATATCTTAGAATTATCGTCGTTTCGGATGTTAACTTACTCATTTTATTTATATGTTTTGTTACATAAGCCATGGTTGTTGTATCTTATTCTTATCCAGAATGATATCTAGTCCTTAAAAATCATTTTTAAATCATCAAATGATAATTATACTTGAATGGTTACGATGGAGAATGAATCTCATCGCGTTTGTGGAGACGGTAGTCCGTACGTACGCACGAGCGACAATATCATTATTTTGATATTAAAATAATATATAAATGAATGGTATATCATATATACAGAATCATTAACATGTTATATTTATTATTTACATGAGTTACACATCATTATTATACCCATCCAAATAATATTATATTGAATAACAATTACACCACGACGTGGAGACGGTATGCCGTACGTACGCACGTATGGTGACATGTTATTCAAAGGGTGGATAGAATACTGAATATGGTTGTACCATACTTATAATAACATCACAGTATTTGTGAGATACTGGAGTTATTATTTTAGAATGGTAAGAACAAAGGAAGAAGAAGTGGAAGAAGAAATGAACTTAGAAAAGGGTGGTGAAATCATTACCTCTTCTTCGGGTTCTTCCTTTTGATTTGATCAAAAGGGCTCCATAGGTTGGCTTTCTGATCCAACTAAGGACTCTAGGTTGTATTGAGGGATGTTGGGAGAGTATTTGGGCAGAGTTTGGCCGAACCAAAAGGCTTTGAAGGTGTGGAGAAATGAGAAGGAGGAGTGCCCTTTTATAAGAGGGGTGAGGGGCACCTTTGGAAAAGCTAGAAATATTAATTTATAATAAATGCATATTCGGTTTCTAATGGATCCAAAGTTGATTATTCAAAGTTTAAGGTGGGGCTAGGTCGAAAACCACTCAACCAATATAATTTAGACAGGTTTGGGTACTTATATTAACCTTATCATTAAGTATTAACTCTAAGTTAATTAGTTTCACTTTTACAATGTCTCTTTGTAATTTTATATAATATGGTTAATAAACATACTATATACATCAAAGAGACCCCCAAGTGGTACATTAATGATGAACCTATCATGATATAAGTCTCTTGGCCGAACCTTAGATTTTTAGGAATTTAATATAAATTAATAATATAATATTTGTTTTAAGAACTCTTTTATGTCAATTTTGACACTATTCAATAGTTGATTTTTGTGAAACTCATAACAGATTGATTAATTCGAAAAAAGTCAATTAAATCAATCCTAATATATCATATTATCCTAGAAAATTAGTTTAATTCATTAAAAGGTTCATATTATATTTATTTGGGTATTTATAATATCAATTATTTTAATTTTTCACTATTATAGTAATTACTTCATCATCATTGTGTCATAAATAAAATAAATTATTTAATGTCTAAAAATTATAAATAAAATATAATTATGTAGGAAATCTTTTTATCTTTCTAATTAATATTTATAATCTAAAATCCAACATATATAACCCTATGTAACAATTGTTGTTCTAAAAGATATATGCTTTTGTCATTTTTGTATTCATTTTAACTAAATTAAAATAAAGTATCATTATCACTTACAAGTGGATCCATGGGGTCCCAAAATAGACCCAAAGATTCCCATTGTCGACCATGTATCAACCAATAGGGTTAAGACACGTTTTAGGGTAATTTAATATTATTATAATATTATTTTTTTAACCCTTATTTACTGGATTTACCCTTAACCATGGTAAATAAAATATTTACTGCAGTAATTATTCAAAATGTCTAAAAATAAAAGTTACCTATTTACACAATTTGAACATCCTGATTCCAAATATGGAATCCATTTTCCTAAATTCTAAACACAGGAGTGGCAGAAATTAATTTAAAATTAATTCCCGCTGTCAAAACAAAAAGCGTGTTTTTAAGAGATAATAACTATCAAAAGATTGACACTCGTTTATGTTCGGTTTATTTGTAAAATTATGTCCAATGACCAACATTATATTAAATGGTAAAAATATATTCTAAATATACTTTAAAACCACTCAAATTCATAATTTATCACTATTAATTATTTTGATTAAAAAAGTTGTTTTTAATTAAAATTTAGTAATTTTCACTATTCATCAAAATATGAAAGTTATCCGAAATGTACCAAAATTTCACCTTAGGCTAAATTCGATATTCCTAATCCAAAAATGAAGACCTTTTTCAAATATAAAATATATATAATTTCAAAAAGTAGGTATTACTATTCATAACGGCTAGTTTGATTAGTTATGGTGTGTTAGAACTCGGTGTTGCGTACAACACACGCTATCACATTATGCAAAGAAAGTGTACCATGGAAGCTTGGGATGTTTCATTTTAAATTTTTGATGTCCCCATTTAGTCAAAAAGTTTAAAATATTATATTTAAAAAGGGTTCACTATTAAAAGTTGATAAAAGTGCAATACTGAAAATGAATTTGTTCTTGCATTATATCTAAGAAACTCATAATATGGATTCTAAAATTATAAGGATTATATAAAGTTTAAAATTTAGATAATACTATTCATAACCTCTTTTGAATGGCTTTTTTTTGTAAGTCATGGTGTGATTGAACTCAGTGTTGCGTGTAGTGCAAGTTATTGAATTATTTTGAAGAAATAACACACTATGAAATCTTGGGGTGTTACATTCTCCCCTCCTTCAATAAATTGCGTCCTCGCAATTTGAAATTGTTCTTCGAAAATAAAAGGTTGAAAATAGAAAATATATTTGTGGGAAAACCCTCATCGGAAATTGGGTTACTAAAATTTAGTCTTAATATGAGGAAAAGAGAAATGAAAGGGTCACCACCAAATTATGATCTTGATTAGGAGAACATTGGTGGAAATTAGAGACATATAATTGGAGGAAAAACGTAAATATTTATAGGTAGTGATTGAGGTCATCAATCACAAACAAGTATAAAATTGAGGTCCTTAAACTCATCAATCTATGATGATTTGAAGTACCATCGGTTCAACAAAATATAGGGTATTTGGACAACACATTTTTGACATTTCAAAATATCTTAGTTGAAATCCCACATCAAAAAATGAATTAATGAGGCCTCTATTTAAAATAAAGAGTGGAAAGTATGAAGATTACCGAAAATAACACATACTAGGGTTCCATGTAGGAAAATATGGATATGGAAGAGAAATCTAACCATCAATTATCTGATGGAGAGTGGTAGAGAACATGGCTATGAAAAGGCCAACAATCCCAAAGCCATAAATTTGTGATGATTTAAGGTACCATCTAGGACAACATTTTTGTTCTAAGTTTCTATTATTAATGTTGAGGAATTTATTAATGAGATTATCTAAGATAATAAGGAGATATACTTACTTTATAATTAGAATTTTACCCATTAATAAATTTCTACCACAAACTCATCTTTCACTCTAAAAGATAATAGAACGTAAATTTTTTTTTTCTATTTATACTATTCGTACAGGGTTCCAAAATAAATGAATTTATAATTCATCTACCAGATCTTTTAAAAAAAACTACATTATTTAATTCAGGACATCTCGTGGGACAGTGGTAGGTGATACACCCTTGTCGCCCTTCGGTTGCGGGTTCATGTCTCGCAGCCTTGTCGGACGTGACGGGTTGCCGCCCGACCTCCGGGTTGTCCTTTTATGGCAATCCAAAATAATCCAAACTAGAACTATCCAAAATACTTCTGTCTAAACTCACAGTCCAACATTTATAAGGAAGGTAAACATAATATAGATCCTTTTTACCCCGTAATAGAATATGAATACCTTCATCATGTATTACCATATTCCTTATTGATTACATTCATGCTCCCTTATTCCATATAGAATGCTGGATATACTTCATTAATCCAAAAATGTTTTAAACCCAAACAATGATGGAATATACAAATCATTAATCAGTTACAAGGTAGTCAAGAATATCCAATATAATTTATCCAAAACAATCACATATTATTCCAAAATCACTACCTCAGTATCAGAACTATATTATGATTTATCATTCTCTCAACCATATATTTTCCAAAAATTTATCCTGCTATTGAGTCACTTTTCTTTGTTCCTCACAATCTCAAGTCCTTAATGAAATAGTACTGTAGTACAATCCTTATATACTCCATAATTATTATAACAAGTACATTGTTGATACAACACTCAATTGACATAATCAACATAAGAACTCTAATCATTCCTCTTCATCTGTGGTAGTATCATAACTTGATTATTATCCAATAGCATCATTTGCGGCATAGTCTGATGACTGGGGCATAGGTTCGCGTAGTGTCAAAACTCCTTGCAAATGAAGCATTGTACATTTGAAACCATTTTCTTACCCTTGCAGTCATGTACTTTGTGCCCTTTTCCTCCACACTTATAACAAACTCCCATTCCTTTCAGGCAATTTCCAGGGTGTTTCTTTCCACAGTTACCACATATGGGAAAATTCTTCTTTTCCCTCTTCCCTTTATCCATCTTTCTCTCTTCCATCCTTTTCTTCTATTGCTTCCCTTCAAAGCCATAGGACTCAGTAAACTCTTTACTTATCTTATCAACACATGATATTATTTCTTCATATGATGATAATGCATGGGAGACTATTTCTCTTATAAATTCTAGCTTAAGACAATGAAAGATATGATCCTTCCTGCTCTTTGAATCATGTGTATTTCTGGAGTTCTCATTCCTTCTACTGGGCGCCATTTCTATACCATGGCAAAAACTAGATCAGTTTATGAATCAAAACACATAATCCCATACTTATAAAACACTTAACATAAATTGAACTATTTATGGATATAATCCATAATCATAAAAATGTTTTCTTTGAGGAAGTATATACTCATAAACACTTCATAATGATTTGTAAAGAAAATGAGAGTTATCCTAAGCATATCCCCCGGGAGTGTCGTAACCAAGAGTGCAGCAAGGCCCGTTTTCGTGCACCAGTTCCCGTTCGAGTCTAGCTCAAAGCGGTGTTTTCGGGTTTTACCCCTAGGTACATTTGTGCCAGTGACGCCTCTACCTGCTCGTATCCAGACAGGGATTTATTGCTCGGAAAACTCACAAAATCTCTACAATACCAAAATTCTAGGAAGTTCTTCTATACTAATCCTCAAAGTTCATCTTAGGTCTACGTGCTCTAATCAGAGTTTATCTAAATATAGCTTCCAAGGTTTGTACTAAACTTCCTCTGATACCAACTGTAACGCCCCGACCCCAGTTACCCAGATTCGGTGAATTATTACATAACATTGGCATGATCACAAGAAATAACAAATCTCGAAAGACCGATTGGTTTAGTAGCCTTGGAAACACTAGATATATTCATAAGTTTTACATTACATCATAAAATGAAAAACTACTACAACAACATAATGTTTCCACGGTCCACACTATAATCCCCTCATAATATCCCTGCAGGTCATTCATAACTTACATCTTCACTTCTTGGGAAAAATAAAACATAGAAAAGGGGTGAGCTCAAATGCCCAGTAAGGATAACAATATAGCGGAAACTTTCATCAATAAGAATAAACATTTAAGGCAATGTATAACTAAAACAAAAGCCTTTTAAACATGAACTTTCAACATGGTATGGCATAAATAAAATGAAATAATTCCATTTACTTATTCACATGGATATTCTACTAATCGAATAATCAAATGCAAAAATCAATAACCACTTTCATAATGTTGGAATGTATAATGCCAGACTATCATAACCACATAGCCAAGGCCTCGTGCCAAGACTACAAATAAGATTTTTTCAAGGCCTTGTGTCAAGACACTAGTTTGTCTCATGAGACCTACCGATGCATCGAGGAGCTATAGCGGGCTCCACCCGTCACATATTAAGTCCAATGCATTCCCATATGAAAAGGTTTAAACATAACATAAACATTAGTATTAAAACTAGCATAAGAAATGTCAATACTTTCACCATAAACTATGAATGGTATAAAAATAGCACATCCATAGTCAAACATATCACAAAACCTTCAATACAATATAGAATTTTTGTATCATAATAAATCAACTTCAAATAATCTTAAAATTCATCAAAGGATGTTGACATAGATGAAATCAAAATTCTTTTTAAAGAAATATCTCCTTTTATTTTGAAATAATTTAAGATCCATATAAAATAAAACATTTTCTTTGAAAATATTCTTATAATCTTGTAAGGGAATATTTGAAGATTTTATAATGGCGTAAAATAACCGCACCCGCCGTATAAGTTAAAAAACATTCTTACCTTAATTCTGTCGAAAAGGTTAAAAAGGACCTTGTTTTGAAAACGACCGAAAGAATCCTTTATAAACCACTTATAAAAGTCAAAAAGGGTATAAATGACTTTAACTCATATTCTAGTAAATAGTAAAAATGTTTTGAAATACATTTTTAAGAAACATGGATGTGGATGATAAAGAGATCCCAGTAGATTATTACGTATAAACAACCTTGGATAATGAAGAGGTTGTGAAGTAAACCCTTACCTTGTACTTTTCCTTTGTTGGGGTAGGTTAACCTCCTGTATAATGGTGAAATAATTGTTATTAAATTATACAAGAATCATATATATTAATATGATATCATATATGATCTTTTAACATTGATTTGTTAATAATATCTTAGAATTATCGTCGTTTCGGGTGTTAACTTACTCATTTTATTTATATGTTTTGTTACATAATCCATGGTTTTTGTATCTTATTCTTATCCAGAATGATATCTAGTCCTTAAAATCATTTTTAAATCATCAAATGATAATTATACTTGAATGGTTACGATGGAGAATGAATCTCATCGCGTTTGTGGAGACGGTAGTCCGTACGTACGCACGAGCGACAATATCATTCTTTTGATATTAAAATAATATATAAATGAATGGTATATCATATATACAGAATCATTAACATGTTATATTTATTATTTACATGAGTTACACATCATTATTATACCCATCCAAATAATATTATATTGAATAACAATTACACCACGACGTGGAGACGGTAAGCCGTACGTACGCACGTATGGTGACATGTTATTCAAAGGGTGGATAGAATACTTAATATGGTTGTACCATACATATAATAACATCACAGTATATGTGAGATACTGGAGTTATTATTTTAGAATGGTAAGAACAAAGGAAGAAGAAGTGGAAGAAGAAATGAACTTAGAAAAGGGTGGTGAAATCATTACCTCTGCTTCGGGTTCTTCCTTTTGATTTGATCAAAAGGGCTCCTTAGGTTGGCTTTCTGATCAAACTAAGGCCTCTAGGTTGTAGTTAGGGATGTTGGGAGAGTATTTGGGCAGAGTTTGGCCGAACCAAAAGGCTTTTAAGGTGTGAAGAAATGAGAAGGAGGAGTGCCCTTTTATAAGAGGGGTGAGGGGAACCTTTGGAAAAGCTAGAAATATTAATTTATAATAAATTCATATTCGGTTTATAATTGCTCCAATGTTGATTATTCAACGTTTAAGGTGGGGATAGGTCGAAAACCACTCAACCAATAGAATTTAGACAGGTTTGGGTACTTATATTAACCTTATCTTTAAGTATTAACTCTAAGTTAATTAGTTTCACTTTTACAATTTCTCTTTGTATTTTTATATAATATGGTTAATAAACTTACTATATACATCCAAGAGACCCCCAAGTGGTACATTAATGATGAACCTATCATGATATAAGTCTCTTGGCCGAACCTTAGATTTTTAGAAATTTAATATCAATTAATAATATAATATTTGTTTTAAGAACTCTTTTATGTCAATTTTGACACTATTCAATAGTTGATTTTTGTGAAACTCATAACAGATTTATTATTTCGAAAAAAGTCAGATAAATCAATCCTAATATATCATATTATCCTAGAAAATTAGTTTAATTCGTTAAAAGATTCATATTATATTTATTTGGGTATTTATAATATCAATTATTTTAATTTTTCACTATTATAGTAATTACTGCATCATCATTGTGTCATAAATAAAATAAATTATTTAATGTCTAAAAATTATAAATAAAATATCATTATGTAGGAAATCCTTTTAGCTTTATAATGAATATTTATAATCTAAAATCCAACATATATAACCCTATGTAAAAATTGTTGTTCTAAAAGATATATGCTTGTGTCATTTTTGTATTCATTTTAACTAAATTAAAATAAAGTGTCATTATCACTTACAAGTGGATCCATGGGGTCCCAAAATAGACCCAAATATTCCCATGGTCGACCATGTATCAACCAATAGGGTTAAGACATGTTTTAGGGTAATTTAGTATTATTATAATATTATTTTTTTAACCCTTATTTACCGGATTTACCCTTAACCATGGTAAATAAAATATTTACCGCAGTAATTATTCAAAATGTCTAAAAATAAAAGTTACCTATTTACACAATTTGAACATCCTGATTCCAAATATGGAATCCATTTTCCTAAATTCTAAACACAGAAGTGGCAAAAATTAATTTAAAATTAATTCCCGCTGTCAAATCAAAAAGCGTGTTTTTAAGAGATAATAACTATCAAAAGATTGACACTCGTTTATGTTCGGTTTAATTGTAAAATTATGTCCAATGAACAACATTATATTAAATGGTAAAAATATATTCTAAATATACATTAAAACCACTCAAATTCATAATTTATCACTATTAATTATTTTGATTAAAAAAGTTGTTTTTAATTAAAATTTAGTAATTTTCACTATTCATCAAAATATGAAAGTTATCCGAAATGTACAAAAATTTCACCTTAGGCTAAATTCGATATTCCGAATCCAAAAATGAAGTCCATTTTCAAATATAAAATATATATAATTTCAAAAAGTAGTTGTTACTATTCATAACGGCTAGTTTGATTAGTTATGGTGTGTTAGAACTCGGTGTTGCGTACAACACACGCTATCACATTATTCAAAGAAAGTGTACCGTGGAAGCATGGGATGTTTCATTTTAAATTTTTGATGTCCCCATTTAGTTAAAAAGTTTAAAATATTGTATTTAAAATGGGTTCACTATTAAAAGTTGATAAAAGTGCAATACTGAAAATGAATTTGTTCTTGCATTATATCTAAGAAACTCATAATATGGATTCTAAAATTATAAGGATTATATAAAGTTTAAAATTTAGATAATACTATTCATAACCTCTTTTGAATGGATTTTTTTTGTAAGTCATGGTGTGATTGAACTCAGTGTTGCGTGTAGTGCAAGTTATTGAATTATTTTGAAGAAATAACACACTATGAAATCTTGGGGTGTTACATCCATGTTGAAAAATAATTTCTTTTTTGGGTCTGACTGGTGGTATGAAAAAGATAGATGTTAAGGGATGTGACTCTAGATAAAAAAATATTATTATATTTAGTATGTAAAAAAGTCCCTTTTCATTTGAGATATGTGAATAGATGATATTGGAGCACATTGATATAAATTACTATTAAAATCACTTAATAATGAAAATTGTAATTTTTAATACATTAATATTTTTAGTTTGTTAATACTGTTTTAATATTTTATAATAGTTCAATTCACACCCCCTTACACCACATGAAAAATATTCCACTTACATATCTAGTAACAACATATTCATTATCATAAAAATAAAAAAACCTCTAATAAATTATAAAAACTAACACTTTTTACACGGTATTATTGAATTCGATCTATAAATCAATTCGATAAAAATTGAAATCATAATGAACAAAAATATACATGAATATTCATATGAACTATTTTATATCTATAGTGTTAAAATTATTCACAATATATATGGATTTTATTTTTTCTTATCCATTGTATAGTAATCTCACCTTATTATTTATCATATTCAAATTAACTTTTTAATTATTCAATTAAACACATATATTAATACTATATTTTGGGTTAGCCAATATTATTCAAGGATCCATAGTGTTGTTCTTATCTATTTGGTATAACTAAACATTTATGTCCCTGACCATTGATTCATTCTTTTCCAATACATATATTATTGTTAGTATCATTTGAGACCAATATTACTCTGATTTATAATTTCCATCCATTTTATTTGAATGATAAGAATTTATACCCTATTAATATTTGAAATATTATTCTAAAATAATTTTATATTTTTAAATTTTAATTTTAGTATATATTTTTCTATTTCATCCTCCATTGATTTAGTCTTTAAATCTTTTATATTCATGGGGTTTTTTTGAGTACAAACACTTTTTTCTCAATCATATTATTCATCACACGAAATATTAAAATATGACCAGATATATTTATTTAAATATTTATCCATAATTACTTTAACATCATATATTTCAAAATATTTTCTACCAATTATTGAAAATAATTATGTCAATATATTTGGTTACATGGAATTATAATTCTCTTACAAAAGTCATATAACTAAATTTTCTTTAATTTATTTTATTCATCTATATATAAATATTACTTCCTAATATCAATTTCAAAATTTATAGTATTTCATATATTATTGGCGGATAATAATATCATGTTATTTATGTAAACTACCATACACACCATTTTCATTTAGAAAATTCTTTAAGATACATATCTTTACCATTTCCATATAATTCATAATTTGGTCCCATATTTATTTGATACAAAATTTATTTGATGTTCACCATTTCAAAAAATCATTTTAATTTCAAATAATCCACATGTATTTATTCAAATAAATAGGTATATACAACTATTGATTATGAACAAAATTTTATTTTATTGATTGTATTATTTTCATTAGTCAATTATAAATTTTTATATAACAAATCAATTCATTAGTAGATTGATTAATATAATTTATTTTTTGAATCCTAAAAAGTGAATAAAATATGCCTAATTATATTTCTATAAATTCATCATTATACCATATACATCATTGTGAACCAATTGGTGAAATTTTAATTGATTATTCTTCTATGATTATTTGAAAATTTTCATTATATTACCTTTCATAAAAATTTCAATCCATCACCCAATATTATGGAAGATTATTAATGTTGATATCATGCTTTATAATTAATCAATTCTCACATGTTCGAAAATGTTTATTACCTTTACTTTGTAGGAGGTAGTTTTTTTCCACTTTAATCATAAGGGTAAATATGTTGTCCTTTTTATTCATAGGACAAATACTTCATTTCATTCTCTATTCCAACTTATATAATATTCCACATTTTCTATCGATTTTGATACCCATGAGATTAAATTTGACATTGAATCTTGAGTCCAAATATTAAAATATAGACAATATATTGTTTTAAAAACAATAAATTTTGTGTACCTTAATTGTTTTAAACTCATCCGCAACATGCCTCATCATTTTTTATAATTTTTTTTCAATTATATATCATTACAATACTCAAACATATAATCACCTATTTAAATTACATTATATAATAGTTTCACATTTCTTTTTTTGTTATTTGATTACTCAGTATGAATAATCCATGAGAATTAATTTACTAAAAATTAATGAAATATTAGCATAAATCTCTTCTTCTTCTTCCATTACTTCATCAAATCACTCATTTGATTTGATACATAAAATATTATATACTTATACTATTCGATATGGAATTATAGTTACTTTTATCTCTTTCCGGTATGAAATTTCCATTACCAAATATATCTATATTCACATTACATTTTTTGATCCCACTTTGGTTTCTATAGTCATTTCTATCACTTATTCATATCAGTTGATCATAATATTTGATTACGAAATTACAGAATTAAAATCAATATCTACCAAAAGCATTTGTTCTTTTGGTTAAATATATATTCTTTTCATTTGTTGTTAAATATATTTTATTATCCCCAAATAAATCATTTATCAACTTTATAATAATTTATTTTGAAACAAATATCTCCAAATAATTTTCACTTCAGAAGTGGGAATATTTTTCCATCTACAATCATTATCCCATCATATCATTAAACCAATTTTGTATATTTTCCTATCAATCAAAAATACATTTTAACATATTTTCTATGTTAAGATATTATTTATCATAATCATAATATACTTCATCTTATTTATACTTATTTATATTAATGATACAATAAAAAAAATATAATTAAAATATCTTCTCAGATGAAATTCATTTTTATTGAAATATATATATCTTCCTTGAAATCACAATGTCCTTTTTATTTGATTTATTATTATATAATAAATTATAAACATAATATTTAAAGGCAATATAACCTTATCTAGTTCATCAAATTGTAGATCGTTATCCATAATATCTCATACAATTTTATAAAATATTCCTTAAAACTATATAATATTTTTTAATCTTGAAATTTCAAATATATATTTGTCAACATAATTCATGTGTTTAGTGAATATAGTTTTATGTGAAAATCTTTTATATTAAATTTATTCTCTGCAATGAAATAAAATACAACATATATTAGAATTTTATTCAGGGTATTACAATTAAATTTAATTATATTTTATATCATAACATATTCTAAAATTTATTTGAATTAATTTTCAACATCAGTAATGAAAATTAAATCATTAAATTTATTATATAGAAATAAATTTTCTCAATTAAAATGTTTTTTATATGTATCGTTTCATAAGATATGAAATTTACTGAAAATATATTTTGTTAAATATTTATGGATTCTTTTGGAAAATTTTCTCCTTAATGATTTCATGGAATCAACATTGAAATTTTTCCATCTAGTTCACAATGAAAACAATCAAATAACAAAATGGTATTAGTCCACCAATTTTTATTAATGAATATATTTTCAATAAGTGATAAGAACTAATAGTATAAATATTGTTGTTCATTTCTATATCCACGTATATATATATTGGACATGTATTTAACTACATTCACTATATATTTATGCAATTTCCATAATTCTAGTATAGAAAACATGTCATACGATAACATGTCTTCGTATTGATCATCAATAAATAAACCAAAACCATTTTTCCTTCAATATCTCAAAAAATTATAATTAATATTATGGATGTGAAGGAATATTGTAATAATATCCTATTGGTATTTCAATTAATTCCAATTACATTGAATAAAACAATGAACATCAAAAGATAGTGTTAATAAAGTGTAACATTTAATGATAGGATGCATCCTGAAATAATCAAATTTAATTGGAAACACTAGAAAATTTACCACATTTTATTATCAATCACCATTGAATATATTAATGAACATGTTAAATTTATCCTTCTAAGAAAAAATAGTATATGTTTCAATTAAATATGGTTTCATATGTCTTATTGTAATTAATTCCATTCATTTAATTGAGGATTAATAAATATCTAATCATTATCATGAAAAAAGAATATAGGATCACTAATTTTATCCAATGAATTGATGAATTGAAAAAATCAATCCATGTGACCTTAAATTTAAATACCCAACCCTAGATACCCATATTCTGTGTATTATTACAAAAAATTGTCATGATCACAAGAGATCGTGTCCTAAAAGACCAATATGTTCAGTAGCCTTGGATGTACTAGATCCATTCATTTGTTTTACGTTATATTATGAAATGAAAAATAAACGTTGTGTATCCTTTGAACACACTCATATCACTTATCTTATCTTTGTAGGTCGGTGATAATATAATTCATTAATTCTTAGAAACGAATAAAAAATAAGAAATTTGTGATCTCAAATGCGCGGTAAGGATAAAAATATTTTGGAAACTACCATACATAATGATAAAAATTTAAGGAAATGTCTAAGACTGAATCCCAAGCCTTTTAATGTCACACCCTGACCCGGTGTCTTGCGATCGTGGTTGTTTTTCTTTATTTATTTTTTATTATTTGTCTTTTGGTTTCGTAAAGTTTAAAAATTTATTAAATTAAAAACAAAATGAAGTAAAATAAAATAAATGTATTTTTTTACTATTAATAATATTATTATTATGGTTAAAGATAATATTATTATTAAGTTTATGATAATTTTTATTAAGTTTTTATGAGTAATAATATTATGATTTTTTTTTTATTTTTTTATTATTTCATTATTTTATTTTATTTCCTCCTCTTTTCTCTTTATTTTTTTCTCTCCTTTCTCTCTTTTCTCTCTTTCTACCCCCTCTTGTTGCATCGCACTGCTCTCCCCCTCTAACTATATCACGCTGCCCGGGTGACCCCTTCACTGGCCGAGGGCCCTTCGGTGCATCCCCCTCCCTTCGGCAGCTCTCCCTCCTGCGGCCTACCTCTAGAGAGCCACCACCGGCACCCCACTCCCTCTCTCTTGGACCCACGCACCCCCATTGTAGAGACCCGAAGCTTGACGTACATTGACATTACATTACATTTGCGGAATACTTAGTAGATAACAAAGACACACACACAAGGATCGTAATAGTTTAGTGTCTTTGGAAACTCGGAACGTAATCTTCTAATCGTGGTGAAAGATCTTCAATATCTCCCATAAAGATCATCCCTTTTTTTTACATAAAACCTTTATTAATATCCTGGGGAAAATAAAACATAAAAGGTTGAGCTCAAATGCTCAGTAAGGGTAAACAAAATAAAAATCAATCACATCATATTCATAAGAACATAACTTTTGGAAATCTTAACCTGCAAAAGAGAGCATAGTTTCATAACATGGGATAAATCATAGTAGTGAAATGAAATCCCAATAAGCATAACTTAATACATGAAACTTTGTGTCATACACAAATAATCATAGAGAATCAGTTCTTGTTAGTCATGACTCATTGCCAAGACTACCTTAGTGGACAAAGTCCCTTTCTGAATCGAGTCACCCTCGTTTCAGTCCTGTTTCAATGAACCGGTATAACCTACCATTCCAGCCATGTCTATCTCATGAGATATGAAATCATTACCCAATGCATTGGAGGGAGATATAGGTCCCACCCATCTTATAATGAATCCTTTCTCATGTGTGCCACATAATCATAAATCATACATCATCGCATAACACATGTAACAGAAATGGGATTCTTGAAACATCATGTCATCATAAAACAAATCATATAAGGTAAATGACTTCATAAAAATAATTCCCTCACAACATAATCAAATCAATGTAATAATAGGGATAAAAACATAACCCTATATTATCTTAGATGTAAAATAATTTTGATAATACACTTGAACTCCATTCTTGAGGAAAATATCCTTTCTACTTCAAAAACATTTTCCTTTCTTAACATGTCATACAATTTTAAACTAAAAGAAGTTGATTAAAAATAAACTTGAAAACTTGTAAAGGAAGCTTCATGAAAATAATGTTTTAAAAATCCATTCATGCCGTATAAGTTAAAAAAAACATTCTTCGTACTTTTATCGGAAATGTCAAAAAGTACCTCGTACGAAAAAGGACAAAAGATTCCTTTCCTATCCTTTACTAAAAACTCACCGAAGGGTAAAATTGGAATTAAAAAATTTTACATGGATGGAAAAAATATTACATATTGAGTAAACATGGATGTGGATGATAAAATACACCCCAGTAAATACCAAAGTATAAACAATCTCGGATAAAAATGAGATTGTGATATTTCCCTTACCTTAGAACCGACTTGCTTTGTAAGTGTCTGAACCTCCTGTATAATGATTTAAATAATGTTATTGACTTATTCCAGAATCATATTAATAGTTATTATATCATATATGGTCCACTTATGACTTTATATTACCCATTCTTTTGTAAATTCATGTTAAAGTAGCGTTTTGGGTAAAATCGTCTCATTTGTCGTTCGTGTTTTTAACTTGTAATTATTCATATGATTACTTAGATCATGATTACTTAATTCCAGAATATAAAAAATGATTTATATATATATATATATTCATAATATACATAATAAATCAGTAAATGGAAAGAAATACACCGTTCATGGAGACGGTAGTCCGTACGTACGCATGAACGCTGTTTTCGTTTTGCTTATTGAATTGAATGGAATTAAGTAGATGACATACATATAAATATAAATAATTCCAGTATCATTATTAGGTCATATATTTTATTAGTACTTATTATATATAATTTATAATCATTCATTAATGGTTAATCATTGAGAATGAATCTCATCGCGTAGTGGAGACGGTATTCCGTACGTACACACGAGTGATGATATCGTTCCCATGGTCGTGGAATTGTGTTGAAGTGTATGTATACTATTTCAGTATCAATATCAATTTATAATAATCATATATAGTTACTCATTACACCTTTATACCCATCCAATTAAGGTGGTGGCGGAAAATAGATTACACCACGGCGTGGAGACGGTATTCCGTACGTACGCACGCGCGATTATTTCCTTTTTCCGTAGGATGGATAGAAGGTTAATTAGAGTTGTTTCATATTTATAATAACATATCAGTATATAAGAAATACTTATGTTATTACTTTATCATGAAACCACTAAATAAGAAGAAGTTGAAGAAGAATGAAATTGAAAAAGATCGGTAATGGATATTACCTCTTTTTGACGCGCCTTTTCTTAGCCTCCACTTAAAGTACTAAGGATGGTCTTTGAAGAAGGCCAGGACCTCTAGGATGATACTAGGGAAGTGGAGAATGGATTTCAGCAGGGGTTGTCCGAGCTTGAAGGCTCAAAGTTGTGTGAGGAAGAGAGGGAGGAGGTGCCCTTTTATAAGGGAGGAGAGGGGCACCTTAGGAATATCTCAAAATATTATTTTATATTAAAGTCAAAATCGGTTTATAATGGATCCAAAGGGTCTTATTTCGAAGCTAAAGTGGGGATGGGTCGAAATCATATCAACCAATAGGATTTATACAAGTTTAGGTTATTATTTTAACCTTATCAATTAGATTTAACTTTAAGTTAAATAATTTAACTTTTACCGTGTCTTTTTGTTTTCTTACACTATATGGTTAATCCACTTACAATAACATTCCAAACGAACCCCAAATTGTTTATTATTAATATATATATCCTTATCTATGTTATTTGGCCGAACCTTAGATTTTTAGGAATAAAATAACAATTAATAATATTTTTTTTTAAACTATTTTGTGTCAATTTTGACACTATTTGATATATGATTTTTGTGAAAATCATAACAGAATTATATGTTCGAAACAAGTTGATTAAATCAACACTAATATATCATAGTAACCTAAAAAATTAGTGGAATTCATAAAAAGTCTTAAATTAAAATTATTTTGGTATTTAAAATATCAATTATGTCAATATTTCATTAATAAGATAATTACTGCATCATCATTGTGTCATAAATAAATTAAATTATTTTATGTCTAAAAATTACAAATAAAATACAATTATGTAGGAAATCATTTTATATTTCTAATTAATATTTACAATCGATTTCATATTATGTATAACCCTATATTAAAAATGTTTTAGTAAATAAACTTTGATTTTAACTCTTTTAACTCTTCTTTGAATTAAATAATAATAAATGTCCTAATCTAATCCAAGTGGGCCTAAATGATAATATTTTACACTTAAGGTTGTTTTGGTCGAGATAAACTTGTCCAATTGGATTAGGGCATGTGTTAGGGTAATATTAATATCATTTTTACCCTTAATTACCGTATTTACTTTTAACCGTGGTAAATAAAAGTAAAAAGTTACTATTCACCAAAATATATTTTCATCTCATTGAACTAAATTTTACTTACATAAATCAACCTTGTCTCTTGGATTTTTGAAATTCCATTCACAGAAGTGGTAAAATTATGTTTTATGAAAAATTCAGTTTTTTAACTACCACTTAGTAGTTTCACTATTCATCAAAAATTGATGTTTTTCAGAATAATGCCAAAATTTCATCCTAAGCTATATTTCATATTCCGAATTCAAAAATGAAGTCTATTTTACCAAATTCATAACATATAAGTTGCAATAATTAATTTTATAGTTAAATCCCACTGTTAAAACAAATAGCGTGTTTTTAAGAAACAATATCTATCAAAAGATTGACAATTGTTTATGTCTGGTTTAAATGTGAAATTACATGCAATGACCAGCATTGTATTAAATTGTAAAAATATATTCTAAATATACTTTAAAACCACTCAAATTAATAATTTATCACTATTAATTATTTCGATTGAAAAAGTTGTTTTTAATTAAAATTTAGTAATTTTCACTATTCATCAAAATATGAAATTTACCCGAAAATCACCAAAATTTCACCTTAGGCTAAATTCGATACTCCGAATCCAAAAATGAAGTCCATTTTTGAGAGATAAAATTTCTTCAATTTTAAAAGTTGGTTATTACTATTTATAATGGCTAGTTATAATAATATTTTAATAGCATATCGTTGTTTAGTGAAACTCGGTATTGCGTACTACACACGCTATCGAGGAAGGTTGCGATTGTGTGTAATGCAAGGAAAGTCAAGGATGTGTGTTGTGCAAGCTCCTTTTTGTGTAGCGTAGAACACAAGACATTAATGAAATTAAAAAGAATATTTTTCATAAAATCTCGGGGTGTTACATTCTACCCCCCTTAAAATGAATTTCGCCTTCGAAATTCGTCGGAGTTATAAATGGTTTACTACTCGAATGTTTCTTTAAGAGAAACCCACATCATAAAAAGGAATACCAAAACAAATCTTTAAAAACAAAAGTATGAAATGTAACGGTTACCCAAATAAACTAATCACTGGGTTTCCACATAGGTGAAAATATGGATATGGATGAAAAATCTAACCATCATGTTCTGAATGAGAGTGGTAGAGAACATGGCTATAGAAAATCCAACAATCACAAATCCATAAATTTGTGACGATCTAAGGTACCATCTGATTAATCAGATATAAGAGCACTAGGACAACATTTTTGGTTTTCAATATCGTTTCCCTAAAGTTGAAGAATTTGAATTAGAATAAATACATACTTTATTTGGGTACAATCTCACTGTTGTTCGTGCCTTGTACAATTTCCACTTCATCTCTTAAATAAATGAAGTTGAATTTGTTATTCGTGAAGTGTTATCAGAACATGTGATAGAATGACGGGTCATTTCATCTGTCTCAAACAAAAGGTTAGCAAAAGTTATTAAATATTCATAAGTCATTCTATAGTGAGATTAATCATATATGGTTCCTAATATGGACTTATACTTCATATTTCATACTGATTAATAAAATAAAACTAGTTTCTACTAAACAGGGGGTTCCTGTAGGCCAGTGGTAGGCAATAAAGGCCAGTCGCACTTCGGTTGTGGGTTCTATTCCCACAGCCTTGTCTGACGCGATGGGCTGTCGGCCGTTCTGCAGGTTGTCCTTTTTCTAAAACTATAATACTATAACATCCCATAAATAATATCGAAAAAAAAACTTCTATCCTTAAACAATACTAACTTATGTCCAACATGATCCATTCCAATCTTTAGGCTTATCCATAATACTACAGTCCACTCTCATAACATAGTGAAAACAATTACCAGAGATTTAACACCATCGTCTATCCCCATATATCATAAGATATGTTTTGTTGGTCACATTCCAAACATTCAAAGTCCTTAACAATGTATTCTCTTGAATAACCATTGAACCATAGTGAAAACTTGAATGCAGTTAAAAGTTAACACTTTTCACATACCAAAATCCTCAAAATTCTATATACTCAAACCATGATATCACTTAGTCCTTATATCAATCATGAGCTCATGAATACTGTTAAACATTTCGTTTTCACGTTTTCCTTTCATTATGCGCATATCATCTTATTTCCAAAAATATCTCAATCACTTTGAATACCACATTAGACCAATACATAAATATTCCAATACTCCATGATACAATATTATTTTGGAATCCCATTACATAAACACTTAATCATTCCACCACATCATTGTCATATTCAACATCGCCAATAGTGATCGCATGTGACTTCCCTTTGTCCTATTCCTTCAGTGGTTGCTCATGTTGATCATCACTAACCCTTGGATTAGGGCATTTATTAGCATAATGCCCCATTTCCTTGCACGTGAAGCATTGAAGTGTTGGTGGTGCATTCTCTGCAATGTTTGCTTTATTCATATCATTAGAAACCCTTTTCCATTACTTCAACACTCAACTTCTCGATGACCTTCTTTTCCACACTTAAATAATTTTCTAGTCCCTTTAAGACAATCTCCACCATGCTTCTTTCCGCACTTTGTGCATAAGGAAACATTCATCTTCTTTTCACCATTATTCTGAGATTTCTCCTTTAACTCCATCTTTCGTTTCTTGTCAAAACCATGAGATGGATATGTAACACCAACTTCCATTTCTACCTTGATAGCACAACACACAACTTCTTCATAGCTACTAAAGTCTCTTATAGCTAATGCCCTTCGAATACTTGGTTTTAAGCCACTGAAAAATCGATCAAATTTACTTTCAGGTTGGATGATAATTCCAGATGCATACCTTTCAAGTCTTGTAAAATTCGGTTCGTATATACCAACAGATTCATCATCCTTTTTCTTTAGTTCAAGAAACTCCTTCTCCATCTTTGTTTGAAGAATACGAGGGAAGTACTTACTGAAAAACAAGTTCTTGAACTCGTCCCATTCCATGGACTCAATTTCATCTCTTGTCCTCGTATTCTTGATAAGATTCCACCATTGATCAGCTTGACCTTCCAAACGATATACTGCTAAGATGACTTTATCATGTTCAGAACATTGAAGAACTGAAAATATCTTTTCAGTGGTACTGATCCATTGTTCAGCAACAAGTGGATCAGAAGTCCCACTGAAAGAAGGTAGACGTTGCCTCATGAAGGACTCAATAGAATACGGTTCCTTTCTATGCTCATTTGGAAGTCCAGAATGATTCATAGCTTGTGTAAGGATAACAATAAGATTTTTCACTCCATCTCGCATAACATTTGTTTGTTCAGGATGACAATCATTGCATTGTCCATTGCATTGACCAACACGGTTCCTTCGGGTTCCAGCCATCGTCTAAAACCCAAAAAGAATAGTGTGAGAGGAAAAAATCATAATAAAGGGGGAGTAACTTCATTATATAACTTCTTAGGTTAAATTCTATGATATGTACCGTAGTTATAGGATTGTATCCTATACGTATACTTATCCTTAGGGTCATCCCTAGACAGACCTTAGAAATATCTCTAGGGATCTCACTAACGCTTTCGCATCCTAGTTTCCAAAGGTTGACTAAACCTTTCCTCTGATACCAACTGTAGAGACCCGAAGCATGACGTACATTGACATTACATTACATTTGCGGAATACTTAGTACATAACAAAAACACACACACAAGGATCGTAATAGTTTAGTGTCTTTGGAAACTCGGAACGTAATCTTCTAATCGTGGTGAAAGATCTTCAATATCTCCCATAAAGATCTTCCCTTTTTTTACCTAAAACCTTTCTTTATATCCTGGGGAAATGAAAACATAAAAGGGTGAGCTCAAATGCTTAGTAAGGGTAAAAAAAAGAAAAATCAATCACATCATATTCATAAGAACATAACTTTTGGAAATCATAACCTGCAAAAGAGAGCATAGTTTCATAACATGGGATAAATCATAGTAGTGAAATGAAATCCCAATAAGCATAACTTAAAACATGAAACTTTGTGGCATACACACATAATCATAGAGAATCATTTCTTGTTAGTCATGACTCATTGCCAAGACTACCTTAGTAGACAAAGTCAATTTCTAAATCGAGTCACCCTCATTTCAGTCCCGTTTCACTGAACCAGTATAACCTACCATTCCAGCCATGTCTATCTCATGAGATATGAAATATTTACCCAATTCATTGGAGGGAGATATAGGTCCCACCCATCTTATAATGAATCCTTTCTTATGTGTGCCACATAATCATAAATCATACATCATCGAATAACACAAGTAACAAAAATGGTATTCTTGAAACATCTTGACATCATATAACAAATCATATAAGGTAAATGACTTCATAAAAATAATTCCCTCACAAAATAATAAAATCAATGTAATAATAGGGATAAAAACAGAACCCTATATTATCTTAGATGGAAAATAATTTTGATAAAACACTTGAACTCCATTCTTGAGGAAAATATACTTTCTACTTCAAAAACATTTTCCATTCTTAACATGTCATACAATTTTAAAATAAAAGAAGTTGATTAAAAATAAACTTGAAAACTTGTAAAAGAAGCTTCTTGAAAATAATGTTTTAAAAATCCATTCATGCTGTATAAGTTTAAAAAAACATTCTTCGTACTTTTGTCAGAAAAGTCAAAAAGTACCTCGTACGAAAAATGACAAAAGATTCCTTTTTATATCCATTACTAAAAACTCACCGAAGGGTAAAATTGGAATTAAACAATTGTAGGTGGATGGAAATAATATTACATATTGAGTAATCATGGATGTGGATGATAAAATACACCCCAGTAAATACCAAAGTATAAACAATCTCGGATAAAAATGATATTGGGATATTTCCCTTACCTTAGGTCTGACTTTCTTTGTAAGTGTCTGAACCTCCTGTATAATGATTTAAATAATGTTATTGACTTATTCCAGAATCATATTCATTGTTATTATATCATATATGGTCCACTTATGACTTTATATTACCCGTTCTTTTGTAAATTCTTGTTAAAGTAGGGTTTTGGGTAAAATCGTCTCAATTGTCGTTCGTGTTTTTAACTTGTAATTATTCATATGATTACTTAGATCATGATTACTTAATTCCAGAATATAAAACTTGATTTATATATATATATTCAGAATATACATAATAAATCAGTAAATGGAAAGAAATACACCGTTCATGGAAACGGTAGTCCGTACGTACGAACACTGTTTTCGTTTCCTTATTGAATTGAATGGAATTAAGTAGATGACATACATATAAATATAAATAATTCCAGTATCATTATTAGGTCATATATTGCATTACTACTTATTATATATACTTTATAATCATTCATGAATGGTTAATCATTGAGAATGAATCTCATCGCGTAGTGGAGACGGTATTCCGTACATACACACGAGCGATGATATCGTTCCCATGGTCGTGGAATTGTGTTGAAGTGTATGTATACTATTTCAGTATCAATATCAGTTTATAATAATCATATATAGTTACTCATTACACCTTTATACCCATACAATTAAGGTGGTGGCGGAAAATAGGTTACACCACGGCGTGGAGACAGTATTTCATACGTACGCACGCGCGGTGATTTCCTTTTTCCGTAGGATGGATAAGAGGTTAATTAGAGTTGTTTCATATTTATAATAACATATAAGTACATAAGAAATACTGATGTTATTACTTTATCATGAAACAACTAAATAAGAAGAATTTGAAGAAGAAAGAAATTGAAAAAGATCGGTAATGGATATTACCTCTTTTTGACGCGCCTTTTCTTAGCCTCCACTTAAAGAACTAAGGATGGTCTTTGAAGAAGACCAGGACCACTAGGATGATACTAGGGAAGTGGAGAAGGTATTTTGTCAGGGGTTGGCCGAGCTTGAAGGCTCAAGGTTGTGTGAGGAAGAGAGGGAGGACATGCCCTTTTATAAGGGAGGAGAGGGGCACCTTAGGAATATCTCAAAATATTATATTATATTAAAGTAAAAATCGGTTTATAATGGTTCCAAAGGGTCTTATTTCGAAGATAAAGTGGGTATGGGTGGAAATCCTATCAACCAATAGGATTTAGACAAGTTTAGGTTATTATTTTAACCTTATCAATTAGATTTAACTTTATGTTAAATAATTTAACTTTTACCGTGTCCTTTTGTTTTCTTACACTATATGGTTAATACACTTACTATAACATGATAAACGAACCCCAAATTGTTTATTATTAATTTATATATCTTTATCTAAGTTATTTGGCCGATCCTTATATTTTTAGGAATAAAATAACAATTAATAATATTTTATTTTATTTAAAAACTATTTTGTGTCAATTTTTACATTATTTGATATATGATTTTTTTGAAAGTCATAACAGAATTATCTGTTCGAAACAAGTTGATTAAATCAACACTAATATATCATAGTAACCTATAAAATTAGTGGAATTCATAAAAAGGCTTAAATTACATTTATTTTGGTATTTATAATATCAATTATGTCAATATTTCATTAATAAGATAATTACTGCATCATCTTTCTGTCATAAATAAATTTAATTATTTGATGTCTAAAAATTACAAATAAAATACCATTATGTAGGAAATCCTTTTAGATTTCTAATGAATATTTACAATCGAATTCATCTTATGTATAACCCTATATTAAAAATGTTTTAGTAAATAAACTTTGATTTTAACTCTTTTAACTCTTCTTTGAATTAAATAATAATAAATGTCCTAATCTTATCCATGTGGGACTAAATGATAATATTTTACACTTAAGGACGTTTTTGGTCGAGATAAACTTGTCCAATAGGATTAGAACATGTGTTAGGGTAATATTAATATCATTTTTACCCTTAATTACCCTATTTATTTTTAACCGTGGTAAATAAAAGTAAAAAGTTACTATTCACCAAAAATTATTTTCATCTCATTGAACCAAATTTTACTTAATAACATCAACCGTGTCTCTCGGATTTTTGAAATTCCATTCACAGAAGCGGTAAAATTATGTTTTATGAAAAATTTAGTTTTTTAACTACCACTTAGTAGTTTCACAATTCATCAAAAATTGATGTTTTTCAGAATAATGCCAAAATTTCATCCTAAGCTATATTTCATATTCCGAATTCAAAAATGAAGTCTATTTTAACAAATTCATTACATAGAAGTTGCATTAATTAATTTTATAATTAAATCCCGCTATTAAAACAAATAGCGTGTTTTTAAGAAACAATATCTATCAAAAGATTGACACTTGTTTATGTCTGGTTTAAATGTGAAATTACATCCAATGACCAACATTGTATTAAATTGTAAAAATATATTCTAAATATACTTTAAAACCACTCAAATTAATAATTTATCACTATTAATTATTTCTATTGAAAAAGTTGTTTTTAATTAAAATTTAGTAATTTTCACTATTCATCAAAATATGAAAGTTATCCGAAAATCACCAAAATTTCACCTTAGGCTAAATTCGATACTCTGAATCCAAAAATGAAGTCCATTTTGAGAGATAAAATTTCTAAAATTTTAATAGGTGGTTATTACTATTTATAATGGCTAGTTATAATAATATTTTAATAGCATATCGTTGTTTAGTGAAACTCGGTATTGCGTACTACACACACTATCGAGGAAGGTCGTGATTGCGTGTAATGCAAGGCAAGTCAAGGATGTTTGTTTTGCAAGCTCCTTTTTGTGTAGCGTACAACACAAGACATTAATGAAATTAAAAAGAATATTTTTCATAAAATCTCGGGTTGTTACACCCACTCTATCCGAACCATTTCTCCTCGCGATGCTACCTCCCGAGCTCCCACTTCGGCCTGGATTTCAACTGGTTTTCCACTGGATTTTGGTTTAATCATTCATGTTATTGTTTTCTTCCACCTTCTCCTTCCATTCCCGGTCTATTTGAAGTCTCCCTGCACCCTACCGATTTTGGCTAAACCCTAATGTTTTTTGGGTTTTGATTTTGATTGAATCTTGTTTTTTTAGGTTCTTTCAGGCTCCGTCAAGGTCGGTTTTATCCACTGCCATCAAGGGCAGTGGGTTCGCCATGGTTTTCGAGTGAGGACTCTTTAATTTCTTCTTTGTGGTTTAATTTTAATTTAAGACTATTGTGATTTTTGAGATGTAGAAATTTTTGAAGGGTGTGAAAGATTTTTTTGCAATAGATTATTTTGTTCTAGATTTTTACATGGCATGCTTTTGTGAAATGGGGTTTGTTTCGAATATGTATGATTTCAGTAATGTTTGGTTTTGTTTTATGACTTTTGTGTTGGATTTATTAGATCATGAAAGGGATGCTTATTATATTTTATAATTTTTTGGTGTGCGATTAGCCTTAAAAGACGTTTTGAGTGGGAATATGTGTTTAATGTTTGGTAATACTGCTTAGGGTTGATTATTGATAATTTTGGTTGCACTAGTCGATTTGGGGTTCAATTCGGTGAATTTCATGGTGCGGATTGGTTTTAGAAATGGTTTATTATGATTTTGGTTTTAAAAATAGTTTTTCTCACTTGAAATTGGTTGGTTTTACAAGAAAATAATTTTTCTTTTTGAGTTTATATTGTTTAATTAATTTGACATGTTTGTTTTCTTTTTCCCATGGTGCGAAGTTGGTATTTGATAAAAATAAATCATGTTTTTAATTTTAAGGTCACTTTTTGGGGAATTTTGGAATGGTCCATGTGTTATGCCTTGGTGTGCACCTTGGTAATGTTTTTTAAATTATGCAAATAACTTATTTCATTGTGCATGTGATGTGAAAATAGTTTTTGAAATAATTTGATATTCATTTGGGTTGGATTTTGTTTCTTAATGTGAATTTGTGTATGATTTTTGTGTAAAACGATGGTGTGCCTCCTGTAGGGGTTTTATGAATTGTACAAATGGTTAATCTAGTTTTTCAAATGGTGAAAATCACATTTTCAATGTAACTTATGGTAAAAATGGATTTGGGTGTAGGTTTTTTAAAGGGAAATACATAATTTGGTATGTTTATGTTGTTGTGTATTTTCAATTTAAATCTAAATGGTTTAAACAATGAAATGCATGTTTTGGAATTTGTTCCGATTTATGTGACGATTTAAATGGCCTTTGGAAATGGTTAAATAGATTTTGTGCCTTTATTTTAATATTTTCACTGGGTTTTATGAGTTACGTAAGTGGCGCGTCGTTGGTGAAAATCCTTGAGGTGTTAGTTTGAAGCACTTTATGGATCGTTTAAGTGTTTAATTACATTATTAAATTATATGTGTAGTGTGTTGGGCCTTGCTACGATGGTTTTGGATTGCAGGTTCGAGGTATCCTACATGTACATGCATGGGGTAAGACATATATGTATATATATTCCCTCTTTGTACATATTCTATCATGGCACGAGGAATATGTGCAATGCAGCTAAGGGTGTGTATATATTTATGTATAAATTCAGGTTCATGTATGCGGAAAGTGTTGGTTCGAGTGGCCATCGACAAATAACGACAAGTTTGAGGTAGGTCCTCTATGCCTATGCCTTTAATTTGAGATTCATAATTGCTTGATTGTTTTAAAAATATGTTTTAAATTTATGCTATATACACATGCTATTAAATATTGTTATGGTTGCTAGAAATGATTATGCCTTTGATTTTAAAATTGATATTTATTTTTAATGCTATCAGTATTAAGTGACCTTTTCATGAAAAATTGATTTCCTAAGTGTTTTTGAATTACTAATTTTTATTTCTGAAGGTGTTTGTCCATTTGGTCGGGTAATTGTAAAAAGTATTCACATTATGTAATAAAGCCTGTATGGAACCTTAAGAGGGTTTTATGAAAAAGAAAAAAAACTCTCTTATTTTAGAAAAATGTTTTGTATGTTTGAAGTGTTATGATGTGCCTAACATTGATGTTTATGAATTGTGTGACGTGAAAGAGGGGGAATGAGATTAAGGATGGAGAAAAGTGGTGAGAGGTTTAATGAGTTTTTGATAAAGAAAATGTTATGTTCATATATGTTATCATGATAAATAAAAACTCACCACCACTTGAAATAGATCACAATGGGAAACTCGGGTATATAGGTGGGTGACCAGGACTAGTACGCTAGATGACACAGCGTGGGTTCGTCCTGGTTTGACTAGAATGATTGACACAACAACGGTAACTAAACATATGAATTCTGAGGGTTGTGGCCTTCTAATCCACATTTTCTAAGGGTCGTGGTCTTCTAAGCAAAGTTTTCTATGGGTCGTGGTTTCTATGACAAGTTTCACCGAGGTATGAGGTCTTCAGGTTCCCACTTATTCTAACTGCATTAGAGATTACCCATGGTGCTCATTTGTGACATGCTTCTAGTGATGTAACTTCCCTTTCGGTTGTTTCATAAATGATGTTGTTTGTGAAAACTGTATTTTAATCCAAAATTGTTTCTTTTCATTTTTTTAAACGTTAATGCATGCTTGGAACCTATTTTGAAAATGTAGTGGGAGTGAAATGATTTACTTGATAATGAAAACTCATTACTTGAATTTGAAAGGAAGGGAAAACATTATTTTATTATTATCTTATTTTCAAACTGGCACAATTGGATTTATTAAAAAAGGCATGGGCATATGACGTGGTTATATTTTGGCATTCCTACTGAGCATCTTGGTGCTCAGGCCTACATTACTTTTTAGTTGCAGGTTTCAGTCTTGGATCGCTTTTGGGAGAGAGTGTACTTGACATACCGTGGTGATCCACAGGGTCACCTGAGGTATGTCACGTTTCTTTGTTTATTCCTTTTTCCGATGTCAGGTTGTTTAGTTTATTTTCCTTTAATTATTTTTTTGTTTATTTTATGTTTATTAATCTTTGTTATGGGGCAAAATCATTCCCAACTGGTTTATTTTGATTCCCAACACTAGTTTCTAGCTCGTGGGGATCGGGAATGCCCCTCAGGCCATGTCACAAACCTAGTCGGGCGTCGGGTCGTCATCTGAATCGGCCTGGTTCATGACAAAATGGTGTGATTGGGGCCCTTGTTATTTGGGGTGTCGGGTATCTTGGTGATTAGGTGTGTCGGAACTTGAGAGGTATGTGCGGGAAGGACATCATGAACCCTTGCCTGTCCCGAGACTTGAGTTTCTAGGGGTAGTCCGGGATTTGAATTTTCTTCTTTGGCTTAGTCTGTGTGGATGGGGGATGACAAAGTAAGTGAGACAGTATTAAGAGGCAGACTTGCAAGGAGTAGCAACCCATGTACAACCTGAGTGCACGGTTCAAGATGCTTCTTATGGTTAATTCTCACTCAGAGCATGGTCTGATAAGCTATGTTACCAGGTTGGCATAGCCACTAGTTCCTTGTTTTTGGCAATTTTGATGTGAGTTATGTTTGACCATCGTTTTGGTTGGTGTGAGTAGATCTCAAAAATGAAAATGGATTTTTTTGAAGGTGGTTTAAAAATGGAATGTGGTTGTTGGAGTAAAATATGGTTTTTGAAATGGAAAATGTTTTGGAATTTGGAAATGTGTTTCTTTAATAATATGTGACTTTCAAAAAATTGGTTTGGAATTTGTGCTTTGTTCTTAATGGTTTATTTTGGAAATGAGAAATGTCTTGAATTGTCCCTTGGTATTCTTATGAGCGATCACATACATTGAGGTATGCATGTGGAATGTGGGAAAATTGGTGATGTGAGTGGATGGGGTCTTGAGCTAGCACATGGATATGTATGTGTGAGACTTCATGGGATACAAATGATGGATATTTAAGTTGTTTTGTTTTCTGAAAAATGGTTTTCAAAAAGGGGTTTTCAAATGTTTAGAAAAGTGAGTGAGAAATTTTTTAGTGTTCTCTTTTCGTGTTGGGTATTCTTTTCGTGGGTTCTTGGTTATGACATATTGAATTGTGGTTGGAATAGTGATTTGACTTTGAGTTTTATATTGTGATTGAGGGGTGGAATTTTGATTTATGATGAGTTTTGATTCGGATTTCCACCTATTGTTTTTGAGTATGCTGACCATAAAAGTCCCAGAAGTTTCTAGTGAGCCTCTTCTAGTTGTTGGTTCTACCCAGTCTATTAGCGGAGTGGTGGAATTGAATTCATTTCTATTATTGTCTATCTTCTGTGGTGATCGTGATCTATCGAAGGTAGATGACAGGATTGGTGAAATCGTTGGTGTTTCCAGTTTATTGGAAACTCCCAAAACTATGAGAGTCCATGTTGGTTCAGATGCATTTCAAGGTGCAACATTAGATTGGTGGAGGAAATAATCCCAGCGTCGTTGCATGATGGTATGTCTTGGAAGGTGTTTAAGACCACTCTTGTTAGATCGTCTATGCCCAAGGATGTGAAGGTGAGGAATGTGGCAGAACTAGTGAGTGACAAGTAATGCCAACGAGCAGTGAAGGCCTACATGGTGAATTCCAAGGGGTTAATTACCTTTTCTATGGAGGTAGAATCGTGGAATCAGTTGAAGACTCTCTTGTGTGGGATCTTCATCTAGAGTTCCAGGACTGATTATTTTTGGTGTTCGGGAAGGTTCTACATACGGTGAGGAGAGAGAATCGGAAGAACCAGTCTCAGACAATTCTTCTTCTCAATTCCATCTTCTATTATTTGGGACACCCCCTTGTTTGCTTCTAGTGTGCTCAGTTTGGGTAATTTAAGTCACCTTATCACCATCCTCTGAAGGCTTGCCGTCAGTGTGGCAATTTGGGACAATTGGAGGGGTTCCACTATCATCATCATCAGCGGGAGTCTCGACCGAAGGATGTCAGCTCCTAACTACGGGGTAGCAGATGCTTCAAGACATCAGAGCTCCAGCCACAGGAATCAGAGTGATCCTCTTCACGTAGTCAGGAATTGTAGGGTGTGGGTCACCTTGGTAAACTTCTTTACCGGTTCTAGAATAGGTATGATTTAAGTTTCCCTGATGTAGATCCCTCTCCATTGAAGGTTCTGTTTTGTTATAAGAGACGTAGAGGCCTCGTTGCATCGTTGCGGTCCTTGTTCCTTGAATACTCCACTTTGGCAGTAAGGAGGTGTGGTGGTATCCTTTTCTTGTAATTTTAGTAGTTTTTACTCCTCAAATGTGAGATTTGAAAGTTGTCTCTTTCTGTATATGAGTAATGGGATGGTTGTCTCTCTTGTGTGGATAGATCTAGTGGTGACCCATTCTTGTTTTAGGATGTGCATGTTTTGGAGACATTAGCGTCTTGGGAAATAATGAATAGGGGTTTGGTCCGCTACTCAGTTTGGGTTCTTTCATGGATGACCCCATGTGGTGGGGGTATGGGTTATGCAGAGAGTTCATGGTTGGTTTGTGCTGGGTTTCTAGTATTGGTCTGTGCTAATTGGATTTAGCTGGTCATTTCTTAAGTGGTGGGGAGATCCACCACGAATCATGTTGTGCCTTCATCGAGGTTTGGTCTGTGGGGCGGTTCTCTCTTGGATCAAGATAGAAGTTCTAGAGTTATCACATGCTAACATTCTCAATGTCATTTGTGCTAGTCGGATTCTTGTGGTGCGGAGAACCATCCTCATTTCTTGATGAATCTTCTCTTTTCAGTTTCCCTCAGAGATGGTTAGGTGTGACTGATGGAGTGAAAAGTCATACTGAGTTCGTGATTTTTTTGTCCTCATTCAATTTCAAACTCGAGTTTGATTCCCCGTTTGGCTGGGTTACTTTCTGGGGGAAGAATGTTTTTATGGTGGGGAGAATTGTCACACCCCGAACCAGTGTCTTGCGGTCGTGGTTGTTTTTATTTATTTAATTATTATTATTTGTCTTTTGGTTTCTTAATGTTTAATAATTTATTATATTAAAATCAAAATAATATAAAATAAAATAAATGGATTTTTTTACTATTAATATTATTATTATTATTGTTAATTATAATATTATTATTAAGTTTATTATAATTATTATTTAGTTATTATGAGTATTATTATTAATTTTATTTGTTAATTTTATTTTTTATTTCTTTATTTCATTTTTTTTCCTCGTATTTTCTCTCTATTTTTTTCTCTCGTTTCTCTCTTTTCTCTCTTACTCCCCCATTTTGTTTTGTCACACTCCTCTCCCCCTCTCCCTGTATCACGTCGCCCACGTGACCCCTTCACCAGCCGAGGCCCCTTCGGTGCATCCCCCTCCCTTCGGTGGCTCTCCCCCCCGCGGTCTACCTCTAGCGAACCACCACCGGCGCACCACTCTCCCCCTCTCTTGGGCCCGCGCACCCCCACTCTGTCTGAGCCATTTCTACTCGCGACGCTCCCTCCCAATCTCCCTCTTCGGCCTAGATTTCAACCGGTTTTCCACCAGATTTTGGTTTGATCCTTCAAGGTATTAGTTTCACCCGCCTTCTCCTTCCATTCCTGGTCTACTTGAAGTCTCCAGTCGCCCTACCGAATTTTGGCCAAACCCTAATGTTTTTGGGGTTTTGATTTTGATTGAATCATATTTTTTATGTTCTTTCGGGCTCCTTCGAGGTCTGTTTTAGCCACTTCCATCAAGGGCATTGGGTTCGCCATGGTTTTCGGGTGAGGATTATTCAATTTATTATTTTTGGTTTAATTTTAATTTAGGAGTTTTGTGATTTTTGAGTTGTAGAAATTTTTATTGGGTGCGAAAGCTGTTTTTTCAATAGATTATTTTGGGCTTGATTTTTATATGTCATGCTTTTGTGAAGTGGGTTCTGTTTCGAATATGAATGATTTAGGTAATTTTTGGTTTTTTTTATGAATTGTGTGTCTGCTTTATTATATCACGCAAGGGCTGCAGATTATATTTTAGTATGTTTTTGGTGTGTGTTTAGCCTTAGAAGACGTTTTGAGTGGGAATTTGAGTTTAATGTTTGGTAATACTTATTAGGGTTGATTCTTGATAATTTTCATTACACTGGTCGATTTGGGGTTCAATTGGGTGAATTTCATGGTGCTGATTGGTTTTATCAAAGGTTCATTATGATTTTGGTTTTAAAAATAATTTTGATCACTTGAAATTCGGTGGTTTCACATGAAAATAATTGGTCTTATTGAGTTTATATTGTTTAATTAATTTTACATGTTCGTTTACTTTTGTGCATGGTGCGAAGTTGGTATTTGATAAAAATAAAACATGTTTTTAATTTTATGGTGACTCTTTGGGGAATTTGGGTATGGTCCATGTGTTAAGCCTTGGTTTCCACCTTGGTAATTTTTTATAAATTATGCAAATTACTTATTTCATTGTGCAAGTGATGTGAAACTATTTTTTGAAAGAATTTGATATGCGCTTGGGTTGGATTTGGTTTCTTAATGTGAATGTGTGTATACTTTTTGAGTAAAACCATGTTGTGCCTCCTTTAGGTGTTTTATGAATTGTACAAATGGTTTATCTAGTTTTTCAAATGGTGTGAATCACATTTTCAATGGCACTTATGGTCAAAAAAGATTTGGGTGTAGGTTTTTAAATGGAAATGCATATTTTGGTATGTTTGTGTTGTTGTGTATTTCTAATGTAAATTGTAAATGGTTTAAACAGTGAAATTCATGTTTTGGAATTTGTTCCAGTTTATGTGATGATTTGAAATGGCCTTTGGAAGTGGTTAAATTTATTTTGTGATTTTCTTTTAATATTTTCAATGAGTTTTATGAGTTACGTAAGTGGCACGTCATTGGTGAAAATCCTTGATGTGTTATTTTGAAACACATTATGGATCATTTAACTGATTAATTACTTTATTAAATTATATGTGTAGTGTGTTGGGCCTTGATTTAATGGTTTTGGGCTGTAGGTTTGAGGTATCCTTCATGTACATGCATGGGCTAAGACATATATATATATATGCCCTCTTTTTACATATTCTATCATGGCACGGGGAATATGTGAAATGCAGCTAAGGGTGTGTATATATATATGTATAAATTCATGTGCATGTATGCGGCAAGTGTTGGTTCGAGTGGCCATCGACAAATAACGACAAGTTTGAGGTAGGTCCTCTATGCCAATGCCTTTAATTTGAGATTCATAATTGATTGATTGTTTTAAAAATATGTTTTACATTTATGCTATATACACATGCTATTAAATCAGGTTATGGTTGCAAGAAATGATTATGCCTTTGATCTGAAAATTGAAATGTATTTTTAATGCTATCTGTCTTAAGTGACCTTTTCTTGAAAAATTGATTTCCTAAATGCTTTTGAATTAGTAATGTCTATTTCTGAAGGTGTTTGTCCTTTTGGTCGGCTAATTGTATAGAGTATTCACTTTATGTAACAAATCCTTTTTGGAACCTTAATAACGTTTTATGAAAAAGAAAAAAAACCTCTCTTGAGGCATGCCCCCTTGGTTTTAGAAAAATGATTTGTATATTGGAAGTTTTATGATGTGTCTAACGTTGAAGTTTATGCGTTGTGTGACATGAAAGAGGGGGAATGCGCTTAAGGAGGGAGAAAAGTGGTGAGATGTTGAATGAGTATTTGATAACGAAAATATTATGTTCATATATGTTAGCATGATAAAGAAAAACTCACCACCACTTGAAATAGATCCCAATGGGAAACCCGGGTATCTAGGTGGGTGACCAAGACTAGTACGCTAGATGACACGACATGGGTTTGTCCCGGTTTATCTAACAGTATTGATGCAACAAAACTAACTAATCATATGAATTATGAGGGTCGTGGCCTTCTAATCCACGTTTTCTGGGGGTCTTGGTCTTCTAAGCCACGTTTTCTGAGGGTTGTGGTCTTCTAAGCCAGGTTTTCTGAGGGTCGTGGTTTCTAATCCACCTTTCACTGAGGTATGAGGTCTCTAGGTTCCCACATGTTCTAGATACCTATAGGGATTAACCATGGTGCTCTTTTGTGACATTCTACTAGTGATGTAACACCCCTTTCAGTTGATTCATACTTGATGTTGTTTGTGAGAACCATATTTTAATCGAAACTGGTTTCATTTCATTTTTTTAAACGTTAATGCATGATTGGAACCTATTTTGAAGATGTAGTGCGAGTGAAATGCTTTACATGATAATGAAAACTCATTACTTGAATTTGAAATGAAGGAAAAACATTATTTTATTATTATCTTATTTTCAAACTGGCACAATTGGATTTCATAATAAAGGAAGGGGCATTGGAATTGGTTATATTTGGGCATTCCTACTAAGCATCTTAGTGCTCACGCCTACTTTACATTTTAGTTGCAGGTTTCAGTCTTGGATCGCTTTTGGGAGCGAGAGTATTTGAGGTACCGTGGTGATCCACAGGGTCTCCCGAGGTATGTCACGTTGCTTTGTTTATTCCTTTTTCCGCTGCCAGATTGTTTAGTTTATTTTCCATTATTTATCTGCTTGTTTAGTTTATGTTTATTCATCTTTGTTATGGGCCAAAATCGTTCCCAACCGGTTTATTTTGATGCCTGACACTAGTTTCCAGCCCATGGGGATTGGGAATGCCCCTAAGGCCATGTCGCGGACCGGGTCGGGAACCGGGTCGTCATCCGACCTGTCCAGGTTCGTGACATTAAAAAATAAACTTCAGTATAATATGGAAATGATAAATCAAATATTTATATTCACATATTCATATAGGTATCCTACTAGTTGAATAATCACATCTATTAACAATATCTTATCTGATAATGTTGAAAAGCATAATGTCAGACATCATAACCACATAGTCAAGGTTTCTTGCCAAGAATAAAAATAAAAATATTATCAATTCCTTGTGCCAAGACATAAGTTTGTCTCATGAGACCTACCAATTCATTGAGGGGCTATAGAGAGCCGCTCCAGTCACTTACTATGTCCAACACATTCCTCATATGATAAGAGTTATAATTTACATAATAATTTGTATTAAACAAAAAAAATGTAAATACATTAACCATATTCTATGAATGACATAAAAAGTTCATATCCACGGACAAACATATCCTAAAACTATAATACAATATGCGTTATTGTATCATTATAATTCAACATTAATTAAATATAAAATGAAGCAATAGATTTCGAAATAGATGAAATATATCCAAAAACTATGGAGAGATTTATATATTTCTATTTAAAATTATTTAAAATTATCATTACTTTGTAATAAAACATTTATTTTGAATTTTTTTATAATCTAGTAAGGGAAGAATAAAAGGTGTTTTAACGACGGAAGAAAGATGCACTAACCTTATAAGATAAAAAACATTCTTTCCTTAATTTGTAGAAATGGTCATAAAGAACCTAGTTAGGAAAAATATAGAATGATTACCTTCATAAAATTTTCTAAAAAGTAAAAAATGGTATAAATGGATTCAATACATGGTATAGAAAATATATATAATATTTCTAAAAACATATTTATGAAACAGAGATGTGGATGAAAAATAAGTCTCAGTACAAACTTACGTATAAACAACTTCAAATAATTAATACATTATAAAATTACTCCTTACATTATTAATTTCATTAGTTGAGGTTACATTAACCTATAGTTTAATGGTTAAGGGATATTTATAAATTTATTAATGAACCATATACATAAATATTATATCATATATGATCCTTTAATTTTGTTTTCTTGATAATGTTTTAGTATAATCATTGTTTCTAGTGTTAATTGATTCATTTTCCATTATATGTTTTTTAATGTAAATCATCTTTCTAATGGATATGATGTTTTTGGTATATATCCAGAATTATATTATGTACATAAAAATTATTTTTTAATCATATATTTAAAATTATTATTTAATGGTTATGATGAAGAATTAAATTTATCTCCTCGTGAAGACAGTATGTCGTATGTACGTAAGGGAAGAAATATCATTATATTGATTGTGAAATTATATGTAATTGGATGGTATTTTATATTTTCCGATTCATTAACATGTTATATTTATCATTTAAATGAATTATAGTTATTATTATACTCATCTAAATAATTATCTGTTTAATAACAATCTACACCTTGACATGGAGATAGTAAGTCGTATGTACACACTTATGGTAACGTTTTCTTTCATAAGACGGATAGAATAATGAAAATGGTAGTACCATATTTATAAAAAAATATAATTATGTTTAAGTTTCCAAAGTTATTATTTTATTATGGAAACAATAATGAAAGTGGAAGTATAATAAGAAAAGAACATTGAAAGAGGAGTTAAAATAATTACATCTTCTTTTGCTGATTACTTTTGATTTGAACAAAAGTACTAAATATGGTGGATTTATAATCATTGTATGGACTCAAGGATTATGTGAGAGTAGTTGGGATGAGATTTTAGCAGGGGTTTGTCAATCCAAATGGCTTTAGATGTGTGAATGTAAGAGAAGGGGATGTACACTTTTGGAATAGAGGTGAGGGGAACATTATGAAAAGACTAAAATATAAATTTATCATATAATTATTACTGGTTTTAAATATATCAAACTAGATTTATTTATAGCTTAATAAGGTGATTGTTATAAATCCCCTCATCTAGTAGTGTTTAGACATGATTTGGTCTCTATATTAAACTTATATTTCAGATTTAACACAAAGTTAAATAGTTTTCCTTCTACCATGTCTTCTTGTATTATTATACTACATGGTAAAAAATGTTACTATAAAATTACAAGAGAACCTCATGTGGTTCATTAATGACATATGTATCATTATCTATGACATTTTTGTGATTCATTGATTTTTCAAGACTATTATATATTTAAATAAAATATTATTTGTTTTAAAAACATATTTATGTAAATATTTATAATATTTAGTATAATATTTTTTGTGAAATTCAACACAACATTATTACGTCAAAAAAATACATTTAATCAGCCCAAAAATATTATATTCACCATGAAAATTCGATTATGGCATCAAAATATTGAATTAAAATTTATTTATAGAATTAAAATATAAAATTTATAATCATTCACTAATAAGGCAATTAAGACATTATCATTGCGTCATAAATATATTAAATTATATAATGTATAAAAATTATAAATAAAATAGAATGATTTAGATAATATTTTTATCTATTTATAGAAAATTTTTAGTTGAATTTATCTTATAGATAACCCTATATTAAATATAGTTTATTTATTAAAATATTAATTTAAAACTTTTAACTATTCTTTAAATTAAATATAATAAATGTCCTAATATAATCAAATTTGATAAAAAGGATCACATTCTAGTCATATGGTGTATTTTGGTAGAAATAATCTTATCCAATTGAATTATGACATGTTTTTGTGTAATTTTATATTTTTATAATATTTTTTTAACTTTAATAACCTTATTTACTTTTAATCTTTTAAAAAGATATTGAAATGTTATTATTCACCAAAAAATATATTTTTCATATTGAACCAAATTTTACTTATTTATGAAAACTATATTTGTCCGATTTTTTAAATTCATTTCACAGAAATTGTCAAATTACGTTTTAGGCCAATATGCATATGTGGCTAGAAGGTGGGTAAAACACGTTAAATAGTTCAATAAAATTTTATATATCTAATACTTTTATAAAATGACTAAAATGATTTCAATTGAAATAATAAAGGTATTATGAATCTATTTTGAGTTTAAAATATATTTAAATTAAAAATAAATTATTTAAATAAATACCCAGTTTTAAACAATAACATCGTTTTTACACTATTCATCAAAAATTGATAGATTTCAGAAAAATACCAAAAATTGACCATAAGAAAAAATTTATATTCAGATTCCAAAAATAAAGTTCATTTTGAAAAATAATATTTATAAATTTTTTAAAAGTGGGTATTCCTATTCATAATATCTTTTTAAACTACAAGTTTTACTGGTCGTGGAGCCCTATAACATTGAGCTTCGTACAACACAAGCTATTGAAATAGTCAAATAGAAGCTTACTGTGGAATTATGGTGTGTTCCATTCTTCCCACCTTCAAATAATTTTCTTCACAAAATTTCTAGAATATTACTGCATTAAAAGATTTAGGTGGCTCTTCATCATTTGTTCCTCTATTTTCTGCATTGCCTCTTCCATTTTATGATTTTTCCAATAAAATATTTCCATACGAGTCGTCCTATTTCTCAACACCTGTTGTCTAATATCAAAAATCATGAAAGGATCGTTAAAATAAGACAGATCTTGTTCCAATCCTATATCTTCATAAGTGAGTACATGAGTTGGGTCGGAAAAGTAATTTCTCAATATTGATATGTAGAACACATCATGAACATTGAATAGACTTGGAGACATTTTGAAATGGTAAGCTATTACTTAAATTCATCCAAGAATTTAAAAATGTTTGATGTACATGGTACTTAATTTACCCTTATTACTGAATCATATAACACCCTTCCACGATTATGCCTTTAATATATCCTGATATCCTACTTTAAATTACAAATCATTCCATCGACTATTGACATTGGTATTTTTCCTGCATTGAGCTGCTTTGATGTGGGTTTGGATAATATTCCCATTTTCTATAGTTTCCATAACATACTTTGGTAATATGATATTTCTTTCACCAACATCATCACAATAAGTTGGTGTGGTAGATCACTTTCCATATAACGCTTCATATGGTCACATTTGAATACATTAATGGAAGATATTTTTATAAGGAAATTCTATTAGAGGTAAATACTGATCCAGTATATATTGAAAGTCATGTGGAAAAGATCTAAAAATTTCATCTAAGCTTTTAATAATATGTTTTTGTTATCCTTTAGTCTGTGGGTGGTATGTATTTCTCAAACTGTGTTCTGTATCTAGGGCTTTGTGATGAATTTTTCAGAATCTTAATGTAAAAAATTGATCACTATTAGAAACAATCCTTATTGGTACATGATGTTATCTTAAAGAATTACTAATATATATTCATGCTATATGTTAAAGTGTTAAATATTCTATTAGAGCATGAAAATGTTAAGACGTGGTAAGATCATCGAAAATTACCCATATTTCATTATTCCTTCTAGGAGTCATTGGTAGCCCCATGAAAAATTCAATTATATTATAATCTCATCTACACATGGGTATCAGAAGAGGTTGAATGACTCTTCTAGGATATTTTCTTCATTCCTTTACCGGAGGTCAAACCGTACATCTTAACACATAATCATCAATGTCCATCATTATGCGGTCCCACAAAAAATGTCAATTCAAATATATACACATCTTAGTTCTCGTATGGTGTATAGATAAATTTGAGCTATGTGCATCATCCAATAATACCCTTTTATGATCAGGTACATCGAAAAAACAATTCCTCTGCCCAAATTTAAAATTTTCATATTCATATATGAATTGAACCAATCTCTCATCATTCACATCATAAATTTTCTTTTGAAACTCCTCATTATCCATATGTGAAAATTTTATCTTTTCAACTAAATATAGATTGGAATCAAATTGAGAAAGAATATTTTTTTCACCATCCCAGATTATTCCAATATCTATATTTACTAGATCCATGAACATAGAATCCCTTTAAACATTCATCATGTTCAAAACTCTATGATCCATTATGTTCAAAGCATTTACAACTGTATTTTCCTTCCTAGGGTGGTAGTGTATTTTGAAATCATAATCCCTGAGTAGTTAAATACATCTTCTTTTCTTCATGTTGAATTCTATTTGTAAGAAAATATACTTCAAACTCTTTTGATCAGTATATATATAAAATTATTTACCATAGGGATAGTGTCATCATATCTTCAGAGTATTTATAATATCATCCAAATCAAGATCACGATTGGGATAGTTTTTTCATTTAATTTTAGCTATTGTGATGCATAGGCAATAAATATATCATTCTGTATAACCACACAACCATGTCCTTTATTTGATTAATTCACTATAAATAAAAAACCCATCATTCCCCGTTTGTATATTCATGATAGAATCATTGAATAATGTTTTCTTCAATTCTTCAAAAAATTAATCACACTAATTTATCAAAAAAAATATAAACCCACTACATGTGATCTTGGTTAATGGGAAAGAAATCAGGAAAAATATTGTTCAAAATGCATATAGTAACCTTCTAAACCAATAAACCTGCATATTTCAGTTATACTCGTTGGTGCTAGCCATTCATTGATTTCCATTATCATTGAAGTATCAACAATTATTCCATCCTTAGATGAAATATGACCAAGAAAATATATCTTGTAAAGCCTTAATTGAAACATGAAAAACATCCCATATAATTCATTTCCTCTAAGAGTCTTTATAATAGTGCTCAAATGATTTTTCATGATCTTCATAGCTTTTGGATTATACCAATATATCAAAAATAAATACCAAAAAATATCAACAGGGTATACCTTGAAAAAAATATTAATTATATCCATTAAAATATTGGTTTCATTAGTCAGTCTAGAAGGAATTACTGTAAACTCATAATGTCCAAACTTGGTTTGCAATTCTATCATCGGAATGTCTTCCATCCTCATGCAAAGCTAATAATATCCAGTTTGAAGGTAAATCATTGATAAATAAAGAGCGTCGTGATGTTTATCAAATAAATAATCAATGTGTGGTTGGGGATACTAGTACTTTATTATTATTGAATTGATCTCCATGTTGTAAATACACAACCTAATAGATCCATTTGTCTTCTTAACAAAAAGAAAATGGGATATCAATAGAGAAACACTAATAAGAATAATTCCTTTATTATAATATTACTCTAGTAGTTTCTTTATTTCCACCAATTAAACAATGGTCATTCTATACAAGGTCTTAGATATGGTCCTTGAACATGGAATTAAGTTAATAGAAAGTTCAATTTTGAGTTCTGGAGTATGTACAAGTAAATCCTCTGGAAATACACCATCATATTCTTTCACAATATGTACATTTTTTATTTCAACATTAAATTCATCACCCATAGTTATTTAAATCCCTTCCCCCACAATAATTAAATTTATTAGAGGCAATGGGGGTGGATATAGATGAGATTCAGATGGTTGTGCTTTTTCTCTAAAGACAAGGGATTTCATATCATCATTAAAAATGGTTTCCTCCTTCTAAAAATTAATTTTCATAACCTTGTAAAAAATCCAATCCATACCATGGATTATATCAAAATAAATCATGGTTATGACAATAATATCAGAAGATAAAGCAAGTTTATATTCCATAATGGTAACTGATTGGGAAAAAATTGTTGTTATCATACATCCCTTAGGAGGTTTGACAGAAAACTCCATTTTTACGTCCAATATGTAATATCTAATTTTCATTTCAAACTAGGAATATATAAAATAATTAGATGATCCAAAACCAAATTATACATTCGCTAATTTTGATAAAACAATTAAATTACCTGCCACCAAATCCTTTAGAGCATCATCCTTACCATTAGAGATCTTATAAAAATGGACTGTATCCCATGAATTTTTTTGAGGTATGTTTCCTTGATGCTATATAAATTCATTTGAATAATTCCCCATCTCATTAAAATTGTATAATTGAACATTGATAGACTCTTTATTTCACTTATAATCATGAGCTTGGTGGACTTTTTTCTCTACACTAGTAACAAACACATATCCTCTTTATGCATATACCGGGATGTATCTTCTCAAAATTAATACAGGGTGGAAATTTAGCTTTAACCTTCTTCCATTTATTACCATTTCCATATTTTTCATCATTTCAATCCTTATCTACCTTCACATTAAATCATAACACCTAGAGAATTTATTTTATATCTTGATGCCACATGAGACATCATATTTATATGATGAGAATTATTGTGAGACTAATTCTTGACAGAGTAATAATTTTAACCCCTCAATGAATCAATTAATATTACTTTTTGGGTTACGTATATAATCATGAGCATGGATTTATAACCATGTATAAGATCTCCTCAGACATTATGACACTCTCTTCTTCTTTTTTCCTCAGACTTAGAAATTTCATTTCCATATCCAACCAATGTACACGAGTAATGATTTTTTCTAATAAAATCACATTAAACAACCTCCATTACATATTTGATACTTATTCATCCTCCATATATTTTTTATTTAATGACCACCATTAATCTACATCACATAATAGGAAATAAACTACCATGACATCTTTTTCCCGATTCCTACTCCCAAAAGAATGAAATATTTTGTATATGTTACATATGCATTTCATTGATACAAATTGATTTGATGTGACGTTGATTTTTGGGGGGTTTTTTATCATTAAGTTTTCTAATATTGATCTAGTGTGTTGTGTATTATGGTAAACCATATGGGTATGGTTATTATTCATATCCGGAGTGTGTGGTCCCCATATAGTTATAAGTTTTTCAAAAATAATTGCATCACCAGCTCCATTATTATTATCTAGAATTAGAGGGAAATCCCGACATATATTTCATCCATTGATACAGTTTCAACTCCTTCCACTAGGCGCAATTTCAAAACAACGACATACATTATATTATTTTACAAATTTCAATGAATAATTCCCAAAATGTAAAATTCTTACCATAAATTTAATAGATTATTCATATAATCTATAATAATAAAAAAATTCTTTTGGGAGTTATTTTATCCTAAAAACATCTTAATTATTTGTAATGTTAATGTGAATTATCCTAATCAAATCACCTAGGGGTGCCAATCTAGGTGAAGAGTAATGCATGTTGTCATGTATCAGGATACCTCAGGACAAACATGAAACTCCTTGTCAGAGTTTTCACTGTTAGGTACATCCCTTCTAGAACCACATCCAACTTTTTTATCCATACAGTGATGTATTTCTCTTAACACCCTCATAATATCTACATTACCAAACATTTTTTATGATATTCTATACTAATTTTCAAAATGTATTTTAGGGTAATGATTCCTAATCAGAGTTTTTCTAAATTTATTTTCAAAGGTATCTACAAAAACACCATATGATACCAATTTTAATGCCATGACCCTAGTTTCCTAGAGTAGGTACATTATTACATAACATTAGCATGATCATAAAAGATAAATCCTTAAAAGGCTGGCCAGTTTAGTATCCTTGAATGTATGAGATGCATTCCTACATTTTACGGTACATTATAATATGATAAAGAAACATTATGTCTCCTTTTAACACACTCATATCCCATAGTTTATCCCTGGAGGTCATTAATACTATACTATTCACATAATGGGAAAAATAAAACTGAAGAAATGGGTGACCTCAATTGCTCAGTAAGGATAACGATATTTCAGAAACTATAATAAATAAGAATAAACATTTGAGGCAATGTATAAGACTAAAACACAATACTTTTATACAAATTATAAGTATAAAATGGAAAAGGTAAATCAAATATTAACATTTACTTATTCACATGGATATTATACTAGTTGAATAATCACATGTTATAACAATAGATAATCTTATAATGATGGAATTCATATTATCAAACATCATAACCACATAGTCAAGGCCAATTTTCAATACTACAAATACAAATATTTTCAAGTCCTTGTTCAAAGACACATTTTTGTCTCAAGATACCCACTAATGCATCAACGGGCTATATAAGGCCTCATCTATCACTTACTGTGTAAAATACGTTCATCAAATGAAAAGGATGAAACATAATAAAAAAGCATTCATATTAAACTATTATATGAAATTTTAATAATTTAACCATAATCATGTAATGAAATAAAAATAGAAAATTCACAATCCAACATATCATGAAAGAATAAATACAATATGGAGTGTTATATCATAAAAAATAAACATAAATTAAATATAAAATCCAACAATAAATGTGGACACCCATGAAATCAATCCATAAATTATTTCAGAGAAATATTTCATTCTACTTTGAAATCATTGAAAGTCACATATTGTAAAATTAATTTTTTATTTTGAAAATATTTTTATATTTTTGTAAGGGAATATTTGAAGGTGTTTTAATGGAATAAAATAACCTCACCCACTGTATAATTTGAAAACAAAATTATTTCCATAAATTTTTTTAAAAAACATATATGTGTCAATTTTGACAAAATTTATTATTTGGTTTTCGTGAAAGTTATCACAAAATGAATACTTCAGAAAAAATATAGAATCTTACTTGACATGTCATATTAAACAAAAAAATTCTTGGATGGTATCAAATGTTACTATTTACATTATTTTAATATTTATAATATCAATTATTTTAATCTTTCATTAATAAGGTAATTACTCAATCAACATTATGTCATAACTAAATTTAATTATTTAATATCTAAAAATTGTAAATAAATTACTATGATTTTGGAAATATTTTTATCCTTATAATGAATAATTATAGAAGAATTTATCTTCTGAGTAACAATATATTAAAAATGGGTTAGTTATTAATATATGAATTTAACACTATTGCCTATTCTTTAAATACAATATTATAATATTTGTTATCTAATACAAGTGCTCCTGAAATTTTTTTTAATTTAATTATCTAATAAATTTTAAAGGATAAGTGAGAAACCCCTTTTCCATCAAAACAGCCGAAATAATATACCATAAAAGAACCCCAAGGAAAATATTGTTCCAGCCTCTCCCCAGAAAGCCATCATTAAAATTCCTCCACCAAAGCATTAGAACTCTACAAACAGTCCCATACAAAGATGTTAATACATGGAACCAATGGACAAGCCATACCCCCTCTTTCTTCTACTCCAAGTGCCATGTCGAAGTGATAGCCTTATGATATGACACTCATCTAATGAAGAACCATGTTACATGCTCGAATTAGAATACCAAAATTCCCATCGAGACACACAAATAGAAAAATAACATCCTCATTTCCAAAAACATCATGAAAAAGTGATCAAAAAAGAATTAGTTGGAAAAGTGGAAATGAAGATTAGTTTAAAATAAATTTCACTCTTCTAGAGTCCATATCCCTAATCACGTTATAGGATATAGTGATAACCAAAGTATGTGGATCTCCCCTTATCAGATCTTCAAATGAAGAAGTAAATTTATCACAGACCTGAATGTACTCCTCGATCCTTATCATCCCCTTATTGAAGCTCGCAACCAGGATTGTTTCCTGTTTTTCAACCAAATATACTTTTCCTCATTATGATTCACTTCAATATCCCGGCACAACATCATGGCTCATTCCACTTCTGAGGCATTGAGAAATAACACATGCTCTATCAACTCATCATCTGATCATAAAATCAACTCCTATGATAGTTCTGGCTGACCAGGTGGTTCCAGTTGACACCTAACCCCACTATCAGACTTCTAATAAATTTTATTTTTTGCTGAATGAATATTTATTGGAGTCAACAAAGAGGAGTAATCCTTCCTACCCATCCTCCTCTTATTTCACTTGTTGCTACTCAGACTGGACTACCCAATAGATAATCCCTTACTATCTTCAATGGGTTTCTCCACCCAGCCTCTAGTAGTACAATATGGATATTCAGGGTCAATGTTACAATCCACCATATTGAGTCCATCAAGGCTCTTCCTATTCATTTCATATCCCTCAACAGAATAGGTGATTCATCTCTCAACCCTACCTCAGAACGTCTTTTGAACCTACTAGTCAAGATGGTTGGGGTCTGAGTTGAGGAGTCTGCACCCCCTAGCAGATTGGAGGGACTCTCAAGGAACTACCACAGCTAGTTGAACAAATAAATATCATTTGGACTGTATTAGTGTTTTGTGACTACTTTCCACATGTAAGAACCCATGCCAGCCTCCAGACTACATTCCCTTACCTCGTTGCTGGTATATTTCTCCACACCCAGCAGCAAGAACCTATCTTCACTACCATTATCATCACCTCCTATATCCCTCTATCCCATTCCATCCTCCTAAAAAGTTCCTGAAGTCTTTACCTGAAAGAAGGATGCCATCCGGGGTGGTTCTATGACCTCCTAATAACCAACCTTCAACAATTTTTTTATTACCCTACACAACTTCAATGCATGCTCCTGAAAACAGACTTATATGGAATGTCCCATCCATCCACATGAAAACAAATAGTCCTTTCAACTCTCATAAACAACATGCTGCTTGAATCTGTACTCCACTCCAATCAGGATCCAAAAAAAATTGAAGGGAACTATAGACACATCGACCACGACACAGACTCCCGGATTCACATGGTTTCATTACATGTGATCCAGTTCAGTTATTTTAATTATATTAATTCATTCCTATAATTCTGAATAATCATTCTAATTATATTTATTATCCATTTAAATATTCACCTAATAAATTATTCACTTATAATAACCTCATGATCTTGACACCAATTATTCTAACCAACTGAATAAAATACACTATAAGTGGTTGAGTGAAAACATATGTGACCATTGTATTTTAATATTATTATAAATATACTTCAAATGACGTCTTTTATTATTTGATCATAATAGAATCAATGAAAAATTTAACAGAATATAAAATTATAAATATGATTTGAAATTAATTTTTCAAGTTAGACCAGTAATAGATACATCCATAGTGTATACATTAATGAAGTCTCATTATGGAGAAACAATACTCATATATGGGTCTAAAAATAAGTAAGGTAACCACCTGAATTCAAGTCTTTCCCCAATAGATTATCTCACCATAGTGTATATCATGACATTGTATACATGAAACCCTAATTCTAGGGTATCTAAAAAGAATATACACAATATGTTCAAACAAAAAATTATCCTTGGTATTCCTACTATGACTCAATATCTTAAAAATAGTCCCCATCCATGATCTTTAATAATTTATTTGATGCAATCTAATTCTATTTTGATAAATAATTTTTCCAATAAAAAATTATATTTAAAAAAATATATATATTACAAATGACATTAATAACATGGATTAAAACTTTTTAATTCATCCAAAATTTAATTCCAGATGTTTCCTATTGAATATACCTCAAAAAAATAAATAATAGCTTAATAAAAACCTCTTTGTAACTGCTTAATTGATAAAAAATTAATTTTTTTAATTTTTTATTTTATTTTATCATATATCATTATTGAGTGATTATAGGTATTGCATATTGATTCACATTAGTTATGAGTTTCACTAAAAAACATGGTCATAATTGAACTTTCATCCACTAAAATTACATTAACACCTTAATTTTTTTCATTATAATTCATTATGAAAAAGATAATGTTTCATATTGGTCCCTTCAACAATATACATCTTCAAAAAAACACACATTCAAAAAAACATGTAACAATGGAGTAGTTATTTGTATTGTAAAATAGAATACAATTTTGTTTTGAGACATGCAGTTAATTCAAATATTTCATCATTCATATTTAATGGTTTCCACATTGTGGTGAATGAAATATATCCACTATCAGACAAGACAGAAACTATGGCCTAAAAAAACAATAAACATTTGATTTTGTCTTCATTCAAAAAATAAATCAATTATAGACCAAGATTAATCGATTATTACAACTATATAAAAAAAATTCTATTAATTTTCTAGTACGTGGATGAAAAAATACAATACTACACCCATTTTTTTGTTAACGTTCCTCAAATAATGAATTTTATTATATGATCCATAGTAAAAACTATTATTTTATTAAAAATTAAAATTATAGAAGAAATATGTTCAAAAAAGTTATTTAAAATTTCGAATATCCTTATAAAATTTTCCAATTTTTTTTTCAAAAGAATTTCGACTTGTTATAATTTTCAATGGTTTTGTATTATATGGAATGTGTGAAATGGATATACTTTTATTTCATGTTAATGAAAAAATTATTTAATAAAAAATATTATTTCTAACACTACAAAAAATATTTATTATTTAGATAACGTATTTCCAAATAGTAAATTTTATTTCAAAAATAGATAATGAAATTCCCAATTTTAGTATATAAATTTATTGGTTTAAGAAAAATTCTTTTGGATATATTGTATTTTTTCATAAAAACATAGAAAAAATTAAATAGAAAATTGTTATGTAATCAATAAATTTACGAAACCGATGATTAAATATCAAATAGAATGAATTGAAACCATGCGTATTAAAATTGTATAGAATTTTATATAACCAACACTTCCAGAGGGTATATACACATTTTTTTAAAAAGAATTACCCCTTAATTTTTATAAATACCCATACATCCTCATGTTGGAATAATTAATAAACTATTAACGAAATATTTTTTTCTATTACATCTCAATATTTAATCAATTATTATTTTTATGTTGTGTGTTGTTATACCAAATGTATTATGATACTATTTAGAAAGGCAATCATATAATATATATTATCATTATTTTTAATTTTTATTTATTTTTAATCTACCTAAATTTTCACATCATAAATAATTAAGGTATATTATATCATAAATATATGGTATTATGAATTAGATACTACCATGATCCATCATTATATCATCTTCTTAAGTCATTACAGTTTTAAAATATTTCAAAATCTATAATCTCTATTATAATTGATGGGTATAAGGACTAAGAATTGATTTAGACTATATATCATGTTCATGTTCTATAGGTTCCTTGATTAATGAAATATTATTTAAATTAATTAGTCCCTTAGTGTTGAATATTTTGAAATTACAGTTTCCCCATTGTGTTTTTAACTCAAAATGAAATAAAATAATTGTTTATTTAAAAATTATAGGGTGCATTTATATCATTTAATTAGTCACCAAACACTAAATACTATTCTATTTCTAAATTAATACTTATTTATATCCTTATGAAATGAAGGTAACTTTTCATATTACTCTTTTAAAATTCCATTGATTTACATATATTCCATTTTATTTTCAAATATGTATATTATTTAATATGGATAATTGATATAAACATATAATTTTATATTATTTAGTAATATTATAGGACCCTACCAAATGGAATCTAAATAATGTTTTTACAAAATGTTATGGACTACTTTTCCATGATTATATAAGGCGATCCTTTATTAGGAATTTGATATGTATTATTTATCTATTATTTTAATAAAACTGTAAAATTCAAATTATTTTGTGTTATATTGGGGTTGAAATTTTATATCCTCTAGATGTTTCATTAGGTCTCACTAAATAATATATTCTATTGGAATATCCTTGTTATGTATTTATGATTCCCTAGTAGATGGTCTAAGTGGTAAGGTTATAGTGTCTATCATTTTTCATTCTATCCTCATGTGATGTTATTACATTATTCCTAAAATTATTTATATGTATTTTTTTGATCCAATTAATTTTTATTCTTGAGTTTTGGTTAATATAGGATTAGAATAATTTTTCGAGGGATTTTATTTATTCCATTTTTATGATATGATAATTTCATTCGGTAAATCCTGAAAAGATCATATGTGATCACCCAAGATATGTTTTCACCATTTCCGATAAATACACTAAAATTGTATAATATAATGATGTATAATATATTTTTAGGTATTTTATGTTGTAGTTTATGCATCCGAAGTAATATAATGTTCATGAATGTATGTAATATCATAAGACTACTAGTATTTTTGATTTCTTCTAATTTAACGATAATTAATTACATTCCTTAATATTTAAAGACCAAAAAATTTAGGTTGATGGTGTTGTGTATACACTATTGGTAACAAAAAATCTTATTATAAACAAAATTATCTAGATTTTTAAGAAAAAATTTTATAAGAAAATAATTTTGATTGACTATTAAAAAAATTATAGAATGTATATCATACATTATATGTATTTGTAATAAATTTATATAAATTATGTACTATTATATATAATTTATCTTATTATTAAAAAAAATATATAATAATTAAGTCTCTCAAATTGATTTCTAATGTAAAATAAATGTCCACTTCTGATCACATAAGGTATGTATGGATATCCCTATTGAAAAATAAAATTAATTATCCATTATAGATGATAAAATTATCAATATATTGGTGTAAATGACAAATATTAAAATAAATTACCTATCAAGAATGGAATAAATAGTTAAATATAAATATAGTGTACAAAATCAATTTTTGAAATATAGAATCATAATTAATTATTTAGTGGAAGTAACAATAATATTTATGGAAGAATTTATAATTACTATATATGATATTAACATTATTTTGATTCATTAATATGGAAGTGAAAATTATTGAGTAATACATTTAAGGGGTAGTATAATCAATAAAATTATTTTATTACAAACACTGTAGATGAAGATATAGAAAACATGGAATGTAATAAATAATAGGAAATATTCCTTGATACATATTTTCATTAGGTGAAACAAATCGACATGGAATGGAATTATAAGAATATATGATAAAAGAAAGATTGAAATTTTACTAGGTACAATTACATATTTACGTTTTTAATGTGACAATAATAAAAGATAGTGTTTTTTGAATATATTTATCTTTCAAAAAATAATTTTTTGATAGCTTCTGTTATATGGAACACCGAGATAAAGGAATCTAGGATAATATATTAAAAAATTATTATTTAATTTGATAGTAATTTGTAATACATTTTATTAGAGATTATCAATAGAAAAAACTAAATTATGAAAAATATATCATTTGTTATAAATTTATTTTAAATGAAATTAATCATCATTTGGAAGCAAGGTAAATTTGTTTCTCAAAATATATATTTTACGCATATTCTGTTCATATCATAATGAATTAAATTAATCACTATTAGAGAATGATTTTTATGAAATTTTTATATTACATCTTTAATTAATTATTTCGACAATATTATAATGTTTTTTATGGTCTGATATAGAAATGAATATTGTTTTATGATGAAAAATGTATTTCATTAAATGGTTTTTATCTTTTTTATCACAATTATATTAAAATGTGTTAGTTCCACAAAACATATTTTAAATTTGAATACTATATTCCATATTTAAATTTTTATGTCTAAATTCCATAAAATGGTCCCTTTTATCTTCCAAAAACTTTTTTGGAAACCATAGAAATATTTCTCACCTATGTAAGGGTAAAATAGGAAAAATAGTTTTAAAATATCTGGATAATGATTTAAAATTTGTCCAATACATTCAATTACCATATTTTATTATTATCGCCTGTATATTTCCTTAAATTTCACTAATATAAGTAATATTTTCGCCGTATTTATTAAAATATGACCACTATATTTACTTAAGAAAAGAAAAATAAAAAAATGCCACCCCCTTATATTTATATATTTCATATCCTTTCTCATAGGGAAGAAATCAGGTTTTGACTAATTATTATTTTTTATTTACATAATAAAGTAATTTCTTTATTATATTAATTTATTTTTGGTATTTTATAAATATATAATTATTTTCCATTCTTACATAATGACAATATAGTTTCTCTTCAAGTAATATAAATAAAATAAATTATTTTTAAAATATTATAATTAATGAAATTTGAGTGAGTTATAGTGTTCCAAAATTTCTTTACATATATATGAAATAATTAGAGAAGTGTGAAAAGATTATATTTTAATTCAACAATTTTAATTTTTTTCTTTATATTGAAATAAAATGAATACATACAAAAATAAAAATAATGTTATTTTATAATAAATAATATATTAATAAATGATTTAAAATTGAAAAATAAATTATTTTATTCTATAATGTGAATAGAATATGGTTGGAAATATCATATATGGTACATTTATTAGTCATTATTCCATTTCTATTAACATTCATAACCCTTTATGATCGAAATAAATGTTATCATGGTTAAGATCAAAATTGAAAAACTAAGGGATTAATAAAAAAGATAATAATTAAAATTATAGAAAAACATATCAAAATATCATCAGATGGTGTTGTTTAAGACTTAATCTTTTTTTAACTCAAGATCATATAGAATAATTTTTATTTAGAATTATTTGACAATAATTTAACCTTTTAAGAAATTCCAACTATGTAAGCTCCCTCTGTTTTAAATGGACACCTATCCTTAAATTAATATACACAAAATAGATCCTTCGAGCTCAATAAGGCCCTATAAAAATCACATTTATACATCCATATACATGTTTTATAAGTTATTATCTCCCAAAATTCAAACACTAAGGTATATAAGAGAAGACACAAAATAGTTATTTTAATGAATATGTGTTCAGCTTAACAGGTATCTTTATTATATTAATTCATCATTTACCTACACTAAATGATGATATATAAAAGAAAAACATAAAAAATAATAAAAAATATATTAAATTTCATTATAATAAATAAATCACCATAATATATCCTATATCATGTCAAATGTAATGTTAATTTATCAATCCTTCCTACATACAATTTATTATCCTCGCAAAGCAATATAGTTAATTTTTTAAATAACATTATGAATTATTTATAACAATTTCAAATTTAGAATATTATTACCACAAATAAAATTTAAAAGATTAAATAATGATAAATCAATTTTATAAGGTTTAAAATAAATTCCCTGTCCATTTATCATCTCCACTTCTATAAAAACATTCTAGTGGTCATTGTTTTCTTCAAATACCATCTTTAGTGCCCTAATAGGTGGTTTTGAAGAGAGGCATCGAAGAAGAGGTAATATCCTTTATCGATCCATTCAAATTTATTTCTTATTCTATTTCTTCTTCATTCTTTTTATAATTATAAATTAATAACATCAGTATCACTCATATAATTATATGTTGTTATAAATATGAAAAAAGTAACCAATTTCAACATATATCCATCCTACGGAAAATGAAATCACTACGCGTGTGTACGTACGGAATACCGTCTCCACTACGTGGTGTAATCTGTTTTCCACCACCACCTTACATGGATGGTTATAATGGTGGAAAGAATAAATATATATGATTGTTATAACATGATAATGATTCTGAGATATTTTATCATCCACTCCAATACCTTTAAATAATTATGGGAATGATATCGTTGCTCGTGTGTACGTATAGCTTACCATCCCCACGATGCGATGTGATTCATTCTACATGATCATAATTAGACCATGATTATACAAACAAATTGAATTAATAAATCTGATATATATTATACTACTACCACTCTTTAAATAATGTATCTATAACCTAAAAGGTGGAATACAAATTTATTCGACAAAACAAACATAAGAACATAAAGCAATGTACACCTGAATAACAAGTAGAAAAGAAATATTACTAATAATAAGATAAGATTATGACCATATATAATAAAATAAAAATGATTATTATTAATTAATATTTTATTAAAATTATTTAAATCATTATATAGGATGTTCAGGCACGTACAATGCATATCAGACCGTAGGTTAGGGAAAATCTCGCAATCTCATTTTTATCCGAGATTGATTATACTTCAGAATTTACTGGGGCATATTTATCATCCAAATTCATGTTTCAAAGATATGTAATACTATTTCTATCCTCATACAATATTTTAAATTTAATTTTACCTATTAATGAATTTTTAGTAAAAGATATGAAAGGAATCTATTGTCATTTTCAGTACGAGATACTTCAGAGTTTTCCGGCCAAAGTATGAGAATAATGTTTTTTAAAATATACAACATGAATGGATTTTTATGATTTCATATAACATTATCTTCATGGATTTCCTTTACATTTATTCATGTTTAGTTTCAATTAAATTCTTCTAGTTTTAAATTGTAATACATGTTGAGAAAAGAAAAAAAAATTGAAGTAGGAAGGATATTTTCCTCAAGAATGTAGTTCAAGTGTTTTATCAAAAATATTCCCCATATAATATAATATAGTGTTATGCTTTTATCCCTCAAATTCCATTGATTTGATTATGTTATTATGGAATTATTTCTATGAAGTCCTTTTATCCTACATGGATTATGTTATATTGGCATGATGTTATAGAATCCCATTATTATTACATGGGATATGCTCTGATGTATGATTTATGATTTTGTGGCACTCATAAGAATGGATTAATTATGAGATGGGTGGGACCTATATCTCCCTCCAATTAATTGGGTGAAGATTTATATCTCATGAGATAGACATGGCTGGAACGACAAGTTAATCCGGTTCAGTGATATAGGACTGCAACGAGTTTTAAACTCAGTTCAGTAATGGACTTTGCACGCTATGATGGACTTCGAAATGAGTCATGACTAATATGAAATTATTTTCTATGATTATTTTTGTATTCCATAAAGTTTCATGTTTTATGTTATGATTATTGTTATTACATTTCACTACTATGATTTATCCCATGTCATGTTATTATGGTCACTTTTACAGGTTATGATATTCAAAATGTTATGTTCTTATGAAAATGATATGATTGATATTTCCATTGTTTACCCATACTGACCAATTGAGCTCACCCTTTCGTATTTTTTCTTTTCCCCAAGTCAAGAAGAAGTGTGTTAATTAGGGTATGCCAAAAGGAACTCTAGATATGATGAAATAAGCGGGAGATAATGAAGATGATTTATAAACCAGTTTTTAATGTTTCCTACTTTCTAAATACACTACACCTATACGGTCCTATAAAGGTTTAGTAATATTTTTTAATAAGTATGCTTCAATTATGAAGTAACAACAATGTCTGTAAATTAAGGGTCATTATATTTGTTATTAGAGGATAGGTATAGTCAACCTTTTGAAACTACGATGTGAAATCTTCTGTAAGAAGCCTATGGATATGTCTAAGCATAGAACACAATATTAGTGTTTCAGAAATGGCCATGAATAACCTATGACAAGACCTAATTTGTGAAATTTTATTCTTGATTATGTTGTTTTCCAGTTATGATTAGTGTTTCTCACACTATGATTCTTGGTTTTAGTCAATGGTTGGAACCTGAAGGAACCCTATTAATCCAGAATGCGATGGGAAATGCAATGATTGTACCCCTGAGCAGCCAAACGATATGGGTGCTGTAGAAAATTATTGTAGCCATGCTCACACAACTTTCTCAAAATATGAATCATGTAGTACATCCAAATTAGAAAAGGAAGGAGCAACATTCTGTTGAATCCTTCATGACATAGCTTCCACCATTATTCAGCGGGCCATCTGATCCATTAGTAGTAGAAAAATGGATTAGTACCATCGAGAAGTTATATTCAGTTCTACAATGTTCTGAACGTGATAAATCCATCTTAGCAGTATATCATTTGGAAGGTGAAGCTGATCATTAGTGTAATCTTATCAAGAATATGAGGCAATTAGATGAAATTGAGTCCATGGAATGGGACGATTACAAGAACATATTTTTTAATAAATTCATCCTTCATATTCATCAAACAATGATAGAGAAGGAGTTTCTTGAACTGATGAAAAAGGATGATGAATCTGTTCGTACCTATAAAGAAAATTTTACAAGGCATTCAAGGTATGTTTCTGGGATTATTATCCATCCTGAGAGTAAGATCGGTCAATTATTTAGTGTCTTAAAATCATGTCTCTGAAGGTCATTAGCCATATGGGACTTCAATAGCGATGAGTAAATTGTTCGATGTGATCTAAAGGTTGAGATGGATATTGGAGTAACTCATTAGTCAAATGGGTTTGATAAGAAGAAGAAAATTGAATTTTACAAAAAACTAAAGACCACACTTAAAAGATGATGAGTTTTCCCTTATTCTTAATGTGTGGAAGGATACATGTAGGTAATTGTCTTAATGGGACAATTAAATGATATATGTGTGGAAAATATGGTCATCGAGAAATTGAATGCCGATGTGATGGGAAAAGATATCTAATGATGTGAACAAAGAAAAGGCTACACAGAATGCAACTCATACACATCAATGATACATATGTAATGAAATGAGGAATTATGCCAATCAATTCCCTAATCCAATTGTTGTTGAGGATGATAGACATAAAAAAACTCTTAAGGAAAATGTAACGACCCATCCTCGGGGCCCGTGCCATGACTACCGCAAGCCCGCCATCCATAGGCCATGGGCTGGCGACTAACACCAAAGGTGTAAATCCCGATAGAAAGGGAAGGAATTTCCATTATGAAACATAAACACACATAACCAGAGTACAAGTAGAATCAAACACTAAGTAATGCAGTTTAAAAAAATTGCTGAATGTAAAAAGGGGCTTGAAATAAAATCCCAACAGTAAGGAACATCTACAACTGGAAGTAAAGTACAACTAAAAAGACAATAGCTGAATGGTGAAACAGCTCCTGGATCATCCGCTGGCTTTCAACCTGAAGGGTAGGTACATATGTCCTCCTCATAACTCCTCGTCTATCAGCCTGCTCTATGTGACTTCATTACAAGTGTCTACATATAGGTACCTTCCAGTCCTCGTACTCTCTTCCTCGTTCAGCGTTGTCCATCGTCTGCATCCAACACAACGAGGTGCGTGCATTGCTTGTACAGGGTTGAGTATAATGATACACAGTAGGGACCCCAAGACCCTCAAGGTCTCACAAAATCTATCAAAGATAAATCACAAAAAAATATTTCAATAGATAACTTTTACTTATGTATATGCCCATACATATTCCTAAGTTATCAGGGAACCCATCCCAATCATGAGAAAAACACAAATGTCATTGACTCGGCTCAAACCAGGATTTTTATTCATGATGATGAAAACATGGCTGCTGGAGAACTCCTCCTTTGTCGAGCGCAGTAGTCCTGCCATGACTCTGAGGTGCTACTCACTAACCTTAGACTACTTAGGTACCTCTCCTGTCGAGTACCGCGGGTCAACCACCTCACAAAGTAGTCCTTCCCCCACTATTGGTCTTCCACGTCACACAATAGTGCTCCACCCTCACAGCCTATTGAGTTACTCCTCCTCTCGAGTATCATGGGTCTACCACCTCACAAAGTAGTGGTCCTCCTCCATGGGTCTTCCACCTCAAAATGTAGTGCTCCCCACTGGGCTATTCATGTCACTCTTAATCAAATCAGACAAGCAGTAATCACTACTCAGCTAGCTACAAGGTCATCGTACTCTGTTTTCTCATCTCTGAGAGGATCTGCTCCATGAGAAATTGGTCTATACATCCTAGTGTTACATAATCTCACATTCATGTATCTCAAAGGACCGCCTCGTCATAGGTGTCTCAACGCAACAGATGGTGCGTCAATCGGACGTCCGGTCTGTGAGTTATTTGCATTTCTGTTCTAGGGGCCCGGTTGGATTTTGGGTACAATCAAACCAGTCCATACTCTAAATCCATCCAAATATCAGGTGAAGTATTCGAAAATAACAGTCTCATCATGAGGAATCCAACATAGTTGATGGAATTTCAATCAGACGTTTGATCCTTAAGTTATAAGAATTTAAGCTCCGAGGGCCCGGTTGGAATTATGCTCGTTCCAAACCCAGTTATTTTCCAATGTCTCCAAATACTCACTTAGAGTATCGCAAAAAGTACCGCCTCATCACGAGGGTCCTATTGTCATAGACTGTTCATTGATCGGATGTGTGGTCTACATGTTTTTCACATTTAAGTGAAATCAGGCCCGGTCTATGAGACCCGATGGGCTGACGGGTCGGGTTGACTCAGTGTTGGCAGGTCCGACCCGATAAAGGGTTCAGACCGGCCTGATGCGTCGCGCAACCTTGCCTAAGGTGCGTGGCCTAGCCAGGCCTGGCATGACCCGGCGTGGCTCGGCATGGCGTGCGGCCTGGCTAGCTCGGCCAGAAGCCCGATCGGTCTGAGGGGCGTCGCCCCTTGCATGTCCGAACCGGATGTGCCAAGCAGTGCTGCCCTTCCCAAACCGGCCGACCAAGCCGGCCGACATTCTGGCGCATGTGGCCCGCACGGTGGGCCGCAGCTCTTCTGGCACATTTCCCTTCTTGTGCCGCATATTTGCCCCATCCATCCAGCCGATGGGCCGGCAAAATTTCTATCACGTCGCCCTCCTGGCATCGCGGCTCCCCTTCGCCGTGCCGGCCAAAGGGTTGGCCTGTCCTTCCGCCGAAGCGGCCCGCAAAGTGGGACGTGGTTCCAGCTGCACAGCCAGAGTGACGGTGCTAGCTTCTTTCACTGTGGCCTACGCTAGCCACAGTTCCACATCCTCGGCACGACACGACGACACCATGCTTCCTCCGCTGCAGCCCACTTGGTCACTAATTTTCAAAGCTTATACGACGGCGGCCCTTGCGCTGCCGGTCTCTTTCGTGTTCCACCTCCGATATTCTATTAAAAAAATATCATGTTTTAGAGGAGGGTAGTCGGACCTTGTTCGATCATCCCATGCCCTCCGCATTAAGCGATAGAAATATACCGAGACAATCAATGATATACAACGACGAATCGAGGAACAATTTTAATCCATTAAAATTGAACATAACCTCTACCTTGAAAATGGTTTTTTTTCATAGACGTGGAAAGGGTTGTAGCTCCGTCGAATTCTGGAAAGAACATTGATTGTTGGCGAGTTCCCCGCGATTATAATTCCTCCATTTATGTAGAGGAATAAAAGGAAGCACATCGTTGATCTTCATGGAACCGGGGTTCTTCGTTGAAGAGGCATCATTCTTCAACGAAAGTGGAATTCTCTTCTTCTTCTTCCTCTTCACAAGAGTTCTCTCAAAATACCACTTCCCAACAAGTGCCAAAGAAAAATAATACGCCAATCCTATTATTTTATTAAGACTAGAAATTTAAATTTCTAAATTTAAATCACTTAATTAATTATTTGAATTGGATGAAATTATTAATTAAGGTGTGTTGGCAAGAGTTAAAGAGGGAGAGAGAGGAAAGGATGATTTACACAATTAAAGGAGAGTTAGCAAATTAATGAAGGTGGTTTAAGGGCATTCGGGGAAAATGAAAGGATGGGGCTCATGTGGGACCCACCTCTCATATAACCACACATGGGGATTTGGGTGGTTGGGTGCTCCTCCAACAACATCCCATGGGAGGTTTTAACTTCCAAGGTTAGAAAATAAAATTTTTCAACAATTTTAATTATTCTAAACTAATTCCCCAATTAATAATTCTCATGATGCTTAAAAAACAATTTTACTAAAGGTCCCTTTATGCAATTATCGGCGTTGGGAGTTCATCAGTACCCTCAGATTTCAATTCTGAGCAACGGTTCAAAAGATAGAAAAACGCACTCGTTCGCTTACTGAACGTAGCCGAGCTAAACTTCTGAAATTGATTACGGGCACACCGGGCCTCAGAATCAATTGCCGTTAGAAGCCACAGACTCGAAAAATTCCAAAATAATTATTAAACAAATTTCCTTGAAATTTATGTGTCTTTACTGTCAAAGTTAAAGGAAAGTCACATGAAATTTCTATCGGAAATGTGGAGTATGATAATGAAGTGGTGAAAGGTACACATACCATCCACTATAAAGTAAAAAATGTATTATTCGATTATGGATCAACCCACTATTTTATTTCTGAAGAATTTTCACTAAGGGTACCATAGTACTACCCGAACAATTAGGAGTTGAGTTAGCTGTGACAGCTTCTAATGGCACAACGGTTGCATCAAAAGTTTACAATTCTTCTCCGATTGATTTTTGTGGGAAACTGCTTCCTGTAAATCTTGTGATCCTTCCAATAGTGTAATTTTTTTTATTCAAGTCATGGGTTGGATTTCGTTATATGGATCTCATATCAATTACCAAAGAAGGGAAGTCACATTTAATATTCCTAATCAATATTCGATCATCTATTGATGCATGTATGAACATAAACATCCAATTGAAATTTCATCCATCTTATGGGTCTTGATTTATATAAATAAAGGTTATTTATCTCAAATATCTTGAAAGAATCTCACAATTAAAAATATTCCCATTGAAAGAGAGTTTGATGATTTCTTTCCAGAGGAATTGTCAGGTCTTCCACCAAATCGTGAAGTTGAGTTTTCAATAGAACTCATACAGGGTGTTATGACCATTTCAATGACACATTATAGAATGGACCCAATTAAGTTGTAGGAATTGATGAAGAAACTCCAATAAAAGCATGATAAGGGATTCATATGCCCTAGTACATTACCTTGGGGAGAACCTATTCTATTTGTTAAGAAGAAATATGGATCAATGAGACTCTGCATGGATTATAAAGAACTTAACAAGATCACTATCAAGAAAAATATCTTCTCCCATGCATTTATGACTTATTTGACCAACTATGCAAGGATCAATAATTTTCCAAGATTGATTTTCATTCAGGGTATCATAAATTAAGGTTCAAAAAGGTGGATATATCAAAGACAACTTTCCATAGTAGTTATGGACACTATGAATTTATAGTGATTCCATTTGGCCTTACTAATTCCCCTGTAATATTCATGGATATAATGAATAGAGTCTTTAGAGACTATCTTGATCAGTTTTTGGTGGTGTTTATAGAAGATATTATTATCCATTCAATGAGAAAAGAAGAACATGTAGATCACTTGAGAATTGTTTTAAAGACACTATAAAAGGAGAATCGTTATACAAAAATTACCAAGTGTGAATTTTGGCTTCAAAAAGATTCATTTTTGGGTATCATAATCCCAAAAGAGGGGATATCTATTGATCTATGAAAAATAGAGGTTTTAGAAAGATGATCGATACCAAAAATAGTAACTATAATCAGGAAGTTTTCATGGTTGGATAGATATTATCCATATTTTGAGAAATATTTTTCTCGATAATCTAATCCCCTCACTAGGTGACCCAAAAAGGAGATATGTTTGTTTTGACGGAAGCGTGTGAAGGGAATTTTGAGGAGTTAAAATGAAGGTTATCCAATGCACATGTTCTCACACAAACTTATAGTATATAAAGGTTTGTGATCTACAGAGAAAAATCCAAGAAGGTATTTGGGTGTGTTCTCATGAAAAATTATATAGTGATAGCTTATGCCTCATGACAATTGAAAATACATGAGCGAAATTACCCAACTCATGATTTGGAGTTGGTTGCGGTAATAATTGCATTAATGATTTGGAATATTTATCTTTAAAGTCAAAGGTGTTATATTTTTACAAATCCTAAAAGTTTAATGTATTTTTTCACAAAAAAGTACCTGAATATTCACCAAAGAAGAATGTTGGAGATGATTAAGGATTATGAATGCTCATGACATTATCACAATAGGAATGAAAACAAGGTGTAAAATGCATTAAGTCGACAAGACAATGCTATTTTATACCTGATGAGGATCACAAAAGATACAATATTTCTAGATTTACAAAGGATGGATCTTGGAATTATAATTTAAGGAGAAAAATATGATATTTCTCAAATGAATGTTCAACCATCTATACATGTGGATTTTAAAGTGTCACAGAGAGAAGATGTAGAGTTACAAAAGAAGGTGTGAAATGTTCATGAATTCCAAATTGATTGTGATGAAATAATAAGGTTTGGGAAACGGGTTCTTGTTCCTATTATCCTAGAATTAATGAAGGAAATATTCGATGAGGCTCATATTTTTTCATTATCTATTCACCCTAGAATCAAGAAGATGTATAGGGACCTGAAACTGTGTTTCTGGAGTGATGGCATGAAAAGAGATGTTGCAGAATATGTCTCTCGATGCTTGGTTTGTCAGGAAGTTAAATATGAGAGATAGAAGTATAAGGGGATGTTATAAACATTACTCATACCATAATTGAAATTGGAAAACATCACTATGGACTTTGTCACTGGACTTCATAAAACATCCAATGGAAATAATTCTATCTCGGATATAGTTGAATGTCTTACGATGTTAGAAAACCTCATTTCGATTAGAGAGGATTTGTTTATTGATCAGATTTCCATGATATATGTAAAGGAAGTGGTATGATTTCATGTAGTACCACTATTCATTATATCTGATTGGAATCCAAGGTTTACCTCAATGTTTAGGCGAAGTCTACAACATACTCTAGATAAAGAGTTGATTTTCAGCACTGCTAATCATCCTCAGACAGACAGTCAGTCTAAGATGAAAATTCCAACCTTGGAAGACATGTTGAGAGATTGTTATATGTATTTCAAAGGTGGTTGGGATAAACACCTACCTTTGGAGTAATTTTCTTATGAGAATAGGTTTCAATCCAGTATGCAATGGGGTCTTTATCAAGCTCTATATGGAATGAAATGCAGAAATCCAACTTGTTGGGATGAAGTTGGGGAAGGAAAGATATTAGGAAATGATCTTGTTTATGAGTTGGAAAAAATGGTCTAACCTATTCAAAAACACATAAGAGCATCTTAGAGTTGTAAAAAAAATTATGTTGTCAACCGAATAAAATACCTAGAGTTTGACGTGGGTGACAAATCATTCTTACAAATATATCCTTGGAAGAGAGCAATGAGATTTGGAAAGAAGAGAAAGTTGATCCATAAGTATATTTATCATTTTGAAATACTGGATCGTATTGGGAACGTATCTTACCGATTGGAACATACAAAAAATATCTCTCAAGTTCATGATGTGTTCCATGTATCTCTCCAGAGAAATTACATACCTAATCCTTCACATGTACTTAGCTGGGTTGTTGTACCACTGGAGCAAGATCTTTCTTATGAAGAACATCCGATAAAGATTCTGGATCATAGTGAAAAAATTCTATGAAATAAGACCACTTTCCTGGTTAAAGTTTTATAGAGGAACCAGCAATTAGAAGAAGCTATATGGGAACTTGATGAAATGATTAGGGAGATATATATGCATCTGTTCATTATGCAGTGACGAATTTCCAGGGATAAATTTATTTTAATGGGGGTATATTGTAACACCATGATATTTTATGAGAAATAAATTTTTAATGTCTTATTTTATAAAAAACAGAAACAAAATATTTCATTACACACAACACTTTCTGGGCTTGCATTACAAGAAAAAGAAACCTTCCTCGATAGCTTGTGTAGTATGCAATACCGAGTTTCACTAAAAAATAATATATTATTATAATATTTCAACTAGCCGTTATGAATATTTTTAAATTAATTGTAAATTTTATAAATTTATAATTCATCTTACAAATTTTCTAGAATGAGATATGAAAACAAAATCAATTTTCTTGATAAATGAATTATTTTTCAAAAAAAAGCAGTTTTACAACCTTTTGATGGCGCACTTATTTTAAATAAAATTTTTGACAAGCATATAAGTTAAATTTTAAAAAATAGACCTCTTATTTTTAATCATAATATACAAATTTATATTGGATAATTTTTTGATACTATTTTGATATCTTTCAATTTTTGATGAATAGTTAAAATATGCAAATTTTTTCTTAAAAAGCAATTTTTTTTCATCAAGATAAATTATATTCCTAAATGATAAAATTTACTTGTTTTAATGTATAAGTAGAAAATATTTTTACTATTTAATATATTTTATTTCATTACCATTAATTTTACGTTGAAATCAAAGGTTAAAACATTTCAATCTTTGACAATGTTTTATCTTTTAAAACAAATTTTCTTAACAACGGGATTAATTTTAAATTAATTACTGCATCTTCTTTATTTTAAATTCTGAAAAATTGATTCCATATTTTGATTTAGTTGGTCCAAGTTATTTTCATACGTTACTTTTATTTTTTTAACATTATTAATAGTAACTACGGTAATTTTTTTACTACAGTTAAAGGAAAATTGGGTAATTCTGGGTAAAAATAAGATGATAAAATTACCCTACCACCTACCAAAACATTATTAGTTGAATAAATGTGGACCCATATCACCTAAGGGTTGTAATAGATTCTTTTCAAGGAAAATTGACCACGAAAATGATATAATTAAAATTAAATCCAAAGAAAGTGGCAACATGTCACTCTATTATATCTTATAAGTATAATAATTTTAATTTAGTGATAAACATGATAAAACCATGAATATAAATAATCACCAGAAATATATTAAAATTATCTACATAATGAGAATTTATTCATCATTTTTATGGATTAAATATTATCATTAACGATGACACCATAGTGCTGTAGAATTTATTTTATTGATTGAAATATCTAATAACTGGTATTAAAAATATTAAACTAAATATTATTTGAACACATTAGAGTTCCACAAAAATATAATAGATAAATATAACTTATTAGGAATCTAATAAATATTTTTTATCGAAAATATTATCTGTGTGTATTTTATTTAAATGCAAATAAATGTATAGTGTCAAAAATAAGACTGTTATTATTTTATAAAAATATCATATTATATAATTGTTTAAAAATCAAAAAAAAATTAAAAATTAAAAGATTGAAATGTATATGGTCTTAAATTTTATAAATTATCCAATTATGGACAATTTAAAACATATATTTAATTATTTATAACATATTAAAATTTATATTATTATTACCACAAATAAAATTGAAGAGATTAAATAAGAATAAATCAATTTGATTAGGTTTTAAATAAATTCCCAACATGTCTAATTTTATTGTGGTTGATGACATTACAACCCTATCTCATCTCATATTAAAATTGAGTAATTTTTGGAGGTTTTTATGTGGGTATTGAAATAATTTTAAATTAATATTTCTTATGTTTCCATTGGTGCCCCTATCCTCCCTTATAAAAGGGCACGTCCTCCCACTCCCCCTCACAAAAATTTGATATTTAAAGTTTGACCAAACCCTGTCGATTTAGATTCTATAATTCCCTAGAATCATACTACAGGTCCTTCTCTTCTTCAAATAAAAACAGTAGTTCCCTAAGAGGAGGTTTTGAATAGGAACGTCGATGAAGAGATAATATCCTTTACCGATCCTTTCAAACGTATTTCTTATTCTACTGCCCCTTATTCATTTGTTTCATTATAAAGTAATACCATAAATATCACTCATATACTGATATGTTATTATAAATATGAAACTAACCTATTTCACCTTCTATCCATCCTACAAAAAATTTAATCACCGCACATGCATTCATACTGAATACCATCTCCACACCATTGTGTAATCTGTTCCCCCCCCCCACCTTACTTAGATGTGTATAATGGTGTAAATAATAAATATATTAATATTATAACATTATAATAAATCTGAGATATTCTATTATCCACTCCAATACCATTAAATAATTATGGGAACAATATCTTCGCTCGTGCGTACGTATGGCTTACCGTCACCATGATGCGATGTGATTCGTTCTACATGATCTTAATTAAACCATGATTATATAAAAGAATTGAATAAATAAATCTGATATATATTATACTACTACCATTATGTAAATTTTGTAGCTATAACCTAAAAAAGGAATAAGAATTTATTTGACAAAACACGCATATGAACATAATGCAATGAATACTCGAATAAGAAGTAGCAGTGAAATATTACTAGTAAGAAGATTTGAATAAGACCGTATGTGATATCATAACAATAAGTATGATTCCGGAATAAGGCAATGAAATTATTTAAATCATAATACCAGAGTTTTGAATACGTACAATGTATATCAAACCTAAGGTAAGTGAAAATATCGCTATCTCATTTTTATCCGAGATTGTTCATACTTCAGAATTGACTGGGGAATATTTATCATCCATAACCATGTTTCCTAAATATGTAATGTTACTTATATCCTAATACATTTTTTTAAATCTGATTTTACCTATTGGTTAATTTTTAGTAAATGATTTGAACGAAATCTTTTGTCATTTTCAATAAGAGTTACTTTTGACTTTTCCGACCAAAGAACTAGAATAATGTTTTTTTAACTGATACGACGTGATTGGAATTTTATGATTTCATAAAAAATTATTTCCATGAATATTCCATTACAAGTTTTAAATTATATTTTCAATTTAATTATTTTAGTTTAAAATTTTAGGACATTTATAGAAAGGAAAAATGTATTTGAATTAGTAAGGATATTTTCCTCAAGAATGGAGTTCAAGTGTTTTATCAAAATTATTATTCATCTAAATAATATAGTGTTATATTTCTATCCCGCTTATTACATTTATTTTATTATGTTATGATGGAATTATTTCTATGAAGATATTTCATCATACATGGATTATGATATGCTGGCATGATGTTTAAGAATCCCATTTTTATTACATGGGTTATGCTATGATGTATCATTTATGATTTTGTGACAAGCATAAGAATGATTTCATTATAGGATGGATGAGACCTATATCTCCCTACAATTCATTGGGTAAAAATTTATATATCATGAGATAGACATTGCTGGAACATAAAGTTAATCTGGTTCAGTGATATAGGACAGCAACGAGTAGGGATCTCGGTTCAATAATGGGGATTTTCTGCTATGATGGTCTTAAAAATGAGTCTTCACTAATATGAAATTATTTTATATGATTATTTTTGTATTCCACAAATTTTGATGTTTTGTGTTATGATTATTGGGATTACATTTCACTATAATGATTTATCCCATGTCAGGATATTATGGCCTCTTTTGCAGGATAAGATTTTCAAAATTTTATGTTCTTATGAATATGATATAATTGATATTTCCATTGATTACCCTTATAGAGCATTTGAGCTTACCCTTTATTATGTTTTAATTTCCCCTGGTCATGAAGAAGGGTATTAAGTAGGATTCGATAAAATGGTCTCTAGATATGATGAAATAAGTGGGAGACAATGTAGATGATTTTTGAACCACTTGTTTATGTTTCCCAGTTTCTAAAGACACTATACATATATGGTCCTGCAATGTTTTTTTATATTTTTTCATAAGTATTCCTCAATTTTTAATTAAAAACAATTTATGTAAAGTATGGGTCGTTATACAACACGTGGTAGGAATATGGAGATGGCAGTCGGGGTTACATATAGTTATATGCTATCACATATTATGATCACATGACAAATATATGATGAGAGTTATGATTTAAGTCTACATTTCATGATTATGTATTTTTAGACACATGTTTCAGTCACTCCATCATCTATCTACTTCTAATACAGGTGTTGGATTTCCCATTTCATACTTTTTCCCTCAATATTTTTCTTGAGATTCCTTTGGGGAATACTTCTTCAATATCATTTATTTGATCATAGTGTGATCATTCCATCAGGTAAGATTGGTTCATGTTGGACCATTTGGTCATTGTGATGTAACCACGTGATATCATCTTTGGTATGTATTGGTTTCCCATGGTATAATCCCAAATTGATTTTCATCAAAATTAAGATAGATTTCTCTACAGTTATAAGATAAGATTCAACATTAAGTATTTTTTAGATCTCACGGTAAGAAGAGTGGGTACTATGAGGAGTAGGATATAAAACATAATCCATAATTTTAATACTATATCCCCCTTTTTTGTAGGATCACTAATATATATTTGGGCTATAGCCATGGACCTATAGCCACGGTTAAATAATTCTATGGCTATAGCTTTTTTATTTCCATGATTTAATTCAATATTTGTGGCTAAATCAATAATATACCACAAGCATAATGTTTTCCCCAATATGTATCAGTCTCCTCATCCTCCCCTGATCCGCATCCCTCCCCCTCCTACCCTGATACTCACCCTTATCACCGCACAACCCTCCTCCCCGATGACGTCTCCTCCTCCCCGCATCCCTCCTCTCCCCCCCCAATTTGCAGCCTTATCACCGTGCAACCCTCCTCCCCATATCCCTCTTCCTCCTCCCATGATTAGTAGCCCTATCACCATGCAACCCTCATTCCCGACGAAATAACCTCATCCCGACGATCTCCCCGACGATCTCACCATGCATCCCTCTCTCACTGCAGTGCCCTCCTCCTCAACGAACTCTCCCACAGTGGCGCCCTCCTCCCCGATGACTTCTCTAAAATGGGAACCCCCCCCCTATGACGTTTTTCACTGTGGTTCCCTCCTCCCCAATGACCTCAGCTCAGAGGTCTCACCATTTGCAGGTAGAATCATATCGCTCTTCTTTAAATTGAGTTTGGGTGTTAGGGTGGCATTTGGAGTATGATGGTTATGTATTGTGTATGATTTGGATTTGTCTTTGTGGGTTTGGGTTATTGGTAATCCCTCATGTTGGTGGATTTTGTGGGGTTTTTTCTTGATGTTATGATGTAAAACACTCTATATAGAGAATTTCGATGATTCTTAGGTGATTTGATTGAGTATTTTTGTTAGGATGTATCTTGTTCGATCAGTTATGGGGGTGGAGGGTTTCATATTATCAAGGGTGAATGTGTGGCGTTTGGTTGTTATGCGTGGTGTGTATGAGATTAACCCTTATATTATTATGATAAACCATAGGGTTTGGTGTTGTGGAAATGATATTTTGTTCTAAAGTAAGGATTAATGGTAGTTTCATGATTTTTTGGAAATATTTCAAGATTAAGATTGTGGCGTGTTGGTTTTCAAATTAGTAATGTTGTTATTTCGAGATGATGTTGAGTCAAAATTCATCAACAAAGCATCTAATTAGGTTGAAATTTTTTTCTCATAAGAAATATTCTCATGTGGTTGTTTCCCTCATATTATGTTGCAACTACTTTGATCCATTGACCAAGGCCTTTGAAAAGGAAAAACAATGGTTTTCTAAGTTATCCATGAGTTCTAGGAGTAGCGGTATCTAATTTTCAGTAGTGTCATGGGATCATTCTATGTTTAAAATATTTTGAAGAATTTTTAGTTTTTATTTGAATGTATTGGAACTCTAGAGGATATATCGGTGAAACTAGAAGTTTCTAAATTGAAATGAGATGAATCAGAATAGATAAATAAATTTGATCATAAAATAAGGAATGATGAGGTTTTATAGATCGTGTTTCATTCCCTCTTCTATGAGAGGCTATGTTATATTTACAAAATAAGAGCATATATTGGGGATTCATGGAGCTATATCATTATGGGAATCAGTAATGGAGTATGCCACTAAATTTGAAAGGTTTATTCATTTCATGCCATCCTTTAAATGAAATTTATTTATAATATAATTATAGTTTTTAAATTTTCTTATGTACTCATTATGGGCATGAGTAGATTCCTATTATCTAGAAACCTACAAGGACATATTCAAGAAAGTCCGAGTTATATATATAGATACATCCATTTCATAGGAAGGTGCATGGTGAAGGATGGAAACTGGGTAGGAATGAATGTTGGTTGGGGAGCCTCAGTATGAGGGTGACAGAGTAAATAGAATTAGTAATATCTTAGATCAATATTAGAAAAATAAATGATCATTGGTCTACTTATCTTGTATCAAAAATGTGTGTTCCTTCCATTAGAACTGGGATGGGAAAAATAGGATTCATGTATGCGTCGAGATGTGGGTTTCTATATGATTTTATTGGGATAATCCATCTTAGGGGAAGTGACTTTTAGTACCATACTTAATGATTATCTCCTAATGTTATTATTTTTTTCTATAATTTGGATTTTTCAATGAAATATCTTTTAATGTATTTCTTTGGATATAATATGTGTTTGAAAGATGATAGTTTTTAAATAAATAATTTTTGTAGAGTTTACAAGGATGGGATCTTTTATAGTGATCTTAATTTAATATGAGGTACTAGACATGTGAATGTAGGATTGATGATGGTATCGATAATAATATAGTGGGGAGATTCATACTTGTCTTTTTTGAGTGAAATACATATCAAGGGATGGTGATCATTATCATGGTTTTGAAATGTATGAACATAGACAGTAAATGGATGAATTAAGTGTTTGGAGATGGATGTTGGATGAACCATATTTAGTTCCAAGACCACACCAAAATTAATGATTTCCCTATAACGGTTGGTATAGTCAGTCTTTTCAGTTAGTTATGAGAATTTTATATTAGTAAATATGATATTTAGAGCTTTTGTGTTTCTAATATGTCATTCATATCAATGTGTTGGGTTATGTATAAATATTATATATTATAGTGGCATTGTGCTTGACAATTCTTCTGTGGATTTTGAAAGGGAGCCTAAAAAGGGTACTCTAAAGGATGTTTAATGTGTGTGTGGAAGGGAAAACAAGTAGTCCAAATTATTAAGAATTTAGGACATATATTCCATATAAATTATAATTATTGAAAGATAAAAGGAAAGATCCAATTATCGCATATTTGGAAATAGTTTCTACAAAGAAGGAATATACAATCAGAAAGACGGAAGATCATGCACCAAATGATTGTCTAATCATATTTGCAAACTAGTTTGAAACATCCAAGAGGATAGAGTAAGAATAAAATAAGTAAAATTCTCTACATTATAAAATTGGTAAACCTATATAAAATAAGAATAAAATTGAATTCTAGAAGAATAAAATGCTAATAAATGAGGATTCAATATAAAAAATTAAGAAGGATATAGGCATGAAGTGTTTTAGTTATTTTATACATTCAAGGAATGTATTTTATAGGTTATGAACATTGTCTAATACATATTTCTCACTATTAAGTGATGATGGTGGTTTACTTTATTATCATATTTGTGTGATTTTTGATTTTTTAATAGGAAAATGATGGTGATGTTGGAAAAATAAAGAGCGTTATTAATGATCATGTTATTTAGTATTGGGAAGTACATATCAATTTTAATATTATTTTTTCATTGTTCGTTATGGATTCATGTATCATTTATCATGGATAGTTGACACACTAATCACCTATATGTATGATGTTGTTATATCTCATTTATTTTCCCAATATTTTATTCAGGAGGATTCTTATGATAAGACTGTTTCTATCCACCTGCATTGAAAAAATTTAGTTCATGATTTGGGTAAGGTTTATTCATTTTTTATAATTTTGCCCAATTTTAAATAGGACTTTTTTTATTTATTTGGTTCATTATATTTTTGTTGTGTGATTTGGATTTCGTTGAGGTGGATTCGAGTCACTGTTGACGAGTGCTTATGTGTGTATGCATAGGTAGGCGTATGCATTTATAAGATCCCCCATTATATATATTCACTCATGGAAGTATGAGTAAATATATTAGGTCTAGGTGTGCTTATATATAGATATGAAAAATGCATACGCGTGTAAGTGTAAAGGGGTATATGCAAGTATATTCATATCTCTAAGGACCCCTTGTGCATATTTGACCATGAAAATTTTTACATAGGGGATATGTGTCCTTATATATATGTTTAGTTTCATATGTGTGCAAGTAGAAAAAAGGAGGATTCGAGTTGTCATCGTCAAAAGAAAACACGCCTTGAGGTTGGGGTAGGGTCCCTCTACTATCCTATTTAATTCAAGAATGATTTAAATTGCATTTAATTGCCTTATTAATTATGCATTTTTATATTAAATTTTAATTCTCGATTAAATGTTAGTTAAGATAATTGTTTCATCTGATAAATTAGTCATGGTTTTGTAATAAAACCCCTCCAACAGAGGTGCGCTGTCTGAGAAAACTCACAGTGGTATACCATTCATAACATTATTGAATTTATGTTTTCCATATACTTGATGTCATTGTTAGTCATAAATCCCACATTGTACTTGACCCTTTTAAAATCCCTATACGGGGTTTCTCTCTTTTTATAAAAATGTTTGTTTGAACCAAGACACTCTTTAAGTGTTGTTAGACTTTTATGATGGGTCCCATGTTGTGTGACCATGTCACATGGCATGTGATATTTTAATCCAACCAAAAGCCCATTTCCATATCTAAGGGGTGCCACAGTTCTAGTATTGTCAGATTACATGTTATATAACCTGTGATTTTCTTGATCCCATTGGATATTACTCTAGGTATTCTTATACATTGAAAAATATCCAAACTTTACCAAATTAGGTATATCAGGGGACATCCAATCATCTAGTCAACAATTATTTTCATTCATTTCTTTAAATATTATGAGAAAACATCCTCTCATTCCATCCATATCAACCTATATGAAACTAAGTGGAACATATACTCCAATACCATTCTAATCCACCTCCAAAATCTATGATAATAATGACATAGATTGCCCTTATGAAAAACAAGGTCTTGGAAGTCACTGATTACCCAATGTAAAACCATCAACCAACCAATGGCCACAAACATTTTAGTTCAAACCATCAACCATGTATTATTTAGTATAGATCCAACCCTCCACCACTATCACTAATAATAAGTTAAGGGTGCTTTATAATAGCTAACCGGTGGCCTAATCAACTAATTTTTTGGAACACCACATACTTCTTCCCACCTTTACAAAATCCATCCACCCGAAAAAAAATTCTATTAAAACATAATCATTTTTATTTGAAATGACAAAAAATTAATTTTAGGAACCCAAAAAATAAATCCATAGTCATTAAAAACTATCCACTATATGACTTCACATCCATGAGAAACATTACAAAGCATCAATGGTGACTTGAGGTTTCAGGGGATTGGAGCTACCTTCGGGCCTAATCCTTCAAATAAAAGTATCTCATCCTTCAAATTATCTACTATTCGGTACCTTGAAGTCTCATTTACCGTCTGTTTCTCGTATTTTTTCCTAGGGATCGACATGCATCAATTTTGAAATCACTTATTTCGAGATCGATCACTAGTATTTAGGTTAACCAGAATGTTTCAGTATTTTTAAAATTTTTTCTAGAAGTCGAAAATTATTCCCTCAAGTTTTATTATTCTTTATTTCCCTAATAGAAGAATTGATCCACCATTGGTGTACTAAACTGAGTCGTCATTGTTTATTTCCCAGTTTGCATGAAGTGGAAGATCTGGCTTTTTCTTTGTCCAAATTTTCATGTTCTTTCAACTGTTAACCATGTTTCCTCCACCAGTGGAACCTAGTTGTTCACTCTAGGAGGGAATATCTGTTTTCATCTAAATGGATTTAGATTATCATATTTCATCTGCATTTTTAAAATCCTTCTTTTCATACTATTTTCAGCAACATTCTTGGAAATATTTTAGGTCGATAAAAATATTTTTAAAGGGACACATCTCATTAATTATTTTTTGTTTGTGGAGCATGACCTGTTTAAGAACCATCTAGATTTTATTTGTTTCTCTGCTGAAAAATAGATCAAATTTAAAAAACACATTGTCTAGGAAACATAAGGGAATTACTTTTGTTCTTATTTTCATTAAGGAAATTACATAGTGAACTGCTTGAGTCTCGGTACAAAGGTATATTCAAGTCTTAATCTATCAATCATCTTGATGGGGAACATGTGTTTTATGCTTCTCTAGCTAGTTAGTAACTAGATACAATGGGCCCTTTGACACATGAAGGGTATGTGAGGAGGTTCATCTAGTCACAATATCCTTTAAACTCAATAAGGGTATAATTATTTGAATGTTTTGAAGATCATAACATACAACACTTAAGTGCATCAAATAAAACAAAACCATTGGAGGGACGACTGTCTCCTAATTATTTTTCTATTTATAAATCAGGTACCACAGTACTTAAGAGATTCTCATGGGTTGTAATCAAGAATCCTGGAACATCTGAGAAAATATCCAAAGAAGGTGAGGATTATATGTCCATGAAGACTTTGGAACCTATTAAGGAAGAATCCTATGTGTGTTTAGGAGCTCATAGTCTGCAATATGATCATGTGCGGGGGGCAGGGGGTAGGGGGTGGGTGGAGGGTGGTAGGGGCAGTGGGTGGGTGGAGGGGGGCATGGGGCAGGGTGGTGGGGGTAGGGGAAGGGGGCATGGGGCTGTGGGTAGGGGGTGGGTGGAGGGGGCCCGGGGGCAGGGGGAAGGGTGGTGGGGGGTAGGGGTAGGGGGTCGGGTGGAGGGGGGAAGGGGGATGTCTGCAGGGTAGGGGAAGTGGGGATGTTCAGAATGTTGCCCTACCTCCTCCCACTCCCTTTTCCCCTGGCCGAAAGGTGCTGCCCCACAGATGTCACTGGACCGGGCCAACAAGCCGTGGTCACGTCGCGGTCACGCTGCGATCACACTGCGGTCAAGCCGCGATCACGTCGTGGTCATGCCGCGATCCCAATGTGGTCACACCGCAGTCACGCCGCGGTCACACCACAATCACTCCACAATCATGCCATGGTCATGCTGTGATTTGGACCTGCTATAGGATGACAACCTATGGCGGTTCATAGTGATAGTATTACATGAGTCATATGATAAATGATGAGACTGACTAATCACATGTTTTTCCGGTGGGGTGACGACCGGAATGTTTCCCCACCTCCTCTCGCTCCCTTCGGTCCTGGTAGGAAGATGCAACCCTGAGGATGTCGTTGGACCAGGACTACACGACAAGATCACGCTGCCATCAGGCCGCGGTTACGTCATAGTCATGTCGTGGTCACAGTGTTGTCATGCTGTGGTCACTTCGTGATTTGGCCCTTCACTAGGATGACACCCCCACTAAAAATCGTAGTGATAATATTCCATGAGTCTTGTGATCAATTTTGAGACAGACTAATCACAATTTCGACCGGCAGGGTGACGACCCGAATGTTTCCCAGCATCCTCCTTCTCCCTTCGCTCTTGGCCAGAAAATGTTGCCCCACAGATATCCCAAGACCGGGCCAACATGCCGCAGTCATGTCGCGGTCACACCGCAATCACCCCGCTATCACAACGTGGTCACGCCACGGTCATGCCGTGGTAATGCCATGATTTGGTCCTGCTCCCCGATGACACCCATGCAGCAGTTCACAATGATAGTATTCCATGAGTCTTGTGATAAATTTGGAGATTGAAAAATCTCAATTTCTGCCAGTGGGGCGACGACGAGAATGTTTTCCTGCCTCCTCCCGCTCTCTTTTCTCCTTACCGGAAGGTGCTGCCCCACGAACGATGTTGGATCGGGCCAACACGGCACATTCATGTCATGGTCAAGTTGTGGTCATGCCACTGTAATGCCAGGATTTGGCCCTGATCCAACAACATCCATCCCACACCTACACCCTTTGACCTTCATTTCATCCCACCACCCCGCAGCAGCCCCAATGCCACCTACGAATTAGCCCACACCATCCCCCCAGCACCTGTAAACAACCCCTTCCACAAGCATTATACCCCCCTTCCACCTGCATTCGTGTACGCACCAGCCCCCAGCCACCTCCAATCCTGCCTGAAGCAGCCACCACACCAACAACCACCCCCAGCCTCATGAAAAACACACATTCCATCCCTCTTCCAACTGTAAAACAGCAACAGCCACCAGTTTAATCTCCCAACAACCTCGACCTCCTACATCCCAGCATGCACCAACCCCTTCCAGATTCCCAATAGCCCCCAACCACCTTCAATCAAGCCCACACCATCCCCCTGCCACATATTCTAGCCCGAACCAGCCCCCTTCCATCTCCCTGCCACCTGCCTTCCTGCCCGAACCTGCCACTTCATCACGCACTAGACAATGCACCAGCCGCCCAACCCCCAGCCCCAGCACCCTACATTCCAGGATGCATGCGAATAACTACACGAATATCAAAAAAAGGAAAGGAAAATGCTGATCCCCTTTCCTGATCCTTATTTTACCTGAAAATTAGCCATGTAAACTGCTATTAATGTTCACCAAGAACATTGGGGTAGAGATTCAACTTTTAACCCAAGAAGAGAACTTTGCCGGAAATCCGAGTAGATCCAAAGCATCCAATAAGAAGTCCCACCTGAATGAGTCAATATCCTTGAATAAATCTATCATGATGGCACACCTAGGAACCCGAGAATCAAGATGGTAGCCCCACAATAATTCCTGGGTAACAAAATGCATAGGATGAATTGGTTTTGGTACTGATGGTTGAGGATATTATTATCAAGCATGATATTTATGAGTCTCTTAAGGTTATTTTTGTAACCATCCTGCTAGAAGGACTGAGTTATAAGTGGTGGAAGTCTATTATTGAGAATAAGCCAGACAAATACTATTCTTGGAAATGTTTCAATGAGTTTTTCATTTAGAATTCATTCATAATGTAGTGAAGCTACTGATGGATATAGAATTTTCTAGGAGGGGCTATCCAGGTGGGGAGTTTAAGGGCTGTCCGGGGGGTGTTAGGGGGGTCTACCAGGTAGGGGTAGGGTGCAGGTGGGGTGTCTATGAGGGGTTGTATAGGGTGGGTGTCTAAGGGCACTCTGGGGGGGTCTACAGAGAAGGGGGCAGGTGGGTTGTGCAAGGGCTGTCCGGGGGGTGTCGGGGGTCTGGAGGGTAGGGGTGAAGGTGGGGTGTCTAGGAGGCGTTTTCCCAGGGGGGTGTCCAAGGACTATCTTGGAGGGATCGCAGGGGGGGTTTGTAGGGTAGGGGGAAGGGTGTCGGTGGGGTGTCTAGGGGGGCTATCTAGGGGGCCCAAGGGCTATCTAGGGGGATAATTTGAAGAGATAAACCCACAAGAAATAGGACATAACATCATAGAAATAATTTTGATAATGATTTTTGGAAAAGTATTCCCAATAGCAATAGGTATGAAATACTTTACATCCAAGACATTTTCATTCTCTGGGATCGAGGAAATAAAATTGGTGTAGATTCCATAGGGAAATGAGGCATGGTTAAAGAAATCCCTCATATCATTAAGGAGCTCATCATGAACTATGTCCCAGAAGAACATAAAGAATTAATTTGTGAAACCATCAGGACCAGCCACACACTCAATATTTAGAGAAAAAAGTGCACTCTTAACATTTTTGTCATCAAGGGACTCAACAAGGGAGATTGTTGGATTGGTGTAGCTTGATCCAGTTGGGCCGAAGGATTTTGGGCAACAAGTGTCGTAGGTCGAGCTCCGTGGTGAGTTCATTGGGGGTTGAAGGGGGAAACGTATGCCTGGGGCCATCAACCTCCGGGGGTTTGGGGGCCGAAGGTGACAGGCCCAATTTTTTCAGGGACTGTAGCAACATTGACCACTGTAGTAGTGCGGACATTGGAGTCCACTTTTCCTTTGAACTTTTGAATTCCAGCCGGTAGCTACTAGAGTATTGGATACATATAGGAAAGGCTTCAAAATAATGAAAAGGTCAATAATCATATTTCCTCATCTCTCACACTGGTTTAATGAATTCACTGCATGTGTTGTTTCGATTTTCTTCAGAGGGTGAATATTACAGATTTTGGACTAGTGGATTTTGGTCCTTTGGAGGTTCAGGAATGAAGGTTCTTGGTCTCCGGACTTTTTCTTGGTTGATGAGCCCCCCATTTTTCCTCTCTATATAGGGTTCACAAATTTACCCCTTCAGTTTTTCAAACAGAGTGACTTATTTTCAATTGATAGTCTATTCAGGTTACCCATTATGACTGACACTATAACTTTAAAGCTTATACGCCCCTCTTTCATTATGGGTTTCCCTAAGGTTGATGTTTCTAAATCGTTTCCATCCTGATTCTGGAATGAAAATGGGGATAATTGTTTTATTCAAGATTTGGTATTTGAGAATTCCCCAACATTCTGCAAAAAATTCTCATGAATTGGTCACTCTATGAATGAATGTATGACTCAATGTAATGACCCTCAACCTCCCCCTATCGATAAATTTTTTTTGGGTGGAAAAGGAAACCCCATAATGCCTCCTGTCTCTCAGACAGTTACTAAGGACTGAACTAATAACAAGAATCCCCCTATCCTCTCTAAGATTCATCCCCCACCCATTATGATGCTGAGACCTTGCACATCCCCGACACTTCTAAAGAAGGAAATCAAGATACCTTCAATTTTGTCTCAACTGTACTTGAAGTAAGAAATATTATACAAAGAGATACATAGGAGGTGCAATCAAATCATTATGATCCCTTGCCTGTGGACCTCAGACCTTATAGAGAAGGGAAGATAATCTTCAATGCTGAATCACCTATTATTGAAGCAAGAAAACCTATACAAAGAGACAAAGAAGAGGTGGAATCAGATCATGATGATCCCTTACATGTAGGGATTGAAAAACCCAACCAATTGGAGGAAGACTTCTTAAAATGATGGTCTAGGAAAGGGAAGAAATAATTGGTTGACTCTAATGGCTTCATCACCCCATGTTCATGAAACACATGAAAATGTAGGAATAATTCCAATTTTAAAAGAACAATTATCACACATTCCTTAGCAGCCAACACGAAGGACCAAAAAAAATACCCCCAAAGCTATCCCCTACTGAACATGTGTCTGCCTCATCAGATGCTTCCGCAATCTCCTCCAATTATTTTGACTCGGATGAATCATCTAGGGAGGATGATGAAAATGAACCAGCTTATAGTGATTCCTACATAATTCGAGAAAATATTATTTTCCAATGACCTCAACGCGTGGATGGATGAGAAAGACACTACTGTATTTAGAAAGAATACAATTGGAGAGATATCAGTGGATACATATCTTGATATCAGAAAGAGGATGTTCATCAATTTTGTAGAGGAATTTAAAAAGAATCCAAGCTTTAATTTTAATAAAATCCCATAAAAAAGAAGCTGTTGAGATTCTTATGATTCTCAAAAGTACGTTCTTCTATGTGTTGCATTGTTTCTCTTTTCCAACCAGTTTTACTCAATGGAATTTTCTAGTGGATGTTAGTAGATCTTCACTACGGGGGCTTTCAAATGTACTCATTCCAGTTTCAAAAAATTCTTGATCATGAAGTCTTCTTGAGTGAACTTGTTATGATGTTTCATCTGGCGTTTGAGATATTTTGGATAAAGAGAAGCTTCAGTCCTTGGCTGCTTGGGTCTACTGTTAGTAGAGTTTCTTTTTTACTTGATGTCATCAAGGGATACTATTTTTTTCAATGCATAAATCTGCTTTTCTATTGGGAAGGTCTCTCGAAGGACTGGCAGGGGGAGGGGGGTAACTGCCAGTGTGGTGCAAGGGGTGTGTTGTCCTAGTTTTGGGGGGGGTGTCAGAGGTTATGTGCAGGGTTTGGGTGGGGGTGTCCAGGGTCTGGGGGGTGTCTGTGCTGGGGGGTCTATCCAGGGTCTATCTGGGGGGTTTGTCAAGGGGTCTTGGGGGTGTCTAGGTTTGGGTGGCGGCAGGAATGGCAGGGGGAGGGGGAAACTGGTAGGGGGGGAACTAGCAGGGGACACATAGGGTGGACTGGCAAGGGGAGGAGGTAATTAGAAGGGTGTGCAAGGAGTGGGGTGTCCAGGTTCTGGGGGTGTCCATGTTCTGTGGGGGGGGGTGTCCATGTTCTGGGGGGGTGTCCATGGTCTGGGGGTGGCCAGGGTCTGGGGGGTCCATGGTTGGGGGGGGGGGGGTCTGTCCGGGTTCTATCAAGGGTGGTATGTCAATGGGGTCTAGGGGGTGCCCATGTTTGGTGGGGGGAGGACTTGCAGGGGGAGTGGGGAACTGGCAGCAGAGGGGTGGGGGAACTTACGGGGTGGTCTGGTAGGGTGAGGGGGGTAACTGGAAGGGGGTTAAACGGGTGGTTTGTCTAGGTTCTTGGGTTGTCCAGGAGGATCTGTCTCGGGACTGGGGGTGTCCATGTTTGTGGGGTGGGATTCTAGGGTCTGTCCAGGTGGGTGGGAGGGGTGGTCTGTCTAGGGGTGTGGGGGGGTGTCCATGATCTTGGGGGGTTCCATGGACTGTCGAGGAGGGAGGGGTGGTTGTCCAGGGGAGTGGAGGTCTGGGTTGTCCAGGGGGATATCTCCAGGGTCTGGGGGGCTGTCCAGGGACTGTCTAGGGGGGTATCCATGGTTTGGGGGGGGGTCTGTCCTGGGTCTATCTGGGGGGGAGGTTCTAGGGTATTGGGGGGGGGGGGGTTCCAGGGTTTGTCCAAGAGGCGGTCTTTGTAGGGGGGCTATCCAGGGGGGCTTTGTAGGGGGGGGGGGGATATCGAGTGGGGGTTTTCTTGGGTGGGGGTGTCTATGAGGGAGGGGGCTGTAGGGGTTTGGGCTACTACAGGGGGGTGGGGTCAATTTTTTTTGGTTTTTCAGACCCAATAGACATGGTTTGCCACATTATCTATAGGACAATTTCCACGGTTTTTTACCGTTGCTATAGTTCTAATGCCACGATTTCTAGCCATGGAAATTAATTATGTCCCTCCTCTATTATAGAGATGGTTCTAAACCATGGCTATGGTGATATTACAACGGTTAGAACTTTCGTTGTATACCTATAACCACTCCAAACATTTCCACGATTTCTCAAACTGTGGATATTACCTATAGCCACGGTTTGAGGACCTATAACCACAGTTTTAAATCGTGGATAGAGCCTAAATTTCATGTAGTGGAACTTTGAGATTCTAGATTCAATCATATGTGGATGATTTTGAGGATTTCTTCACTGTGGATGTTCTAAAAACTACCTCAAAGGTGGGAGTAGGATTATTCTTATCGAATTGATTGTTGGGATTAATCTAAAATATTCTAATGCAGATCATATGGCCCCTACCATGCTCTGAGACATATAGTTGCAGTTGGATGACCATTAAGAGAATTTTTTCATCCTACCATGTGTGCCCCCATAATATTCCCCATTATTTTTCTTGATAATGTAGGATTGGTTCTTGTAGATTTGAGGGATTATCGGTACCTAAATTGAAAAACATCAAATAAGATGTACACCTTACATAAGATTTATGACCTCTTTTACAACCTATGTGGAGTGAAATTGTTCTCATGGATTTTATCTATTCTCTAGCTATATGAAATTGAGATATCTCAAGGATAATATTATGAAGTTAGACATTTTGTTTCACTATGGAAACTATGAGTTCTGGGGGATACCCTTTGTTATGATGAAGTCCTAATTCGGGTTTATGTCTTATATGAACGAGAATTTACAATCATAAATGTACCAGTTTGTGGTTTTATTCATTGAATACAAACTCATATACATTTTTCAATAGAATGATCATGAAGAGAACATGATGAACATGTTAGATTAAATTTATGTTTTCCAGCTTTATGGTATTCTCATGAAGTTCCACATCTATATTCACAGGGAAAATTTCTTAAGTTGTGTCTTTTATGATAATAGTTTTGTTATTGAACAAGTGTAGATAAATTTCATTCCATCTTGGTATCCACCCAAGATCATGTCATAGGTTTGGAGTTTTCAAGGCCTGGCGGGGTACTACCTGATTTTTTTGTAACCCATCTCTTAGATTGCATCACCTTTTACCACCTTAGCATGGACTGTGATGTTTTTTAAAAGAAATAAATAGTGTTAGGGGTCTTTAAATTAGTTAAGGATGAGTTTTATGAGTGCTCTAATTTTGAGAATACTATTGGAGAACATTACGTACATACTGTATTGTGATTCCTTAGGATCCATTCATGAATGTGTGTTAATGTAGTGGTAGAAATATATAACATACATGTTGATGAAGTTGAGGCCCCATTTGAAAAACTAATGAGAGTCATTACCAATACCTAGATGTTTTGGTCTTCTCCTAGAGGATGTGGAGGGACTATTTTCTAGTAGAGTGCTTCTTAGAATTCAAATACCTTCTGAGTATCATGCATTGTCTTCATGCAGTGAGATTTAATCATGAGTGGGAAAATCTTGTTAAAGATCCTATAGGAATATGACTTCCATAGTGTCTATAGTTAGAAGATGGGAAATTTTATATATGATTCACTTAGTAAATAGTCTCAATATATCTTTTTATATGAAACATTAGAGCAATATGATTCCTTAAAAACTGACTCTGGTGGAGCCGGAGGTTGCAACATTTTCTCAATCGATGGTGTTGACTCCTTCAATTCACATGTATATACGTGATTCCTGGTTTGGAGACATTGACTAGGTGTTCCTGTGTTACTGTATATCCAAAACACATTCCCTATATGAGTATTTCGATTCATGTAATTTCTTCACCCTTTTACAGGGGTACATCACTAGATATAAATAAGTTTTTAGAGGTTGTCTATTAGATGAGGTTTGTGAAACCACCACTATTTTTTTCCAAAATATATCATTGATATTAAAAATCATCATGTAAATACCGTTTTTAAATTATAGATACTTATACCCCTCCAATACAGCTTGATCCTGAAATTTCCTATCTTCCCTTACCATGTCAGACCCTCACACTAGCTGCCCTTCTCCACCTCATTGTCACCCAATCAATAAACATCAAAGTCGCCCCCTTCTCACCCTCACTATCGGATCCCCTTTTATGCCTCACTACTTTCCCCTATTTCACCATCGTTGCAGACTCATATTTTCCCAATATATTTTTCTCTATATTATTTTTATAGACATTAAATTTTTAGGTGGTTCCAATCATACATTTTAAAATATTAACCATTTACATTAAAAGATTATAATGAATAATTAGGAAATTTATTTTTTTGATATTGTAATGAATTTAAACTTATAAATGTAATTCAAATATTAGCAGTTACAACCCATTAACATATTATATAATTAGTTACATGGTTTATATATAATAATTTTTTCATTCTAGTATTCTATTTTTCATTACTAATTTTTTTTAAATTAGTTTTAATGATATGTTCTATTACAAGTGAGATACAAAAAAATTATTAGGTTATGGGAACATATTAATTTTTAATATACCTTGTTTATTAGTTAATGTCTATTTTTGGGTCATAAATAGACTGTTAATTAAATTTCACATACTATAATGAGTATTATTTTGGAGGATCTCTGGTTTCCATAAACCCCCAATAAAAGATATAATTGAAAAGGTCTACTATATTAGTTTAATGGTATGTAATGAATTATTCGATACATATTTTTAAGATGTAATGTTCATGTAAGGACCTATTAATGGATGTAAAATTTTTCTTTTTATTTCACATGGAAATTTTTAAGGGAATGAGATAAATTTTGATGATCAATGATAGTAAAAATATAGAATAATTCTATCTATTGTATTGAACATTTCAAATATCAATAATCCGTAAAAAATATGATACAAAGGGAGATATGAAATAAAAAATTAGTTATAATGATGTATCCATTTGATATTTTAAATGGACACATGATTATTTATCTCATTAATGTAAAGATTTATTTGAAATGAGTTTCAATTAGATGTCGAAAAATGGTAATCATACCACCTAATTAGTATCAAAATAGGGATCTATTTGTTGTTAATTTTTAAAATATCATTCTGTATAGTTTTATAGATATTTATTATAGAAAATCATTTATATTTTTATTCAATGGGAGTCTAAGAAAAAAAATTAAATCAAATTTAATACCATTGAAAAATTGATTTTACACATTAAAATAAAGAATATGAAATTGTTTCATATACTATATAAAATTGATATAGACTGACATATCCCTCTAAAAATTATGTAGATTCATAGATTTATAGGATTTATATTTTAAAAAATAATGAAATTTTTTTATGGAATTAAGAGGAATAGTAATAGTAAATTTAAATATTATTAATACTAATATTATGTCTCACATTATTGGTAACATTAATCTTTAAGAAAATGTAATCAGAACAGTTGATAGTATATTTCATTCTCTATGTTGTGGAACAATTTTTATTAATTGAAATTTTTAAAAACCATTTGATCATATATTAATAGAAAAATAAAAAATTTATCTCTAACTATGGTATATGATATTATACAATGAGTGGAATTATGTCATGTGAATTGTGATGGGAAGTTATATTTAATAAAATGGGCTTCCATATGATGTGAATTAAAAAACTATCTTGTCAAATGGTGTATAATGAATCATTACATCTAATATATGTATAATAAATATAATAATTAGTCATATTTAATTATAATATTCATTGGAAACACCTTTTTATATAGTATAAGGTGAAGGTGTTTGAGGTCAATGTTTGGCTATCTAGTGTGATTTATATCATCATTACCAAATACATTATTAGTGATGCTAATATTGAAATTGGGGAATGAAATTATATAATATCTATACATATATTTAATCATTTAGGGTTTCAAATGATATTTATTTCATTTATATTGGATACTAATATTTTGGTGTTTTAGAGGGAGTTTATTCATCATAAATTAAATTTTGTTCATGTAGTGTCTCTTTCTCTAATTACATGACGGGAATGCCAAAGTGGAAACATTATAATGATGTCAGTCGACTCTCAGTCAGTGTTCTCAAATCCATAATGATATATGATGATCCATTTATCTCCATCCATATAGAATCTGAGACACTATCATCTTTCACCCTATACTAGCCCTCACACCATCCGTCAAAGTCCAATCAGTTGATCAGATATCACCTCCCCATTCAATAACCTCAACATTGAGGGATCAGGGCGACACTCCAGTTTCTTCTAGGGAATATTATAGGGTGACTATTATTGGTAAAAATTCTAATACGAAGAATGTTATTGAACAATTTTCATACTACTAAATATGTTTTCATAAAATATGGTAGGAATGCTATTATGTAGAAAAATTTGAACTGTTCATATTTGTGTAATCTAAACGGACTAATAATGGTTTTCCTATTTGACTACTTCTAGGAAAATATAAATGATGTTGTGGAAATATTTAGCAAGATTCTTGGCGAGCTGGTGACAAAGCCAATTACACATCCGATTACAGATGATGAATGGAGGCATATTCCTTCATCATGAAAAAATGATTTATTTTATTAATAGAAAATAGTAATTATAATACATTATAACGTTATTATGTTCAATGGTGTTAATAAATTATTATATTTTGAAAATTAATTAAATTGAATATATTTTATCCACTTTCACATAGTTCTTGTGTCAGAATTAAAGTGGACATTGAAAATTTTGTGTAATAAATGAAATGATTTAAAATCGATATTAGGAAGCTAATTAAAATATACTACACTAGGAGCTTGACTATTGTATAATAAGGTATCTAATGAGTTACCTTGTGTTAAATGTAATTTTTTCATTAATATTCATCGTGATGAGAAGCACTTGGTATTTGAATAAATATTATTAACAAAATCCCATTTTAAATTTATATAGGATGACATTTCATACCACACCATTAAATTATATTTTATTTATTTTATTATGATATATGTGAGATTGATATAATTTTGGATATGTAAATCATCCATCATAATATAGGGTAACTGAATTTTTTTATTAGCGCATTGATTATGGAAATTTTTTCATTATTTTAATTATTTATAATAAAATATTATCTATTTAATATATTAAATTTTTATTTATCTTTTTTTAATGTATTCACATAAATTAGGGCACCATTCTTCCCAAACATAAGTGTGGTTAGATTTTCATAAAAACAAGAAGGTTGTTTTTTAATAATCCTACCAAGTAAGTTGGTGTATACATTCATATTTCATTATAATAACTTATTACCATACGTCAATATGTTAATATATAATTATTCTAATATGAATAATATATTATTTGTTGTTATAAATAAAACAAAATGGGATTCCAATCCCACACAGTCCATCTCAGTCTCCCAGGATCCCCAATTTTTCATGTCTTTAGAAATGACCATCCAGGTTGAGTTAAAGGGCTGGGTTTAAGACTAGTACCATCAGAGATCATTAGCAGTCCATTAGGTATTTCTACTATATAAAATCCTATTTATAATTACTCCCAACTAAATGATACTCATAAATATTTTCTTTCGATGGAAATCACAATTTACGAACAATGGGCACTGATATCTACTTTTTAGACAGTGTTGGTTGATTTATATTAGAAGATGATGGTATATGTCCGATGTAATATTTCATTAATGAATGGTTTTCAGAAGTTAAATCATACCACAAATAAATCATTTAATTCATATACTTTTTCTGATTTTATGTTAAAATATTTTTTGGAGATAAAAGGGGTAATATATCCATAAATAAACACACCTGACCTATAAATAAAATTAGTGAAGGAGTCCACCCAACAATGATCACCCAATAATTTCTAAATTCCTTCCAATATATTATACATTATATTAATCCCTCAATTATTGAATGAAAATCTTCATTCCTCAATGATTTCTATCAAAGAGCAATTAATTCCCGGGATAATGAAATTTTTTTGCAAGTCCTCCTCATTCATTGAAAATGTTGTAATAACTTCATGGAAATATGATTCCACCAAAATACATTTCAAATATTCTGAATGAGCATGAAGGATACCTTAAAGGATAACATGTGTATCCTCCACCAAAAGTCTCCAGGAGGCCTTGACAGCCATGAAATAGGCTTCCACAACATTTTCATTGATGTGATGAGCAATGAATCAATCAACAACACTGAAATTAATATAGATGATTACATCTATATTAATTTTGATAAAAACCTCTATTTTAGTATCCCATCATTGAGAATCCTACTATGTACTACCCAACTAGGGACTCATGTTGTTCACATTCTATGAATCCAACCATTAAGTGGCCCTCTCAATCCTAACATTATCTTGGGTCACCTTTGATTGGTAATCGACAATAGTATCCTATAGTACTCAAAATGATATGTCTGATCAAAACCATGTGCACTCATTTTGCTGCTTGGTTGTTTGGATTACCTCCTTAAATATTCCCCCTCCTAGTAAATCTGATCAATTCCCAAATATATCATAAGAGGAATACTATGAATGAGATTAATATCAACCTCATTAATCCAGCTGTAAATAAATCATTGATCATAATCCTACAATATAATATTGATCATAACATTCACCCACTATTTTTTTATATATGGAATAGCAGTCAATGAGACCATAAATTATTATCCATTTTCCAACCATGGAGCCTTCCAATCAATAAATTTATTCCCATCCTAAATTCTCCATACACAAACCTTCTCATAATGACATTTAGCTACCCAAATACTTCTCCATAGAAAACATTGCCTCAGTCCATGTTAGGAATGAAAACATTCCAAAAGAGGAAGTATTTTGAATGGAAAAGCATTGTGTATATGGAATTTGTATTGGAGATATATCTACATCATGAATGATCCGGAAGTTCCACATTAAACTATATGAGGTTCCTATAGTCAATACATCCACAATACATTGAAAAAAATAATTTATCCCATTACATCATATTGGTGTTATGATTTCAATCATGGGAGCCCCACCAAAATATATCCAACAATGAATGGTTTTTATTAAAATGATATTACATAAATTTCAACAGTGACATATCATAAGATCGAATTTCTTGTACCATTGAGACAATGAAATCTTTCTTTATTTCCTATTTATGTGTAAATATAAATATAAAACATTGTTTAATGTTTAATATAATTGTCTTAAAGGTGTCAGTAGCAGGAAGTAAAGAATATGATGGAGATGGAGATGAGCAGAGATCATCATTGTGTATTGTTTATTGATGGGATTTTGTTAATTATTCATTTGTGGAATAATGTGGACCATGTTTAGTGATCTAGTGTATCCATTTTATGTGTGTATTAAGACTGTAGAATGGTGAAACATTCATTATTTGTATACATATCATACTAATATTTACATGTTCTCAGATTATGTTGTGTCTCGTTTGTTATGTGATTCTATGCATGGTTTTTTCATTTTTTTTTCTATGGATAGTAATTAAACAACATGTTGTATTATAATTTATCAAATGGAGGTAGGTTAAACTACCGGTAAATAATGAGGTTTTTATTACGTGGAGGTTTTAACCACTTCTATTTTATTTTATCTTTTGGTTGGTAGTGAAAACCACTGATAATCATGACAACGATTTATTTAAGAATGATTTTATCTATTTTGAAGGTTGTTTTTTTTGGAAAAAAGGATTCATATTTTGTCGGTGGTTAACACCACCGCTAAAATATAGGTAATATTTTGTTTGTAAAAACGATGCTAAATGGATGGAACTGATTCATGCTGGATATTGAGACCAATTATACTGAATTTTTAGTAATGCATAATAAAACCATTCTGCTGTAATTGAAACTACAATCAAATTCAAAAAACTACCACTACATCGTGATTTTCATTCAATGGATTGTGGGACCAGTGATGATGGAAGAGGATTTTATTGGTGATGGTAAAAATTTTCCTTTATATATATATATCCTTTTATGGGGATGATTTACATTGACAATCAGTGGAAGTTTTTTATGGTCGGCATGAGGCGATGTGTGGTCGAGTTCATCTCTTGGTGCCACAACTTCACCAAGAGAATGTTGAGAACTAGGTTCTAGTGGGATATTTGCGGCCTCTTGAGATCAAAAAATGGTAATGAAACTATGTATCCATGTAGATTAATATAGGTATTTCATTGAAAAGAAATTCCAATGACACCATCTAGGTGATTTTATGACCAACTCACAATGTCAGCGCACTTCCTCTCCAATAGTGATATGTCCGGTTTATATCACGATTATGGAGTGAATTTTAGGTCGAATTTGGGAACATGAAGAGGAATCATATAGCCTTTCACCCTTATTCAAATGGTTTGTTTTAGTGAACTATATTGATGTTGGTGGAAATGTTGAGGGATTTCATGTTTGATATTGGACAAAGATGGTAGAAAAAATTTCCTTTGTTAGACTGTACGAAGCACAATATCTACAAATAAACTATTAACTTGTCACCATTGATGCCCTTTATAGGAGACACTTTAGGTCAACCATGTGTTGGATAGATATCAGTGTGTCATCTATAGTGTGGGTAATGTTAGTACATGCTATAATAGAGATAGTCCAAGTCAACCATGAATGGATGGGGATGTCCTAGAGTAGGTGGAAGTCTTACGAAGATTTATTTCACAGACCCTTGTAGTTTTAGTAGTGATATCATGTTTTTCTAAGAGTCTACCGAGGATGAGTATTTATGATATTCCACTAAAAGGGAATCATTCTTCGAGGTTCATTAATACATTCATAATCTTTTAGAGGGTAGGATAGGATTCTTACAACCTCACCCCACCCCCTTAGTTGGAATAGGTGCATCAAATATTCCATGTGTCTTAGTTGAAGAGATATTTTCTTGTACATACAATCATTTTATTGTAGTGTGTGCTGAGAATCAAGGATGAATCCACTTTTGTGGAGAAGAAAATGGTGAGGAAGGATCGATGGCAGAGAATATATCATTCGAGGACCATACCCTTGATTCATGTTTAGTGGAAACACAAGATTGTCCAGAAGATTTTCTAGGAGTTGTAGAGCCAGATGTAGGATAAATATCCCTAGATATATTTTATATTTTTATTTTCATGGAAAAATCATGAATTATGTGATAATTTATTGAAGCATTTTTCTTTTAATTATTTGAAATATTTTGATATATATATTTAGATATAAGCGCTGAGAAATATTCAACTTAAAATGTACAATGTGCCATAAATTATTTATTTAAATATATAAAAAAATATTTTATATTACACACATTGTTTTTATTAATGAAATTTGGATAAATATTATATGGTAACTAACATTACAAATATGAGACCACATTTTAGTGAAGAACCCAAATTTACTAAAGGTTCCAAAACAATATGATGACAAGGGTATTGAGATTTAATCTATAATTGGTGGTGAATTTCACCTGTTAATTAAATAATAAGTTTAATTAATAATTTAATTGAACTAAAATTTTGAATCTATAAAACCAAACATATGGAAAATATTATTGTTTTAGCCACATAATCTATTGTAGAAATGAGATTTGTTCTTACTCCTCTGTTGTTGAATTGACAACCAATGACTATGTGACTCTGGATTGAAGTAGATCAAAAGACATTGAATAAAATAACTCCTCCTAGTCATTGGAGATAATATTATTCAATGTGAAATGATCCAATATTTAGGTAAAACACATAATTTTTTAATTTTCATCATTTTATTAAATTTTTCAGCATGTTCAATCCCTTTATTTTAACTATTATAATTCTAGAATATTACATGTGATAGTATATATATATTTAATTTATTGTTCTTTCAATTTTGACCTCATATATACTCATTTGTTGTTTGTATATAAATAATATTGGATAATATTAATAAATATTTGTTTTTTTTCATTTCTCCCATTATATCACCATGTTAGTCATTATGGGACCACATGGTGAGGATTTGACATTGTCGAGTGGGACGAAGCCTGATCAGACTCCCAAATTAGAGATATTTTCATGTGAGATGTACCAATGGGTTATAAATGATGCATTTGATGATAAAACATTGTATAATAGGTGTTGATATGGTGGATTTGAGATCCTATACTTAACATCATCAAATTTAGATGTGTGCGTAGATCTATGACCAACATGGATAATGGAAGTTTATTTCCATCCACCAAATAGTGGTTATTGAAATATGTAGATAGGTCCACAATATTTGGAGATCAAGAGAAGAAAATCATGGAAATTCATAAAAATGTGAAAACCATGGTATGGATCTTGATTCTTTGAAAAAAATACCCATGTTATGTAGCCTAACGAACATTGAGTTTCTAGGTACATGGATGGTGTGGCTATGTTTTTGTGTAATTATAAGAATCACATACCATGTGGGATCCTCGTCGTCAACGTGACCTTCTACTGGTGGTCCCATGATGTACTATGATAGTGGACTGCCACAAGAACAACCAGGCACATGCCATGAGATGAAGTACAGAGACATTTCTAGAGACATGAGTGGAAACCTATATGTAGAGAAAAACATTTCCCTAACTACAATAAAACAATATTGATATACATAGACATCTAGGTAACATGGGTACGAATCCTATTAGCTCAGACATTCCATGTATACCTCGATACACCATGTAACCCAATATCCAAAGAGATATGTTTATCATCAAGGAAAAAACCATGTGATGTGGTTGGACCAATTGTTGTGTGGCTCCCCACTTATGTAATTTACACATTCTTTCAGTATAAGGAAACAAAAACCTATCATATCACCATCTTATGGATTATTTTGTTTGCCATTGATTATCCTATCCTGATATCCCATTTTCGATTAATGTGATGGGGTCCCCCTTAGTGGATTTCATGATACTAGGTGAGATGTTTCGATAATGAATCTTATTTCATTGGAAGATGATGATGATGATGATAGTAATCCGACAGTGGATCACCTGAGGGGAACCCCCCACCCCCTAACTGACTAGGGTATATGTTTTATATCTATATAATGGTACATCGACAAAGGATTATGGGAGGGTCTTCTATATACTATGTTGAACCCCCACCCTACCAGATAGGTTGGGGTCCTCACGGCACCAAACTGGAACCCCCAGTCTAGACTAGGGTGTGGATCATCTATATACCGATAGGAACCCCCTATTAGATAGTGTGGGGAAATCGTGACACAACAGTGGAACCCTCAGATAGTCTAGGGCATGGTTCCTCTATTATCTAATTTTAAATCCCATTCAGATGGAGTTATTGTCCTTATTACACCTGAAAGTACCCCCAGATGGATCAGAGAGTGAGTCTTATATCTTGTGAGTGGAACCCAACAATTAGATTGGGTGAAGGTCCACATGGCACAAGATTGTATCAACCATTATAAATAGTGGTGTGGGTACTATTTATAAATTTCTTCATTGGTACCCCCTAACGCACTAGGGTATGGGTTCTCTACATATATATATTTTTCCCCCTCAAGAATGTGTCACAATGGTGAGGGGTGTTGTTCTACAATATTAGTTAAGGCAATCACATATGATGATTGTAATTTTTTTGGGCATCAATAACTGAGGTACCACTTAACCTCAGTTGTGATGTGATATAATGTGACCCATTCTCTTCCATTTGTTACTCTTTCATTTAATCATGGATAAAGATATATATTTATATTTATATTTATATATCTATTTATCCATGTCGTTGGATCATGTTAACACTTAGGGGTTGGATTGATCAATTAACTCTATATTCCTCTTATCGATCCTACAACACCCCATTCACTATTCTAGGTGTCAAAATAGGTATGTAGGTACTCACCCTTGCATGGAATTTTCCCAAACATTTCATGTCTTGTGTATATGACAGATAGGTCGCTGGTGACATTAGAAGATCTTAGGGATACTTGGTTCATTGGGATGTGTATTGTGGATGGAGCATAGAGAACTTTATCAGGGATATCTAATCAGTTTTACATTATAGTATAGTAATGATTTTATATATTTCTATTTGAGTGGTTATTTTACCACAATAAAATCAAGTTTTCAAATTCATTCTCTTGGAAACCCTTGTGTGTTTTTATGTTTGGATTAAATAATAGTTCTTTAATATTTTTATAATTATTCCTCTAAATATATTCATTGAAATGGTCAGGTGTGTGCATATAGGTACGTTATGAACAAGCCGATAATTTAGAATATTACATTCGGTTCTTTTTTACACCCATGGACTATGGAGGTGGGATTGGGGTTGTTGTGTCTCGAGCACTAATTGGGTTAGGTCACAGGATTATATTTTGTATTGGATAAATATTTTCATAACCATTGGAAATAAGGATGACCATATTTTATTGGGAACACTTAGGATAATATTATGAATAAGATGATGTGCAATGTTTTGTTTTAGAAATGGGCGTGGTTTTCATAGTATAAATTTATTATCATGAAACAACATGTGGTTTTGGTTTTATAAAAAATGCATTTACAGGTAAAAACAATGAATCTATTTGGTCATGTATATCTCATAAATTATTTTATTTCATTGTAAGGGATCCATTGAAGTTCACCTCATTTAAAACTTCTTGTGAATATTATTATGTAAAATATAATTTAGTTGTGATCTATAATTAATTATTTTAATAGTTGATGATCATGGATGACTACTGTCAAAAATATGTTTTCATAGAATGATAATTTAATTTCATAAATTAGGCATATATAAATTTTTATTGATTATGTGGTTACCTAAAAAGTTTATTTGTTATCAGCCATAAGTTTTTGGTCTTCATAAATAGATGTATCTAAAAAAAGTATTTATAATAATGTATTCCATGAACAATTAAATTACTAAAATCCCGAGAAACCAAATTTCATGGATGTTTGAATGAAAAATATTTTTAACTATAATTATAAGACATTATCATGATGTTAATACTATAGAATAAAAAAATAAAAAAAGGGAACATTTTTCTATTATTTCCATCAAGTGGAATCATCCACCTTCTATTTTTGAGTGTGTTGTTTTAATATTTGATGTGGAATGGATTTGTACCATTGAAAAGATAGAATATGTTCTGCAGTGTTTGGAGTATGAAAAATTAATTTTTTCATTCCATCGTTGTGGAAGGTAAAGTATATCAATGTTAGATACTTATCAAGAATAATGAGAAAGCGGAAGAAATTGATTCTATTTAGTGGTATGAGTTTCTGTGATTATTTATATATATTTAAAATATTCATATTTTTTATAAAAATGTGAAAGGATTTTCATGAGATAATGTATAATAATGATTAATCTATTCGTTATAATATTGCTAATTCTAAAATACATAAAAGGAATGATTCTTTTATTATCATAAAACATTGAATGTAATGTTGATCAATTAATTATTATATTATAAAAAATTTATAATTTAATTTATCAAAAAAGGAACTCAGTACCAATGAATAAATTTTGTGATGTGTAATAAATTTTGAAATGTAGTCTGGATATAACCATTAATCTCATTAATAATATTGGAAATGTATTATTGATTTCATAGTAAGCTATAAAATCAATGGACAAATCAATATAATATTATCTTTATGCTTGATGGTTTGAAGGTATCATTGGGGATATTTTAAAAATTGGACTATAAAATATTTATAGTATTTTAAAGAATGTCTTTAAGAAATTGAATTCCAATGAGATGGGAAGAATTATGTTTTTGATCTGAATATAAAGAAAGAACAAAAAATTTCCCCACACACCCTCCAAATCATCAAATTTGAGGAGTATGATCATTATGAAAACCTGTGTTCAAATCCTAATTTTATTGATGATGATCATCATTAGAAGCCACATAAGGCCAATGAAAAAAGGATAAATAATAATATCATTATTTACAATGGTGATAATGAGGTATTCAAAGGTACAAATTCCAACCACTTAAGAACAATTAATATCTTATTAGATTCAAGATCTACACACTCTTTTATATATACTGATTTAACTAGGGCTATAAAAATACATCCCTGATGGTTAGATTTTTTGTATTAACGAATGTCCATAATTGTATAATGACCACATCTCATGTCTATGAATTATTCTGTTAGATACTAATATGAATATTCATTATTAAAATCATGTTTTTCCCTTTGGATGAATTTTATGTAACCATAGGCAGGGTAGATTTATCTTTGTGAAGTGTATGTTAATTATTGTGTAAGTGAAATCACATTTGATATTCCTAACCAATATATGATAATTTTTCACTATGAGGATGAATATGAACATCCAATTGGAATAACTTATATCACGTGGTTTTTAATTCATATCAATGAAGACAAGTTATCAAAAATAATTTAGTTGATTTACAATAATAAATACTTTCTTATTTATTGGGAGTTTGTTTTTATCTTACTAGAATAATTTAATATTCTTCCTCTGATTGAAGAATTTTTTTTAAATAGAACAAATTAATGGTTGTACACATAATTCAATGAATCCTCATATAATGGCCCAAATTGAGTTGCTAGAATTGAAAATGAAATTATTTGATAATGTTAATATTGTATTTATTCTTCCATGTCAATCACCTTAGGGTGAAGAAGTTTTATTTTAAGATGAAATATGTGTTAATTTGAGTATTCGTTTATTATAGATAACTTATAAATTTATCAATCAGTAAGATATATTCTCTACCCTTAACTGATAATATTAATGATCAATTATGTTGATATAGATATTTTTCCTAGTTTGATATTTGACATAAGTCCAATTAGGTAAGGGTAAAATATGATGACACACAATATTTCCTTCCACATGAGCAATGGAAAAAATAAATTTATAGTTATTACATTTATTGTTACTAATTCCCCTACTATATTTATATGACTACTGTGTAGTGTCTTTAGATTTTAACTTAAATAGTTACTAGTAGTCATTGTAGATGATATATATATCTATTAAATGTGTTAGTAATGGTATGTTGATCAACTGAGGACTATACTGATGGCAATAAGAATGGATAATCCTTATGAAATTACAGCATTAAGTCAATTTTGGTTAAACAATGAGTGTTTATTTGGATATATAATATTAATAGAGGATATATTAGTTTATCCATATATGATGGATATTATTGAACATTCTAGTAGACCAATATCTATGACCGAGATATGATATTTTCTTAGATTAGATGGTTATAATTCTCACATTATAGATAATTTCTCATGAATTTATAATCAACTCACCATGCTAACTAGTAATTGAGAAAATATCTATAAGATAGATGTATATGAGGGAAAAATCGTGGAATTAAAAGAAAGTTAGTCTGTGAACTTATGCTTTGATTTCCCTATAGACAATATGTCTTTGTAATCAATAGTGATTCATTCAAGAATGGATTTCCTTTTATTATTATTTAAAAATATATATTTGTATCTTATGCCACACAATAATTGGATGTTCTTGTTAAAAATTATTCCAACTTGTAACATGGTGGTTTCAATGAAAATATATGTATTCATGAAATTTAGGAATAATAATTATATACAAATATGTGATATATATTCTTATAAAAGAATTCCATAGTATATATTTACACAAAAATAGTTGAATATTTTCCATATAATAAATATGAATTTTAATAAATAATATTACATATCAATAAATTACCATCATGGGAATGTGAATAAGGTGGAAAGTGTTATTAGTTGAATGGATCAATATCACTTATACATGATGAGAAAAAAAATATCCAATATTTCAATATTATTAAATTATTTATATATAAATATTATAGGATGGGGAAAAATCCTATCTTTCCCAAATTAGTGGTAAACAATTAGTCAATGTGAGAATTAAAGTGGCATATAAGCATTATGTGCACCTATGGAAGATGCATAAAAATAATAACGGGGTTAACTTCAATTATGATGCAATGATGTGTTTTTTTATTCTTTTATGTGTTATATTTTTACTATATATTAATATGATTCGTTAGATAAGGATCATAGTTCATAATTCTCAATTCATCCAAGATGAACATTGATATTTAAAGATAAGAAAGATTATTTCTATTGGGGTAGAAGAAAGAGAGATTATAGAGTATACAAATCATTTATTTGTATGTTATCATGTTATGTATTGTCTATACATGTCTATGTGAACTTTGTAGCAACACAATACTTTATTATATTTGTGTTTCTAAATTTAATAACTTTGGTATCTTATGATTCATGCAACACACGTCTTAATAAAACAATTACATTCTAGTATAACATATCCATTAAATTTACCGGAATAAAATTTATTAACGACATCATGAAATTTATATATAATATATTCAATATATTATTAATAATACATATTCTTTTTTTCTAAAAGTGATATAAAAATTTCACTTTTACACATATTAAACTATAATTTTTGTAAAGGCGTTTTTTCTACCTTTTGATAGAGTTGTTGTTTTAAAACTATATTTTGACACAATTTGAAACTATATTTTGTAATAATAAAATTCATTTATTAAATAATAATTTCAATATTATCATAGGGGGGATTTTTGCTATCTTTTTGAAGAGATTTATTTTCCATCGATAAATAAAAATAATTCATTTTAAATGAATGATGAATTTTCATCTAAATAATTTCTAAAGAAAAATTAAATTTTGAATTGGTATTAAAATAAAATTAGATCAAATATAAATAAATAAATCCAAGAATATTCATTTTAATTTTTTTTCATATAGAATATTGACATAAAAATATTTCAATCAATTAAATATTTTCACATTAATAACATGCTTTCTCACCTAGTCTATGAGATTAAATTTTAATATATTTTTATATTTATGTTGTTTGAATTATTAATAATGTATCCTGTATTTTGATTAATCATTTACAAATAATATAAATTGTTCCCTATTATTTTTTATGAATATGATTAGTATCATTATTAATTTATGTTCCACTATTGAGGGTAAATTAAGTAATTAATGATAAAAAATAATAATGGAAATGATTTAAAAATTACCCCAAATGTGTCATACTTTTATTTTATGACATTTTTCAATACAAAATATGAATTGGCCAAATTTTTTTCCTATTGGAGCTATTTGGATGACATTATGTTCCCTATAGTATTTAATTTTATGAAAATAAAACTTGTGAAAATAATATTTCTTAAAACTAAATAGATGGCCTTTATATTTTAAAGCCTCCATAATCATTAAAAGAAACGGTTCACATAATATAAAAAATAGTAGAGCCACACACTAAATATAATTTGTTCCAACAATTCTTATTGTAAATCTCGAAATCCATGATATTAACAATGATTTCAAATTGAAGAATAGAGGCAACACCACAAAACCCATGTAAAAACCCAACAATCTCATTAGTGCTATCCTTAAAAACAGCCATATACCTTGACAAACATGGGTTACCTTTTAAAAACCAATAATTATTCATTTCAATACAATTAATAAAGAGAGATTTCCATAATACCTCCATAGTACCATTGGGAGGATTAAAATATACTTTAATACCTAGCCTTCTAAGAATAGGCAAACCAAGACCAGAATTAGAACAATTGGATTTTTTTGTATCAAATCCCATATAATAACAAGAATAATACTCATAATGATAGTTTGAGGAATAAATGGATTACAATCCTAATGATGCATATATATAAATTGACAAAGAATAGAAGTCAGTTCTTTCACACTAATGTTTTTAATAATTATCATATTTAAATTTGGTGTTATATGAAATACATCTTAGATATTAAAATGTATTTAGAAATATAGAGGGATTATATTTTTCATAATATTTTATTTCCATTATTTTGGGAATAAATAATTATAATAAATACTTGGACAACATTGATGTTGTAGTTATTTTAATAATGGAAGTATATAATATTTCATAATAATAATACTTAAAAAAATATTTGTATATAATTTATTTAATAGAAAAAAATTCTATTTGACCTACAAATGTTACGTATATATTAAAAGTGTTTTCAATGATATATTTTTTATTGATATTCATAAATGTAAATGTAATAAAAAGTGTCAAAATTGAAATTAATTATATTAAAAAAATTATTAAATGATATGGAATTATTAAAAATACTAAATTATGAAGAAATATTTATATAATGTTTAATGTATCATGACTGATATTTTTATGGGTCTTTGATAATTTTATACTAACTAAATTGGCCCTCAACGTGTAAATATCCATGTTGTCAGGATATGAGTTAAAGGGGTTAAAAATGGGTTAAAACAAAAAGATAATGGTATATCCATGATGTACAATTATCCAAGAATTGTTCTATGAAGACTACTAGACAGTTATCACCTTAATATTTATTTTTTTAAAGGTCACTCTTACATGAATGTATCCTATGTATTATTTGATTCCAATATATTTACAAAATGTCAATCTATTTTTTTTAATAACAATTCCCTGTCCATATTGGGATAAAATAATGATATGAATAAAAAAAATGTATATTTAGATATAAATTAAATTATTTTAATTATTTTAATTTATTTTTAATTTTTATAAATTACATTACTACTTTAAATTCATTATCAACGATAATATATTTTTATCTAATTAAATGAAAAATCAATTAATTTATTATAAATTTATTGATTTTGATATACATAGGATGATTTATTTTGTATAAAAAATATAGTTATATATGATATATTATATATTTTTTAACGAATTAGATTCATATTCACATTTTTGTTGATGTATTTGAGGGAATATAAAATGAATTGTATCAAATTAGATAATACTGATATTTTATTGAATTAATATATAATTAAATTATTTAAAAAAAATTAAATTTGGAAAAATAGGATAATATATGTTCTATAATTTCATACCCTATTCGTTTGTCATCCATTTTTAAGTATTTGGATCCATAATAGCATTATTATTTATTAGTTATTTGAGTATTTCTGAAAGTGTATATCACCTTCAATATAAATGGGTGAATCCTCCCTCACTTATGCACAATAAATTGAGCCTTCAATTATATACACACCTAAAATTTTCTATTCTAAAAATCCTTATTTATGTTATATATGTTTTTTTCATCCAAAATAATTTACATATGACCCTTAAGAGATGTTATAAATGTTGTATGTAGAAGGAGAGGTAATCTTATTTTCTAACACATTCAAAGTTATTTCATCTTCAATTTCTTTTTAATATGTTTTTACTCTTCCTAAAATAATAAATCATTTATTTTACATATTCTGAGATATTATTTTTATTATGGAAAAAATGTATTCATAATTTTCACTATCTTATGAAAAATGAAAGCAATGTGTCTGCGTACCTACGACAAACCGTCTCCATTCGGTTGTGTGATTTGTTTCTCATTAACATTTTTCAGGTATCATCCTAATAATGAAAAATAATATATATATATATAACAAATAATAAATGATTTTTAGAAAAATTAACATACCATCCAATAATATAATAAATTACCATTAATGGAATGATAATCTCACTCGTCTGTATGTAAAACCTACTATCTCCACAATGCAATGTGATTCATTTTTAGTGTTAATCATTAGTTCATGATAATTATAATTTATTTACTGATGAAATGTAATATATATTAAATTATTATGGTTTGAGATATGACATAAAAATATCCCATTCAAAAAATCGAGACTCATACGAAAAAAACTTGCATAGTAAAATGAATCATATCACACTCAAATCAAGGGTAATAATGAAATATTATTAAAAAATAGATGAGAAGATGATTTAAAAAAATTATATATGATTTAATAAAAAATATAATTGTTATAAAATATATTAATAAAATTATTTAGGCCATTACTCATTAGGATAAATAATGTTCGACTAATGGAATGCATTAGGTAAAGGTTACTCATCTCACTTTTTACTTCTATGTTCTATGTTCCTTATTCACCAATTAATTATTTTATGTGGTGTGTATATATTTCATTAATATATAATGTTAGTAATATCATTATCTTCATGGTATTAAATTTTTATTTTTAAAATTATAAATTTTATGTGCCATACTATTATTCTGATTATAAAGTAGTAAGGGGTTTTTGAACTCCATTCCCAATCACAAGGTTAATCTTATACTTCATGGATTATGTAATGTTAATATTATGTGTGAGATGAATACTTATTATATAATTTTAATTACCATTTTATATGTGTATTTACATACTATAAACATAATTCTTTCATTTTCTTATTTCTTAAATCTTATAGAATTTTTATGTATGGTGTTTACTTTGGTGGTTATTTTAATAACTAGAAAAATAAATTTAGTTCATTATCTTTTAAACAATTAAAATATTTGATGATAAAAAAAATTTTATGAATTAAATTTATTACTATATATATTATGAATTATTTTTACATTAAATGAATTGTTTGGGGACTGATTATTACAGGCCCCCCGATGCATCAGTAATCTCCTAAGATGAAGAAGTTGGCCAAATTAGATAGGGTTCTACCAACATACATATGTTTTTATGTGGATAGATCGTTATATTAACTATTTTGAGGATATATATTTATAGTTTATAAATAAAAAATTATAAATTCCATTGTTATTTTTATTCTTTGTGATTAGTACTTTAGATATAATATCTATGGTCAAATTCAAAGTTCATGTGATTATTTGTATGTCATTATTCAGTCATATTTTATTTATACAGTATTATTATCATGTTAATGATTGAATAATTCTTTCTCACATATTTTCCATTAAATGATTAATACTATTATGTATTAATTATTTCTTCTTTCGTGTAGACCCATATTGAGAAATTTTTTTCACCCTTATTCTGTTTTATTTGTTGAATCATGTAGAAGAGATCATTGAATTAGTTGAAAAGGATGAAATATATTAGCTTCTATTATGTAAGGAGTTTTATTTTTCATTAACCAAAAATATATGTGATAAATTTATGTTATATGGTTTCTAAAACCACTAAATTCATATATCTTTTGGGATTTTAATATTTTATCAATACCAATGTAATAATGATATGCATTGGTTTTGGGGTATTGGGGACATGGTATTTATAGTTGGTGTCATAGAAAGTTAATAAGATTCCATGGGATCTATATTTATTAAAAAATAGATTAGGGAACAGAACCATAGGATATAAATTGAGGAAAACTATATGACAACATCCCAATGAAACTATGTTTTGATTATGAGATTTGATACACATAATTTTTTCAATATAAGATATTTATTTCAATAGTTTCTGAATTATTCATTACAATTCATTATCACATGATCAAATATATTATATTCCATAATTTATATATGCTACCATGTTGATGTAATGTGAACCTCACTAATGAAAGTGATGCAATGATTAAAAATGATTATATATTTTAAAATAATCATCCAATATATCAAAGGGATGTAGTCTCCTAAAAATTCTCATCATATGAGAACAAAATATCATGTTCTAACAAGACATAGATATAATTATATATGTATTACGTCAGTGGGAATAATGAGAGGAAATTGAAGGTGAGAAAAATGTATATAAAGGGATAAAAGGAAACATGTATATTCAAACATGTGAAAATTGTGGAATGAAATAGCCTGATAGTTTCAAAAAAGGATTGGTAGTATTCTACAATTGTGGAGAGAACGAATACCATGATTTGGATTGCATGAGATAGAAAAAAATTAAAATATGTAATTTTTCAACTCTAAGGATCTATGTCCCTACACGAATGAATTTCTTGTGTTCAAAAAGATTAAACCACATAGTATGTAAATAGATCATGGTTATTATTCATTTATTACAACATAATAAGAGAAATGATGACTTTTTATATTTTTTATTTAATATTTAATTTTTTGAAAAATATTACAATATTATCTTTGTTATATAAATTTTTAAATATATATGCATTATAGGAAAATAATTTCTCAATATTTATATGAAATATTTTATTGAATTGTACCATAAAAAGAAATTTAGTGGAATGTTAAAATGAATTGTAAATACATGTTTGAGGGAAATATAACCCTTAATATTATCATGATTCTATGAAAATTGTGAAGTAATAAAAAAATGTTTTATATGGTAAAATTTTATTAGATAACGATGAATACCGTGGAACTGATTATTCTTTTATCGAAAATTTGGCTTATAGACTCATTTATGTTGTTTACAACATTCATTATTTATTAAATTTAATCCACAACCTAACATGTATTTTTGAATGTATGATTTCTTGAGTTAATGTGTAAGGGTGATCACGGTTTTCAAATATTTGGTAAAGGAGAAAAAATTCTACATTATGTTATTTGACAAAAATATAATGTTATGTTCATTTTATAAATTTTCTTACATACCTTATAATATCATTTATTTTTTATATTTGATAAATGTATTTTGGATTATTCTTAATGTTAATTACCTAAGAAATGAATTATGATAAACATTAGATATTATTATATTATGTTAAAGTATGGTTTATCATTTTTGATAACATATAAAAAACATTTTTGTTTTGATAATTATTTATATAATGGAAAAATTTCATTTTGAATATATGGTTCATTAATATTTATTCTAGAATGAAAAATTAATCTCGAATATTCATTTTAAACTATAAGGGACGAAGTGATGATAGATTGTAGGACAATAAAATGATGAGATTATCCGTATGGAATGGAATAAAAAAAATTAAGGGATTATATATATATATTAAATGAATTCGAATAATATACGAAATTTATTATAGAAAATAAATTTATCCACATATTTCTCATTCTAAAAAATCAATGGTATTTTAACCGATCACAGGTTTATTGTTCTTTGATGGTCAACATTCTGATGTCTATGTTCTTTATCACGGCCCATCGTAAAAAGATAGCTATATTTAACTTCCATGTATATGATTTAAATTAATTTTAATTTTATCCTATCAGGAAAATGATTTTTGGGTGACCTTAACATTTCCCTTTTCCTCTTATTAAGAGGATGTTTTATTAACCGTATTTGTCATGTGGGTTACGAAAATAATAATATTCTACTATGAATCACTGATTACCAAAGTTAAATTTCAAAATTCTTAGGAATAACATTCACTAATGAGAGGATAGTGTAACACCCCATGATTTTATGGTATGTATATTTTTAAATTTAATCTCTTTGATAGCTTATGTGGCATTCAGCAACAATATTAAATAAATAATGAAATACAATTATACAATATCAATTAATTTGTAAAGACTGTGTAGTATTAAATGAATTTAGATATTAATATATTATATAATAAATATAATGTTTAAAATTTATATTTTGTTTTCTCTAGAAATAATATAAAAATAAATCTACTATTACACATAATGAATTGTTTTTTTTCTAAAGGTATGTTTTCCACATTTTAATGACGTAGTTATTTTAAAAATAATTATTCACACATTAATAAAATATATTTGAAAAAATAAAAATCATTTTTAAATTAAAAATTTAAAATTTTTCTTATGTTTCTTTTTATAAATTTTTTAAAGAGGTTGAATTTTATGTGAATAATGAAAAATTGCATGTTTTGATTGAATTCCGAATTTTAATCAAAATAATTATTAATTTTACACTATATTTTAGAATATATTTCAAAATGATTTGATCATTTATAAATATATTATTCTAACTAAATTAATTGTAATTTGTTTCCAATTGAATTTGATATTAAACTATTTCATACTTCTTAATATTTTCTCATTAAAAACCGACTTTCTCACATAGTCTATAGGATTATTTTTTACAATTATTTTTTATGTATTTATAAAAAAATTATTATATATTGAAATTTGAGAGTTCTAAATTAGGAAAATAGGTTCCATTTATTTCAATATGAATCGTAACTCTAGTAATTTTTGTTACCCCGATTAAGGGTAAATCAAGAAATTAACGGTAAATATAATTATGATAAGGATTTTAAAATTATGTTAAAACATGTACTAATTTGTTTGAGTTATTGAGTGAAAAACATCATTCAGACAAATTAATTACATATATGACCCACATTGATGACATTACGCCCCTTATAATATTTTATTTTCTAAAAATTCAATATTTCATCATAATATTTTTAATAATTATTACATCTTCTATATGTTATTATCCAAAATATATCATAGACTATAATTTTTTTTAAATTATAATTATATTTTATTTATCATATTAAATTATTTTTAATTTTCAGTGAAGAAATAATTTTATTAAATAATTTGAAAATAGTGATGGTGTAATTATGTTATTAATAGAAATATAAAACTAATGTTATTATAATTATTTATATAAATATAATATGAGATACATAATTTCATCAATGATTTTTTTGTAGATCACCATGATGTTTTTTGAATTTATTAAATTTATTTTAATATATTTGGTTTTATTGAAATTTTTAAAAGAAAAAGCAATGAATAGTTTCCAAATTGACATTAATGATATTTTAAAATAAATAATATTCTACTAAATGATATAATTGTTTAAAAAATAATAAAATTTTCCAAAATATTATGATAATTTTTAAAATTTCATACATTATTTATTTATTGGTTTTTGGTATTTTATAGTTTCTATATTAAGTTTTAATAATTAAAACCCCATGTTGTCATAGTAGGAGTTAAATAGTTTGAAAAAAGAAAAACTGAAAGATAATTTTATAAGTCAGACCAATGTTTTGGTGAAAATTATTAGATTAATTGGATTTGACCATTATCAATTTATATCACATTTGAGTTGTTTAATGGACAATTTTCTATGAAAATAAATTATATATTATTTTAATCAATGAAAGTTTATAATTTAATCAATCTTTTTATTTGATGTCTTTTAAATTTCCACATGTGCACAAAATAAATTATGATTAATAATAAATATATATATATTAATCACACCAAAATTATATTCATTATATAAATTTAGCTATAATTTTTATAAATTATTTAATTACCATAATTTCTTATAAAATGCTAATATAGTATTTATTTTACTAACATAAACTTTTAAAAAAATTAATATTATTAATTTTTATATATATGGGATGAGAAAACGTTTCTAGTGAGATTTATTGATCTATAAGATATATTAGAGGGGTTTTAAATAATTAAATTTTGAATAACACATTTTTTGATATATTTGACATCAAATTAAATGAATAGTATCTAAATTGGCAATGTTGATAATGTATTGAATTAATATTTTATTAAAATATTATCGAATCATAATAATATGAAATAATAAAAAATGGTATTGTAACTGGAAAAATATTTAATTCCATATTAATTAAGAATCTATTTTTTTTTCTATGGCATTAAGGATTTTTGATAGTTCCCCTAACCTCAAGTATAAGATGGCACCTCCTCCGTCACATATTCGTAACACATTGAGCTGACTAACTCCAACAAAATTGATAATTTCTATTATAAAAATCATTACCTAAATTATCATTGTTTTAGTCCTTCTAAAAGACCTACCCTATGTACCTAATAATTATTTGTAAAGGAAGTTTTCTGATGAAGAGGTAATCATCTTTACTATATCATTCCTGTTATTTCTCATTAAACTTCATTTTTATGTTTTGTTTCAATAATAAAATAATAAATCTGTTGTCATATATATATGGTGGGATATTATTTTGATAATTGTGAAAACATTTTCCTCCTATTATCCATCCTATTAAAAATTAAATTACCACACATTCGTACATTGGACATACCATCTTCATGATGTGTTGTCATATGTTTTTCATCACATTATTACTTGTATGGGTATAATTATGTAAATAACTACTTAAAATTGTATTAAAATAAATATAATTAATTTGTAAAAGATAATATACAATCCAATTCTATACTCTTTCACCCTTGATGGAATCATACGGTCACACCAGTGTATGTATGTTCTACCATCTTCACAATGTGATGCAATTCATTTTCCATGTTTTCCATTAAAAATGACTACAAAGAAAATGAAGAAATATGATATTTATGACATTAATATCATTCAATATATTATTGAACTATATTAAATGCCTATGAACTGGGAGATATATGAAAAACATGAACAGACAAATCAAGTAGTTAAAAAAAATGGTAATAATGAATAATTATTAACAAATGGGTGATAATATGATTTTGAAGAATAATATATGATATCATAAATATAAATATATTTCATTTAAAAAATATTAACATGATTTAAACCATTGTACAAAGGGTTAAATCTTATTGAACTAAAGGAAACTACATGGAAAGTGTCTCGTGTCACACTTTTTTACTTCTATCAGAAATATTCCTAATTCATAACTAATTACTTTTGTTAGGTGTATATATTTAAATTCGATATATCATAAAATTAATCTCATTATCTTTATGGTATTAAATGTTTCAGTTTATTATTATTAAATTTATTGGTTATAAGAATCGATTGATTACAATGGGGTAATATATTTATTAACACAATTTCTAATAATTAGGGTAGACATCTACTTCTTTGATTGTGTGATGATATGATTATTTTTAAATTTAATTTTTTTTGTTTTATATTTTAATTAAAATTTATTTATGTGGATTTACATGGGATGCAAATAATATATTAATTTTATTATTTACTAAACTTTATATCACATCTGAAAATGGTGTTTACATAGAAAACTGTATTAATAAATGGGGAAATAATATTACAACCATATATTATACTCAATATAGAAATGTTTTTATAGGGATCAATTTTTATGAATTAAATAGATTATTTCATATATGAGTAATTCTTTGGAAATGATAGACATGGGTTGAGGACCAGTTAATGTAATCCATACAATGCATCTGTAGTCTCATGAGGAAAATTAGGTGGCCAAATCAAAATGATTTCATCCTATAGTCATAAATAGTCTTGTGTATTGATTATCATAGTATCTATATATGGGATAAAATTTGATTGTTAAGACACAAAAAATTCAGAATTCCATAATTATTGGAATTCCAAATGATTAATATTTTAGAGAGAATATCCTTGGTCAAATTCCATGATTATAATTTTATTTACATGGTATTAAGTGATCATCTATTATTCCTACCATATTATGATAATGTTAATGATTATTTTCATGTGTTCATAATTATTTATCTATCTATGTCTATTCTTGTTTTTGATTTAAGATAAATCCACTATTTGAACCTTAATTATCAATTGAGATCACCCTTATATTATTTCCATTCACACTATTATGAATAAGAGATATTTGAATTTGTTATAATGGGTAAAATTTATATGTTTATGTTATTTATTATGTTTTAATTTTCCATTCCCATGGAAAACTATGTTTGAAGAATATAATATGGTTTCCAAAACTGCTAGACTGATCGATCCATTGAGATTTGAATCTTATATCTAAGACAATGTAATAATGTAAGGCATCGAATCTGAAGTACATGGGTCTATCTTTTAATATATGGTATAACATTTACCCATAACAAATGTAAATAAAAAAACGTACCATTATTTTTTTTATCAAACATTTGAAAACATAAAAAGGCCATAATTCATTTTTGGGTTATGGTCAATCACCTTACAAAAGAATCTCACAACAATTTAATCAGATAATAATTCTATATTGATAATAAATCCCTAACATTCAACAAATAGGTAGTTCAATTGCATGGAGAACATCATTCAATGGTCTCTAATCTGGAACCATGGTTTTCCGATATTTTATAGGGAATTATTTAATCGGTTATAAATATTCTATTTCTTTAGTACAGTGTATCATCCTTAGAAAGAATCATTATTTTAATGTATCATTCTAAACTCTGATGATATGATTCGATATATTTGTATAGATTTCAAACATGTTTTGTGTCAACACCTTCTCATATTTGAGTTCCCTAACAAAAATAGCTTTCACTCATGAATTGAGATGTCTTATTATGGACCCCTTTATTGAATGGTGTTTATAAATCCATTTTCTATTTATTATGTGGGATAACTATTTTTATTTGGGACTGATAAATTTAATTAAATGGTAATGAATAATGGATCCATTCAATAGGATATCTAGGGTCTTCAAAGATGACAAAAGAAATTATCCTAAAAATTGTTAGTGATATATAGAGTTCGATGTTGTCAATAAGTTGTTTCTATGATTTTCTATATGGATGAATGATATTATGGTTTCTATAAAATTAATTCTGATCACTGGTTGTTTTGGATCCATCAATACTGTTAATAGAGTAGGTTTGGTTGCTTATCGTATTGTGTTTCCAACAAGCATCAACAACAATCATAATGTGATCCATCAATCCCTCCTGATGATGTCCATACATGATCCTTCACATTTGGAAAAAATATTTTTAGAATAGAATATTATTTTATTATCTTCTAAGACCCACATATTAAAATTTCACAAAAGGGAAAACTATTTCATAAGATGTTTATAAATATTTCTAACAGATTATTCAACGACTACCATAATCATTCCAATATATATTTAAATAACAGGTTTCTTTTTGTTAGTTTTCTAGTCTTCATACTAGGAAATATATAATATGAAATACTTATTAATGGTGGAAAATATCACTAAATTCTTGGTTTGTTACATTCTCCTCCAATAAACAAATTCATCCTTGAAATTTTATTAGATGGAATAAAACAGGTGCGGGTAATTTTATCTAACCACATCCTTATGATTTAATATTTTATCCTCAAATAAATAATTTCTCAATAAAATAGTGACTACATTGGTAGTCATGTTCTATTACACAATGTAGTTGTAATATGTTATCTCCCATAGTCGATACCCATTTGAGATATTATGCTCTAATTTGATAAATTTCAATCATATAACTTGTTAAGTGTTTAATATGTATATTCAATAAGAAATACATAGATAATGTCATATACTTAAGAGTGTTTTTGAGTATGTGATAAGAGATATTATTTAGGTCTGATAACACTATATATCCAAAGTGGACTGATATACATACGATCCATCTTTATCGCAAATCCCATGAGATGATTCTACAGATATATCTTAAAGGATACATTGTCTCCCACTTGAAACAGAAGAACTCATTGATGAATATCATTATTAATCATTTGTTGATTTTTTTCAATATAAATATGATTATGAATGTATGTAACACTCTCCATAATTTCATAAAAATAACATATACCTATCAACTTCATATATCCTACTTCATTACAACATGCTCAATTCTGAAATCACTTCCTATATAATGCTATATATAGATCCATATGAATGATACAATGGAAACTATTATTCTTTGAAAACTATAATAAATATATTTTTGTATATTAGTATAATTATTAATCTATAAATTATGATATCATCATTTACTCAAGTGTTTAGATTATCCTCTCTGATTGAATATTGGTTTGAGGCTGAGTATCAGTACTGAAACACATATCTTTCTCTAAATATTTATTATAGATTATCCAAAACCTCAAGTTAAATTTTTGATCGTGATTATAAAATATGGATTTGAACACTACATTATTCTTCAATAATTCCATTTTGATTATATTAGTGATTTTGTGAATGTATACATTATTATTGATATAAATAAAATATGATATGTTGTTAAGGTGGTCGACTACAACCCAATGAGCATTATTGAGTTTAGACATTTTGAGATACATATGGTGACATCCATATAAATTTATTCCCATTTATATAGTGTAATTTATAATGTTTTAAATATTAAAAAAATATTTGGTTATTTATCATTATATTGTTAACATACCAAGTATGAGAATATATATTATGAAATTTCCAACATCTTATTATAACTTCAAAATATGTTCTTATATCTCTATAAATAATTGTGATTATTAAAAAAATAGAGATATATAAGGTTTGTGAAACATCAAAATGATCACCAAACATATTCAATATTGATGGGACTTATATAAATGTTACAAATAATTTTTCTTTTCAACTATCAATGTCCAACTCTATTAAATTTTTTAAATTATTATGTAGCTTTACATCATTATTTTCAGTATTTTATTTTTTGGAAAATGGATGGATGTGCAGTCATTTTGGAAAGATTAACATTATCAAATTACCTATTGACATCATGATTCATCCTTTTAAAGTTGATGAATTTTTGTTCTATTTCAACAATCATAAATGATAAGGGAGCAAGTTCTTTCCTACATAAGGAGTCATGAACAAAAACATTTCATCATTGTTTTGTAATGTTTTAACCAATCATATTCATTAAAAAGTTATAAAAGTCTCATATGGATCTTGTCTAACTCATTAAAGTGTGAATATAATTGTTTAATCTTTTTAGTTTTGTTTAAATATATCTCTTCTTACCATATATTTAATGCACAACAATTTTTAATGAAAAGATCATTTGTGATTGATAAAAATAACTAATTGTGTAATTTTACTCATTACATTTTAATTGATTTGAGGAATACGAAATTAACCATTCATTTTAGATGAGGACTGGTCCCAATCCCTATATTGAGGAATCACTATATTTTAAAAACCCTTCCCTACGATAGGGTAATATATGTACATGAGTGTTAACCACACTCTTCTTTAGTCCCTTAAAGAATTATTCACATTATTATATTATTTGATTTTCTATCCCTTCCATGTTTAAATGAATATGGGAGATGATATCTATGAGAAATATCTCATAAGAACGAATAGTATCTTTATGACCTATTAAATCTATAGATATCAGTTAGTATGGTTCATCTAACCAATTTTTTCAATCAAAACTTTTTTTGAAGATTCTATAATTATTCCATTACAATGGATTACATGACACAATAATTACATTATTATTCATGATAAGTCACATTTGAAAAAAAAAATTATAAAAATCATCATTTCTTAATTCCATCAACAAAATATGTAATAGCCCTTTTTTACTATATCATTCTCTTATAATATATAATAATATCAACTATGAAGATACTATAAAACATCCTATGATAATCTCTCAAGAAAATATTCATTATATTACTGATTATATTGGATGAAATAGTAAATAAAAATGTTTATGTGATATTTTATATTAATAATGATCTTATTAGGATCATGAAGGTTTATGAAAATGTGTATTTATACAACCGTATTTTTGAACAAAAAATTGAAACACCCCATGGTGAAACCCTGGGTAGGATAAAAACATTATCAATATTTTATTATAAATATATTATTAATTAATCTTGATCCTCTGGATATATTTTATGAGGGATACATGATATATGTGTATATTTCTGTATTAAATATATTTAAAAATAATCCACATCCTTCAATGGAATACTTGAAATTTTACTTAATAATAAATCATTGTATTCTAAGATAACGGGTATTCATCAATGTTTACATCCAATTTGATATTTTGAGATATAAATCCATCTATATTACTAGGAAATCCGTACATAATAGTATTTCATAAATATAATATTATGAAATAAATAATATCCCCAATGAGTTTTTATTCATAGGATAAATCATCTTGAATCTTAGTTATGATCGAGTTAATTCTCAACTGACTTATTTTGGGAGATTATCCATAGGTGAATCTATGTTATAGCCGCATACACTTCCCAATATCATGATAAAGATATAATTCATTTCGATCCACATAATAATCTCATTACATATAATTATAGATACAATCATATAATAAAACAAATCTCTGTGGACTTTACTATGTTTATAAAACATTTATTCCTAATGAAAGTAACCTAATAGGAAAAATATCTAAATATTATACATTTATTAAACTATAGTTAGCCAAGAAAAAACATGACTTTATATAAAATAAATTAAAATATTTAATTTATTAAAATTGATAAATGGAAATAATAATATCCCATGGGCTTATATATTTACTACCTTTTATGATTAGCTACAGAATCAGCTTAATTTTGAATGATTGAGATCAATTCCTTTTACGTGCACCATACTATACCATAATCTCAATTTATAATTTGTATAATTCATTATTATAACCGAGGGAATGAAGAAAAAAACATGTGTGAGATAAAATTATCAGTTAGGGGGTGAATACATATTTCATTTATTGATGAGTTCATCAGAATAATAATAATACATGTGCATATGTAGAATATCATATCATTTTAACTAATAATAATAAAATACAAGCTCACATCAAAGAATATCACTTATGATTTTTATCACATAAAATATCTATAAGGAAAATAATATCCATAAAATGGATTAAAATAGTTCTTGTTATCCTTGAATCACGAGAGAATATCATTAATATAAATAACCACTTTTCACTATGGAAGAAATATTTTCATTAGGAAATATGAATTTCCTAATACACAATAACAATGAACTCGACTAGGAGAAACAATAATGTAATCATGTATACCTATTTCATCAGAAATAATCTTTTAAAAAATTATTCATTATATATATAGGACACGTCTCATTCGTCATCCTTACTTACATGTGACACATAAAAACAAACACTTATCACATCGTAAATAACCTTGGGAAATAAAATAAATATCATAAAAATTATTAATGAAAATAATATAAAATGACTAAAGAACTCATGGGAACTAAATATAATTCCAAAAAAAATTAAAATGTAAATAATTAATATTTAATAATGAACCCACATAAGTAAAATAGGTTTCATAAAATATCCAGATGGTAAAAAAACATCATGAACAAAATCATATTAAACTGAAAATAGGGACAACAAATATAATCTATCAATAAATGAAAAATATCAAGTAAAACATGATCCATTACCCTATTGTTTGAAAATCATTTTCAATATTTAAATGAAAATTGAAATAAATTATGAAAAATTCTTTCATGAATATATATTGCAGTCTTTGATATAAATTTTATTGTTATGGGTCATTTTTAAATTCTCTCATTTTTTAAAAAATAATAAACAACCATTTTTTTATTTTTATTTTGAAAAATAATAATTTTACCATTAAATATTTAATTAAAATTATTCAAAATGTAATTTTTTGGATGTATTATATTCCATATGAAATTTTGTAACTATAATAATGGAGTATATTATACCATGTCCCTCACTGATAAATTTTATTTTCGTTAAAGAAATTTTTCCTCATGTATCATTAATATATACATATTAATTAAATGTATTATATAATTATTATTATACATTTCCATTTATACTCTTTATTAATGATAATTATCTTTATATATCAGAGTATTGTAATCTAATATCAATATTGGTATAAAATAATCTTGACTGTTTTGGAAAAGGATTGTTAAAGAGGAGTCTATCAAATTTCTTCACAAATTTTTGACATTTTATAATAAAATTATAGGTACTTGAATAAATATTTTTTCAAAATACATAAGGGTAAAAATCAATTACATTGTTGTTTTAGTCATGTATTGCGCTTAATAAAATAACCATGAACTAGTTTTTAGATATTCATAAATATCAATGGATTTCAATATAATAGTCATTTAAATTTTTTATCCATAATGTAACATGTTATTGATATATATAACTTATATATAACATATTTAATCATAAAAGATAATCCAAAACCATAGATGAATGCAGTACTAAAAAATGAAATGAAATATTCCATGAAGGTGGTAGTCTTCACTTATATGTTTGTTGATTTCAATTTTCAAATGGATTAAGAATGAAGATAAATGGTTTATCATTTCATATGAATAAATATGGTGTATTTATATATATAAAATATATTTAGTTAATTTATATATTCTAAAAATCATATTTAGTTTGTGATGAAAAAAAACAGTTTTCCTCATGCTAGTGGTAGTCCGCACACATATGTGATTTACATTTTCTTTTTTCATATTTTAAAAAGTAAAGTTGGTTAATTCATTATAAATAATTGAAATAATTTATTAATATACTTTTTATACCTGAATTATAATATTATCATTGTTTAATAGAATACAAGGGTGAATAATTTAATAGAATTGAATTGAAATGTGAAATGTGCATTTCCAAATTGATACCTCACTTCTTGGAATATCTCTATAGAAAATGGGGATAATCCAATGATGGATTTTTTTATGAGGAAAAAAACATAGTTTTTATAGCAGTGTTGAGGAATGTTTTGGGTAATGTTTTTTTTTTCAAACTAAGTTGGTTTTATTATGATTGGATGTCACAATATGAGTGAATATTTTATATGTTAAAAGAGAATTCATTTTTTTATATTACAATAATATTTTAATAATTGGATGACATTATAATGGAAAATAGGCTTAAAAAATTGGTAATATTTGTGAGTGATGGTAGAAGTTCAGGAATGTCCCCAAACACCCATTCCCACACATTTTATGAACATATGTGCAGACCTTCGATCTTAGTTAACCTCTTCATACACTACTAGGTTTTGTACTGTGTTAACATGTTTTTTACATCATACGTTAACATTTATTATGGAAAATAAAATTTTGAAATTATATAATTTGACCATATTAATTAAAAAGTCAAAATTCATTTTATGACATTTTTTTTTCTGAAAGTATAAAAAATAATTATAAATTACTAAATATGTTGTATATTAAAAAAAATTATAAAAATATTACCAATATTATAAAATTTCAAATATAGGTTTTTAAATTAAATAAATTATAATTTTACTTATAAAAACATATTTTTTCTTATAAAATGGTTTCATATATTTTAAATTCACAATAATGTACTAATAATTTCATAAAATACAAATAATTTCAAGAAAAAATATTTTCCATTATTCACATAAATATAATTTGGTTTATAATAATCCAAATATTTTATGTTATTAAAATCAAGTTATTATAAAAAAATTATTTTAAATTCAACCACTATATTTTTTACATAGGAATTAATGTAAAATCATAAATTATGGAGAAAAAAATTTTTATAGGAATAATTTTGTTGGAATACTAACTATTATTTTTTGAATATACCTAATTATAAAAATATAAAATAAATAAAAATATCAATTTATAAAAATATATTTTTGGTATGTAATATTATTTTATTTTCTTCTTAGACATACATATTGAAATGGTTTTAAGAGGGACCTTTATATTATGTGATGGTCATAAATATTTTTGCATTATTATTGAATGGCTACAATACCCTTGTCAATATCTATTATCAAATAAATATATGGTCAGTTCGGGTTTGGTTTTTCATATGAATCAAAATATATATCATAATTATTTTATAGGGAGGAAAATTAAATTAAATCATGAGTGGATATAATTATTATAATGAAAATATATTTTTAGTTCTTAATATAAATCATAGATTATTATTTTATAAGACTATAATTTTATTCAAAGGGATTACATTAACAAAATTAATGTGATGAATCTTATCTAAAATTATATATAATTTACATTAATTATAAATTAAAATTTATTTACAAGGTGAGGATCACCTAAAATCACCTACTATTATAGTGAATACTTCATTTCCATGATATTATATTTAGAAGCCTCTAAATAATTAATATAATATACTTGTTATATTATAATTATATAATAAAAATTTATTATTTTCATGGTCTATATAATAATATAACATATATTTATTTTGAGTGATTAAATTTATATAATTATTTTCGAATTAGTTGGATATATACTTGATAATTATTTTGGATTCTCTATTGGAATCATCCATAATTAAAAGAGTAGGATTATTCAACAATAGAAATTCGATTCATTGGAAGTGGTAATATTAATAAAAAAATACATATAATGAGATATTATAGATTTAAATTCATTAGTGGCTCACCTTAGAGATAACCCATCCAATTAAAAATGGTGAATGATGTTTTCCTAATTGTTCTAATCGATTATAGTGAAAATCATGATATTATTATCTATAATATTTATCCTATTCCATTACTAACGGTATTCTTGATCAACAACATAGGGTAAAATAAATATCAATTATCAATCCATTATCATTCTATAAGAAAATAAATATTATGAAGAATTATATAAAGTAAGGGATTTTTTACATGATAGGTAAATTTTGTGTTCATAAAACTATTTAATGACATAATAATAAACTATTAGTGTTTACAGATGTATATAAACAGATTATTGTAGGATTCCCTTGATAAATTTATGCTATAAATTTTTAATGAAGTATTATTATACATTAAGGCTAATAAAAATTGAGAATTAATTATAAATTATTCTATAGATATTGGTTGAAAATGTGTTACTAATTAAATTCTGTGAATTTTAGTAGAAAATTGTTTTTTCTAATATATATTACCTCATAAGATACAAAATTTTATAACCCATAAAATATCAAAAATATGAAGGATTATAAATTATAAATTAATATAAGTATATTGTATTTTTATCTATATTATGTAGTTAATATTAGGTATTTTCAAAAAAACAGATAACTTTTGTGTCCAATTGACCATGTTGAAATGTATTGGGGTCCAATTAACATTTTCAATGTTATTTAAATAAGTATTTGATTAATTTAATAATATTTGAGTAAATACATAGATATTAAAATTAATGATATGGTAAGAATGATTTTTATATAAATTCCTATGCAAATTAGTGGATTATGGTGAATCCAAATTGAAATGATAGAGCCCTTTTGGACTAAATAATCCAAAATGAAAAAAATGGTGGACTATTATATTTAACAAGAAAAAATAGTGATCAAATATATAAAATTAAACATATAACAAATAAATGTATCACATGAGTATGGAGATTATTATCGAACAAATATAGATTAAAAATTTTCTAAGGTTATTGATAAAACTATTTATAACCATATATTTTATAAATATTTATGAAATTTGGAAGGGAAAAGTGGGGAATGAATTAATTATAAATGACCATGGAGTTATTTTAGTGAGAATATTGTAAATATATCCCAAAATCATGGATTTTTTGTTTGATGATTTTTGAAATTATTTGGTTATTAGAAATATCATTCTTTTTAAACTAATCGACAAACTAATCGTACTATAGAATATCCGTATGTATCAAAAAAATTGAAGCTTTTTTCAAAATATTATTAAGGATAAATAGGATGAAACATTATTTGTAATTAACTATGAAAACATATATATTATATTTGGACATTGACTATTTTAATCATTGATACATGAATTACATAATTAATTTCTTAATAATTCAAAAACTTCATCGATCATCATACAGACTTATATATTTATTCATTTAATTTGATTTTATAAATCTTTTTTTTATAATTACATGAAGTGAGAAATTCCTAAATAATTTTAATGATACTTTTTTTATATGAATTAATAGTTATGAATAAAGATTAAGTGGAAATCTTGTATCCTCAACCTATATTTATTTATATGTAAGAATATTCATAATTGAATTTGATACAGGACATCATATAAAATTAAAAATGAATAATGTTATATGTTTTACCAATTATATTGTTTCAAACATGGTTTTAACAGTTAAACTTATTTAATTTTTTTTATTAATGTCAGTTAATTAATGTTTTATTTGTTAACGAGGGTTGATAAAAAATTCTTAAGAAAAATTAGAGAATGTTGGAAATTAATTATGTATTTGGTAGATCAATTAAAAAAATAATTTTATGAATACATATCATGTTATATATGATACTAGTCAACAAAAAAATTATTAAAATTGTTGAATTTTACAAATTGGTGGTTGTAATATATGTGCACCTTATAGTAGCGAGAATGTGATAACAATATTGACATTGGAATATAAACTATTTGGTTTTCCTAAAATAAATTTAATATTATTCTCATATTTATAAAACATACTAGTTGGAAGATATATTGAATTATAAAAAATCACAATATAATTTCAAAGTAGTTCTTGGTATATAATTTTATTATTGTTGAGAATATAGATCGAAAATTAATATTCGATATAAGTTTATCATTGAAAAAATATTTAAATTTATTTTAATTGTTTGAATATCACATGGATTATCTTTTTAAGGAAGTTAAAATAATGATATAAGAATATTTTGTCACACTATAGTGATAGTCACATCAGATAAATTTATCTTCAAACAAATTATGTTGAGTTTTTATGAATTATTTTTTATATAATTTCATGTGTACCAAAGTAATATATATAACATTGGGAAAATACATTATCATACAGTTTTGGTGTTTAATGATGAATTATGCATGACATGATAATATTATATTTTATTCCATATTTGATAAAGTGGTTTTCATCATGTCAATGTCATTTCATAGTATAATGATATATAATTTTGATATTTTTTTTCTATATTTGGTGCTTATTACTTATGGTTACATCATAAATGAAATTCAATATTTTTATAGACATGGAGGAAAATTTTGAGTGTTTTAGTGTTTAAAAATATAATTTTATTAGGGTTTTAGCGATCTATATTTGATTATGGAGTACCATATAACCACTTATTTTTTTTAATAATGTATTAATGTTATAGTTTAAAATTTATAATGAGGTGAATAATGAATTTATAAATGGAACTTCTAAATTTATAGAATATTTAGTTTGAATATAACAATTCAAAAATATGATTTTAAATTCAGAATTTATAGGGAACCTAAATAGATGAATTTGATCACCCTTAAATGAGTCAGATACATTGAATTTTCTAATAAGATCAACATAATTTGGATTGATCAATGTCTCTTATTGATGTGAGTAATGTTTTTAAGGGAATAACAGATGTCATGGATGAACAGGATAATAGATATAAATAAAAAAATAATAATGTGATAGATAAAAGATAATAGAGTTACTTATAATTGAGGATTCATAAAGACATAAATTTCATTTAAATAGGTCTCTCTATTCCAAATTTATCCTTGATTTTAGAAATATATCATGTTATGAAGACCTATGAAAATGTTATTGTTTTATTAAATTATATATTATTATATTTATATATATTTTCATAATTGTGATTTCATTTAATGAACAATGTTTTTACTTTTTTATCCATTATTTGAAAAAAAATTCATGGACTTTAATGAATTTCTTCTAATGTATAATAATTACACATAAATTATTAAATTTTATAATACAGTTAATATCAAATTACAAATAGGGATTCAAAAGACCATCATGTTTATAAACTATGGATGGCATCATTGATATACTGTAGAGAGGTGGAAGGATATTATATACCCCAGGGGGTGTAGTGTGGTATCCTTTAATTTATTTTAATTTTGGTACACCTCAGAATATACTGACCATATCCTAAAAATTATACCAGATAATTTTTTAATTAATTTTTTAAAATAGATTGAGAAACAGGTATATGATAAATAGACATATCCATGCATAGTAGAATGATGAAGAATCCTTTGGGTCTTATGTGATTTTTTTGGAATATAAAATAAAAATTAATGGTTCATGCATTTTATGGAGTAATATATAGAATTTTTTCCTCGTAACATAGAAAAATAAATAGGAAATTCATAATGATTATTTATTTTTATTCAAAATTGATTTATAAAGGTCATCATTGTAAATCACCAACCCTCTAACAATACATTTTTTTTGATATCAAATCATGGTTGTCCTAATAAATTATATTAGAACTAAATTTATTCAAATGGATTATAATAATAAAATTAATCAATTAAAATATTTTTATTACATTTATTAAAAGATAATGTTCCAAAAATTTTATTTCATAATCACTTATAGTTAAAAAGGTTAGTATTTTTCTTTTCTAATAATATGTTCATATTTTCATTTAATATATTAAATATGGTACGTATTTCATAATTAATTATAAACAATTTTATGATATAATGACTTAAATGACCAGTTTTATTTTTATAACTAATTTAAAATTTAATATAATTATTAATTGTTCCAATACATTTATGATATGAGAACCAATAAAGATAGCTTATAGAGAACCATTCATGAAAGAGATCATTATTATCCCCTAAATAAGAGTTGACAAGAAACATTATCTTCTTAAATATTATAGGTTTACATTTCAATAAAATTATTTTATCATAATATGAACTAGGAGGTGGTTTTTAAAGAATAAAATAATCATTTATTTTGGGAAAACAATCAATGGAAAATACACATCATTTTTTTGGAAAATATAATTTTATTCAAATTTTTTAACTTTAAATCAATATAAATTTTATATTTATCAATAATTATATATAAGAATTATTAATATTGTGGATTAATAAGAATAACGTGATATTAAAATTCTAAATGATGATTTTATGGTATTAGAGGACTGATCCAAACCCAATGTGTATGTTCCTGATGAAGCTCACATTTTCATATATTTTATACTGTAAAACATTGTTTATAATCCCACAAAAGTGTTATTGAATGGGTAATCATCATGTTTTTTAGGTTTTAGTGCTATTTTGAACCCAAATGTGAAAAATGACTAATTCTGGATTTTTGACGGAATTTTACGTCAGGGGTATTTTGGTCATTTCAGGAAAAATAAAATTCCAAATTTTATGATTCAAATTTTTTTAGAATCCTTATTTTAGTTCCTTAATTTTTTTCTTCTGGACTAGGAGCTGATTTTGTCATCTAAAGGGTCTAAAAAATCATTGAAGATTATAATTTTTCCGGGCGGACAGCATGGACCAACCCAAGGTAACGGGCATTAAATGCAGCCTAAACATATCCAAATGATGTGTTTCCACCTGAGATACCTATAGGACAGATAGGGACGTCTTTAAAATAAATTTGGAGGATATTTGAGGTCATTGAGAAGGCTATTGAATGAAATTAATTTGGAGGAACCTTCCTGAATGCTTCATCCAGAAACAACAACCGAGAACGAAAAATTCATAACCCTTACATACGGTTTCCAAATTATCTGAAATTTGGAGAGAGGACGGAAAAGACATTTATGAACAACATTTATGAAGGGTGTAACACGTGAATATGTCATTAAAGTGGTCTACAACACGTCGGAATTCGGGGGTCGAATTCTGCCTATAAAAGGAGGCCCTCACCTCCTTCCCAAATCATCCATTCTCCATCCATTCCTTCAAGGAACCAAGGAGGAGATCTCCACTGAGGGAGGCCGGCCGCAAATCTTACACCTTTCATTTTATTTTATTTCTTTTCTTTATTTTTAGTTTTTAATTTTAATTTAGATTTCTAATAAATTCATGCATTGTTTTTATTTTTGTGTCCACCGATTCACCCTCTTTTCTTCCTCTCATCTTACCATCGTCAACTATAATACTCATTATCATGAGTAACTAATACGAGAACTATCCCGAGGGAGTAATCTGGTTATTGAACCCAAGACCATGTATTTAATATTCTTTGAGTTAATTCTAATGATAATTTATAGTGGGTGTAATCCTCACTATGGTTGTCTAAAGATTAACTTCTTAATCTACAACCATTTTCCCTCGATTGAGGAGGTGGATGGAAGGTGTGCTTGGAGATCGCTAAGTAGACTTTTCATTCATAACCCATGTAGAATAAGGTGTGCACACATATGATGGAGTGTGTAAACTACGAATATTTGAAGCTGGCCATTGAAGGTGCTCCCTGAATTTTCTTTCGGGAGAACTTCCTTTCTTCCCTAATTACATTCTGTTTAGCATTGCATGGTAATTTAGAATTAAATTTTAGTTTCTTATGATTTATGAATTTCATTTATTTTATTAAATTACATTTATTTCATAAAATATTAAACAAAAAAAAATGAATTAGATTCGGTGGAATAGAAGTAGTGATTTATTAACCACAAAAGCTCCTCAAGAGAACGACCTAGGTCAGCCACTATGCTGCACTTAGTATATATATTTTTGAGAGCGTGCACGACAACGCTTCGTCAAAATTGGCACCATTTCTGGGGAGCTAAGTGGTTATAAGTCACTATTTTTATTCACATTGTGTAAATAATTTTCCTTTCATTTAAAAAAACAACAAAAAAATGATAAATTTCAAAAATTAAAAAAAATCTTATTTGTTCATGATGTATTCAAATTATGAATATTATGCATGGACTGATCAATCTCAACTGCAAGAAAATTTTTACAATAAACTAGATGTGCAGTTTAATAGGATTAGCGATAAAGTGAAAAACATGGAGGGCCAAATAGAATTGATTGCAGAATATGTACGCGGATCCCAAGAACAACCCGAACCTGAACCGGAACCTGATCCAGAACGAGTGGTGGAAGAGATTTCACCCATCATTTTTTATGCTAACGAACCTGAGGAGGGTGATAAGGAGCTACTAAAAGAATTAATTACATCATCCTGCACTCAACCATTGCTCGAGGAGGTCCCAAAAGTAAAACTTCCAACTAATGCACTGATGGGAGGTCAACATTTTTTGGGAGAATCTTGGAATAACTTTGTTGAAGATAACTTGAAACATGATCTTCCCATACATAATAATGAATCATAAGACACTTTCTACCTCTCTCTTGCTTTGGAAGATAAGGAAGAAGACACACCTGTTGAGATTGAGTTTCCAATGGTCATGCCTAAAGAGATCAATTACCAATCTGAATTACTTGAAAGGGAATATTTCTTTATTAATTCTTCATGTTTTAATCTTATTCAAGCTAAATTGTTTTCTGACATCTCTTCCTTTGAAATTTATGATACAACACAAATGGAGAAGTCCATGGATGATATGAAAGAAACCACCCAAGTGGTGGTAATCAAGGAAGATGTTTCAGAGAAGCTGGTGGTGGTGCGACTACCTCTTATACATCAACTTTTATATCACATGGAGGAGGACACCACCGAAGTTAACAGGGAGCACCCTTATCTTTTATTCCCTCCCACATCGAACCTAAAATTTCTTCTTTATTCTTTCTCGGGGGTTGGGAACATTAAAATATTATTTGGGGTTATCTACTTTCAGGTTTTACTCATGGATATCGAGAAAACTCACATGTGGTGGTTCATCTCAAAGAAACCACACTCACCTTTTGATTGGGGATAATCCACTGAAACTTCCTGACTAGGGGAAGTAAAAACCTAGCACCCTCTTGGGGGTCTAAACCAAGCATTATCTCTTTTCTTTTCCTTTTCTAATTTTTTTATTTTTTTTCTTATTTATTTTTATTACTTTCTTGTAGTCTTAAAGTGGTTGCTTCTAGGAGCTTAACTCAAGGCATCCACTTCTAAAATAATGTCAGGTTGTATCTTTCCTTCCCTTGGATTTTTTTACCTTTATATTTATATTTTGTTGAGTTGAAATAAGGGGTAGTTAAATTTAAGTGTGGGGGAGTGTCAACCTGCTTAGTTCTTCTTCTGTGCTTTTCATTTTATTAGGATTTTTGAGCTTTAATGAATATTCTTATCACTTTTCACACATCAATTGATTATAAAGAGTTGAAATGATTTTTGAAATAATGGATTTTAAATGATTGTTGATGTGAAAACATTTTTCTTGAATTGGATTTTCAATCATTTGTATGATTTTGACTGATTTTTGAAATCCAAGACCATGAAACACTGACTCAAAATATTTTTTCCAACCCTGTGAGGTATTCTAAATCACTTTTACATATTCTTCCTAATACCCACACTTTCTTCAGGGAAACTTGAATTTTGTGTGGGAACCAGAATTTGTGAATATTCTCTTTCGATGCTTTGGATTTCATGGAATGTATTTAAAATGACTGAGGCATCTCATTGGCTAGCCACATTTTATCCTGAGACCCACCTTTACATTTATCCTTCGTAATCCCTTATATGCCATGAATTTCCTTATAGTTTTAAGCCACATTACAAGACAATTTTTCCATACCTACCTGCACTTTTAGTATTTTTGCATTGATATTTCAAGTTTGAGTGTGGGGGAAGGGCCTTTCGTGTGCGTTCATTGGGATTTGTATCATTTATGTGTAGTTTGAAGTGTGTGTCAATATTTTGGGCTGTGGAAAACAAGAGAATTGGACATGTGTCATCATTTCATTGTGCTTTATACGGTTCATCCATTTCTCCTAAAAAAAGAAGAGAAAATGGAGATGAGCTTGAATATTCATTGTACATTCTTTTATGACTCATGTCCCTCCAAAAAATAAAGGGCATGAATTGTCATTCATTCATTGTATTCAATTTTTTCAGCTCATCCTCTATGAAAAAAGAAGAAAAAAAAAAGAAAATAAAGATGTTCCTTTCTGGAGCTTTAAAAAAAGAGGAGAACTTAGATGATATCATTCATTATAATCACTTATTGGCTCATGTACCATGTAATAATGATGGATGGGTTTTTTTTCATATTTACAAGCAGTATTGAGTGAGGAATGTCCTGTGTTTTCACTTGATTTAATCATGCATTGTACTTAAAAGTTCAACCTCCTCTTTCAAGCTTGGAACATTTTTCAATAATTTTACCACCGACCCTAGGCCACAGAAACATTTGAACCATTAATTAAAGCCCTCATGATTAAATTCATTTTCATGTTTCACGCTATGGAGAAATGATAATTTTCCCAAACCTATGGTGATACATGCGATTTTCAAGTATGAGTATAACTCTAGATTCAATTTCTCTTGAGTGAAGAGTGATATAAAATTCAATGTGATGTAGGTTGTGATTGGGCCATGGATTGATTTATGAGGTTGAACAAATTTTAATGATTGAAATTATAATGAGAAAATTATTATTCATAAATGAGACATGATGGAATTCTATTTCGGATAAAATCATTGATATTTTCTCATTTTTGATTGTTGTGTGGATTTTGATTTGGATGTAAGATGATTGCCCAAGAGTGCAATGTTTAAGTGTGGGGGTGTGATGAAGCTCACATTTTCATATATTTTATACTGTAAAACATTGTTTATAATCCCACAAAAGTGTTATTGAATGGGTAATTATCATGTTTTTTAGGTTTTAGTGCTATTTTGAACCCAAATGTGAAAAAACGACTAATTCTGGATTTTTTACGGAATTTTACGTCAGGGGTATTTTGGTCATTTAAGGAAAAAAATTCCAAATTTTATGATTCAAATTTTTTTAGAATCCTTATTTTATTTACTTCATTTTTTTCTTCTGGACCAGGAGCTAATTTTGTCATCTAAAGGGGCTAAAAAATCATTGAAGATTGGAATTTTTCCGGGCGGACAGCATGGACCAACCCAAGGTAACAGGCATAAAACGCAGCCTAAACATATCCAAATGATGTGTTTCCACCTGAGATACCTCTAGGACAGATATGGCCATCTCTAAAATAAATTTGGAGGATGTTGGAGGTCATTGAGGAGGCTATGGAATGACATTAGGTTAGAGGAACCTTCCTGGATGCTTCGTCCAGAAACAGCAACCGATAATGAAAAATTCATAACTCCTACATACGGTTTCGAAATTATCTTAAATTTGGAGAGGAGACGGAAAAGACATTTATGAACAACATTTATGAAGGGTGGAACACGTGAATATGTCATTAAAGGTTTCTACAACGCATCGACATTCGGGGTTCGAATTCTGCCTATAAAAGGAGGCCCTCACCTCCTTCCCAAATCATCCATTCTCCATCCATTCCTTCAAGGCACCAAGGAGGAGATCTCCACCGAGGGAGGCCGGCCGAAAATCTTCCACCTTTCATTTTATTTTATTTCTTTTCTTTATTTTTAGTTTTTAATTGTAATATAGATTTCCAATAAATTCATGCATTGTTTTTATTTTTGTGTCCACCGGTTCACCCTCTTTTATTCCTTTCATCTTACCATCGTGAACTATAATACTCATGATCATGAGTAACTAATCCGAGGAATATCCTGAGAGAGTAATCAGGTTCTTGAACCCAAGCCCATGTTTTTAATATTCTTTGAGTTAATTCTATGGATAATTTATAGTGGGTGTAATCCTCACTATGGTTGTCTAAAGATTAACTTCTTAATCTACAACCATTTTCCCTCGATTGAGGAGGTGGATGGAAGGTGTGCTTGGCGATCGCTAAGTAGACTTTACATTCATAACCCGTCTAGAATAAGGTCTGCACACATACGATGGAGTGTGTAAACTAAGAATATTTGAAGCTGGCCAATGAAGGTGCTCCCTGAATATTCTCTCGGGAGAACTTCCTTTCTTCCCTAATTACATTTTGTTTAGCATTGCATGGTAATTTAGAATTAAATTTTAGTTTCTTCTGATTTATGAATTTCATTTATTTTATTAAATTACATTTATTTCATAAAATATTAAACAACAAAAAAAAGAATTAGATTAGGTGGAATAGAAGTAGTGATTTATTAACCACAAAAGCTCCTTAAGAGAACGACCTAGGTCAGCCACTATGCTTCACTTAGTATAAATATTTTTGAGAGCTTGCATGACAACGCTTCGTCAGTTCCCCCCATTAAAATTTTTTTATAAACATGATACTATATTTAGTGCATTTTTTCATCACTATGAATAAATTACTAATATTTATGGGTGGGATAATTTAAGGAAAACGAGTTTAGATAGATAACATACATAATTAAATTATGAAAATTATAAATAAACTGTTGAAACATAAAGAATGATTGGTTCCTTTTAAAATAAAGCAATAAGATATGAATAATTTTTGGAATCCTACTTCTTTAATTGATGACATTGTTACCTAATGAACAGAAAATATTTAAATGTTGTGGGAAAAATGATAAATTTTCTAAATATAATTTTGAAGAATGTTACTATAGTGTAATTAAAAAATAGATAACACAGATATAGAAATCATAAAGTGGTATATTGAGGTATTTTATTTTATAAATCTATAATGAATAATCCGAAAATAATGTTTGTAATGAAATTAAACTGTTACAAATATATTATACCTATCATGTATATTTGAATATAATTCATAGTAATTCAATGTGAAATTAATCTTTCTAATAATTATGAAAAGAATAGAATATACATGATTTTCGATATTATTAGATGAAGGTGTATATGTGATAATTCTTAAAATATGGTGAGGAATTATAGAGAAAAAATTATATAACAATGGAAAACACATCATTCCAAAAATATGATACAATCATTTACATAAGGGACATAAATCTACTTCCATTAAATGTTAATTATTTTTTGGGTTTATTTGAATAATTTTTAGAATTTTCGTTATAATTATACATAGTTCGATAATATTTTATAGTTAAAATAATTTTTAGAAAAAAATAAAACATATGGATTGAAAATGAAAGCAATCACTATTTTTTATTATGTATTATAATTTTTAGAATATTTTCATATTTATGATTAAAAAATATATGAAGGTCATAATGTTTATCAATGATGAAAATCATATTTCATTCTTTAATTATTCCACAAAATCTGACTTATGGAGAGTATGGAGAATTTTATAATATATAACATAAATTTATGAAAAAAGATAAAGGATTCATGGAAGCGGTATAAAATAAAGAAATATGATCTATAAAAATTGGTATAAAATTATTTATTTATTTAATTCCAAATAAAATGTGGATGGAAAAAAATATCAATATTTAATTTTTCATAATAGAATTAGCCAATATGGAAAAAATATAAATTATTTCAAATAGATAAGAACTATTTATTTGGTTAACCATGAATAACTTCATTCCATTAATTTATGACATTTTGGGATGTATCCCACACAACAAGTATTTTAATATCATTAATACTTATGATGTATTTTGAGTTAACTAGGAATATATGACTTGTGGTGATAGTAAAATTCATCACATGATGAATTCAAAATTCTATACTAATATATATATGGATTTTTATGTATAATTTGGAATATTATGAGGTATCAGAGACATATGTTGAAATTTTATTTTTATTAAAATTAATTTTAACAAAACTAATTAAGAAAAAATTGAAATTATTAGAAGGATTTTGATGGATAGAATTACTATTACAAGAAAAATATCTTGTGGTTTTATACCATGATTATGTTAAATGAGTGCTTAACTTAATGGAAATTAATATATATAATGAGAAATTATTTATTAATTTCTTTAATATATTTTAATATTCAATATTTAATGTTACGCATTTTACTAAAAAGATACATTGATGATGAGAATTAAACAATAATAAGTTCCATAGTTGAATGAATCTTGAGGGAGTTAAATTTAATGATTTAATAGGTTTTTATTTTCATTTCCAAATGGAGATAAGCCCTATGAGAATTATGGTATTCAAATTAATATGTTCTTTGACTAAATGTCTTTATTTTTATTTTTATTTCGATGTTGGGCTTTTAATAATGTGATTTACATTATAGGGAATCATGTAATTGATACAAATTTGTTACATGTATTTACGAATGAAACATTGTAAAATAGATTGGAAATTATTTTTGAAATATTTAAAATATTACTATAATAAAATATGACTGGATAAGGATTAGAGGTTTTTATTGACTATTTGATAATTGATATAATCACTCACTGAGAAAAAAAATTATAAGTGAACCTCAAGTTGGAATATTTTTTGACATAGAGACAAGATTAAAAAAATTAATGTATATATCATACAATGAGAAAGACTTTGACTTATATTCTATAAATATTTTTAATGATCAACACAGATCGCATTTCAATCATACATTATACTACATGATTAATTTCTATAATAATGTGGTTATATAATTTTTATATGAAAATTATGGAGTTAAATATCATTAAAAATTAACGAAATAATAAATAAAATAATATTATTTGTTAGAGGAAATCATTTAAAATAACCTATATATTCAATTAAAATTGGGGATGTGATCGATTATAATATTCATTGAAAATATGTCAGAAATAACTATTTCTATAAATTTATTGGGAGGGTTTAAAAAAATAATGTGGGATAAAAAACAATTTTTTAGTGAAGATTCATCGAAAAATATAATTTTTTGAATATAAAATTAAGAATCTTTCATTGTGTTGATGAAAAAATTATTGTGTACTATGAAATATGGATTAGTGGATGTCTTTTCAAAAATAATAATTTTGGAATAATTTTCTACCAAATTCAATGGTGGAGGGGAAATATTGAAACCATGATGGTGTAGGATAGATTTATTTATAATTAATTGTCATAATATATATAGTGTATTTATGTTTTATTTATTAAGGAATATTTTATATTTATAATGATGATACAAAGGGGAGAAGTATTTGTGAGTAATAATATATTTATATGAACATAGGAAATGAATAATATCTCTAAAAATGGACTGATTAATGGTTTTGTGGTAATTAGAAATCCAATGACAAAGAATAATGTTCATAGCATGTCATTTTTGATATGTAGATATTTTAAATTTCCTAAATTAACTATAATAAAAATATCAAAAATGAAATCCCTATATGTATATGTATTCAATATGTTAAAATACATGGAATTGTAATATAAATAATATTATTGAGATATAGAATATGGTCTGGATGGATATTAAAATCATTATTAAATTTATATTCTATCTTTTTATAACATCATAATATGTACATTATTCAATATGGTATTTAGATAAGTCTTGAATGTATTTTTTGCAGGAAGGGAAACCCATATAGTAATGTAATATTTTTATTTCATAATGATTGTCATTTTAGTGGCCCGACCATGTTTTCCACTCAATTGTGCTTTATTCTGGTTGGCCAATAGGCCTTAAAAATCATTGTACACTAAGGAAAATTTATAGAATTGAGGATGTAATGGGGTGATAATGGGGAGACTAAAACCAATGGTGTTTATATAATAAAGGCCTAATATATATATATATAATAGTCAAAATTAATTATCAAAAGACAATTGACCAGTAACTGGCCAATGGAAGAATAAAAACATACAATAATAAGAAAAAATAATAATTTCAATTGTGGAATAATAGTTAATAACATACCACATTAAAAATTATTCAACATACATATAGGTCGGGCCATACAATATATTAAATATAGACAGACACACAAGGCTGACCATAGTATATACATATATAGCATGATGATGAAAAAAGAATCTAAAAAAGGAAACTCTACCTGGGGAAAGAACCCAGGGTAGCTTGAAATTCATCTGATACTAACTCATTAACGATAATTTATCTCTTGATCTTAAATAATTATATAATGAAAATCCATAATTTTTACATACATCTTGAATGTCATGTATATGGTGTGAGAAAAAACATAGTATTCTATAACAAATGTGTGTCAATATTACAACTATGATTAAGAAGGTGTGTACTAAAAGTTAATGAAATTATCACTTGATCATTATATAATAATACACGATTCCATTTGCTCAAAATACACAATGAATAAATCAAATGATTCCACTCATTCTATTATTACTATAGTGGATATGAAACATATCATATAGCCAAAGGTATCTTCTATTTAATTTAAAACTACAAGGACCCTAAAAATTCACCTCTATTAGAATCATGCTGAACCTCATTCCAAACGACACCCCATGTCTAACAATATTTAACATATTAATGGAACACCATATAAGATAAATAATCCCTCGATACATATCTTGTACGAAACCCCTTCATCTCAAAACACAATATCTACGATACAATGATATATATCCCTTATCTAATAACACCATCATCGCAACATCCGACATCCCAAGGAATATCAATTTCCATCCTCCCAAAATTTCATAGACCAAAAACCTCACGTATGGTGATTTATTGCACCATCAAATAGTCTAAACACTTTCAATTGATTTCTCATTTCTATCTATATTGATTTCTAGGAAGGCATGTGATGGCCTAGTCTTTCCAATGAAAATGATATTCTCTACATTGGGCATAGCCTACTTGGGTTTTTATTCCCGAACCTAGAGACCTCATGAATCCCCTAGAAAAAATGGAACAAGATTGGAGAGGAATTCAGACCACCTTATAAAGGGGTTATTCATGCTCCTCCAACATCAATGTGGGATTACCATAGTCCTCACCCATAGAATGGCCTAATGTTCTTGTTGGCGCATCGAATGGACACTAGATCTGAAACTATTTCTGGCAGTCTATGTAAGTACCTAACCCTAGTTACTCGGAGTCAGGGACTTATTACTTATATTATCATACAAACAAGGAATAATCATCCCAATGGACCTAGTAGTTTAGTATAATTGAATACAAGATACAATCTTATGTTCATCATTACAACTTCAAATGAAAATCAACAAAGAAACTCTTTAGACAACATAACATGTCATTCCTGATTGAATTCATCTTTCCCTATGGTAATGAAACATAATAAGGGGGTGAGGTCAAACTCGCAGTAAGGTTATGAAATATAGTGGAAGATAACATAAACATTATACATGGTGAATAATTGAAAACACATGCCTTTAGAAAAAAATATTAACATAATATGGTAGAAATATGATCTGGGTAAATACTGCCATAACATTACATAAACATGGGTATTCTACAAGTTCAATAACCTCATGAACCATCAATACTATATTAATAATGAAGTAATGCATAATTTTTCACAATATAACCATACTTTCATGGCCTTGTGCCAAGACTATAAAAAATCGTATTTTCAATGATTTGTCCCAAGACAGTAGTATATCTCATGAGACCTACCGATGCACTGAGGGGATATAGTGGGCCCCATATTACACTTACTATGTCCAATGCATTACTCATATTAATGGGGATAAACATAATCAACATACACAATAATATTGAAACTAATATTTGAAATTTAAATAGATTTCAACAATCATTAAGCAAAAACACTATCTATTTTAAGTTAACTGATGAATGGTTTTAACATATTAAATCAATAGAAAAAATAATAATAAACCATTAAATTAAATATTTTAAATGTTAAAATTAAATACTAATTTAAATAATACCTAATAAATCAACAATATTGTTGAAATAGTGGATGATACTCTTATAAAATCATTGAGTTATTCTTGAAATAAATACTCTTTTACTTTGAAAAGAATGGTTATTTGGGAAATTATTCATATAAAACTATAATTGAAGTAAGATATTATTCTCATAAAACTATTAGTGATTTTTAATATATAATGGATTTCAATAATATATTAGATATTTTCCTTGAAAAGATGAATGAAATTGAGATATTCCCTTGAATCAGGCTTGTATTTCATAAACAAATTGAAAGATCATATTAAAGAATGCAACTAACCATAAAATAAAGAATAATTATGGTTTGTGTAAATATATAGAAAACTCACACATAATTTCTAATGATTATATAATAATATATAATAATTTCATTGAGGTAATTTAGAAAATGAATATAACCTGAATGGAATTAGATGTTCGGGTGGAAAAACCTGTACCCTAAATACAAATGTGTTACCATATTGAATAAAAGGTCTTGGAATATGAAATTATACATTACATTAAATTATTTCAGAACCTAATAGACATGTATTAATTTTTTCATAATTCTATTTAGTTCATTTATGTTATTTTTTATAAGTTTTTATATCGAATTCGGTCGTTCCGGTGTGTTTGTTTTCATGATTTCCATAATCGGTTCACTTGTTTTTAAGTAATGAAGTTCATCTAGAATGGTTGTAAATATGATTAATTAATGTTAAATGTTATTTATGAATATCCAGAATTGTTAATGATAATTTAAATAATATTTTTACGTGGATTGAGTATGAATCATTAGATGACAACCACTTGGAATATTTGGCAGTTTTTGGATTATTATGAACTAGTTTTTTAATATCATTTAATAATATGTACATATATGAGTTCGTAGATATTAATTAGGTTATGATACATGTATTATTGTCTGGATAAACCATTAAAATGGTTTCATTACTAGTAATGAAGGAGAGATTGAAGAATGAAATTTCGTCGTCCATGAAGGTTATAAATTGGAACCTCATTGATTTTGATTTCGTTTATAAAAATATACTTGAGGGAGGAAGAATATTGATGATGGTTCTTCCATTCACATGAAATTATTCCAGTATATAGATTATTTTTGAGTTTATCATGGTTAAATGGATAGAGGATGTGAGTAGAGAATGAGAAAAGATATGATCTTGAAAATAAGATAACATGAGAGAGATCCCTTATGAAAATTCGACACCATAACCACATCGCTTAATAATTAATAAAATGAAATAATAACAAAAAAAGAGTACATAATCATATTTAAATCCAAATGACAGTATTAAGAATACAAAAATTCATACCTCAACATATTATAATGGATATTGAAATAGATAACATAAAATAAGCGTCAACTGAAAGTGGAGGGTGAAGGATTTCCTTTCCTTGGAGAGAAACTCCTAGAACATGAAGGTTGGGACCATGAGGGATTAAAGACAACTTTCATGGAATAACAGAGAGGTAATACCACAAGAGATTCTAATATGAGGGATTTTTAATGAAATAAAACCAATGGATGAGTGGGTATTTATAGAAAAAGATAGGAAGTTTTTTAATAATTTCATAATGACACCTCAATAGTGGTTTTTTCCAAACCATGTGCTCGTCCTTGGTATTTTACCTTGTTTTTAGCCAATTGAGACACTTCATGTAATATGTTACTTTACACAAGTCTATCATCATTTTTTTTATTATTATGTCATTTTGATGACATTGAACTATTGAAAACTCAAAACTGCATTTTTTACTATTCATGAAAAATTCTAGTATATTAGAAAAATCCCAAAAATTTACCCCTTACATTTTTCAAAGTGTATAATTGAAAAATGAAATCCATTTTATAAACATATTTTTCTAATTATTATTAATTTAATTTATAAATAAAATCATAGTTATTTCTAAAAATAACAATTTTAAGGTACAATTAATTTTCAATCACATTGAAAAATCAATTAAGATCTCATTATCATAACGTTGTAATAAAATAAAATAATATCACTATTTACTATTCATAAGGGCCATATTAATATTCAAGTTTCTATTTATAATGGTATGTTACCATTGACCAAAAATTAAGTTTATTCTAACAGACTCCAAATTACTTACTAGTCACAACTCTAGACGACCGTTATTATAAATTCCAAACATTGTGGAGACCATGTTATTTTTAAAGTCAAGATTATAAAATTTATTCAATATTTTTTTTAAAAATCACGGGGTGTAACCTTCTCCACTACTTTCAAAAAATTTATCCTCAAAATTTCATTTTATAATCTATGCCAAAAACAGGCGGGGGAACTATCCCTTCATTGCTTCCTCCAGATCCGTGTTTCCTTTTCATACTTATGGTTTCTCCATAATACCTTGACCAGATGAGTTGTCTTGTTACATGAAAGACATAAAGTACATTCAACGTTGTAGGTGGATGTTCAAGTCCATAGGCCATAGCTCCAACCCGATCAATGATCTCAAAGGGTCAAGTATATTGTAACGTCCCGACCTGGAAGCCACTAAAACAGTGCTCCGAGCCGGTTCGCCACAAGTCCTCAAGCGTGCCTCCCTGTACGCCAAAGGTTTTAGACTACAAGAGAGGGACTAGGGTGTGATAGTGGGGAGACTTTTCCCTCATACCAGAGTAAGAAAACAATATAAATAACTATGTATCATACACATTGGAAAGTAAAAAAGAGAGCTGATGTAATAAAAAACTGAAATAGAACAAGCTGTAATAGTAAAATGCTGCAAAATCCCAAACAACTTTGCAATACAATACAACAGTGGTCACCCACTGGGCCGACGATACAGATACAAGTACAAAGAAAATGAAAGTGTATGCAACAACAATGTTCTCATCATAGCTGGAACACAACCAAAGTAAGGAAACCAAACATGCAACCAAAGTTGAACTCAGGGTGTGTAACCCCTGTCAACTGGGAAAGTTCAACCATGGATGTCCATATCTATATATGTACACATTTATAGTCCCATACCTATACACAAATACATAAATATGAATATCCATTATTTTGTTATTCAAATAACAAGAAACAACAAGAGCACTTGATCCTTGGGACCATAAGCCCGATATTCTGGACATCATGTGAAAGGGAATAAGCTGGACGTCATGCCACTCAAGCCATGTATCATTAAGTCGATATCTAGGTCTGTAATACCATTGACATGTACCTGCTTCGGCCAACAATGGTAATATGTCACTGAACAAGATAAACAATAACATGTAACCCTATGGGATGTACTCACAGCCTTTCCCCTCTGGTTCATCCCAAAAAACACAAGGAAGCAGATAACACAGCAGGTAACCCTATGGGATGTACTCACATCCTATACCCTCTGGTCCTACCTAGTAACACAAGCAACCGTCTGGGAGCACAAATAGACTCGCCCCTCTAGTTTATCTAAAGCACAAACTCTCTGAGGAATCACACACTGTCAATTCCCCCTATAGTCTTATAAACATACAAAGGCACAGACACATTGGGAATCACTCACGTTGATTCCCATGTGGTCTTGCAACGATAGATACAGAATCTCTCAGGAAGCACTTATGTCTAATTCCTCCTGTAGTCTCAATACGTGTGTAAACTAAGGACACTCTTAGGAAGCACAATGTCTAATTCCCGTAGGTCCTGCATACAAAACTAATTCCAACAGTCCCTCTAGGGAAGAACTTAGTCATGTATTCCCTCTTTGGTCTCCCGCACCAGGTTCACACAACCCTAAGCAGTCTAGTCATGTGTAATCGACTGTCAGTAGCCCTATGTTTTTTCAACAACTACTTTGCTAATAGCTACAATTAATCAAATGAATATGAACAGTAGGAAATAAATTCAATAAAGTATATCAAGGCAGACAATAAATGTAACAAGGTCTGCCTCACATTTAACCTAAGTCAAATGGTGATAGACAACCAAAACAAGGAAAAAACCCATGGGGTGATCCTCAAACAAGCTAACAAGCCATAATTATTCATATAATATCTAAAAGAATAAAATCACCCTGAGGGAAATAATAATTCTATGTCAAAACCCCAACCTGAGATACCCGATACATGGGTATCCGGAACATTTCCACAAAAACTCAAAGACATTAAATTTAAGGCTATGTACCACCTACTCAGGATCACAAGGAAAAGTAGGCATAAAGACAAACAAGAAAGATGCATCGCATCAGGCCTAGTAGCCACCAACTAGAACGCACCTCTGATAAACACTACAGCATCCGCAAACAAAGTCAGATATAAACAAACAGTGCTGGTGGCCCAAACGCCCAACCTAACAATACATCAAAAGATGAAAGGGATCAAAATTTTTGGCCTGGTTATAGGTGATACCCGATAACCATCTCTACCCAAACCCGACATAACAACTCAGGGTCGGTCAAAAAATTGGCACCCACTAGGTCCCTTGGGTCAAACACAAAGGATGTATCATACTCGGGATCCTCCAGGTAAACACGAGTGAAGGCATCCTACGCAGGATCCTCTGCAAAGAGTAAGGGAGGAATCATACACGGGATCCTCAAATGAAGGCCAACATAGGAATTCCATAACATGGTTCATATCAAAGGAAGAACAAGAGAGATATCCTACATGGGACTCCCTAGGTCAGCACACAAGCAAAGGAATCCCTCATGGGATCCTTAGAAGTACCTGATCTCAATGCCTCACAGGAAAGAAGGGAAAATCTCACATGGGGAACATCCTATAAATCATACGATATGGGAGATATATCATCTCTGATCTCCTATGAAAGGTATCAAATATGTTTTTCACGACCCGTCCTCGGGGCCCGTTCCGTGACTACCCCAAGGCCGCCTTACATAGGCTAGGGGCTGGCGACTAGCACCAAGGTGTAAATCCTGGTAAAAAGGGAAGGCATTACCTTTTTAAGGTAAACAAACACCATAGAGAAAGCAAGCAGTATAAGTAAACACTATGTAAAAACTGATTACAACAGTAAGTGCGGAAAAGTAAGTGGGCCAGAATACAAACCCAAACTAAAAGTAAAGTACAACTGGAAAGGGAAAACCGCAACTGAAAAGTAAAGTCGCAGCATTGATCCATCCACTGTAAGTCCCCCATAAAAGGTGAGTACAGATAGCCTCCACAGCTTCTCAGGTCCAGTCATCCTCTCCGAGTGTGTCTCGCCCAATGGTCCACCTCCAGGTACCATCATGCTCCGCAAGCCTCAACCACAATCAGCGATATCCGTCGTCTGCAACCAACACAACATAGTGCGGGCATATCCCATGCAGGGGTGAGTATAAGATACTCATTAGAGACTCCGAGACCCCCGAAGGTCTCCCAGAATCAACAATGTATAAACCAAAAAATAAATATACAATCACAAAGTAACATCCGACTCTACATAGGTATATGTCCATAGATATACCTAAGTCATCAATTCAATGTTTGTCTCCAACATCCGAGCCCAAGTACAACCCATTCCACACGGGAAAGCAATGTTAAATCCACACAGGATAGCACAACACAATCAAAAAAGGAAAGCAAAACAGGATTCAACTCACATAGGTATACTTCTTCAAATGACGATAGAGATGATCAGATATATCTATTGATTCTTCTAAGTCGTTGGACCCACAGAGGATCGATAGGTACTAACCCCCGCAATGACCGACAAAGGATCTGACCCACACAAGATCAATAGGTAACTAACCCCAGCAAAGACCCACACAGGATCGGACTCACACAGGATCTGTAGGCGCTGGCCCACATAGGACCGCTGAGCACTGACCCACATAGGATCGGACCCACACAGGATCTATAGCACTGGTCCATGAAGGATCGATGAGTGCTGTAGTCGTCTCCATCGAATCCACTGAGGATCTCCGCACAGTCGTCGTCGTTGTCGCAGTCGCAGCCAGCTCTAGGGTTCCCACACACAACAAGCTCGTTCGGTAGGGTCAGCTCCACGAGCCGAGAGTTTGATACATAAACTATAACATAGTCCATATTTTATGTATCCAAAAGTTCTGTATCCTCAGCAGGAACTCAACGCCACAGACGGCGCATCAATCAGACGCCCGGTCTGAGAGTTATTGGCTTGTTCGTCCTAGGGAACCGGTTGGTTTTTAAGTCAAAACCAAACCGACCATACTCCACCAGCATCCAAACCTCAGGTGGAGTAATCCAAATGATCTGTCTCACTTAGAGGAATCCATAAAAGTCGACGGCACATCAATCAGACGTCCAGAGCTTAAGTTATGAGTGTTTCTGCTCTGAGGGCCCGGTTGGTTTCGTGTATGAACCAATCCGGCCAAACCCAAAGTACTCTAAAACCTTGAGTGCGATATATCGAAACGACCATCTCGATGAAAGGATCTCATTGTAGCTGATGGTGTGTCGATCGGAGGTCTGTAGCCCATGATATGGGAAAAAGACCGAAAGCGGTCAGAAAACGGGGGGTCTGGCCCCGAACCGACCCAACCCAACCCCCCTAGGAAGGCCCGAACAGGGTTGACCAGACCCGGATCTGGGTCCGACCCGGTTTGCACGACTCGGCTCGGCTGGCGCGGCGCGACCCGACCCAGTTGGCACGACCCGGCCCGGTCGCCAGGCGGCTCTGCCATAACGGTCGAGCAGTGCGCAAGGGGGGCGTCGCCCCCTTGATTGATCCGCGACCCCGCGTGGGGGGATACCTCTCGCCAACAGACGTGGCCGGGTTGCCGCATCCCACCATTGTCGGTCCCGCGCGGTCGCGGGATGGCTGGCCTACGGCCGCCACATTAGCCGCGACCGTTCTCCCCAGTGGCACACCGGGCGCCGCCGCCTCCCGCCGCCGGCGCCGCCGTGATGGTGTGGCACTCTGGCGGGTTGCTTCGCGGACCACCAAGCGACTTCCAGTGGTCAGAATTTCACGTCGTCTTTGCCAATGGCCCTCTCGGGTTCCATCCTTCACTGCGAGGACCTCACATCACCCGTGAGGCTTTTTTTGTCATCGTCTTCTATTCTGCACACCAAGAACGAAATGGGTGGTGGGTTCAGACTTGTTCGTTGGTCCGTACCCACCACATTAGCGTTTTTAAAAGTCTCACAAAAAATATTTAATAATACTCCGCGAGTATAAATCACAATGATTTAAAATAATCAACCCCTACCTCAACATTGTCGTCAAACCTGAGTTCGTCGTGAAATTTACCATTGCAGAAGAAGAGGATCTCCACGTCGTGGAAGGGGTGTCGCTGTCGTCGCGATACACGACATCGCTTAGTCAAACTCTGAGGATTAAAAACACACAGATTTAATTTCACCAATTAAACCCATGTTGAGAATATAGTTCTCACTGAATTTAAAGAACCGCAATCCCCTACCTCAATCAATTGTTGATCGACGGTTGTCGCTGGGAAGGAACGTCACAGAAGAAACATCATGGAAGGAGAATCGTCGGCGTCGTGGTACACGGCATCGAGTCATCAATCTCCGAGGGTTCGGCGTTCTTCATCACCCATCGTTGAAGGCTAGCGTTCTTCACATTTTTCGTGATCTTCTGGATGGAGGATGAATATCATCAGGCCTTAGAGTTTTTTCCAAAACCTCTCAATAAGCCACCCCTCAAAAGACAAGTGTTGGTATTATTCTATTCCCATGCCAACAATTTTAAAATCAAGATAATTAGCTAACAATTAAATTCGATGAATTAATTGTAACAATTAAACTGCACAATTAAATGCGGCATTTCTTAACCAGAAAAATGCACGGTTGACTTTCATTAAAGAGGGGGGGGGAGTTTCAGGTGTGTTACTTAGGAAGGAAGAAACGGTGGGTCTCGTGCCAGCCCCACATCAGAAATATCCTACCAAGTTGGTAGGATATTTTGGGTTCCACCCTATCCGATTAACATAGATTAAGTGTATTTAAGTGGATTTAAGTGAAATAAAACAATGTTGTCGCACCACATTATTTTATATCTTAATATAACCCCAAAAATAAAAAACCACACCTGAGAAAAGGAAACTCCAGAAAAAGTGTTTCTAATCAAATACCGGCGCTGTGATTCCATCGGTGCCCTCAGAATTCGATTCTGAGCACCGGTTCAATAGTTAGAAAAACCCACTCGTTCGTTCACTGAACGTACCCGAGCTAAACTTTGGAAAATGATTCCGGGCACATCGGGCCTCAGAATCAGGTTCCGTCAGAAATTGTGTTCTTGTAAAATTCCAAAAAAAATAAAGAAAAAAAAATTCCTGGAATTTTACGGGTCTTTACAAACTTGGTCTGAACACCCAACCTATCAACCACACCAAGTCTCACTCTCAGGTGACAACTGAACTCGATAAGTGGATGAATAACCCCTCCATTTAGATGAAATCTCCACCAAAACCCCCAATAGATGACCTATATATGTAAAAATAATTCCACCATTGCGATATATGTGTAAAAATGCTCGTAATCGACTACTCACACGCACGATTCGGACTTCCAGAGCCCAAATATCATTAAAATACAAAATTGAAGTAGTACATGGCTAGAGTACCTGGCCAGAGCATAATGGGCCAACCTGTGTAATAGTACACGGCGTGTATTTTAATGTACATGGAATGTACAATTCACAAAAAGTTACGTTGTTTTCTTTTTAACCTAACCACATGCCTGTGCACCACTACACATCGTGTAATTAAAGTTCACAATGTTTACTAGATAAAAACCACTATTTTGTGCTATATTTCACACGGCCAGACACGTGGCTACCCACTACATAGCGTGTACTCAAATTACATGGGGTGTACATAATAAAACTTCATCTTCCCTAAACGGAAAAAACACATGGTGTGTACCCTTGTAATACAAGCCATGTATACTAGGTTTTCCGACATGAAATCCCTTAAAATGTCTTATTCGCCCGTTTTAGCCCCCAATACAAAAGATCGAGACCCATGGGATTACAAGAAATAAATATATGGATTTAAATACATAATAAAACTTGTTTTAAGTTGATATATGGCGAAAACAATACCAACATTTGGGTGGAAACCTTCGAATCTTCGGTTGATTTTGTGGTCCACAAATGTCGCACGCGGACTCAGCGCGCCGAGGGCTTCGAATCGGTACACCTCATGCCTTCCTTCTCTCCCGTTTTCTCATTCTCCAAATTGTCCCATAGGTCATGGACAAGGAGGAGTGGTGTATTAGATGTCCTCAAGGAGGAGGTGGAATGAATTGATATGAAAAGAAAAGGAATGAAGAAAAGAAAAGGAAGAAAAAGGGGCCAAGGCCAGCCCCAGCGCCCGACATTAGTTTATGCCCTCCCTAGACTAAACTCCCCATTATGGACCTAGAAGCGTAGACAGAATCTCAATATGACACTCCATTTAAAATTTATTTCCAAAAGAACCTATGTGAATAATTAAATATTAAATTTAATAACATTAAATATTAAATATTCCGCCAAAATTCGAAAAGCTCAAATTTCCCCCAAAAAAATTTCCTAGGGTAAATTACCTATTCCTAGACCAATAGAGCTATCATAAAAATTATCTGAGATCATATGGTAGGATAAAATGTCTGTTTTACCCCTCAAGAGCATCAAATAGCAAAAATTCAAATTTCTGCTCAAAATGACGTTCCAGAAAAACATGGGTTCTTACGAACTCCCCACCATAAACCATATCGTCCCCGAGAGACCCAGTGGAAGAACTAGCAACCATGCTTATAACCTAAGTATCTGCAAAACCAAGTTATCTAGACTATCCAATGACCTTCCTTTTATCATTAACCACCACCTTCTACATAGAAGTTCTTTAACTACATCCAAACTGGTACTCCCCACCTTAGTAACACACATGTCTTCATCTTAAAAGAAAACTCCGAGCAAAAAAGACCACTAGAAGACACCGAAGTTTAACCTAAATAAGGAAAACCACCCTAAAAAAGGTCCAAGGGTGCACTCCACACCACATAGCTTTACTTACACTGCTTCATGATTGCAAGCAGAATAGGCTTCATCCTTAACAGGGAAGAACATCAATAAAGAAAAATGAGCTCAATGTATGGTCAAAGCTCTCTTAGCATACTCAAGACGAATAAAGATAGTGCATGATCATCTCTTACAGTACTATATTAATATTTCAATGATGGCGTGTCTTTATCCTTATGAGCCACACTACCATCCTACCAATACCCTACCAGGATTCAAGCATGGGTCAACCATTTCATGGTAACCCGGAATTTCACAAAGTCACCTCTACAACAGTAACTTCAGATACACTGGTCGACCAGGCCAGGCACCCGAACAGGCATGCGCATCAAAACCATTCTCGGAAACAAACACCGCAAAAAAGGCATTGGAAAACATTATCCAACCTTCTCACCTAGGATTCCATGAAACGGAACAGACATCGATTGATAAGGGTTTGCATCAAAACCTAGGGTCTCTGGGTCTTCTACCTATCCCTACAGAAAACGCCTCACAACTGGGTCACAATGTCTAACCACCTAGCCCAAAATTTCCAAAACCACTCAAAAAATGGTAATGATCACAATGACCTAAGAAGGTCAAAACCAAAACACTACCTACAAGGGCCCCGATCCTCTCCGAGCATCCTCAGAAGGAAAGAATCCTTGGAGGTCACAAACAATACAGAAGAGACAAGCTAAGGTAACACCCATTGGGTATCTGTATACAACAATTCCACACGGAGGTTTAGTTCACTAGAAAATCCTTTGAATCTATCAACATCATTGTAACGCCCCGACCCCAGCTACCCAGAGTCGGTGCATTACTTCGTAACATTGGAATGATCACAAGAAAGATCAAATCTCGAAAGACCGATTGGTTTAGTAGCCTTGGAAACACTAGATATATTCATAAGTGTTACATTACATCATAAAATGAAAAACTACTACAACAACATAATGTTTTCACAATCCACACTATTAACCCCTCATAAAATCCCTGCAGGTCATTCATAACTTACTTCTTCACATCCTGGGAAAAATAAAACATAGAAAAGGGGTGAGCTCAAATGCCCAGTAAGGATAACAATATAGCAGAAACTTTCATAAATAAGAATAAACATTTAAGGAAATGCATTACTGAAACAAAAGCCTTTTTAAACTTGAACTTTAACATAGTATGGCAAAAGTAAAAATGAAATAATGCCATTTACTTATTCACATGGATATTCTACTAATCGAATAATCACATGCAAAAATCAACAACCACTTTCATAATGTTGGAATGCATAATGCCAGACTATCATAACCACATAGTCAAGGCCTCGTGCCAAGACTATAAATAAGATTTTGTCAAGGCCTTGTGCCAAGACACTAGTTTGTCTCATGAGACCTACCGATGCATCGAGGAGCTATAGCGGGCTCCACCCGTCACTTATTAAGTCCAATGCATTCCCATATGAAAAGGTTTAAACATAACATAAACATTCGTATTAAAACTAGCATACGAAATGTCAATACTTTCACAATAAACTATGAATGGTATAAAAATAGCACATCCACAGTCAAACATATCACAAAACCTTCAATACAATATAGAAGTTTTGTATCATAATAAATCAACTTCAAATAATCTTAAAATCCATCAAAGGATGTTGACATAGATGAAATCAAAATTCTTTTTAAAGAAATATCTCCTTTTATTTTGAAATCATTTAAGATCCATATAAAATAAAACATTTTCTTTGAAAATATTCTTATAATCTTGTAAGGAAAGCTTTGAAGATTTTATAACGGCGTAAAATAACCGCACCCGCCGTATAAGTTAAAAAAAACATTCTTACCTCAATTCTGTCGAAAAGGTTAAAAAGGACCTTGTTTTGAAAACGACGGAAAGATTCCTTTATAAACCTCTTATAAAAAGTCAAAAAAAGGTATAAATGACTTTAACCCATATTCTTGTAAATAGTAAAAATGTTTTGAAATACATTTTTAAGAAACATGGATGTGGATGATAAAGAGATCCCAGTAGATTATTACATATAAACAACCTCGGATAATGAAGAGATTGTGAAATAACCCTTACCTTGTACTTTTCCTTGGTTGGGGTAGGTTAACCTCCTGTATAATAGTGAAATAATTGTTACTAAATTATACAAGAATCATATACATTAATATGATATCATATATGATCTTTTAAAATTGATTTGATAATAATATCTTAGTATTATCGCCGTTTCGGGTGTTAACTTACTCATTTTCTTTATATGTTTTGTTACATAAGTCATGTTTGTTGTATCTTATTCATATCCAGAATGATATCAAGTCCTTAAACATCATTTTTAAATCATTAAATGATAATTATACTTGAATGGATACGATGGAGAATGAATCTCATCGCGTTCGTGGAGACGGTAGTCCGTACGTACACACGAACGCTACTTCCATTTAATTTTTATTTTAAAAGAATCGAATCCAAATGATACATAGGTATATTACTATTCCAGTATAATATAATATTTTATATATGTTACTTAAGTCCATTAACACCATCCTTTATACGTTCCATGTGTGGTACGAACAAGTCATTTCATTTTAAGGGGGCGGTAGTCCGCACTTCCTCAAATGAAATTATCGTATGTATATACAACATGAAACGAATAATGGTATGAAATAAAATGGAATTACAGAAGATTATATATAAAATATATATCATTAATATCATATTTAATTACAGTTCCATCATAATGGCCACCATGAGAGGCGGTAAGATGTATTTGAACAATCATCGTTTCGTGAGGCGTTAGTTTGCCATCCACAGAAACATTATGTTCATCATCCATTAGATGGAGTTGTGTGTATTTGTAGTTTGAATCCTTCTTATAACAACATCCTAGTATATTGAGGATACTGGTGTTGTTACAAAAGAGAGGAAATAAAAAGATTTTGGGGGTTGAAGAAGCAAAATAAATGAAAATAATTTAAGAGAAATCGTTACCTTTAATTTAGGTAACTCACTTTGGTTGGAACCAAAGGACTTCTTGAAATTCTTTCTGCCTAAGGGGAAGCTTCAAGGAGGAGGAGAGGGATGTGGGGAGCTTAGTTGGGCAGAGTTTGGACGAGCCAAGTGGCTTGAGAGGTGTGAGGAAATAAGAAGGAGGAGTGCCCCTTTTATAAGAGGGGTGAGGGGCATCTTTGGAAAAGCTAGAAATATTAATTTATAATAAATTCATATTTGGTTTCCAAAGGCTCCAAAGTTGACTATTCAAAGGATGAGGTGGGGATAGGTCGGAAACAACTCATCCAATAGAATTTAGACAGGTTTGGGTACTTATATTAACCTTATCATTAAGTATTAACTCTAAGTTAATTAGTTTCACTTTTACAATGTCTCTTTGTATTTTTATATAATATGGTTAATAAACTTACTATATACATCCAAGCGACCCCCAAGTGGTACATTAATGATGAACCTATCATGATATAAGTCTCTTGGCCGAACCTTAGATTTTTAGGAATTTAATATCAATTAATAATATAATATTTGTTTTAAGAACTCTTTTATGTCAATTTTGACACTATTCAATAGTTGATTTTTGTGAAACTCATAACAGATTGATTACTTCGAACAAAGTCAATTAAATCAATCCTAATATATCATATTATCATATAAAATTAGTTTAATTCATTAAAAGTTTCATATTATAATTATTTGGGTATTTATAAGATCAATTATTTTAATTTTTCACTATTTTAGTAATTACTGCATCATCATTGTGTCATTAATAATTTAAATTATATGATGTGTAAAAATTATAAATAAAATATCATTATGTAGACAATCTTTTTAGCTTTCTAATGAATATTTATAATTGAAAATCCAACATGTATAACCCTATGTAAAAATTGTACTTCTAAAAGATGTAAGCTTATGCCATTTTTATTTTTATTTTAACTTTATTAATATAAAGTGTCCCTACCACATACAAGTGGCTCCAAGGGGTCCCCAAATTGACCCAAGGATGCCCATGGTCGGGTATGTGTCCACAAATAAGGTTATGACACGTTTTAGGGTAATTTTGTATTATTATAATATTATTTTTTTTAACCCTTATTTACCGGATTTACCCTTTAACCATGGTAAATAAAATATTTACCACAGTAACTATTCAAAATGTCTAAAAATAAAAGTTACCTATTTACACAATTTGAACATCCTGATTCCAAATATGGAATCCATTTTCCTAAATTCAAAACACAGAAGTGGCAGAAAATAATTTAAAATTAATTCCCGCAGTCAAAACAAAAAGCGTGTTTTTAAGAGATAATAACTATCAAAAGATTGACACTTGTTTAAGTTCGGTTTAATTGTAAAATTATGTCTAATGACCAACATTATATTAAACTGTAAAAATATATTCTCAATATACTTTAAAACCACTCAAATTCATAATTTATCACTATTAATTATTTTGATTAAAAAAGTTGTTTTTAATTAAAATTTAGTAATTTTCACTATTCATCAAAATATGAAAGTTATCCGAAAAGTACCAAAATTTCACCTTAGGCTAAATTAGATATTCCGAATCCAAAAATGAAGTCCATTTTGAAATATAAAATATATATATTTTCAAAAAGTAGGTATTACTATTTATAACGGCTAGTTTGATTAGTTATGGTGTGTTAGAACTCGGTGTTGCGTACAACACACGCTATCACATTATTCAAAGGGAAACGTACCGTGGAAGCTTGAGGTGTTTCATTTTAAATTTTTGATGTCCCCATTTAGTCAAATAGTTTAAAATATTGTATTTCAAAAGGTTTCACTATCAAAAGTTGATAAAAGTGCAATACTGAAAATGAATCTGTTCTTGCATTATGACTAAGAAACTCATAATATGGATTCTAAAATTATAAGGATTATATAAAGTTTAAAATTTAGTTAATACTATTCATGACCTCTTTTAATGGGGTTATTGAACTCGGTGTTGCGTTTAGTGCAAGTTATTGAATTATTTTTAAGAAATAACACACTCTGAAATCCTGGGGTGTTACATTCTCCCCTCCTTCAATAAATTGCGTCCTCGCAATTTGAAATTGTTCTTCGAAAATAAAAGGTTGAAAGTAGTAAATATATTTGTGGGAAAACCCACATCGGAAATTGGGTTACTAAAATTTAGTCTTAATATGAGGAAAAGATAAATGAAAGGGTCACCACCAAATTATGATCTCGATTAGAAGAACATTGGTGGCAATTAGAGACATATAATTGGAGGAAAAACGTAAATATTTATAGGTAGTGATTGAGTTCATCAATCAAAAACAAGTATAAAATTGAGGTCCTTAAACTCATCAATCTATGATGATTTTAAGTACCATCGGTTCAACAAAATATAGGGTATTGGGACAACACATTTTTGACATTTCAAAATATCTTAGTTGAAATCCCACATCGAAAAATGAATTAATGAGGCCTCTATTTAAAATAAAGAGTGGAAAGTATGAAGATTACCGAAAATAACACATACTAGGGTTCCATGTAGGAAAATATGGATATGGAAGAGAAATCCAACCATCAATTATCTGATGGAGAGTGGTAGAGAACATGGCTATGAAAAGGCCAAAAATCCCAAAGCCATAAATTAGTGATGATTTAAGGTACCATCTAGGAAAACATTTTTGTTCTAATTTGCTTTTCTTAATATTGAGGAATTTTTTATGAGATTGGCTAAGATCATATGGAGATATACTTACTTTATAATTAGAGTTTTATCCATTAATAAATTTCTACCACATACTCATCTTTCACTCTAAAAGATAATAGAATGTAAAAAAAAATTCTATTTACACTATTCGTATAGGGTTCCAAAATAAACGAATTTATAGTTTATCTAAAAGATCTTTTAATAAAAACTAAATTATTTAATCCAGGACATCCTGTGGGCCAGTGGTAGGTGATACACCCTTGTCGCCCTTCGGTTGCGGGTTCAAGTCTCACAGCCTTTCCGGACGCGACGGGTTGCCGCCCGACCTCCGGGTTGTCCTTTTATGGCAATCCAAAATAATCCAAACTAGAACTATCCAAAATACTTCTGTCTAAACTCACAGTCCAATATTTATAAGGAAGGTAAACATAATATAGATCCTTTTTACCCCGTAATAGAATATGAATACCTTCATCATGTATTACCATATTCCTTATTGATTACATTCATGCTCCCTTATTCCATATAGAATGCTGGATATACTTTTTTAATCCAAAAATGTTTTAAACCCCAACAAAGATGGAATATACAAATCATTAATCAGTTCCAGGGTAGTCAAGAATATCCAATATAATTTATCCAAAACGATCACATATTATTCCAAAATCACTACCTCAGTATCAGAACTATATTATGATTTATCATTCTCTCAACCATATATTTTCCAAAAATTTATCCTGATATTGAGTCACTTTCCTTTGTTCCACACAATCTCAAGTCCTTAATGAAATAGTACTGCAGTACAATCCTTATATACTCCATAATTATTATAACAAGTATATTGTTGATACAACACTCAATTGATATAATCAACATAAGAACTCTAATCATTCCTCTTCATCAGTGGTAGTATCATAACATGATTATTATCCGATAACATCATTTGAGGCATATTCTGATGACTGGGACATAGGTTCGCATAGTGTGCAAACTCCTTGAAAATGAAGCATTGTACATTTGAAACCATTTTCTTACCCTTGAAGTCACGTACATTGTGCCCTTTTCCTCCACACTTATAACAAACTCCCATTCCATTCAGGCAAGTTCCAGGGTGTTTCTTTCCACAGTTACCACATATGGGAAAATTCTTCTTTTCCCTCATCCCTTTATCCATCTTTCTCTCTTCCATCCTTTTCTTCTCTTGCTTCCCTTCAAATCCATATGACTCAGTAAACTCTTTACTTATCTTATCAACACATGATATTATTTCTTCACATGATGATAATACATGGGAGACTATTCCTCTTATAAATTCTAGCTCAAGACCATGAAAGATATGATCCTTCCTTCTCTTTGGATCATGTGCATTTCTGGAGTTCTCATTTCTTCTACTGGGCGCCATTTCTAAACAATGGCATACACTAGATCAGTTTATGAATCAAAATACATAATCCCATACTTATAAAACACTTAACATAAATTGAACTATTTATGGATATAATCCATAATCATAAGAATTCTTTCTTTGAGGAAGTATATACTCATAATCCCTTCAAAATGATTTGTAAAGAAAATGAGAGTTATCCTAAGCATATCCCCCGGGAGTGTCGTAACCAAGAGTGCAGCAAGGCCCGTTGTCGTGCACCAGTTCCCGTTCGAGTCTAGCTCAAAGCGGTGTTTTCGGGTTTTACCCCTAGGTACATCTGTGCCAGAGCCGCCTCTACCTGCTCGTATCCAGACAGGGATGTATTGCTCGGAAAACTCACAAAATCTCTACAATACCAAAATTCTAGGAAGTTCTTCTATACTAATCCTCAAAGTTCATCTTAGGTCTACGTGCTCTAATCAGAGTTTATCTAAATCTAGCTTCCAAGGTTTGTACTAAACTTCCTCTGATACCAACTGTAACGCCCCGACCCCAGCTACCCAGAGTCGGTGCATTACTTCGTAACATTGGCATGATCACAAGAAAGATCAAATCTCGAAAGACCGATTGGTTTAGTAGCCTTGGAAACACTAGATATATTCATAAGTGTTACATTACATCATAAAATGAAAAACTACTACAACAACATAATGTTTTCACAATCCACACTATTAACCCCTCATAAAATCCCTGCAGGTCATTCATAACTTACTTCTTCACATCCTGGGAAAAATAAAACATAGAAAAGGGGTGAGCTCAAATGCCCAGTAAGGATAACAATATAGCAGAAACTTTCATAAATAAGAATAAACATTTAAGGAAATGCATTACTGAAACAAAAGCCTTTTTAAACTTGAACTTCAACATAGTATGGCAAAAGTAAAAATGAAATAATGCCATTTACTTATTCACATGGATATTCTACTAATCGAATAATCACATGCAAAAATCAATAACCACTTTCATAATGTTGGAATGCATAATGCCAGACTATCATAACCACATAGTCAAGGCCTCGTGCCAAGACTACAAATAAGATTTTGTCAAGGCCTTGTGCCAAGACACTAGTTTGTCTCATGAGACCTACCGATGCATCGAGGAGCTATAGCGGGCTCCACCCGTCACTTATTAAGTCCAATGCATTCCCATATGAAAAGGTTTAAACATAACATAAACATTCGTATTAAAACTAGCATACGAAATTTCAATACTTTCACAATAAACTATGAATGGTATAAAAATAGCACATCCACAGTCAAACATATCACAAAACCTTCAATACAATATAGAAGTTTTGTATCATAATAAATCAACTTCAAATAATCTTAAAATCCATCAAAGGATGTTGACATAGATGAAATCAAAATTCTTTTTAAAGAAATATCTCCTTTTATTTTGAAATCATTTAAGATCCATATAAAATAAAACATTTTCTTTGAAAATATTCTTATAAGCTTGTAAGGAAAGCTTTGAAGATTTTATAACGGCGTAAAATAACCGCACCCGCCGTATAAGTTAAAAAAAACATTCTTACCTCAATTCTGTCGAAAAGGTTAAAAAGGACCTTGTTTTGAAAACGACGGAAAGATTCCTTTATAAACCTCTTATAAAAAGTCAAAAAAAGGTATAAATGACTTTAACCCATATTCTTGTAAATAGTAAAAATGTTTTGAAATACATTTTTAAGAAACATGGATGTGGATGATAAAGAGATCCCAGTAGATTATTACATATAAACAACCTCGGATAATGAAGAGATTGTGAAATAACCCTTACATTGTACTTTTCCTTGGTTGGGGTAGGTTAACCTCCTGTATAATAGTGAAATAATTGTTACTAAATTATACAAGAATCATATACATTAATATGATATCATATATGATCTTTTAATATTGATTTGATAATAATATCTTAGTATTATCGCCGTTTCGGGTGTTAACTTACTCATTTTCTTTATATGTTTTGTTACATAAGTCATGTTTGTTGTATCTTATTCATATCCAGAATGATATCAAGTCCTTAAAAATCATTTTTAAATCATTAAATGATAATTATACTTGAATGGATACGATGGAGAATGAATCTCATCGCGTTCGTGGAGACGGTAGTCCGTACGTACACACGAACGCTACTTCCATTTAATTTTTATTTTAAAAGAATCGAATCCAAATGATACATAGGTATATTACTATTCCAGTATAATATAATATTTTATATATGTTACTTAAGTCCATTAACACCATCCTTTATACGTTCCATGTGTGGTACGAACAAGTCATATCATTTTAAGGGGGCGGTAGTCCGCACTTCCTCAAATAAAATTATCGTATGTATATACAACATGAAACGAATAATGGTATGAAATAAAATGGAATTACAGAAGCTTATATATAAAATATATATCATTAATATCATATTTAATTACAGTGCCATCATAATGGCCACCATGAGAGGCGGTAAGATGTATTTGAACAATCATCGTTTCGTGAGGCGTTAGTTTGCCATCCACAGAAACATTATGTTCATCATCCATTAGATGGAGTTGTGTGTATGTGTAGTTTGAATCCTTCTTATAACAACATCCTAGTATATTGAGGATACTGGTGTTGTTACAAAAGATAGGAAATAAAAAGATTTTGGGGGTTGAAGAAGCAAAATAAATGAAAATAATTTAAGAGAAATCGTTACCTTTAATTTAGGTAACTCACTTTGGTTGGAACCAAAGGACTTCTTGAAATTATTTCTGCCTAAGGGGAAGCTTCAAGGAGGAGGAGAGGGATGTGGGGAGCTTAGTTGGGCAGAGTTTGGACGAGCCAAGTGGCTTGAGAGGTGTGAGGAAATGAGAAGGAGGAGTGCCCCTTTTATAAGAGGGGTGAGGGGCATCTTTGGAAAAGATAGAAATATTAATTTATAATAAATTCATATTCGGTTTCCAAAGGCACCAAAGTTGACTATTCAAAGGATGAGGTGGGGATCGGTCGAAAACAACTCATCCAATAGAATTTAGACAGGTTTGGGTACTTATATTAACCTTATCATTAAGTATTAACTCTAAGTTAATTAGTTTCACTTTTACAATGTCTCTTTGTATTTTTATATAATATGGTTAATAAACTTACTATATACATCCAAGCGACCCCCAAGTGGTACATTAATGATGAACCTATCATGATATAAGTCTCTTGGCCGAACCTTAGATTTTTAGGAATTTAATATCAATTAATAATATAATATTTGTTTTAAGAACTCTTTTATGTCAATTTTGACACTATTCAATAGTTGATTTTTGTGAAACTCATAACAGATTGATTACTTCGAACAAAGTCAATTAAATCAATCCTAATATATCATATTATCATATAAAATTAGTTTAATTCATTAAAAGTTTCATATTATAATTATTTGGGTATTTATAAGATCAATTATTTTAATTTTTCACTATTTTAGTAATTACTGCATCATCATTGTGTCATTAATAATTTAAATTATATGATGTCTAAAAATTATAAATAAACTATCATTATGTAGAAAATCTTTTTAGCTTTCTAATGAATATTTATAATTGAAAATCCAACATGTATAACCCTATGTAAAAATTGTACTTCTAAAAGATGTAAGCTTATGCCATTTTTATTTTTATTTTAACTTTATTAATATAAAGTGTCCCTACCACATACAAGTGGCTCCAAGGGGTCCCCAAATTGACCCAAGGATGCGCATGGTCGGGTATGTGTCCACCAATAAGGTTATGACACGTTTTAGGGTAATTTTGTATTATTATAATATTATTTTTTTTAACCCTTATTTACCGGATTTACCCTTTAACCATGGTAAATAAAATATTTACCACAGTAACTATTCAAAATGTCTAAAAATAAAAGTTACCTATTTACAGAATTTTAACATCCTGATTCCAAATATGGAATCCATTTTCCTAAATTCAAAACACAGAAGTGGCAGAAAATAATTTAAAATTAATTCCCGCAGTCAAAACAAAAAGCGTGTTTTTAGGAGATAATAACTATCAAAAGATTGACACTTGTTTAAGTTCGGTTTAATTGTAAAATTATGTCTAATGACCAACATTATATTAAACTGTAAAAATATATTCTAAATATACTTTAAAACCACTCAAATTCATAATTTATCACTATTAATTATTTTGATTAAAAAAGTTGTTTTTAATTAAAATTTAGTAATTTTCACTATTCATCAAAATATGAAAGTTATCCGAAAAGTACCAAAATTTCACCTTAGGCTAAATTAGATATTCCGAATCCAAAAATGAAGTCCATTTTGAAATATAAAATATATATATTTTCAAAAAGTAGGTATTACTATTTATAACGGCTAGTTTGATTAGTTATGGTGTGTTAGAACTCGGTGTTGCGTACAACACACGCTATCACATTATTCAAAGGGAAACGTACCGTGGAAGCTTGAGGTGTTTCATTTTAAATTTTTGATGTCCCCATTTAGTCAAAAAGTTTAAAATATTGTATTTCAAAAGGTTTCACTATCAAAAGTTGATAAAAGTGCAATACTGAAAATGAATCTGTTCTTGCATTATGACTAAGAAACTCATAATATGGATTCTAAAATTATAAGGATTATATAAAGTTTAAAATTTAGTTAATACTATTCATGACCTCTTTTAATGGTGTTATTGAACTCGGTGTTGCGTTTAGTGCAAGTTATGGAATTATTTTTATGAAATAACACACTCTGAAATCCTGGGGTGTTACAATCATTCTCAATGATCCAACTAGATAACCACAGACCTTAGAAAAAACACCTAGTAAGTGGTTAAACAAAATGGCATCATGTGCCACATAGAAAAACTATGGTCACTGCACCACCTGTGCAAAAGGACTGAGTCACCATCCTCTCAACAACACCTCAATGTAGATCCACATAACCTGCGATCAGAGTAAAAAGTATGTGTAATAATACCCAAAGGTCTCTATCATTTGTAAAAACACACACTAGCATGCCTATATTGTGTGAATCATATGTGCCTAGTATGATGCATGAGACACCTCTTGCCTTTTCCAGCCAAGAGCCAAAATCTATCCCTAGAATCTTACCAATGGCAAAGAGCCTGAGTTCTAAAGTAAATCAAAACACCAAAAAACATGTGATTCGCTCAAGGCAAGAATCATATACAACCGTAACATTGAAAAATCAGACCAACAATCCCAAACCATGGCAACCAGGACATCTTAATGGATCAAGTGTTCGCAACGCACCAGCTGGATATCCATCACTAGTTCTGACAAATTCCTAATACTCATATCTACCATATCACATATAGTAAATACCAAGAAGAAAAAAACCTCTCTCTAATACCACTTTTAACATCACGACCAGGAAGCCACTAAACCGGTGCTCCAGCCGGTTTTCCAGAAGGCCTCAATCATGCCTCGCCATACTCTAAATGCCGCCGACTAGTAGTGAGGGCCTATGGTGTGATAGTGGGGAGACTATTCCCCCATACCATAGTAAGAAAACAACGGAATAACTACATATCATACACAATGGAATGTATACAGAGTACGGATGTAATAAAGAACTGAAATAGAACACGTTGTAATAGTAAAATGCAGTAAAATTCCAAATAGCAATGAAATACAATACAACACTGGTCTCCCACTGGGCCGACCATATAGTTACATGTACGAAGAAACTAAATGTAATAGTACAAGGCTCTACTAGTAACTCTGATCCAATCAACATACCCGATCTCTAGACAATATCGAACTGCAAAAGCCCGATCAGTGGAACTAATCGAGCAGCTCCACTCGATCATGCAACACTGGGCCTCAACCATATCCACCATGAAACTCGGAATCATCCTGATATGCATACATAAGGTCTACACGTACACTGAGGTAAATGTGCAGGGGTGAGAAATAATCTCAATAGGTTACCCTGACAAGTAACCTATAACTGTGCTACTAAATGTGTATGCAACAGCAATGTCCTCTTCCTAGCTGGAACACAACAAAAGGAATGAAACCAAACGTGCTACCACAATTGAACTCAAGTTGTGTAATCCCTGTCAACTGGTCATGTTCCACCATATATGTACATATCTATATATGTAAACATTTATAGTCCCATACATATACAAATATACATAAATTTGAATATTCATGATTTAGTGATTCAAATAACAAGAAACAACATCAGCATTCGATCCCTGGGACCATAAGCCTGATCTCCTGGACATCCTGTACAAGGGAATAAAGCTAGATGTCTTGGAACTCATGTTGTGTACCATTAAGTCTATCTATGGGTCCATAATCGCATCGACATGTACCTTCATCGAGCAAAACAGAAAATATGTCTCTGAACAAGATAAAAAAAAATGTAACCCTATCGGAAGTACTCACAGCCCATCCCCTCAGGTTCAACCAACCAAACACAAGAATGAATATAACACAATATGTAACCCTCTGGGAATTACTCACAGCCTTTCCCCTCTGGTCCTACCTGAAAACACAAGAAACCCTCTAGGCAGAACACACAAACTCGCCCTTCTTCTTTAGCTAAATCACAAACTCTCTGAGGAAGCACTCACTGTCAATTCCCCCTATAGTCTCATAAACATATAAAGGCACAAACACTCTGGGAATCACTCACGTCGATTCCCCTATGTTCTTGCAACGATAGCTACAGACTCTCTGAGGATGCACTTACGTCTAATTACTATTGTAGTCTCAATACGTGCAGAAACTAAAAAAATCATAGGAAACAAAAAGTTCAATTCTAGTAGTTCCTATATTCAAAACTAATTTCAACTGACCCTCTATGGAAGCACTTTATCGTCTACTGTCTATTTGGTCTCCCGCACCAGGTTCTCACAACCCTGAGTAGTCCAGTCATGCGTAATCGACTGTTAGTCTCCCTATGCAAGTTCAACAACTACATGGTTAATAGCTAAAATTCATCAAAAACATATGATCAGTAGGAAATACATGAAATCAATTATATCATGGCAGACAATAAATGTAACGAGGTTTGACTCACAGGCAACCTAAGACAAACAGCGATAAACATCAAAAATAAGGAAAACACCCATGGGGTGATACTCAAACATTCAAACAAGAAATCATTATTCATATAATAGCCACAAGTATACAATCAGTCTATGGAAGATAATAATGCACGATCTAGACCATAACCCCAGATAACCGAAACATGGGTATCCAAAACTTTTTCAAAAAAACTCAAAGACATTCAACATAATGGAACAAACCACATACTCAGGCACACAAGGAAAAGTAGGCATCCAAATAAACAAGAATGACACATTGCTTCAGGCTCAGCATCCACCAACTAGGAAGCACCTATGATAAACACTAAATCATCAGCAAACCAAGTCATATATAAACAAACAGTGCGAGTGGCCCGGACGCCCAACCCAACAATACATCAAAAGAAGAAAGGGATCACCAGTTTGGAATGGTTATAGGAGATACCTGATCACCATCTATACCCAAAACTGACATAACAACTCAAATTTGGTCAAATAACGGGCACCCACTGGGTCCCTTAGGTCAAACACAGAAGAGGCATCATACATAGGATCCTCTAGGTAAACACGAGCGAAGGAATCCTACGCGGGATCATTATCATAGAGTAAGGGAGGAATCCTACACATGATCCTCGAAGAAGGACTACAAAGGCATTAAATAACATGGTTCCAGTCAAAGGAAGAACAAGAGAGAGATCCTACAAGGGACTCAATAGGTCAGCACACAAGCGAAGGCATCCCTCATGAGATCCTTAGAAGTAACAGCTCTCAAAGCCTCACACACCAGAAGGGAACGTCTCACAAGGGGATTTTCCTATAAAGAATAATTTATGGGAGATACCTCAGATCCTATATTCTATTAATGGTCTCAAATACGTTGGTCTGAACACCAAGCCTATCAACCACCTCAAGTCTCACTATTAGGTGACAACTGAACTCGATTTGTGGAAGAAGAACCCCTAAATTTAGATGAAAACCCCCAAAACCCCATATATATGACCTCAAAATGTAAAAAATATTCCACCATTTCAATCTACGTGGATAAACACCCAGAATTGACTACTCAAACAACCAATTTTGACTTCCAGAGCCCAAGATATCATAAAAATACTAAATTGAAGTAGTACAAGGCCAGAGTACATGGCCAGAGCACAATGGGAATGCCTATGTAATAGTACATGGCTTGTAATTTTCTGTACATGGCATGTACTATTCACAAAAAGTTATTCTATTTCCTTTTTCTGTCGAACACATTCCCATGTACCACTACACGACGTGTACTCACTAAAAACCACTATTTCATGCTCTATTTCACACGGCCTGCCACACGGCTACCCACTAAACAGCGTGTAGTCAAAGTACACAACATGTAATTAGGAAAACATCGCCTTCCCAGAATTTTTAGAACATGTGGAATATACCCATGGAATAAACGCCTTGTATACTAGTTTTTATGATGGGAAATCCCTAAAAACATCTGATTCGCTCGTTTTCACCCACAAAACAACAGATAAAGCCCCATGTTATTACAAGAAAGAAATATAAATATTTAATGACATAAAACAACTTGTTTTAAAGAATTATATGGAGAAAACATTAATGTCCCTACCTTTGGGTGGAAATCGTTGATGCTTCAGTTGATTTCGCGGTCCACGGATGTCGCACGCCGACTCAGCCTGTCGAGGGTTTTGAATCAATAACCCTCTGGCCTTCCTTCTCTTACGTTTTCTCAATCTCCAAATTCTCCCATAGATCAAGAAAAAGGAGGAGAGGCGTAAGATATGTGTTCAAGGAGGAGGAGGAAATAAGAGAGAAGAAATGAAAATGATAGAAGAAAAGAAAAGGAAGAAAAAGGGGCCCGGGCCGGCCCTGGTGCCCGACATGAGTATATGCCTTCCCATATCTACACTCCTCAGTTGGGACTAAATGGAATAGGTAGAATCTCAATCTGACGCACCTTTTAAAAGTAATTTCCAAATGAACCAGTGTGAATAATTTAATATTTAGTTCATTTACATTAAATCTTAAATATTCCTCCAAAATTAGAATAGCTCAGATTTCCTCCAAACCCACGTGCTAGGGTAAACACCCTTTTCCGGGACCAACAGAGCTGTCAGAAAAATTATCTGAGATTAGATAGTAGTGGAAGATGACCATTTTATTCCTCATGAGCATCCAACAGTAAAAATTCAAATTTTTTCTCAAAACGACCGTCCGAAAAAAGAACAGGTTCTTACATATATATAGTACTTAGCTTTCCTTTCTTCCCAAACCTCATGAACTTCTTACATGGAGATATGCATAGAAAAACCAGGTCTCCAACATTTAATTCAAGGTGTCATCATCGGTTATCTGAATAACTCTTCTATTGAAATTAGGCTGCCTTGATGTGGTGATAAATGGGTTTCATCTTCTCCCCCATTTTTCTTCAACCATTTCAGGTCCTAAGAGCTAACGCTCACTGACTTCATCCCAAAACGCAGGTGTTATCACCTTTTCCTATAAAAGGATTCCTATGGTGTCATTCAGATACTCGAGTGGAAATTTTTGTTGTATAAGACTTCATATAGTGTAAGATGTTGGTCCCATACTTTGTTGAATTACATAGAACATGCTCTCAACATATCTTCCAATGTATGAATAGTATTCTTAGATTGGCCATCAGTTTGACGATGATAGGTCGTACTAAAGTTCAGTTCATTTCTTAGAGCATGTTGTAGTCTTTTCCTAAATTTTTATGTGAATCTAGGATCACTGTCAAATACAATATATTGTGGTACTCCGTGTAGCCTTTCCAGTTCATTAATGTTAATCCATGCAATTTGATCGAATGAGATGTCCTCTTGAATCACGATGAAGTGATCCATCATTGTAAGATGATCCACAACAACCCATATAGTATTTTTTTCAATGGATGTCCTAGAAGTCATGTGACAAAGTCCATGGATACGTTTCCCACTCATATGTTGGTAAGGATAGTTATTGCATCATACACTTAAACATTTACCACTAAGCCTTCACTTGTTAACATACCAGGCACTTTAATAATATTCTGCAATCTCTCTTTTCATATTGTCCCACAAAAAGTTTTCTTGAATATTTTGATACATCTTTGTGATACTAGAGGGAATAAAGAAATTAGAGTCATGTGAATCATCAAATAGTTCCGTCTTTAGATCAAGAATAGAGAAAACACAAAGAATCATCCTGAATATCGAAATTCCATCTTCACATATGAAGATAGTCAACTTCCAATCATTTATAGAATTAAATTTTTATTGAAAATAATCATCACAGCCTGAGAAAATTTTATCCTCTCTAGTAAAGATGGTTTGGAAACAATTTTACAAATTAGTGATGTGTTACCTTCCTTGATAATTTGCATATCCATATTTACTAGATCCATGAACAAAGGATCCCTTTTAACCCTCATCTTCTTCAGAACTCCCTGATCCTTTCTTCTCCAAGCATCTTCAACCTTATTTTCCTTCCCTGGGTGGTAGTTTATTTTGAAATCCTAGTACTTGAATAGCTCAAACCACCTTATTTGTATCATGGTGAGTTCTTTCTGTGAGAATATATATTTCAAACCCTTATAATCAGTATATATCTCACATTTTTTCCATAGAGGTATTGTCACCAAATATTAATAGAAAAGATTACAGCTTCATACTAATGATCATGAGTTGGATAGTTTTGGTCATGAATTTTTATCTATCTAGATGCATAGGCAATCACATCATCATTATGCATAAAAACAAAACCATTTCCTTTCTTTGATGAATCACTATACATAACAAACCTATCATTCCCCGATGGTAGGGTGATGATTTGAGTGGTCTATAAAATCCACTTCAATTCATCAAAATATTATTGACATTGCTTTTTCAATATGATCTAAAAAAAATTTCAAGTGAGCTTGGCCATTGGGTTGGCTAAATGAGTGATTTTCTAAATGAAACACCAATAATAACTTGCTAAACCAATAAAACTACGTACCTCAGCTACGTTCATTGGAGATGACCATTATTTCACAACCATTTTCATTATTGGATCTACAAATATGACATCCTTAAAGACTATGTGGAGCAGAACAACAACTGATTGGAGCCCAAAATCAAACTTTTTAAACATCACATATGATTTATTTCTTCTAAGAGTATTTAGAATTGTGAGAATGTTATTTTCATGATCGTCATAACTTTTATAGTATACCAATATATCATCAATAAACACCGCTAAAAAGTCATCAAGATAATCTTTGAAAACTCTGTTCACTAGATCCATAATGACATATGGTTCATTTGTTATTCCAAAATGCATTACTGTAAAATCATAATGCACATACCTCATTCGAAATGCTATTTTTGGAATGTCATATTTCCAAAAAAGCTATTGATGATATCCAGATCGAAGATGAATATTAGAAATGTCACGACCCGTCCTCGGGGCCCGTGCCGTGACTACCCCAAGCCCGCCTTCCATAGGCCAGGGGCTGGCGACTAGCACCAAGGCGTAAAATCCCAGTAAACAGGGAAGGCATTGCCTTTGTAAGTAACAACCACACAGAGTCAGCAAGCGGAAAGTAAAGTGCAGAAAAGTAAAGGGGGCCGGAAATACAAGCCCAACTGTAAAGTACAACTGAAAAGTAAAGTACAGTAACTGTAGAAAAGACGGCGGCCTCGTGTCGTCCACTGGAAATCCCACCTGAAGGGTGGGTACAGATAGCCTCCAGGCTCCTCGGGTCCCACGTCCGCTCCGAGCACGTCCCGCCCAGTGGTCCACCTCCAGGTACCGTCCTGCTCCACGCCCCAACCGTGATCAGCGCTGTCCGTCGTCTGCAACCAACACAACAAGGTGCGGGCATAGCCCGTGCAGGGGTGAGTACAACTACTCAGTAAGGACCCCGAGACCCCCGAAGGTCTCCCGAAATCCAAAAAGGATATAGCACAAAAGAAAGATGCAATCATGAAGTAACATCTGACTCGACTTAGGTATATGCCCATACACATACCTAAGTCCCCAATTCTAGCTCTGCTCACGAGCTCAAGAACAACTCAATCCACAAAGGAAGCAAGACTCAAATCCACAAGGAGAGTAACAGTAAATCCACATAGGATAGTTCAACACAATCCACAAAGGAGAGTAACAGTAAATCCACATAGGATAGTTCAACACAATCCACAAAGGAGAGTAACAGTAAATCCACATAGGATAGTTCAACACAATCCACAAAGGAGAGTAACAGTAAATCCACATAGGATAGTTCAACACAATCCACAAAGGAGAGTAACATAAGATTCAGCTCAACCAGGATTTTCATTATCGAAACCGTAAATGTTGAAGAGCCCCATCTCTGAAGTGTACAGTGGTCCTGTCACGACTCCGAGGTACGGCTCACTAACCTAAGACTGCTGAAGTACTCCTCCTGTCGAGTACCGCGGGTCTGCTGCCAACTACCGGGCGCTCCGTCCGCTGAGGGTCTGCTGCCAAATACCGGGCGCTCACCCAGATAGCCTACTGAGGTACTCCTCCTGTCGAGTACCGCGGGTTTGCCACCAACTACCAGGCGCTCCGTCCGCCGTGGGTCTGCTGCCAACTATTGGGCGCTCCGTCCACTGGGCTAGTCGACTCACTCCAAGTCGAGTCGGTCAAGCAGTCGTCAGGTCTCAGTCATCTACACGGTCTCCGTACTCCGCACGCACGTCTCCACCGTCGCGGGTCTGTCGCTACAACCAAGCGCACACACTCCGTAGAGTATCGCGGGTCTGCCGCTACAACCAAGCGCTCCACCGCCAAGGGTCTGTTGCTGCATCCAAGCGCATCACCACTGTCAAGTACCACGGGTCCGCCGCTACACCCAAGCGCTCCACCGCTCAAGGTAAAAAGAAGATTCAGCTCACACAGGTTCGGTAGCACTGTTCCACGTAGGATCGCTGAGTGCAGTAGTCGACGCAGTCCACGGAGGATCTCTGCACAGTCGTCGCCGCAGTCCACGAAGGATCTCTGCTCTGCCGTCGTCGCAGTCCACGGAGGATCTCTGCTCTGCCGTCGTCGCAGTCCACGGAGGATCTCTGCTCTGTCGTCGAAGTCACAGCCAGCACTAGGGTTCCCGCACATAGCGAGCTCGTTAGGAGGGTCCGCTCCACGAGCCGAGAGGCTGATACATCAACTGACATGTAGTCCGAAGTTGATGTATCCAAAAGTTCCGTATCGACAACAGGATCTCAACGCAACAGACGGCGCGTCAATCGGACGCACGGTCTGAGAGTTATTGGCATTTTCGTCCCAGGGGCCCGGTTGGTTTTTAGGGCAAAACCATCCCGACCATACTCTGCCTGTGTCCGATCCTCGGGCGGGGTATGCCAAAAGTTCCGTCTCACTTAGAGGAAACTACCACAGCTGACGGTACGTCGATCGGACGTCCGTAGCTCAAGTTATGAGCGTTTCCGCTCCGAGGGCCCGGTTGGTTTCGTGTACGAACCAACCCGGCCGAACCCAAAGTCTTCCGAAATCTTGAGTGTAATATAACGAAACGACCGTCTCGATCCAAGGATCGCGTAGCCGCTGACGGTTCGTCAATCGGAGGTCCCTGGCCCAAGATATGGGCGAAAGACCGAAGAAGGCCCGAAACGGGGGTTCTGGGCCCGGGGCGACCCGGCCCGAACCCCCCCCCCCCCCCCCCATGGGTCGGCCGACCCGGGTCGGCCCGGCCCGGCCCGAACCGGCCGGCTCGGCTTCGGCCGAGCGGTCGAGCAGGCCGCCGCCGCGGGTTTGACCCGCGGTATTTGGAGAAACGCGGCCCCCGCGGGGGGCCGCCTGTCACGCGGACGCGGCCGGGCCGCCGCGTCCGTTCCCGGTTCCGCGCGGCCGCGGAACCGGCCGCCGCCGCCGCGGCTTCAGCCGCGGCGGGAGATCTCCACGGCGGCGCGCCGGGCGCCGCCGCCTCCAGTTGCCGGTGCCGCCGCGCCGGTGACCAGCGCCGCCGCCTCCTTCCGCGGGCCGCCGGAGTTGCTCCGGTGGCCCGTTTTGCCTCCCGTCTGCGCCATTGTTCCTCCCGGGACGCGTCCTCCACTGCGGAATCAACAAATGGCCCTTGCGTCGTGCTTTTGCCGTCGCCCGCCAAATCCGCACAAAAAGGAAGATCGGCGGAGGGTTGCCGGGTCTTGTTCGTTAGACCCGCTCCCTCCGCGTTAATCATAAACAACGGGAGAAAAGAATAAGATGATCAACACATGATCCAACAATTTTATTTAAAGATAAAATTGTTCGCTTGAAACCGGCTTTTTAAATTTTCAAGAACGTTCACGAGAAAATTTAAAAGGGGTAACTTTTCCAAAATAAATCCCTACCTCGAAGTCGTCGTCGGACGAGAGGTCGTCGCGGAATCGCTCGTCGCGGAAGAAGGAGATCGTCGCGTCGTCGCGGTATCCGGCGTCGCGTCGCCAATCTCCGGATCAAGAACAAACGGATTTAATTGATTAAATCCGTTGTTATTGAAATTAAGAAGGGAGAATTTAGAAGTTTCGATTCTCACCTTTAACCGCCGATCGCAGGTTCGCCGCGGAAGAAGAGGCACCGAAGAAGAAGAAGGTCGTGGAAAAGCTGTTGACGTCGCGGATCGTGCGTCGTCGCATTCCGGTTCCGGCGTTCTTCGCGTTCTTCCCGTTCTTCGCGTTCTTCGCGTTCTTCGCAGAGAGGGTGGAGGAACGAAGATTCTCTCAAATCTTTTCCAAGGATTTTTAGGTTGGTCTTATTTTATAAACATGCCAACACGAAACCGGTTAAGAAACGATCCATCAATTCGAAAGAAACGACCCATTTAATTCACGAAGAAACAGTCCATTTAATTTACGAAATAAACCGCCCAATTAAATGGTCTGTTAAGAATTAAAGAAAACGCGTCGGTTGACTTTTCAGTTACTTTGACGGGTTTTCGCGGGTGCGTTATTTAGCGAAAGAAACGGCGGGGCTCGTGCGGGTCCCACCGCACAAATATCCTACCAAGGGGTAGGATATTTCTGGATAGCATCCTATCCAGTTCAACTCAGTTCAAGCCGCCTTTAAGTGACTTTAAGTGGCTTCCAAGCAGTTTAAGTGAAATAAAATAAAGTTGTCGCACAACTTTATTTTATTCTGACTTAAAGCCGCAAAATTTAAAAACCACATCTTGAGCAAACGCAACTCCGGAAGAGGCGTTTCTAAGCAAATACCGGCGCTGCGATTTCATCGGTGCCCTCAGAATTCGATTCCGGGCACCGGTTCAAAAGATAGAAAAACCCGCTCGTCCGTTCACTGAACGTACCCGAGCCAAACTTCGGAAATTGATTCCGGGCACACCGGGCCTCGGAATCAGGTGCCGTCTAAAGCTGCGCTCTTGTAAAATTCCAAAGAAAATTAAGAAAAAAATTTCCTTGAAATTTGCGGGTCTTTACATTACTCCCACCTCAGGGCTTTACGTCCCCGTAAAGATACATCAAAAACTAGGGGAACAAATGGGGGTACTGAGCACGCATCTGAGCCTCCCGCTCCCAAGTGCTCTCCTGGAGGTTCCCGTGCTGCCATCTGACGCGCACAAGAGGAATCGACCGCCCACGTAGGACCCGCTCCTGTCGATCCTCGATCTCCACTGGGACCTCCGCAAAAGTCGCCCCATCGTCCACGTCCAGCTCCCCAAAGTCGATGATGTGCGTCGGGTCGTGCACGTATCTCCTCAGCTGAGACACGTGAACGACATCGTGCACCCGGTGCAACTGAGGTGGTAGAGCCAGGCGATAAGCCACCTCTCCTATCCTGCTGAGGACCTGGAAAGGCCCATCGAACTTCGGAGATAACCTGCCGCCTCGGCCACATCTCCGAAACCTCATCGGGTTGAGACCGTATAAGAACGTGTTCGTCCCCCTCGAATTCAAGAGGTTTCCCTTTTTAGGTTAGAACTGAAACTCAAAACTCCTGCTGCCACAAGGGTAGGGTTGACCAACTCAAGAGTGATCAGCCACACCCTCTTATGCCTGAGTTTAACATGTGCTGCCCAGGGTTTCCTTTTCGCCGACCAAGGAAAACCCATTCCGACCTTTGCCTAAAACAGTCAACCGGGGTATGATTTGTGAATCATACCCAGATCAACGTCGTAAGGCCTCTACGCTGCCACCAAGAGATTCCAACCGAAACTCTCGCCTCGAGGTCAAATCACACCGTCGGCGTAAGTGTGATTATCGAGTCTCCTCCCAAAGGTATCTCCAGACGTGAGGGTCAAGTCTACGGCTTACTCGGAACCTCTAGGTCTGGGACATGATTCGTGGAAGGGTTGAATGATCGGTTCCTATGTCTATAGATATGGCAGCTCGTAGTAGACATAATTCGTACCCCGAATCATTCTTAGAGTTCCTGGGTCACACTCCTTGACCGCAATGCAGCTACTCTCCTCCCCAGCCCTCCTGCTCCCTGAGCCTGGCGGGGACTACTAAGTCGGGTGGTCGTAACATGTCGAAATGTACACCACCACATGCTGCTCTCTAAGCTCCGCTTCCACGTCTGCTACCCTGCAGATTCATCTGTCCTTAGCACTTCCTCCTCCTGAAACATTTTACACGCCCGAGTCTCTGAGACTGGCGCTAGTTTCCTGCCTTTCACTGCTAACGTTCACAACCACAAAGGTTCTCTCTAGCATCCTAGCATAGGTAGAAATGCATAGAGGAAAAGTAATGGTTCGGATTTCCCTTAGACACACTTCGCTCAGAAGTTCGAGTCTAAGGAACTGATCACAACGTAACCAACGAGTACTACGATTGATTGGTAAGCCACGATGAGTGCTCTGCTTCCGACATGTCGTACTGTTGAAGCTGTATTAGCTCCAGAAAACTCACAACCACCTCCTCAAGCCAGTCCTCAGCCGCCTACGAGTCAGGCTCACCTCGAAACTTGAGGGATATCTGGTGCTAAAACATATGTAAGGCACTAAGCCTGTGATTCTCTGCTACCGGTACCGCCGGTAGTGTCTACTGACCAACAGGTAGTGACATAGCTGGCGCACTACCCGTAGGTACTATCCCAGGTATCGGTTCGCGTACCGAAGCCTCATTACTATAAGAACCAACCTCATGGACACTCACTGGAAACAACAGAAGCTAAGATCATCATCCGCTCTACTAGTATCCAAGCTAGGCGTAGAACTCTAGCAACCGCCTCCATCCAGTCCACTGCTGCCTGGGAAATCTGTCTCGCCTCGTATCCTTAGAGGCCTCTACTGCTGGAACTCGTGCATCGCGCTCTGCTAGAGTGCACTGTCAGCTAGTGGAATCCTCTGCCTAACGGGTGGTGGTGCTGCTGGTACACCACCCGAAGGTGCCAACACTGAAAAAGGGCCCTGCACCGGAGTCTCGCTGCTCGGTGGGCCATCATCGAGAACTCTCTCGGAACTCCAGCTAACTATCTGCATGGTGACATCCTGAACAGTTGTGTCACGGTCAACGATTTATACCTGGTGAGCTGACCTGGTTTGAGCTGACTTTAAACCTTTTGGGAAACACACACGCAATCAGTGTTTTCGTGCATTAAGTTGGAAATCAGAAGTCAGGGTCCTGGTGTACGGATACGTCGGCCGCCGCACCAACACTGGGCTCCCTGAACTGATAACCACACTCAATACACTAAACACTATTGCTTCACATAGAAAGAAAGGACGATCAGAGTCCGCGGTAGAACCGACCACCTCTGATACCAATTTGTCACGACCCGTCCCTGGGGCCCGTGCCGTGACTACCCCAAGCCCGCCTTCCATAGGCCAGGGGCTGGCGACTAGCACCAAGGCGTAAAATCCCAGTAAACAGGGAAGGCATTGCCTTTGTAAGTAACAACCACACAGAGTCAGCAAGCGGAAAGTAAAGTGCAGAAAAGTAAAGGGGGCCGGAAATACAAGCCCAACTGTAAAGTACAACTGAAAAGTAAAGTACAGTAACTGTAGAAAAGACGGCGGCCTCGTGTCGTCCACTGGCAATCCCACCTGAAGGGTGGGTACAGATAGCCTCCAGGCTCCTCGGGTCCCACGTCCGCTCCGAGCACGTCCCGCCCAGTGGTCCACCTCCAGGTACCGTCCTGCTCCACGCCCCAACCGTGATCAGCGCTGTCCGTCGTCTGCAACCAACACAACAAGGTGCGGGCATAGCCCGTGCAGGGGTGAGTACAACTACTCAGTAAGGACCCCGAGACCCCCGAAGGTCTCCCGAAATCCACAAAGGATATAGCACAAAAGAAAGATGAAATCATGAAGTAACATCTGACTCGACTTAGGTATATGCCCATACACATACCTAAGTCCCCAATTCTAGCTCTGCTCACGAGCTCAAGAACAACTCAATCCACAAAGGAAGAAAGACTCAAATCCACAAGGAGAGTAACAGTAAATCCACATAGGATAGTTCAACACAATCCACAAAGGAGAGTAACAGTAAATACACATAGGATAGTTCAACACAATCCACAAAGGAGAGTAACAGTAAATCCACATAGGATAGTTCAACACAATCCACAAAGGAGAGTAACAGTAAATCCACATAGGATAGTTCAACACAATCCACAAAGGAGAGTAACATAAGATTCAGCTCAACCAGGATTTTCATTATCGAAACCGTAAATGTTGAAGAGCCCCATCTCTGAAGTGTACAGTGGTCCTGTCACGACTCCGAGGTACTGCTCACTAACCTAAGACTGCTGAAGTACTCCTCCTGTCGAGTACCGCGGGTCTGCTGCCAACTACCGGGCGCTCCGTCCGCTGAGGGTCTGCTGCCAAATACCGGGCGCTCACCCAGATAGCCTACTGAGGTACTCCTCCTGTCGAGTACCGCGGGTTTGCCGCCAACTACCAGGCGCTCTGTCCGCTGTGGGTCTGCTGCCAACTACTGGGCGCTCCGTCCACTGGGCTAGTCGACTCACTCCAAGTCGAGTCGGTCAAGCAGTCGTCAGGTCTCAGTCATCTACACGGTCTCCGTACTCCGCACGCACGTCTCCACCGTCGCGGGTCTGTCGCTACAACCAAGCGCACACACTCCGTAGAGTATCGCGGGTCTGCCGCTACAACCAAGCGCTCCACCGCCAAGGGTCTGTTGCTGCATCCAAGCGCACCACCACTGTCAAGTACCACGGGTCCGCCGCTACACCCAAGCGCTCCACCGCTCAAGGTAAAAAGAAGATTCAGCTCACACAGGTTCGGTAGCACTGTTCCACGTAGGATCGCTGAGTGCAGTAGTCGACGCAGTCCACGGAGGATCTCTGCACAGTCGTCGCCGCAGTCCACGAAGGATCTCTGCTCTGCCGTCGTCGCAGTCCACGGAGGATCTCTGCTCTGCCGTCGTCGCAGTCCACGGAGGATCTCTGCTCTGTCGTCGAAGTCACAGCCAGCACTAGGGTTCCCGCACATAGCGAGCTCGTTAGGAGGGTCCGCTCCACGAGCCGAGAGGCTGATACATCAACTAACACGTAGTCCGAAGTTGATGTATCCAAAAGTTCCGTATCGACAACAGGATCTCAACGCAACAGACGGCGCGTCAATCGGACGCACGGTCTGAGAGTTATTGGCATTTTCGTCCCAGGGGCCCGGTTGGTTTTTAGGGCAAAACCAACCCGACCGTACTCCGCCTGTGTCCGATCCTCGGGCGGGGTATGCCAAAAGTTCCGTCTCACTTAGAGGAAACTACCACAGCTGACGGTACGTCGATCGGACGTCCGTAGCTCAAGTTATGAGTGTTTCCGCTCCGAGGGCCCAGTTGGTTTCGTGTACGAACCAACCCGGCCGAACCCAAAGTCTTCCGAAACCTTGAGTGTAATATACCGAAACGACCGTCTCGATCCAAGGATCGCGTAGCCGCTGACGGTTCGTCAATCGGAGGTCCCTGGCCCAAGATATGGGCGAAAGACCGAAGAAGGCCCGAAACGGGGGTTCTGGGCCCGGGGCGACCCGGCCCGAACCCCCCCCTTGGGTCGGCCGAACCGGGTCGGCCCGACCCGGGTCGGCCCGAACCGGCCCGAACCGGCTCGGCCGGGTCCGGTCCGGCCTGGGCGCGGCCCGGCCGACCGGACCGGCCGGCTCGGCTTCGGCCGAGCGGTCGCGCAGGCCGCCGCCGCGGGTTTGACCCGCGGCATTTGGAGAAACGCGGCCCCCGCGGGGGGCCGCCTGTCACGCGGACGCGGCCGGGCCGCCGCGTCCGTTCCCGGTTCCGCGCGGCCGCGGAACCGGCCGCCGCCGCCGCGGCTTCAGCCGCGGCGGGAGATCTCCACGGCGGCGCGCCGGGCGCCGCCGCCTCCGGTTGCCGGCGCCGCCGCGCCGGCGACCCGCGCCGCCGCCTCCTTCCGCGGGCCGCCGGAGTTGCTCCGGTGGCCCGTTTTGCCTCCCGTCTGCGCCATTGTTCCTCCCGGGACGCGTCCTCCACTGCGGAATCAACAAATGGCCCTTGCGTCGTGCTTTTGCCGTCGCCCGCCAAATCCGCACAAAAAGGAAGATCGGCGGAGGGTTGCCGGGTCTTGTTCGTTAGACCCGCTCCCTCCGCGTTAATCATAAACAACGGGAGAAAAGAATAAGATGATCAACACATGATCCAACAATTTTATTTAAAGATAAAATTGTTCGCTTGAAACCGGCTTTTTAAATTTTCAAGAACGTTCACGAGAAAATTTAAAAGGGGTAACTTTTCCAAAATAAATCCCTACCTCGAAGTCGTCGTCGGACGAGAGGTCGTCGCGGAATCGCTCGTCGCGGAAGAAGGAGATCGTCGCGTCGTCGCGGTATCCGGCGTCGCGTCGCCAATCTCCGGATCAAGAACAAACGGATTTAATTAATTAAATCCGTTGTTATTGAAATTAAGAAGGGAGAATTTAGAAGTTTCGATTCTCACCTTTAACTGCCGATCGCAGGTTCGCCGCGGAAGAAGAGGCACCGAAGAAGAAGAAGGTCGCGGAAAAGCTGTTGACGTCGTGGATCGTGCGTCGTTGGATTCCGGTTCCGGCGTTCTTCGCGTTCTTCGCGTTCTTCGCGTTCTTCGCGTTCTTCGCGGAGAGGGTGGAGGAACGAAGATTCTCTCAAATCCTTTCCAAGGATTTTTAGGTTGGTCTTATTTTATAAACATGCCAACACGAAACCGGTTAAGAAACGATCCATCAATTCGAAAGAAACGACCCATTTAATTCACGAAGAAACAGTCCATTTAATTTACGAAATAAACCGCCCAATTAAATGGTCTGTTAAGAATTAAAGAAAACGCGTCGGTTGACTTTTCAGTTACTTTGACGGGTTTTCGCGGGTGCGTTACTTAGCGAAAGAAACGGCGGGGCTCGTGCGGGTCCCACCGCACAAATATCCTACCAAGGGGTAGGATATTTCTGGATAGCATCCTATCCAGTTCAACTCAGTTCAAGCCGCCTTTAAGTGACTTTAAGTGGCTTCCAAGCAGTTTAAGTGAAATAAAATAAAGTTGTCGCACAACTTTATTTTATTCTGACTTAAAGCCGCAAAATTTAAAAACCACGTCTTGAGAAAACGCAACTCCGGAAGAGGCGTTTCTAAGCAAATACTGGCGCTGCGATTTCATCGGTGCCCTCAGAATTCGATTCCGGGCACCGGTTCAAAAGATAGAAACACCCGCTCGTCTGTTCACTGAACGTACCCGAGCCAAACTTCGGAAATTGATTCCGGGCACACCGGGCCTCGGAATCAGGTGCCGTCTAAAGCTGTGCTCTTGTAAAATTCCAAAGAAAATTAAGAAAAACATTTCCTTGAAATTTGAGGGTCTTTACAAGAAAAATATTGGGCTTGATGAATTTGATAAAATAAATCATCATTTCATGAAAGAGGATACTTATTCTTTATTTTAATAGCATAGATTTCTCTATAATCAATGCACAACCTGATGGATCAATCTTTCTTCTTGACAAAGTGGACAGGGGATGCCCGTGGAGAAACTCTAGGGTGAATAAATCCTTTATAATGAAATTCCTATAGTTGTTCCTTTTGTTCCAATAACTCTACAGTTACCATTCTATATGGGGTCTTTGATATTGGCCTTGAACTAAGAATTATTTCAAGGGAAAACTCAATTTCCCACTCTGAAGGATGTTTAGGTAAATTATCAGGAATGATGTCAACATATACATTCACAATAGGTACGTCCTCAATCAGTACATTCTTCTCCACTCAAATATATATTTCATTCCCTTCGTCCCCAATAATTTAATTAAGTAGAGCTATTGGGGGTGGATCTAGATGAAAATCACATGGCGAGGATTCTCTATAAAAATTAGGGATTCTGCTCCATTCTAAAAAATTGTATGTTCCTTCTTCTTTCAATAGATCATCCCATTATAATTTGATCGCCAATCCATACTAAGATATATATCATAATCATCCATTGGAATGATGATAATTTTAGCAATTAAAGCATGTTTGTGTGTCATGAGGGGGACTAATCAACACGCCATTATTACAATGATACATCCACTGGGATTTTTGATTGATAACTCCTTTATTAAATTAAATTGGACATATCTAATTTTGATGGAAAATTGGGATGATATAAATGAATTTGATGATCCAGATTCAAATAAACTACTAGCTACATTGGATGAAACAAGTAATGTACCTTCCACCACTTCATTAGGAACTTCAACCTCTGCAGTTTTAACCACATAACCATTGCCTTTCCCCCTTGGCCTTCTTTGGGGATCAGTTCCCTGATGCCTAGGACATTCATGTGCATAATTTCCCGTATCCCTACAGTTATATCACAGAACATTGGTAGCTTTTTTCTTCCCCTAAAAATTCTGATACATGTGGCATTTTTCTCTTCACTTATAACAGACTCCCTTTACCTTCAGGCATGTGCCATGGTGTTTCCTCCCACAATTACTACATTATAGAAATTCACCACTTCACTTCTTCCCCATTTCCTTATTTCCTTTCCCAGAGTTTTCAGATGCCTTCTTCTTAACATATTTTCCATTAATGTCATATGCCTTAGAGAATTCATTTTCCATCTTGATAGCACTTGAGACTATATCTTCATAAGATTCAAATCATTTGGAGGAAAGATCACATGGCGGAATGGATTTAAACCATAAAATAATTGATCAATTTTTCTCCTTGGATTACGCATGTGGTTTGTGGATTGACTTACCAGCCTTGTAATGTTGGCTTCATACTTTCCAGTATTTTCATCCACATTCTGCCTCATATTGAAGTATTTATTCTCCATATCGTCTCATTGTTCAAGAAGGAAATATATTTTTAAACATATTTCCTTAAAATCCCAAAATTACATCTCTTCTATTTCTTCCTCCCCCTTTGTGTTTTGGACTAAAGACCACCACTGATCTGCATCACCCTTAAGATGATAAAATACCATTCCAACCTTCTCTCTTTCATTACATCCCAATGTGAGAAATATCTTCCCTAGGGTACATATCCGCTGCTCGGATACAAAGAGGTTTGTAGTTCCATTGAATGATTGAGGTTGTTGTCACATAAAGCGATCTAACATAGCTCCTCCACTTGGTGGGTCTAGATACACCATACAAGTAAAGTTAATATTCTTAACCTGAATAAGTTGTCCCATTATAGTTATTAGTTTCTCATCACCAGATCTAACATCATTATCTTGCATTAGAGGGAAATATCTATAAGGGACACATTCATTCATGATGTTTCAATTTCTTACACTTAGAGCCATCTCTAGATAATGTAATACAATATATTAGGTTATGAATCATAATATATAATCTTAACATAACAAAATACATCGAAACAAGTGAGATCCTACGCATGACTAATCTCATATTCACAAAAATGGTTTCTTCAAGGAATATGTAACATTTCCATACTTCTTAATGGCTTGAAATGAAAATGTGATGTATTCTAAGCATATCCCCAAGGAGTTTCGTATCCAAGAGTGTTGCACGTCCAGTTGTTGTGCACCAGTTCCGATTCAATTCTAGCTCAAAGTGGTGTTTTCGGGTTTTACCCCTAGATATATGTGTGCTAGAGCCGCCTCTACCTGCTCATATCTAGACAAGGATGTATTTGTTGAAAAATCCACATAATATATTCCTTACCAAAATACATGGACTATATTGTATGTATATCATCAAATACTATCTTCTGGACTCTTCCCTAATTCTATGTTTTCTAAATCTAGTTTCCATGTAATCTACTAAACTTCCTTTGATACCAACTGTAAGGTCCTGATCCCAGTTACCTATAGCTGGTGCCTTGTTGGTTACATTGGAATACAAACAAGGAATAAGAATCCCAATGGACCGAGTAGTTTAGTAATATTGGAAAAAAGATACATACATAAGTTCATCATTACAACATTAAATGAAAAACAACATAGAAAATCCTTAGACAACATCAGCATTTGATTCATAGTAGAATTATTCTTTCCATATAGAAATTAAACATTATAATGGGGTGAGATAAAATGCTCAGAAAGGTTAATAAATATAGTGGATGATAACATAAAAATTCGACATGGTGAATAATTGAAAACACTTGCCTTTTGAAATAAAATTGAACATAATATGGTAGAAATATGAGATGAGTAAATATTGTCATAACAAAACATAGTCATGGGTATTCTACTAGTAGAATACCAACATGATCCAAAAATAAAATATTCATAATGGGGGAATTCATAATGTGCTACAATATAACCATATCTTCAAGGCCTCGTTCTAAGACCATAAATAATCATTTTTCCAAGGCCTTGCTCCTTGACCTTATTTTGTCTCATGTGACCTACCGATGAACTGAGGGGCTATAGAGGGCCATACCCAAAACATAATATATCCAATTAATTCCTCATATTAATGGTTATAACCATAATCAACATACACATTCTTATTGAAAGTAATATATTAAATGTAAATTGCTTTCCCTAAACATTATGCAAAAACTCTAACTATTCTAAGTAAACTGGTGAATGGTTTTAAGATAGAAGATAAATATGAATAATAATCACAAACAATTAAATTAAATACGTTATATGATTAAATTGAATACTAATCCCAATAATACATACGAAATCAAAAAAAATTGAAATAGAGGAAGACACTCTTATAAAATCATCGAGCAATTTTTGAAATAAATACACTTTTTCTTTGAAGAGAATAGTTCATTTGGAAAAATATTTGTATAAACCTTGAAGTTTAGTAAGACATTATTTTCATAACAAAAATAATGATTTTATAGATATAATGGTTTAAAAAATTGGGTAGATATTTTTCATGAAAATAGGTAAGAAATTGATATTTTCACTTGAATCGGTCTTGTATTTATGAAACAATTTGAAAGATCGTTTTAAAGAATGTAACTAATCATAAAATACAAAATGATTCTGGTTTTTGTACATATATATAAAACTGATATAGAATTTAATATGTGTATATAAAAATACATATGAATTTAATTGAGGCAATTTATACAATGAAAATAACCCGTATGGAAATGGATGTTCGGGTGGAAAAACTCTTACCTTAAATCCAAATGTGTTCTCCTCTTGAACATAAGGTACTGGAATATGAGATTATACAACTAAATAAATTATTTCAGAACCTAACAAACCTTAATTTATTTTATCATAATTTTGTTTAGTTCATTTATGTTTTTATTTATAAGTTATTATATTGAATTTTGTCGTTCCAGAGTGTTTTATTTCATGATTTTCATAACTGGTTCATTTGTTTTTTAGTAATTAAGTTCATAAATAATGGTTTTAAATCATCATAATTGATGTTAAATATTATTTATGAACATCAAGAATTGATAATGGTCATTTACATCATTTTGACACATGGCATGAGGATGAATCATTAGATGACAACCACTTCGTTTATTTGGTGGTATTTGGATTATTATGAACTAGTTCTATCATATGATTTAATAATATGAACATATACTGGTTCCTAAATATTAATAATGTTATGATACATGTATTATAGTATGTTTAAACCATTAAAATGGTTCCATTTCCAGTAATGAAGGAGAAATTTAAGAAAGAAACTTCGTCGTCCATGATGGTTATAAATAGGATCCTCATGAACATTGATTTCATTTAAAAGAATTAATTTCCGGGAGTAATAATTTTGATGACGGTTCTTCCATTCACATGATATAATTCCAAAATATAGATGATAATTTAGTTTATCATTGTAATTTGGACAGAGGATGTGAGGAAAGTAAAAGAAAAGAGATGATCTTGAAAATAATAGAAAAGGCGAGAGATCCCTTATGAAAATTTAGCACCCTATGGACGTCATTTAAATTGTCATAAAATGAAATGTGGAGAGGAAAAGGGTGCCTTGTAATATTGAAATCAAAATTAAACTATGAAGAATACATAAAATAAAACACAAACATATTAGAATGGATATTCAAAGAGATTACATAAAATAAGTGTCGACTAAAAGAGGAGGGTGAAGGATTCCCTTACATTGTAGAGTAACTCATTGAACATGAAGCTTGGGTCCTTCTGGGATTATGGACACCTTGGGAGGAATCTTTGAGAGATAAAACCATGAGATCTTCTATGATGGGTTTTTTGGAATGAATGGAAATGAATGGATGAGTGAGTATTTATAGAAAACGAGAGAGATTTTTTTATAATTACAAAGGGACACCTCATTAGTGGTTTTTCCAAACCATGGGCTCATCCATGGTATTTACCCATGGATTTATCCACATCGGTCATATCATGTCATATTTTACTGTACAAAATTCCAACATAATTTTATTTTAATTAGTATGTAATTATGATAACATTAAACTACTGAAAACTCAAAACTGTATTTTTAAATATTCACGAAAAAATAATGTATTTTACAAATATCCCGAAAATTCACCCATACCGTTTTTTGAAATCTAGAATTGAAAAATGAAATCCATTTTTCAAAAATAATATTCTAAATATTACTAATTTAATTTTTTAATAAAATCATTGTTAATTCAAAAAATAAGAATTTTAATGTACAATTAGTTTTATATCTCATTGAAAAATCAATTAAGATCTCATTATCTTATTCTCTTAAGAAAATAAAATAAGATAATTATTTACTATTCATAAGGGTCATATTATTATTCATATTACTATTCATAAGTGTATGCTACTATTAACTAAAAATCATGTTCAATCTAACAGACTCCAAATGATATACTGGTCACAACACTAGTAGACCGTTAGTCGAAATTCCAAAAACAGTAGAGGAAATGTTTTGTTTAATGGAAAGATTATAAAATTCATTAAATACTTATTTTCAAAATCATTGGGTGTTACAGTCCTTTCCAACCATTGATCATGATATTTTCCGCCATTGGCCAATCCTGCCTGATTTTTTATTCCCTAGGCTCTATCTCTTAGGCTTCCCCTAGTAAACTGCCATAATATGGTATAGGAATCCACTCCATCTTATAAATGGGTTATACCTGCTCCTATATTGATATGGGAATTCCCTAATAATGTGACATCCCAAACCATCTCAAGATCATGATATTACCAGCATTGGGCCCAGACCAGATGGTTTCTTAATCCCTTGGCTCTAACACACATGCATCCCCTATAAAATCCCTCATGTAGGGAGAGTTATCCACAACACATTATAATGTGATGATTTTTTCTACACCTTCCTAAATATGTGATTTGAATAATCCTACCCTAGATGCGCTTAGCAACCCCAATGGCATATCAAATGGATAGATACCATGATAAATATTTTTAACTCCCCAGTCCATCCCACAATCATGATATTTTTTACTTCGGGACAAGACTGCATGGGTTTTCATTCTATGGGCTTTGTCCCGTATGATTCCCCCCAAAAATGGTCTCTTGATGGGGCATAAAATCTACACAACCTTATAAAGGGTTTCCTTGTGCTCCTCCTCCTTTGATGTTGGATTTATTTAATCTCAAATTTAATTCCTTATATTTAGTTTTAATAATTTATAATTGTTTTATAGTGGTTAATTTATTAACTTCATGTATTTAAATAAGGTTATTAATTGAACTGTTCATGGTGAAAAATATGAAATAGACTAAATAATAATAATAAACTATTTGTGTAAATATTATTATTAGTTTGCAAAATATAATATTTTTGTTAAATGTATATGTATGTATTTACATGTGCATGTGTGTATATATATAAGATGTTTACATACATGACAGATATATATATATATATATATACATATGCGTTAATATATGTGTATATATATGTAGAATATTGTTTAATAAATATACCTGTATTTAATATTGACATATTAATTTACTATTAAATTTGATTAAGAGGAAGAGATAAAAATAATAAAAATATTAATTAATTAAATGTTTGATTTAGTAAGGGGCCATGGGGGAGTGTTGTACAGTAATAAAATGTGGAGAAATAAATTTCACTACGTGAATTCAAATGTGTATATAATTAATGGTAAGAATTTGGTTTATATAAAATGATACGCTGTTATTATAAATTGCCAGGGGGATGTTCATGGACGAAAAATCCAAATCCATTTCACCCCAATCATACTACAAACATCACCCTCCCCTTTCTCACCTCCTCTATCCTCTATTATGTTTTTATTTTGTTTTGATAATTTATTTGAATCATTAGTCATCCATATTTATTACAATATTGATAAGACTGTTGTACTATCAATTTCATTTGATTCATCTTGATGATAATATAATAGAAATTATTATTTTTATGAATGCATTGAGGTTTCCATGGTGGTGCAACGTTTAGATTTCAACCCTCAACATCATTCATCATTTAAACTATGTTAGGAAGCCCTTACCTTTCTCCCATGTAATATACATGTTATTTACATGATGTTTTCGGTTCTTGTATCGTATTTGGATTACAATACCATATGTATTTTAAATTTAAAAATTTTTAATTGTTTCATTGATAAATTAAATTATTAATTCTTAATTGAAATATTTAAAATGTTAAATGAATTGTTTAACAAAAAATGTCGTGAAATTATAAAAATAATCTTCTAAGGAGGTGAATTTTAATTCAAAAAAATGTATTGATTAGGGATTTAAATAATTCATTGGATTAATGATTTTGATGGTTGTCAATTTTCTTTTTTATTTCATATCGTAATGAAAATTAAATTTATTGAATTAAATGAAATGGATTTCCCATGATGGCTTCCCTTTGTTAAAATTGTAAATTTCATGCCTTAACTTTTTTACCATGTTAAACATGACCTGTTTTCATTGATGATTTAAATGAATTAAATTAAATGGATCTTAGTTTGGTTTTATGAATATTCAATTTTATATAATTAAATAAGAAAAGTTAATGTAAAATTTTTCAATGATATGATTTAAATATATTAAATAGAATGATTTATAGTGTTTGAAATCATTGATATGATTTATTGTGTAGTCCAAAATAAATCAATTTTTATGTGATACAATTAGTAATAGTAATTTTTATTTTAGGGATCACACAATCATGCTATAGGCACAACCTGGTAAATTCAATACTTCTTCGTAAATTTTAAAATTGATTTTAATCCACACCATGGATCCCTATGGGGCTATTGGCATGGAGATTCCAACCTATAGGAACCCAATAGGTTTCCTAGCCTATAACATTATTCATAGTTGTTATTTATGACTATAAATCTCTACTATAAATTTGGATAAATATTTTGACTGATGGATTATACTTCGACTTGGAATAATAATAAATTTTGGGATTTCTTTTGAGATAACCTCTTTAGATTATATGGAAATTTAATATATTAATGACCATTAGGTCTAATTATTTATTAAATAGGATTAATATAATAATAAAGATAATGAAGAAACATGATTAATGAAATGAATTGGTCTGATAGATGATAGTTTTTTTAAATTTATCATTATACCCAAAGAAGATAATTCTGGAATGTTTGATACTAGAGTAGTGATTTTTATTGGATTGATTTTGGGATTTAGTGATATAAATGTTATTGATACCAGAGGGTTTGATAATGATTTCAATATTTATTTTTTTGATACGACTCATGTTTAATGTGGGTGCTTGAGGGCAGGGTTCATGTATATACATACTACCTAAGGATAAGGAAGAAAGTTACTTGATGCCCGAGGGCAAAGTATATGATTACATCTTCTATATAAAGACTCATGATTGGTGTTGATTACTTAGGTATTCACGCAAAATTTTATACTACCAAATGACTTGGAACAGTGGCACCAAATTCCATAGGGAAGAATATATGATTATCTCAGATGCCTAAGGGCTTTATTCTCAATCACACAATTATAAGGTTTGACATAATTGATATTCATACGGGTGAGTTATTGGTTTTACTGGGGGAATTCCTCATATATGTTGGTATATTATGAGAAATTTATCCTGTTATATGAGGATCTAACCATAGAAAAATATATCAATCCTAGGTATAAGTATTTTTTTGGGGTGAGTGTCTATTTTGGATAATAGAACAAGTCTTTATTATTTAATTTTCTATCACAATACATTTATAATTTATGCCACACTTTAATTTATTATTAATAGCATGAGATAGTTTGTGATAAACATAATGGGTGTCAACATATGGAGACTTATATGACACACCTTTCTCTGGTGACATTTGGGAACCTAGTATATCTTTTTACATCCATGTCATTGGATTAATTGATTGTGATGTGTTGTGTACATGGGAGTTATGGTGCTCTGGACTGGGCAATTTCTCTATATTATCAAAGAGTTGACCATTTAGTATTTCTTTTATTTTGTAAATTTTTAATTCTTGTACATATATCACCATCTATCGTACATACACTGTTGTAAATTACCATTTACTATTTTCATTCAGATATTACATTATTCTTATACTACTTCTCTTTCATTTATTACTACATCCACATTTTTGTGTTATTTATTATAGGATTATCCCATGGGATACTCAAATCTAGATGTTATAATCTCAACAAAATATCACAAATAGATCTAATCTACTACTGGGAAGCATCTGGCTTACGGGGAGGCACACTTTTTCCCATGTGGCGACCAATCCATTCTCAACATGGCCTCTAGTGAGCCTCCTCGTACAATACAACCATCAGACTAACAACAATGTTCTATTGGTTATAATATGGGGAGAATATACCCTATACATAATAGTACCATAAGGGTTATTTAATTTTTAAATAATAGAAAAATATAAAAGTTGTAAGAAAATAATACAATCAAACGAAGGATAATATAATATCTGAATAAATATAGGGAACACCAATTTACAATGACACTTCTACGACATGTGATATTATAAGTACCCACATTATAAATTTACAGAATAAAATGAAAACCCAATGGTCATACACTCAATAATCAAAATAATGTTTCTATTATTGTTCTCCCAAGACCGCATGTACAAATCACAATAGAAGAAATATATCCCAAGAACTGCAAGCAAGAAGATATACTAAGGTAACAAATTGTTCCTGATAAAGTTGTGCGATATAAATCCTAGTAGGTTGGCACCCACTGTGTCAATCCAAATTCATTTCCATCAATAAATAGTAAATTATAGTGTTACAAACATTATATGGGAAAATTTATAACAAATAAAACAATTACAACTGGGTTCAGAATCCTATGTTGACAACCATCCATTCCCACCTACTTTAGCTAGTTCCCAATAACAATGTATCTAGGTAGATCCTCATATATAAAGATAAATCACTCATAATATACCATACCATATTGAATATATCCTTATGATATTAAATCCTCACCCTCATTCATAACAAGAATCTCTCCCTCACGAATCGTGTGACTATTCATCTAGCCCTGATGCATCTGACACAATCTTATTCTGTGAACTATAGAATTTAGTAAAAATGTTCCTAGACCTCTGGCGGTACACAATAATGCACCAAGGCTTCATATATGAACACCAATAAAGAGTCCTTAGACATCCCTTATAATCATATACTCTTTCCTTGGGTATCATTTACATGTTCACATTTCCCTCAGGTAGTATGAATGAACATACAGTATGCCCTCAAGCGTCCGCATAAAACATGATTCATATGTAGAAAAACTAAAATATGTCAATATGTTCCAAACCTTCATGTATAAATCACTTCAATATCACATAATCTCAAAAGATATGAAATAAAAATCACTACTCTTCTATCTAACATACCATATTTATCTTCATAAGACACAACAATCTATTCATAAAAAAATATTGTCTATCAAACCAATTCATTTCATTAATCCATGTTCTTAATTATCAACATGATTCTATAAAATTTATTTTATAAATCAATAAACTCCTTGGTATTTAATATTTTTAATTACCAAATTATCCAATGTGATTCTATCATAATAAATCACACTATTTGTAAATTATCGGTTCCAGATGCCGCCCAGAGAAGCCCCATACCCAGTTCGTCACATGGCCTCAAGCGCATTTCCCTGAACACCAGAGGCTACCAACTAGTAGAAAGGGCCATGGGTTTGATGGTGGGGAAACAATGCCCTACATGGTAGAGTAACACAACAGATGTAAAACAAATAGCAATTATGGAAAGTGGAAAATATGTAATAGGTAAACAATAAAAGTAATAATCAACCAGAGCACAGACACACACACAAACATATATATAAAAATGATGAATAACAAAAATGTATAGTAAATAAGGAAAAGATTTCACAATGCTGATACAATACTAAACCAATGTACAATTGAATACATATAGCATGCTCCACATCATCGCAGGCCTCAGTTTTGTCCGATTCTCCACTGCTCCGAGGAAATCATGTACATGAAGTAGAAGGGTGCTCGACATTATCTATACCTACAACAATATAATATTTTTGGGCGCAAAAGAAATACTCAAATTGTATGTGAGTCTAAATCCCAGTAGGCAACCAAAAAAAGATATGTTCCTAACAGTAAGTGAATATATATGGCAGGCTATAATCAAAATGAAGCAGCAAACATGGAAGTAGACAAAAGTATGCAATTATATAGTTTCAAATGAATAATATTATTAGATATAAAAAGTTCAGTTAATTGTTAGCAGTGGGCCATTTAGGAAGTACTCATATCCTAAACCCTCTGGTCCAACCAAAACAAACACAAGCAACCCTCTGTGATGTACACACAGTCTAACCCCTCTGGTTCGGCTTTTGCACAGACTCTCTAAGGGAGCCGTCACAATCATTTCCCATTGTTTTCTTGTTTTGGTAACTAAAAGGATCTCTAGTAAAGAACATAATTTCCAATTACCCCTTTTGACCGCATCGAGAAACTACAGACACTATGAGAAAGCACATATGTAAATTCCCCCTATGTTCTCACATCGTAACAGTAAACAAACACTCTAGAGAAACCATCAATGTTTATTCTTCCAATGGTCTATTAAACCAGGTTCTCAAAACCATGTGTAAGTCAATAGAGCATAGCGATATATAATGGACAATGAATACCTCATGAACTACTTGGATAATACTCTTAAACATAATAGCATGTCAGAAAAAATAAAATCACTCCATCCTATCAACACTTGGTAAGGAAAGAAGGTATCCTAACAGGTTAAACAAGACCAAAATTTCATAAGAAATACAATCATGGTCAATAAATCCATTTCACACCAATCAACCCTATTCAGATTCAATTAACCTCTACTCATGCATATAAATCATATCATGCACAAACATGGTTAAAATTGTAAACACGCAATGCCCCGATCAAGGTTATTGGTTAATTTTTCCCATTTAACTCAATGAATATATACGGAAAGGCTTAAACCACACACCTCATTGTCCTGAGACCAATATACATGAACCACGTGTATTTAAAGGACCTAGAATGCTTTAGATCTACCAAAACATTTAAAACATTGAACTGAGGATAACATGACAATGATGTGAAATCAAGAGACAAAGCTCTAAAAGAAGGAAGATCATACCATGGAGATCCAAACACAATTGATGACTATAGAATCGGAGAACTGATGATCAATAGGGGGCCTAGGGAAGGATCGACGTCATACGGATTTTATCAGTCGAAGAAGGTGAACAAAAAGACACTTTTTCCAATTAGACGCGACCCTGGTCCATTTAATGAAAACAAAGTATACAATGTGCACATTAGCAGTACATGGTGTGCAGTAGCCCTTACCGGCCCCCATATAAGGTGTTCTCCAGGACAACACACTGGGATATTTTATCGGCTGTTACCTGGCCAGCACACGACTACGTGCGTGAAAAAAGTACAGGTCGTGTACATAAATGTACACGACGTGTACTTTAAAAATCTCCAGAAACACCTTTTTTCCCAAAACACCAGTGAGGAAACAAAACCTGAAAAGATGATTCGGGTTTTTAAAAACATACTCAAATTAATAAATTCATCCTAGTATTTCCCTAGCATGGCGACATAGAAGAAGAATCCCAAAAAATCTCTGACCACTATGATTGTACATCGGCCTCCAACTGCCAGGTCTCGTCTTGTACTCGCCCATGCTACCATTGCACTCGTACATGAAAATCAGACCGGCTATGGATAATTTTCATATATCGATCAGAAATCCAGATAAGAAGAACCACAAATGAGGCATCCATCTCTAACTCAACCTCCTTTGGTCGAAAAACTTGATGCAGGTATGAGAAGTAAGATAGATGTTAGGAAATATGGAAGACGTCATGCATAGCCCGATATCTCTAAGATAACATAAATTGATAGGCAACAAGAACGACTCTATCAAACACCTAAAACATCCTAAAATACCTCGGTTAAAGCTTAACCAATCTCATAATCCTCTTATGTTCCAACCTCAGTGTGACACACAAGAAAACCTGATCACCGTCCTTGAACACCAGGGATCGTCTCTGTTGATCATCATGAGACTTATGTCTATACTGTTCAGTAGCCATCCTACTTTGAATAAACTCTATCTACATTGTTTTCTCTTGGACACGGTGAGGTACCAAAATAATTGCCTCTCCTAATTCCAGCCAGCATAAGGGTGATCAGCATGGCCAGCCATACAAAGCCTTATAAGGATCCATCAGAATTGTTTTTTGAAAATTATTATTATAGAAATACTCCACAGGTTGTACGTGCTTCTCCCATGAACCTCAAAAATCTACGATACAAGTTCAAAACATGTACTCATGAATCAAAATCGTACCCTCAGACTAGCCATCTTTCTAGGGATGGTATGTCATACTCAGAAGTGACTATGTACCCACGCCTTTTGTAATCCATTCTAGACCCGAGAAGCAAAACAAGTATCTCTTTCAGAAACAATAGATTGGGGAAATCCAGGTAAACATACAATCTCTCAGATTTACAACCATTCTAGCCCATCAACACCGAAGGTTTCCATGATTACCCATAAGTGAGAAACATTCTTGAGTCTGCCAATGAAAACCCACACTACATCGTTCCCTCGAGGTGACCTCAGTAAACAATTCAAAAAATCCATCGTCACATCGTTCCACATACACTCAGGAATGGGTAACTACAGAAAAAGCCCTGCTGGTCGCTGATGGTCCACATTCACCTACTGATACGTGGATCACCTCATGAAGAAACTAGCAACATCTCTCTTCATACATGGACACCAATACAATCATTGTAGAACACGATACATCTTTGTGACACCAGGGTGAACTACCCAAATTATGGAATAAAATTCATGCATTATCTCCTCGCGTATTTTTTTTGGCACCCACATGCATCCATGAAAATGAAAGATATCATCCTTTACTACTGTTCATCTAAGAAAAGAGAGATCTTTTGAAACACACTCTAGTAGGAATAGGCCTTCTAAATCTAATAGTTTCCTCATTCACACTTTAACATGTATAGTTGAGATAACACCTACAGAAGAAAGAAATTTATTCCCCTGCCTGTCGTGCACCTCTAGATGCATTTTAGAGAACTGAGCCATAAGATACCCCTCATTGCTAGCCTCCTGAACTCCCTGTATCTGTGTCCCCTTGCTCAACACATCATCCACTACATTGCCCTTCCCAGTCGTGTAGGCATGGTCAATGTCAGAGGACATAAAGTACTCATCCAACCTTCACGGTCTCAAATTCACTTCATGCTGAGTGAAGATATACATGAGACTCTTGTGGTAAGTGAAAACCACAAAAAGCTCTACCCCAAGAGAATGTCTCCAACACCGTAAAGCCTGAACAACTGCCGCTAGATAAAGATCATGCATATTGTAGTTCCTCTCATGTGTCCTCAATTGCCATGACCCGTACGCAACGACTCCTTCTCCCTATATAAGACTTGATCCCATTCTGATATTTGATGCATCATAGTAAACAATATAGATCATTCCTGGCTCTAGAAATTTTATTCTCGGTGCTGAAGTCAACCTCTCTTTCTACTCGTGAAAGGCAATCTCACAAGAGTATGACCACAAGTACTTCTCAGAATTCATTTTCAGGCCCGTCATTTGTGCTGAAAAGTGTGAAAATTCTTGAATAAAACATCTCGACTGACCAGCCTTCCCTAAAAAGCTCTACACCTCAAAGAAATAATTTTTATGCTCTCTTGAAACAACTTCTCTCACATTCTATGGGTCTACTGATAATTTTGTCCCTGAGATAACATAACCAAAGAAGTGAATTTTTTCTATCAAAAAGTGGCATTTCTAGAGAATAGCATATTAATAATTCTCTCTCAGTGTACTAAATATGATCTCATGTTTCGTGGCATGTTCGTGTCGAGTGTGAAAGTATACCAAAATATCATCCATAAAGACTACCACAAAAGAATCCATATAAGGATGGAACACATGGTTCATCAGTGCCATGAAATCTATAGGTGCATTCATGAGGGATCATCAATCCTCAGCAAGGGATATCAATTCTTGATTGTCAACTTGTTCAACGACTAATAATCCACAACATGTCTGAGGGTAACATATGCCTTCTTCACAATCAGGACAGGCAAACCCCACGGAGAAGTACTGGGACGGATGAAGCCCTTTGCCTAATAATGCTCCAACTGTTTCTTGTGCACCTACAACTATATTTTAACAATACAGCAAGTTGGAATGGACAATAGTGCCACTCTTGGAATAATCTTAATAGAAAATTCCACCTCTCGCTCTAGAGGAAAACCTGAAAATTACTCTATAATGACATCCCTGAAATGATCCACCATTGGAGTAATTATCATCTGTGATGTCCCCTGGTCATTAAGATAATGACTAGAAATCTAGGCTGTAACTCCTCCCATCCCATGATACTTGGGTCTCTTTCTTCACACTTGGACATCCCATTCGCCCTTGTGATGAAGATATCTACCATCTGGTGAAGTGAAACTCACCTTACATCAATAGTAATTAACAACTGCCTAGAAAAGATCAAACCGGTCCATTCAGAGAATGACATCATAGCCCCTGATTTCTATGACATACATGTCCAATAAGTAGTGACACACAATATCCTCTATATGAAACTCCTTTAACTGTCATAAAGTAGCAGTTTCTGAACAAAATGTTGTGTCTAACATCAAGATAACAATAGTAGAAAAGATACAGGGCCCAAGGCGCTCCATAACAGTAACATATATACAACTATGGGAAGCCCCTATATCGAATAGAGAAGAAGCTAATACCTAGGCAACTAGGATCATTACTCTAACTATAGAGCGTTTTGGATCATTCTCTTGCTAGGTCTACTCCACTAAAAAAGTTTGACCAGGACTGTGGACCTGTGACACTGCCTGACCACTCCGAGCAGATTCACCCTGTTGTCGCTGAAAGCCTGGCGACTTGCTACCACGACTACAACCTCCACCTCGTCCTAAATGGATGGAACAACTCCAATTCCCCCACTGCTGAGAATCTAGTGGTGCTTATCCTGAATGATGAGTCATAGAAGAACCCATGTCGCCAACTGCTGGTGAGAATATCAGACATAAGCACTAGAGATGACCCATTATACTATATGATTGACACTCCTCTAGGTCTCTCAGGAACTGCAACCTGGTATTCATGCCCTTCCAACACTGGTGGAACACCACTGGGATACCAGAAGAAGTTTCCCTCCTCCTTGGATCTCCATTCATTGATTAACTAGGGTTCTTACTCCTATCATTATGAGGGTTTCCAAGTTTGGATGTCGAGCCGACCTGACTCACAAATCTAGAATCCCTCAAATTGCGTTGCGTGATCAGCACCTAGTTGACTATAGAATTGATTGATGTCAACCAGAAGATGTTCACCTGAGATCAGATATTCTTCCTGATACCATCCTCATAATTATGTGTCTAAAATAACTCATCACCTCCTGGAATAGGTGTGGAGCACTACAGCTCTGTAAAGTGAGAAGAATACTCCATAACTAATAGAGTACCCAGTTCTAGGCTCATGAACTCTCGGGCTCGATCATCCCACTGGGTATCTGGGTTGAAGTATTCATTGATGGCATGCTAGAACTCATCCCAAGACATAACCTACTGGTGTCTCTCATGTGAGATAAAATCACACCATCTCTTGGTGGATTCCTGAAGCATATACCTAGAATGCTTCACCCTACTCTATGGAGGCATCTCCAGATGATCTAAGATAGTTATCATGTATTCTATCCATGAAATTGAAGCCTGCGTTATTCCTTACCATATTATGGTGGGAGGATGTTGCCTCTTGAAAACCCATGTCAACTTTTCCATAGAATGGAAGGATGTGGTACTCCTTGAAAGGTATGATTGAACCTCATGAAGCCCTCTCAGAACAGTACATCAGCACCTATTTCAGGGATAATGGATGGTTCCAAGATTATCACAACTAGAGGATATTCGGGTAGTCCCTGATCAGCCATATCTAGCATCTAATCACTTCCCTATAACAGATGGACAATCGAAGGACGTCTCGATGGCATGACTCTGCTTAGTCAAGAGCACACCTTATATGAAGATTAAAAAAGGCCGAACCATAAATGGGTGACAAGGGAATGAAAGAAATAAAGAATTCATGTTTTTAAAAACATGGATACACAGTGTGTTTAAGGGTATTCAATGTGTTCCCTTAAGCCTTCAAATGGTCGTGAAATTCTGCCAACCCAGCTCATAAAACACCCCATACACATTGCGTGTTGTCCTAATGCACGACGTGTACTTGAATACTCTTCCCCTGATAAAGTTCATCTACATGGCTAAGCCACATAGTTCCCCTAGAACAATACTACACATCATTTTAGTGTTAGAAACCACTTGGAATAGATGAAATTCACCAACCAGTGTAGTTAGTCACTCACCTTGGTACACGGATCACAATACATGGCGTGTTTATTCCAGACAGGGTGGGTACTAGAAATGTTTCACAGACCCATGTTGTTTGCTACATGACCAGATACATGGGTTACACTACTCGACATGTTCAATCCTGAAACGATGTGTATGACCTATGATTTCATTCAACTGTTTCATTATTCACACGGGTAAACACAAGGTCTACACAACACAATGTGTACAAATGGTTCATGGAATGTTTCCCCAAAGAATTATCCACCCTGTGCCTCTTCCCACACAGTCAGTGACACAGTTAGATACTACAAGATGTGTAAATACTTTACCAAACATGTACTTAAAAAACAGTTATTCCCCTAATAGAAGGACACATGATTTGTATTCATCACTATATTCCATCTATTATGGTTTCATCTGGACAGTAAGCCTCTGAAAGTACTCTTGATCCCAGAAACACACTAAAACGAAAATTTAAGTGACAATTTTTTATCTATGAGGGCACACACTCCCCATGAATCAAATCTTGACATCTCATAAAGGTCATAAACAATGATAAATGTGTAATGTTCCACCAATGTCAGGTCCATGAGGTCCCATAACACCTCAAGAACCAAATTTTGGAATTCAATCAAACAAAAACATACATAATTAAATACCCTATCAAAAAGAGGAATTCTATCATGGTATCTATCACAACAGCATGCATATCTATTATAACATCTATGAAAACAACAAGAAATTTATAATGCACCCTAAATGGAATGGAATAATTGCAGGACATGTGATTTTTAATAAGTGTATATATGATGCATGTTTTGGAATTCCATCATCACATCAGGTTACAATAAAAATAGAACCTCAATATCATCAACCACATTATCCCAAACCATGTGAATCACCATATTGTGAAATAAAATCAAATGTAATAATTCAAAAACAAAAAAATTTCAATAACGAGGTAAATTGGATTTTCCCTATACACATGATAGTTATTCCCAGGCCTAACTTATTACTAAGTACCTATTATTTCTTATCCCTATCTATAGGATCCATACAGGATGGTATGAATAAATAAATTCCTCTGATACCACTTTGTAATGTTAGATATTCCTTGTGCCTGGTTGGTCTCAAGGCCTCAAGTGCATTTCCTCGAACGACAGACGTTGACGACTAGCAACCATGTCCTTGGGTGTGATAGTGGGGAAACTATGCCCTAATTGGTAGTGTAACACAACATAAGTAAAATAGATAGCAATAGTAGAAGCATTGAAACAAGAAATAGGTAAATAGTGGATGTAATAATCAACTCTATCACACACACACAGACACACACGCACATTTATATGATGCATGAAGCAAATGTTTATGAATTCATCCAAAAAAGTCACAATGCTGGAATTCAATACTAAACAAATGTACAATATAAAACATATAAAATGTTCCAAAACATTGAAAGCCTCCGCTTGGTCTCATGCTCCCTAGCTCTGCAGCAATCATGTACCTGAAGTAATAGGGTGCATGCCCTTATCTATACATGCAGAAATATAATCTGTTTGGGCCCAAAAGCATGACCCAATCATGGTGTGAGACTAAATCTTAGTAGGAAACCACCCAATGATATATGCGTAATATTTAGTGAATATATATGGCAAGCTATAATCAAAATGTAGTAGTAAACAATGTTGTACTCAAAATTAATAAATTATATAGTTTCAGATGAATACAATTATCAGATATCAAGTAAGAAGATAATCATAAGAAGGGAACCGTATGGGAACTAATCAATGCATATCCCATATAGTCTAACCGAAACAAACACAAGAAAACCTTTACGAAGTACACACAGTATATCCCCTCTGGTTTAGTTTTTTCACAGACTCTCTAAAGAAGTACACGCCATTAATTCCCCCTATTTTATCGTATCGGTAACTAAAAGGCTCTATAGGGAAGCACTCAATGTCCAATTCCCCCTATGTCCTGCATCGAGGAACTACATACACTCTGAAGAATTACTTATGTCCATTCCCCTGATGGTCTTGCATCATAACTGTACAAAGAATCTCTGGAGAAGCCCTCAACAGCCATACGGTCTACTACACCAGGTTCTCACAACCCTGTGTATGCTAATAGAGCACATCGATATATAACGACAAAAGAATACCTAATTTACTACATGGATAAAAGTATATAGCATAACAACATGTTAGATAAAATAAAATCACTCCATCTTATCAACAAATGGAATGGAATGAAAGCATCCTAAAAGTCTAGGCAAGACCAAACAGTCCTAAAAAATGTTGAATTTGAAATAAATTCAGAACATAGAAATTAACCATATTCACAATCAAATTACATCTACTTAAGAATATAAATCATAACAGGCAATAAAATGGTTAAAAACTAAACACACAATAACCCGATCATGGTTATTTGACATTATTGCACATATAACTCAAATACTATCTACAGAAAGGCACAAACCACATACCTCGATGCCGTGAGAATGATATACGTGAACATAATTCCTTGAATTGACTTAGAATGTCATATATCTACAAAAACATCTAAAAGGTTCAACATAGGATAACACGAGAAAGAAGAGAAGTCAGGGGATGAAGCTCAAAAATAAGGAAGACCATACCATGGCAATGTCAATGCAGTTGATGACAGTCAAATCGGAGAATCGATGCTCTATCGGGGGATCGGGGAAGGAACAGTGCCATACAGACGGTCTCGGTCAAAGAAGGTGAAGAAGAAGACACTTCATGCAATTAGACTTGACCATGGTCTGTTTAATGAAGAAAGGAAGTACATGGAATGTAATATAGAAGTACACTACGTGTACTTTCCCTTATCGCCCCCACATAAGGTGGTTTCCATGTCACCAGACATGACTTTGTGCTTGGATGTTACATAGACAACACATGGCTACGTGCAACAAAAGAGTACACGACGTGTAAATATAAGTACACATTCTGAAATTAAAAAATTACAAGAAACTCATATCATTCTCAAAAATACCATAGAAGAGAAAAACATACCTAAAAAAGATGATCTTGGATCATACAAAATTAATTATTAAGGAAACTAAATTACTAAGAAAGAAATCAAAAAAAGTAACCAGGTTTATTGTCATGCTATAATGTCAAACAGACCAGGTCATAATAATTTTCAAATATGGGACACCAATAAGGTGGTCCTATGTTAGAGACTCCATAAATTTACATACATGGGGAACCAAGGGGTGGTCTAAAAAGAAAAGATATAATTGAATATGAGTTATTCAATTTATATGTTATTTTCTGCAAGATGACAGTGTGGACCCACAAATCAAAATTATTATTAATAATTATATCAGATAAGACATGATTAATTAGGAAAACCACAAAAAAATTATTTCAATGTTATAATCCAACATAAATCTTTTAATTGAATATATTAAAATCATTTGACTGAAAAATTTTAATCAAACTATCATTATATAATTATAACAAGAAATATGCTCATACAACTAAAATATCTTCCATTTAATTTAATTATTTTAATAAATAAAAAATCATTCTTTAACTTGATAAACAAGTCAAGGAATTATATTTATACATTTAATGAAGTAAATTCATCATTTGAATACCATTTCATTTAATTCATCCCATTTAACATTGATTATGATATTGAAAAAAATCAAATGGATAATAATACAAATCATTCTTCCATGGAATGGTTTAAATGATCAATCATTGTTTTTTGTTTCAGAAGATAATTCATCTCATACTAGGGTTTTTATTATAATTTCATGACATTGTATATTAAACAATTCACATAACATATTAAACCATTCATTTAATAATTAATAATTAAATATATTTAAAGAACGCTTAATTCAATCATAAATTTAAAGGGTAGACGTAAGGGAATCCTATAATGATAACCAAATAACTCAAATCATGTAAAATAATTTACATTACATGTAAAAATGTTAAGGACATAATATACTATGTTTAAATGGGATTGATGAAGAGGGTTGACATTAGTGTTTATCTAGACCATAGAAACCTCATTTCTTTCATAAAAAAATATTTTTTTGATTCTTCTTGTCATGATGAATCCAAAGACACCGACATCGCTTCAATCTAATAAATATTTTAAGAGATATTAATGATTTATGATTTGAAAAAATTATTAAATTAAAATATAAAAATAATAGTGGTGACAGGAGGTGAGAAAGTGGTGGGTGATGTTTGAAAGAGGATAATAATGAAAACGAGTTAGCTTTTATCCCATGGACATCCCCCAATGAAATTTATAATATTAATATATAATTTTGTATAAATCCAATTAATAACATTAATTATAAAACCATTTCAATCCGTGTGGTGGGGAATTATTTCTCCAATTAACCATACTGTACGACACACCCCCATGGCGACTCCTTAAATAAAAGATTTAATTCATTACAATATTCATTATTTTTATCTATTCATTAAACAAATTTAATAATATATTAAAGAAAAATTAATTATTATATATATAAATATTTGGAAGAATAATTCATACATAACTATATACACATATATACACCCACATATATATATAACATATATGTACACATCCTATATTTATACTTCCACATGATAATACAAACATATATATTAAAAACATATTATTTTTTCCAAACAAATAATAATAATTGCACCAATATTTTGTTTTTATTATACCACTCATATCATAATTTTCACTATAAAATGATCAGCCAAAAAATTCCATTAAAACTGTGACCTTAATAAAATAGGAAAACTAAAATAATTATTTCAGGAATTAAATAGCATCACATTAATTACATAACATTTAATTAGAAAAATTAATAATATATAAATGATTTCATTTCCCACATATTATTTAAACCGAAAAATAATTTATTAATTATACAAGTATACTGTCATTTTTTCATTCAACCCCAATAATAATATAAATTATAAAATTAATATTATTATTTGTAAATACCAATTTTTTGGTAAAACAATTAAATTATCATTAGGTTTGGATGGAAAAAACCAATGATGCTCACAAATGTTATTCCCTACATATGGTAAAGCCTGCAATCTGGACACAATAGTAGTCTCATATTTCATATATGATACACAATATTTGAGGAATTATTTATTAATTATACAAAAAATGGAATAATAAATTAATTTAAAATTAAGATGGTACTATTACGTGTGAGGTTTCTAAACACCCAAATAACATTAATGTTAATCCCAGCCTTGAGAAATCCTATTTTCATTTGCCTAACAGTGCTCTCAGCATTATCATACAACAAACCATTTGTTAGAAATTAATTAATTATTATTTAAAAATATATTAATAAATAAATTAAAAATAAAGAGGAAATTATCACATGTGATGTTTCCAAATACTCAACATGTATATAGGTTATACCCTATCTAGGGTAAATCATTAAATTCCAGACTTAACAGTGGTCATTGATTTCTCATAAAAAGCACCATTATGGAGAAATAAATTAATTGTTATATAATAACTGAATAATTATTTAATTTAAAAATACCTGTATATACCATAACATATATGATTTACTTATGAACTTTTATTACCCGTTTGTTAACAATTCGTTGTTAAAATGATGTTTTATGAAATAACATCTTCGTACATTGTATAGGATTTGATTTAGTAGTTATGGACCATAACACTGATAATGGTTCCATCATATCCATAATTTTTATCATGATATAAATATAATATAAATTCATTATATTCATATAATAATAATCTATAAAATTAGAGACTCAAAATGAATTTCACAATTCTGGAAGATGATAGGATGTACATACAAATGAATGTTGTTTTCATATTAAAAAATAATTTTAAATAATAAAAGTCAATATTAGTTAAAACTTATTTTACCATTTTCAAATCATATTTTTTTTTGATATTCATGAAATGAATCATTATTTTCACCAATATCAATATAAAATGATAAATTTATCAAATCAATTCATAGATCCAGTAGTCTACACATATACACAAATGATGTATTAATTTTCCAAAAAAAATGAAAAGTAATATGTAAAATTTAATATTATAATTAAATTATATTAATTTGGTTATAATTATAAAATTCATATATTAAATTACTTTTTTATAGATTGTGTTGGAATAAAAACAACATCAGATCACAAGGTGATGTCCCCCAATCACATGATCAATGATTTCATTTACCTTTTGATAAATGATTATAAGGAGGTAGTTTATACAACTAACTTAATAAATATAAAAATATAAGATATCATAATATAATTATAACATCATTGTGGAGGAATATTTGAACGAGGATAATGAAATAAATAATAATTCATGGTCAAAATCAAGATCACTTCTTCTGAATGGGTTTTTGGGATTATAGTCAATGATTAAATGGGATGGATTCATAATAATAATATGGCCTCCATGAAATTTTAATTGAAGTATGGAATGTCAATAGGTAGGAATTTTTCATAAAAACAATAATAGTGTATTGAGAGGGGAGTAGATGGGGTTCCTGTTTATAAATGGTTGAGAAGATACAGTAGGAATATTTGAAAAAAAGGTATACCCATGTTTTCAACAAGAAAACAGGATCAGAAATGGATAATTAGTGAAAACAAAGATGATATAAAGAAATAATATAACCATAAAAAGATTTTTTACATGTTTTTAAGTTATTTTAATGTTTTTTTTATTCAATCCCCTAGGTAATCCATTTTTAACATTAATACTGGTAAATAAGTTTTAATGGTTCCACTATTCATTCTTTAAAATCATAGGTTTTCCTAAATATATAATTTTAATAAATTTTATTCCAAATATCATTTCCACTTTTCTAAATTCAATTCTAATTATTGAAAATATTTAATTTATAAATAATCGATATGACACGATGAACACAACGAAAATGTTAACATAAGAATAGAATTTTTATTATAAAAAAATATATATATAATTGCATGAAGTAAAATTAAATGGATTATTAATTATATGAATGAACCAATATTTCTATTAAATACATCTAATAAAAATTAATAACTATTAAATTCATTACATTTAAATTCATTATTTTAAAAAAATATATACTTTCTCCATAAATTTAATGATTAAATCATTCATAAAATCCTATATATCCATCCAATATTATTTTTTCATTACTAATTCAAAAAATGTAGAAAAAATTTTGAAATAATTTTTTATAAATTTGAAATAAATAATTATAATTTTTTTTTCAAATATAACTAAAAATAATTTTAGGAAAATAATTTTATTTCTCAAGCATATAATGATTTTTTTTAAAAAAATAGGTAATTATTTTAAAATGAATAATAATTACCAAAAACCATCATATTTTATTTTCATAGAAAAAAAATTCCTTTGTGAACTACACTTTTTAATTGAATGGTTGGAGTAGTGTTTTTTAATTAAAAATATTAATATTATATCATGGTTTGTTAAAAAAATTTATTGCATGTAACACAATATATAGATGAAATTAAATATATTTTAGAAAATTATGTCACAACTCCTGGTTTTTTTGCAGGCTACACCCATTAAATTAAATTTTTATCTTAAGATATTTTCAGTTAAATACATGATACTAAGGATACTTCCACCTCATAAAATCCTATAGTTCCTACCTAACATCCCCTAGTATGTCATTTTACTATCACACAAAACTAGGAGAGTGGTATTATGTCATACCACAATATATCAATGATCTATAATCTATAAATTCATTTCTTAAATAGATATATCATTATTGAGTGGAATGAACATTGTGTTCAATAGATAAGATGGATTTGGTATGTACTTCCTAGAGAGGGATACATAGAACACATCGTTAAAATAATAGGGGTTCAGTTGAAGGGAAAATAGATAATTTACCTTCCACACGTAATCAAAAATCTACATAAAACTGATATACCTATTTCCCATCGTTCCTTTTTCACTAATCTCATAATCATATTCCATTGATAATTTTTATAAAAGATCCTTCTCAGCAACATCAAACTCTAGATCACACTGATGATTGCCATCACAATTTTTTGGTTGACTCTAAGTTGATTTAATGTGTTGTCGAATGTTTTTAATGTTCTCACATTTCAATCTAAGTCCCAAAAAATTTCATTTTCCAAATTAATTATATCAATATTTTGTTATATACATCTTTATATATGAATTATTAAAAGGATTCCCATGAATGATTTATTAAATATTTTATTATATGAAAAATTGGCTACTGGAAGTTGATGAACAAAAAAACATTGAAATCCATAGGTAATGATCTCAATTATTATCTTTGTTTTGAGTAGTTATATTATACAAAACATCTATCAGAGGATGATACATGGAGATGAAAATAAACTCAATATCAAGAGCTTTATAAAGACTTCACCCAAACAATGATGTAAACCTCAAATACTAATAAGATTCAATTAAAGGTGGTCATCCAAAAAACCATAGCACTACATAAATGTATACCCTATAAATATTATCCAAAAAGAATATTATCTGATATAAATGATGTATTTTGTCTTATTATGTAGATCGACAATAACCCATAGAAATTTTTTGTCTTAAATGATTAGGGGTTTCCAATGAAAAAAATACATGGTGACTTATTCTAATTTCAATTATGGTATGATAATTCGTTAAATCACCAACATATACTAAATCAATCATTTGTAACTTATAAAAATAGATGGCACTAAGATACAAACTCTAAAATATATCTCTTTATTCCATTACACTAGAAATAAAGTTTATCATCCCTATAAATTGTTGGACATCGAAGATGAATAGAGAATGATGAACTACAAGCTTCCTCCAAATACTCCTTCAAATATGGTATTCAATAAACACAAATACAGTTTATGAAGCTTATCATTCATCACAATAAATGTTAATCTCATGAAAATTTATTTAAATCTTATAAATCTCTATATCATCCCTCTCCACCACTTTAGTAGACTCGTGGATGTATGGTTGAACATTAATTTGAAAATTATTATATTTCACCCTTTAATTTTGATATCAAAATAATTTTCTTGAAAATAGATAAATGTAGGATAATATTTTTATCCTTATTATATATAATATTTCATGATCATTTTGAATAATTTTATCAACCCCTATTTCTTTTTCCGAAGGTTGTAATGTATTTAGTAGTTATTATAAATAAAAAACTTCTACAATATTTTTTGGGAAATTCTAAACTCTTTCTATGTTAATATATACTTTAAAAAATTATTATCCACATATATATATATATATAAAAAAGTTCTATATAAGTATAATTCTTCCATATCATTAATAATGAAAATAAAGTATCTAACATCTAATTATTATTTGGATAATTTTTCTCAAGAAAAATAAATTATTATTATGTATAATTAATAAACCTGTAATTTGAAAAGAGGACTCATTTTATTCTCGACATTTATGTATCCAAATATATTACAAACAATTATAAAATTTAGGATAATGTTAGTACAAGTCTGGTGACTAAATATCCATTTATTTCGTTGATATTTTCTTCAAAATTATCAATATAAATGATATTTTCTCATTTATGAATTATATTTGGGTGATGCATAGAAAATCATGATAAGATATTCTCAAACAGTTGATAATATCAAGAAAGGACATGAAAATGTTGAATCTCACCCACCAGGTTGGGATGGTACTATTTTCAATAACATTGGTCATTTATGGATAACTGAAATACCCTATCAGAATATTATATGACCGAAAAAAAGAAATATTTTATTTCCCAAATTAGAACATTGAAATTATTTATACAATTTATTTTTAATTAGTTTCATTAAAACAAGTCTATATTTATATTTAATATCATCAATAATATTTAAATATATTTGAATTTTATCCATAAATTAAAAAAAATTAATTAAGATAATATATAATGACTCTTTACATTTAATTCATTAAGATAATATGAGAATTAGTAAGAAAAACAAGCATCACTAAATACCCCCAGTGTCTATACATTGTATTAAAGGATGTATTGGGTATATCCCCCATCTTGATAATCAATTGATTATACCCAGAATGATGATCAGCAATGGATGTTTATGGAAATATATCAATACCACCAAACACGTCACCAATATAAGTAAATGGGTACTTTTTTATATAGATCTTTATTATATCTTAATAATCAATTCGGAGTCACATATGGGCGGTGACATAGGGTTCTTCTACCTATTGTTTGTGCCTCTGTCATCCCACCCACTGCCGCCATCATCCAAGATGGTTTTGAGGTTGTCTCCTAACCCAATAGTTGTCCCCTAGTTCATGTGGCTGACAACGACCCTATGACTAACACATGTTGCATTGTCCACAAATCCTCTCATAATGGCACTGATCATGATGACCTCCCTCTTTGATTCCCCAGCCTTGAGGTCACTGCCATTGACATCACCCTTCATCCCCTGAATCCCAAGAATCATCCCTGAGAGTGTTGTTCACTACTGACCACGCCTATCCATGATCTTATCACCATGAGGTCATCATTATCGTGCTCCCTTTGGCCCTCAGATCCTTTTTGTGTGTGATGTCACCCGTGGAAGCGATGTCGTAGGTTCATTCACAAGTTCCTTTTTTAGATACGTATTGTTTCAGTCATAGTTGTGATTCATACTGTAGGTCCCCCATTTCCATATCGATTCAAATCTAATCTGTTAATTCTCTGCTACATCAACACAGTTTCATCTCTTCTTATGTATATGATCATCCCTATGGTTTATCTGGATATCAACAGTGCATGATGCATGTATGCACTTTTATATATGATGTTGGTTCAACCAGGCACAAGTTTGTTGCAACTCCAGATGTCAACGAGTTCTTCACCATGATCGTTCTTCATTTCCTTAGTTTCCAATTCTATAGAATCATGATCCATCAAGCATGACCCCTAATTGGATGGGTTTGATAGATTCTTGGATTATTTGGATTATGTATGTGCTCATGATGATTATTGAACTTTTTGAGTGCTCTTTTGTTGGTTCTACATGTGGAGGTTCTTCTTGGATGGATCTATTCCAGAAAAAGGTTTATTGCCAAGCCCACCAATAGATTATGTTGGAATTCTTGTTCTCACATTTCCATACATTGATTTTGGGTGTTTTTTTTGGTTTTTGTAGTGGGTGGGTATATACTTGGTCATGTTTCCAAACCGGACCCGCATACGGTTCTCATTACAATTTCGGTTCTCACTAACCCAAATTTGGAAAATAATAAAATAAAAAAAAGATGTTTTAGTTTCATATTAACTTATGTATGCATTTCTTCAAAAAAATAAATGCACTCAACAAAGACCCAAAGAGAGGAATGAATCACTTTTCATGGCTATCCTAGTTTTTCTACATCCGTTCCTATAAATAAATCATGGTCATTATAATGGTATATACTTTCATGGGTGTATTAATAGGTATCGTTACTATTCAAATCTAAAAATTAAATCATTATAAAATAGTAGAAAAATATTTCTGAAATACATAACAAAATTCCCACACTATATTCATATCATATTTATGGTGTTTATACCCTCTCTATATGAGATAAACACCCATTTATAATGGGAATTAAGAACCATACATTTTGTATTATTTCTATTATAAGTGCATATTTTTCATCAAAATAATGGATGATCATATTTTTATTTTTAATATGGTGCATGAAATTCCTTTCTCAATGATTGATTATTACAATATTTAGAGAATTTCATTACAGGACTCTAATTTCATCAAATTCAACATTATAGAGAATGACATCATTAGTGGTTACAAAATTTCCACAAACATGAACTAGAGAAGAATCCTATACTTGGGATGAGATAATAATACAATTTAGGGTCATTACCATTAATACAATTCTTATCCGTTGAGTATAATAATTAACATTTTAAATACTTCTAATGATTCATAAAAATAAGACTAAATAGGGTACCTCAATTTTTAATCATACCTTTTTCCATATCAGAAACATCATTCTATCTTCAATCCATATTGAAATTAAAATTATTTTTGTAATGCCCAAAAACATAGTTTCTCTTTGATGGTGCATTATTTCAGTAAATTGTGATGCTTAAAAACATTCATATCCCTATGGATTGGGTAGTTTAGTAGTTTTGGAATACCAAATACATTAATAGTTTCATCATTAAAAATTGAAATGATATACAACATATATGTTTTATTTTGAACATCCAAAACTCTAGGTTTATCAGAAAATGTCATTCATAATAAACATCTTCATTTCTTGATATAATGAAACATAAACAATGGTTGAGCTCAGATGCTTAGTATGGGTAATAAATTTAAATGAAGATATCATAAACATACACATTTGGAAAGATGAATAACTAAATACACAATCCTTTAAAAATAAACATGAACATATTATGGAAGTAATAATATATTATTAGATAATTCCATAATAAAACATAATCATGGGTATTATCATAGTCAAATAACCACATGAATTTTAAATTAATAGTTTTATATTGAGGGAATGCATAATGAGGGACATCATAACGGTATGATCCCATATTTCTTTGTAACTTATGTTTTCTCACATTTTGGTTTATGTCCTCCCATTTTTTTAATTTGGTGTTTTCCCAAGTCCTTGAAAATGCTCGAAGGTGTTCAGGGGGATTAGGACATGAAAAAGTTGGGAAAATGGATGTTTTGGAAAACCAAACAGTTTGCACATGGATTGGAAAATTGTGTGAGGGAAGAACATATGGGTAGTGGAAATATAAACACATTTTGCATAGTCTAGAGCAACTTTTCAAGATAAATGGATTAGAAACTGTAGAATTTGCATGGTTTTCATACGAATTGGAAACCTGTGATAGTAAAATGTGCATCATAGAATCATAAAAACATAAAAAATAATCCATTACATAATTTATTATAACAACATGGTATTTATCCCCCTTCTCAATCCTTCAACCCTAGTGACTAACCAAGCATTCAAGATACTTGAATTTGTTATTCTCTTTCAATCCTTGGTTGTTTGGATCAACTTCAGTTGCAAACTGATGATCTAGGTAAGGCTAATCCCATTATTTCTTCCTTATTTGGTTTAGGGTTTATATCTATTCCATATATCTATCTGGGTTTTCCAAACAATATTTTTTTATTACTACCATAAAGCTTCAAGGGTTGGTTGGGTCGAGATATAAGTCTTCAATTGGGGGTTTTTTCACCCACAGATTCACAATAGGTTGTATGCATGTTATATACCATGGGTTTTCTGTAAATGTTTTCTTGTAGGGTTTTTATTAATTCCCACTGTTGATGTTCTCATTATTCCATTGACATGATCTGATGTATTGGGTGACTAAACAACATAATGATACCCTCATGATCCCCATGGGATTCATGAAGTATGATGCAACCAATTTTGGGGGAACCCATGGGGTGTGCCAATATTTCCCGGACATAGTGTTATATATGTATGTTTAAGGACAATGTTGGATAACATAGATCCCATGATGAATATATTGATATTCTTGAATGATGTGTAATTGGTGTTTTATAATACACTTTGGTTTGGCAATTCCCAAAGAGGTTGTTTGGTTGGAATGAAAAACTATAAAATGGATTTACCAGAAATGTTAGTTGATTAGCATTATTCATGAATATTCTTAGAGATATAGGAATGATAAATGTGAGATGTGAAATACGGCTAAAAGGTTATGTAATAATAATTATTAATGTGTTTAAGAATTTTAGGAAAATTTTAATCTCCAATTTAATTATTTTTCTTTGATGTTGTAAATGATATTTGATAGGTTTGTTGTGATATAGTCAATTATGGTGAATGATTAATAAGAATGTTCAAATGGATTTGTTGAGTGGGGTAACAACTTGAGGTTATATGACCACATGTTGAGTTATATCGAGATTCTAACTCCACCCCCCCCCCCAAATTCATGAGTTAGGGAAGGGGGTAGAGTTTTATTCCCCAAACTATTGCATTCCACCAAGATTGTGGCTTCGAGGTGAGTATTTTGAGGTTATTACAATGTTATTACCAATGAAATAGGACATGAGTTTTATCCCCATATTATTGAGAACCATAAATATTTGTAATACATTGAAAACATGAAAAGGTTAAATTAACCCCTGAAATGACTAATAAGTGAACCTAGATTTAATGGTAGGACAAATAAAACGAGCATTGTCTAGAATGACCTATTTAACATTTTACCCTTCATTCTCAATTACAATCATTTCCATGAACTTGATGATTTTTCAATATATTTTTTTAGACACTTTTGGTTGAGGCCTTCTTTATTATTCTCATAGCCTACATAGGACACCATTGGGAACCTGAGTAGATATCATTCTTGTAGGTCAGGAAAAGGGCAAGGTACCTATTCTAGGGAGTAGAGTTGAACATGGGTCATGGATGGGTGAGGTTCCAGACATGGAATCCAGATCATTTTTATGGGTTCTTCTGTTCTCTTTATTTTTTTTTCTTCACATGAAAATCTAGCATGGAATGGAATATATATAATTGTATGTTATTGTTCCCAGTTAATGGGAATGGGTCATTTAAAAATGTTAATGATGGTTTCTTTTTATTTCTATGATTAAATTATTATATTATGTGGCCTCCTCTAGTAAAGATGGTATAGTATCCCAACATGATCTATTAGACTCTGACAGCTAGTCAACAACCTCTAAATTATGGGGATGCATGCATGAAGTCATCTAGTGACCCGAATCAGGACACCATATTAGTGGAACTCAGGTTGGGGACATTACAAAGTTGAATCAATGGATATCATTTCTCATTATTAATATTTTGTTATGGTAGACATGAGATTAGGAATGTGTATGGCATGGGTAATGAGCACATCCATGGGGGTATCTAACCCATATATAGTTTAAAATCCAATTCACCCTGAATGGGTATTGTTGTTCTTGTGGTTTTTTGTTAAACATGATGGAATGTAACCTTTGGGTGATGCACTTATTATGTGATTTGATGATTTTTTGATATTCCTCTCATGGATGGAATGGTATGCGGTTGTTCATTCCTTCATCATTATTTGAACTTATTTTTTAATGTGACATGTATCCTGATTGGAACACAGAAGGGTTGAGTGTGTGGGAAATAAAGGTTAGGTTTCATATGTTTTCGTACACGTAATGAAATTTTTTATATTGGGGTAGTATGATTGTGTAAAAAATATATTCAAAAGGTTAACTAGTAATTAGCAAATGGTTCTTATTAATGGAGTAATAGTGGAGTAATCTGTTGTAATTGTAAAGTGGGATACAAAAATGGTATTGAATGGGAGTAAATGATATGGTTAATAATCATGCGAGCAATATAACTGTGATAGCCAGGACCTTAGGAGATATGGACAAGGGTAGTGATATGGTTGTTAGTGGTATTTTTGGGTAGAGTATGTGTAATGGTTGGGTTGTCAAATTTGATGAGTCTACCTATGCATCATTTCCCTTCATAAAATCATTATAGTGGCGTGATAAAGCATATGTTTGTTGTAGTAGGTATATGACACCTCAAATACGTGTTTCATTTGGGAGTCATGAGGGAATTGCTGAGAATGATCCACCTGTAGTGGAGTAGGAGAACATGGTGATCCTGGAAAATAGGGAAGATATGTTTTGTGATAACTTCACTTATTTTATGAAGATGATGGTGGAAGGCCCATTGCAGGTTCCACTGAGTATGATTGAGATGATTTGAGAGATTCAGCTGCAACACCCTCCATCTTTAGATGTGTGGGTCGTCCTTAGGCTGTGGAGTTTGTGATAGAGTGCAACCAAACTATTCTTGAACATCTAGATACCTCTCTCTAGATGCGAGTCATATCTAACACCTATATTCTTAGAGGGTAGGCAAAGCATTGGTAGGACATCATGGTTTATATGGAGGAGGATGAAGGGATGATGTGGAAGGATTTTCCTGAGATGTTCCTTGATCACTTCTACCAAGAATCCATGAGGTTGGAGAAGGCTTCAGATTTAGAAGGATGACATAGGGGACAATGTCGATGATGGACTATGCTATTCCATTCACTGACCGACGATGCTTCATTCCATCGTTTGCGGGAGATGAGGCAGCTGTAGAAAAATGATTATAGGGCGGGATAACACACCTGATCAAATCTCAGATGAATATCTTTCATCTGAAACGGTTTTTTTAAGTTGTTGATTAAGACCTTATAGTATAGGGGAAAATGATGGGAGCTTTAGGTGGAGAACATTTAGTGAAAGCTAGGTAAGATAGTGGTGTGGCTTTTGAAAGTAAAAAGTGCTACTTCAGACCCATTCAACCTCGTAAAAGTGAACATAGTAGTCAACTTGGGGGGGTAAGCTTCACTATGTGGAATCCATGTATTATTTTATCAGTGTGGAAGGTCAGGGAACTTGTGTGACTAGATTCCCTGCCCAACAGTTGAGTGCAAAGAATGTGGTAGGTTAGGCCACAAGGACTGGTTCTCCAAGAACCTGCAGTTGTCAGATATTGATGGAGGTTAGAGGTAGATGATGAGGGTAGGTAGGGGGTCGATTACCCTATATCGGAAATTCAATGGGAGTTCCATGGGTCATACTAGAAGAGGTGGTGGAAATAGAATTCTAGGGTGAGACAAACCTTATCGATAGACCAGTGAATTGCAGGGTACTCAAGCTGGAGCCCAAGTTAAAGGGGCAGGTGTAAGGACCCGACACCAGTTTCCCATATTCGGTGCCTTATTTTATTACATTAGTATACAAACATGTAATAATCATACTTATGCACCAAGTAGTTTAGTATTATTGGATACAAGATACATAAATAAGTTCAAATTTACATCAAGAATGGAAATAAAACACTAATTTATTCTATTTGAAACATCCATGCCTCCTAGATTCTACTTGAAAGTCATTCATAATTTAATTCTTCATATAATTGGAAAAATGAAACAAAATAGAATAAGTGAGCTCAAATTCTTAGTAAGAGTAATAAATATTGTTGAAGATAGAATAAATTTAAGACATGGTGCATAATTGAAAACAAATGACTTTAACAATAAACATGAGCACATTATGGAAGGAATATGAGTTGAGAAAAGAATCCTAAGATAAGACATAATCATTGGTATCCTACTATTCGAATAACCACGTGAACATTAAATTTCTAGCTTCATAATTAGGGAAGTTCATATGCTAAAATTTCTGAAACATTTTTTCAAGGCCTCAGCCAAGACTTCTAATGACTAAGGCCTCAGCCTAAATCCATATAACACATTGGGAAAGGCCTCGACCAATTCCACATCTATTTGTCTCATTAGACCTACCATTGCATCGATGAGCTATAGCGGTCCCTGAACATCAAATTATAAGTCCAATTCATTTCTCATATGAGCGTGGATAAACATAAACAACATATATATTCATATTGAAACTATAAAATGAAATGTAACTAACTTTTCCCCATTATTGATCAAAAACACTATCCATTCGGAATAATATGGTGTATGGTTTTAGGATAGATCATCCACAATAAATTTAGTCATAAAAAATTAAATAAAATATTGTATATGACTTCATAAATTATTAAACCCAATAATACCATGGAATCAACCAGAGTGATGAATTAGACGAATACACTCTTATAAAATCATTAAGCAATTCTTGAGATAAATACTCTTTTATTTTAAAAAGAATTGTTCTTCTTGATAAATATTTTTATAAAACCAGAAGTGAGGTAAGATAGTATTTTCATAATAAAATGAGTGATTATATAAATATAATGGTTTCCAAAAATAGGTTAAATATTTCCCTAGAAAATAGGTAAAATGTTAGAAATTCCCTTGAATCAGGATTGTATTTTGGAAAAAAATTGGAATGATCAATTAAAAAATATTAATATCCATAATATAATGAAGGGTTCTAGTTTTTAAACATATATATAATACTCACACAGAATATATGATGAGTACATAATAATACATATGAATTTAATTACGGTAATCAGACAATGAAAGTAACCTAAATGAAAAATGGAAGTTCGGGTGGGAAACCCCATACCTTAACTCCAAACGTGTTCAGATCATGAACTTAAGCTCATGGAATACTATATTATACTTATTATTATCTTATATAAGAACATATTATAGTAGTATTTTGTTTATCATAATTCTATTTTGTTCATTTGTACCCTTACTTCTAATTTATTATATTGAATTTCGTTGTTCCGGGGTGTTCGTTTTCGTAATTTTCATAATCGGTTCACTTGTTTTAAGTAATGGAGTTCATGTGGAATGGTTATAAATCTCCAAGATTGAAATATTATATTATTTATGAAAATAAATAATTTATAATGGTCATTTATATCCATTGGTTACATGTAATGAGGATTAATCATTACATGAAACCCACTTCGATTATTCGGCATTATTTGGATTATTGTGAAATAGTTTTGTCATATAACATTATTATGTGTACATATTTTTTAACATGAATATTAATTATGTTATAATAAATATATTATAGTATGTTTCAACAATAAATATTTTTTCATGACCAGTGATGAAGATGAAATTTATGAATGAATCTTCTTCGTCTACGATGGCTATTAATTGTAACCTCATGGACGTTGAATTCGTTTATAAAAATAAAAGAGAGGGATGAATAATATTTATGATTGTTCTTCCATTAACATGATATAATTATAGTATATATATGATACTGGAGTCATCATGATCATTTGTATAGAGGAGGTGAAGAGAGGATAGAAAAAGAAGATAAATTGAAATGAAACCAAATGAAAAATAATGGTGCTTTAACTCTTGAAATAACCTCCTTGAGAATCATCTTAAGGAAGGGGTTTGGGCTTCTGGAAAGACCAAAATCTCCTTGGATGGGGGAAGATACTATGGAAGGGTAATTGGGAAGATCATTGAAGACCATTAAGTCTTATTCGAGTGAACAGAATAGGGAGTGGTGAAGGGTTTTTATAGTGGAGGAGAGGTGAAAATTTTGAATATTTAAATCATTATTTTATTATTTCCCTCAATAAAACCAATAGTGTTGTTTCATGTGACCCCTAATAGTTATAAGTGCATTTGAGTTTGAACCAAGGGGCCTTGCATCACATTTTATGTAATAAATAGTGTATTTACCTGTTAATTTGTATATAACATAATATATCGTATTACACCATTCATCCGAAATTCTTGAATATCAGAAATATCCCAAAAATCTACCCCAACCATTTATCGAGAATTAGAATTCAAAATTAACTCCATTTTTTAAAATTAATTTTCAAAATACTATTAATTTAATTTTTAAATAAAGTATTACATAACTCTATAAATAATAATTTTAAATATAAGATTAGTTTAATTTCCCATTTAAAAAGTAATCAAGATCTCACAATATTATTTCCTTATGATAAAAAATAATGTCATTATTTACTATTCATAAGGGTCACATTACTATTCATATTACTATTTATAAGTGTATGTTACTATCCACCAAAAACCCATGTTTATTCTATCAGACTCCAAATGACATAATGATCACAACTCTATATGGTCGTTATTCAAAATTCCAGTCATAGTAGAGGAAACGTTGTGTTTAATGTCCAGATTATAAAATGTATTCAATTTTTATTTTCAAAGTCATGGGTTGTTATAGTCTCCCCTCCTTAAAAAAATTTTTTTCTCAAAATTTCATTTTACAATGTAGGCCAAAAATAGGTGGGGGTACTTTTCCTTCATTAATTCCTCGTATTACCTGGTTTCCTCTTCGTACTTATGGTTTTTCTATAATACCTTGACTAGATTAGTAGTCTGTTGCATAGAAATTTGTCTCTATAATCAAATATTTTCACTGGCTGCTTCTCATAGGAAAGATCATCCTCAAACTAGACCACTTCTAAAGTGACTACATGTGAAGGGTCTGGTATTTACTTCCTTAAGAGGGATACATGAAAGACATCTTGTACATTCAAAAAGGTAGGTGGAAGTGCCAATCGATTGGCCACAGCTCTGAATCGATCAATGATTTCATAGGGGCTGATATACCTGGGATGTAGATTTCCATTCTTCCCAAACTTCATGACCTTCTTCCATGGAGATATTCATAGAAGAACCCAGTATCCAACTTTGAATTCAAGGTATCATTGACCATTATCTGCATAACTCTTCTGTTGACTTTTGGTATCCTTGATAAGCTGCTGAATGGTTTTCACCTTATCCGAAATTTCTTCAACCATTGGAGGTTCTAGCATCTTACGGTCACTGACATCATCCCAACACGCTGGTGTTCTACAACTTTTTTCATAAAGTGCTTCATATGGTGGAATTCAGATATTGGAGTAGAAACTATTGTTGTAAGAGAATTCAACCAGTGGACGATGTTGGTTACATCCCCCTTTGAATTACATAGAACATGCTCTCAACATGTCTTCCAGTTTCTAAATATTCCACTCAAAATGGCCTTCAATTTGAGGATGATAGGTTGTACTGAAGTACAGTACAATTCTTAGATCATGTTGGAGGCCTTTCCAGAACATTGAGGTCAATTTATTATCGAGGTTAGTTAAAATATATAGTGGCACTCCATGCAGCCTTGCCACTTCATTGATGTAAATACGTTATAGTTGATCCAACGAGAAGTCCTATCGAATCGCGATGAAGTGATCTGTCTTTGTAAGACGATCCACAATGACCCATATAGCATTGTATCCTCTAGACGTCCTTGGAAGTTCAGTGACAAAGTCCATGGTAATTTCCTCCCACTTCCATGTTGGTATGGGAAGTGGTTTCATCAACCCCTTAGACTTTTGCCTCTCTGCCTTCACTTGTTTACATACTAGGCACATTGTTGTGTAATCATCAATATACCTTTTCATATTGTCCCACCAAACATTTTTTCGGAGATCATGATACATCATTGTGCTACCACAGTGTGTAAGGAAATTAGATCTATGAGAATCATCCAATTGTTATATCTTTATCTTAGGAATACCAAGAACACAATGCATTTTCCCTAATTTCCAAATGTCGCCATCATATGCGAATTCCGTCAACATCCCATCATTTATAGAATTAATATTTTTTCCCTATCATCCACCTAGGAATGTTTTATCCTTTCCAGGGAAGAATTTTTGGAAACTATCTAAAAAAGTGGTGATGTGTTACCTTCTTTGATAATTCCAATATTCATCTTCACTAGATCCATGAACAAAGGATCTCTTTCAACTCTAATCTTGTTCAAAACTCCATGATCCTTCCTACTCAAAGTATATGATACCTTATTTTCCTTCCCTGAGTGGTAGTGTATTGTGAAATCATAATCATTGATTAGATCAATCCATATCCATTATATCATGTTGAGTTCTTTCTGTGAGAATATATATTTCAAACTCTTATGATCTGTATATATCTCACATTTTTCACCATAGAGGTTATGTCTACAAATATACAGAGAAATGATTATCACTTCTAACTCAATATCAGGAGTTTGACAATTTTTTTCAGGAATTTTTAGTTTTATATATTCATTGGAAATCACTCAAACATTTTTCATAAGGACACAACCAAGTATTTTCTTTGATGCATCGCTTTAGATAACAAACCAATAAAACTATGTACCTCAATTATGTTCGTTGGAGTAGGACATTCTTGCACAACCTTTGTTTCATAGGATCTATTGATATTCCATCCTTAGAGACAATGTTTCCCAAATGGGAAATTTAATGGAACCAGAATTCACACATTCTGAACATCCCATATAATTAATTTCTTCTCAGAGTTTTCAGAATGGTGTGCAAGTGATTTTCTTGATCTTCATTTCTCATAGGTTAAACCAAGATTTCATCAATAAACACCACTACAAATTCATTAAGATATTCCTTGAAGACTCGGTTTATGAGATCCATGAAAATAGATGGTGCATTGGTTAGTCCAAAAGGAATTATTGTAAACTCATAATTCTCGTACCTGGTTCGAAATGACGTTTTTGGAATGTATCCCTTTCTCAGAAGCAACATATGATATCCAGATCAACGTTAAATAATTGAAAAATATTGGGCTCTATGATGTTTATTTAATAAATCATTAATTCATGGAAGAGGATAATTATTCATTATTGTAATAGTATTTATTTACATATAATCAACGCACAACCTCATAGACTCATCATTATTCATAATGAAAAGAACATGGCCTCCCCATGGAGAGACAATAGAGTGAATAAATCCTTTATCACTCAATTCCTCATGTTATTTATTTAGCTCCACTAACTCCACAGTGGTCATTCTATAAGTGGTCTTTGATATTGCCCATGATCCAGGAATTATGTCAATGGAAAACTCAATTTCCTTCTCTGGAAGATGTCCAGGTAAATCATCTGTAAAGACATCAATATATTATTGAAAAATAGGAATATATTCTATTTGAACATTATTTTCCTCACCCACAGTTATTTCATTCTCTTCCACCCCGATATTTGATTTTATTTGAGCTACTGGGTGGTGGGTCTAGATAATAATCAGGTGGTGACATTTCTTCTCTAAAGATAAGGTACTCTTTATTATCAACGAAAATTGTAACCTCATTCTTCATAAAATAAATTTCCACATCATGGTCCAAAAACAAATACATTCTGAAGATTATATCAAATTCAATCATGGGTATGAAAATGGGATCAGCAGATAAAGAACATTTATATTCTCTAATGGTAACTTATTCACAAAACAGTGTTGCAATGATACTTCCCTTAGTAGTTTTGACTGAAACCCCCATTGTTAAATCAAATATTAAATATCTAAATTTCATAGAAAACTGGGAGGTTATGAAAAAATGTGATGATATAGAATCAAATAAAGAATTGGCTAGTTTTGATGAAACGATCAATGTACCTTCCACCATGTCATTCAGAACTTCAACCTTTGCAGTTGTGATTTCAAAAGCATGTCCCTAATCCCTTGGCCATTTCTGATGCATATTTTCTTGACGCTTTAGACAATCATTAGAATAGTGTCCCTTCTCCTGAAAATTATATCATTGAACATCATTGGCTTCCTTCTTCCTTTATCAATCACTAGTAAGATGGACTTTCTGACCACATTTGTAGCTTACTCATTTTCCTTTTAATTATGCACCATGGTGTTTCCTTCCACAATTGTCACATGGTGGAAATTCAACTATACCCTTCTTCCATGTTTCCTTATTTCCTTTCCTAGGGTTTTCAGTAGCCATCTTCATTTATTGAATTTCCTTAATGTCATAAGACATAGGGAATTCTTTTTCTATCCTGATATCACATAGAACTATATCCTCATATGATGAAAATCATTGGGAGACCAGTGCCCGCTAGAAGAATTTCTTTAGGCCATTCAAGAATCGAAAACAATTTCTCCTTGGATTTCGTATGTAGTTCACATCATGTTTTTCTAACCTTATGAAGTTCTCTTTGTACATTGAAACATTCTCGTCTTCCTTCGGCCTCAAAATCAAGAATTTCCTCTCCATATTTTCTATTTATTCACGAGGAATGTATTTCTTTAGGATGATTTCCTTAAAGTACCTCCATTCCATCTCCTATATTTCTTTATCCCCATTTGTGTTTTGGATTAATGACCACCACTGATCCTCATCTCCCAATAGATTATAGAATTCCATAATGACATTCTCTCTTTCAGTACATACCAAGGTGAGAAATATCTTCTCAAGGGAACATATCCATTGCTCTTGTAGAAATGGGTCTGTACTCCAATTGAATGATGGATAATGTTCTCTTATAAAGAGATCTAACATAGCTCCTCCACGTGGTGGATCTGGATGGTCCATACGGGTAAGCTTATTATACATAACCTGAGCATGTTGTTCCAATATAGTTATAAGTTTCTCAGCACCCATCACATCCCAAGATCTGACATCATTATCTTGCAATAGAGGGAAATCCGTATGTGCATTCGTGTGGTTTACAATCCTTCCACTTGGAAACATTTCTAAATAACAGTATACAAAATATTAGGTTATGTATCATAATTAATAATCTCAATTTAGAAAAATATTAAGCATAAATTTATTCATAGCTAATCTCATAATCATAAACATGGTATCTTTGAGGAAAAATTTACATTTAAATCCTACATAATGGCTTGTAAAGAAACATGAATTATCCTAAGAATATCCCCCGAGAGTGTCATCACCAAGAGTGTAGCAAGGACCGTTTTTGTATACTAGGATACCCTAGGTCTTTCCTGAAACTCCTTTTCAGAGCATTCACTCCTAGGAATATCTGGGCCAGAGCCTCCTCTACCAGCTTGTAAACAGACAAGGATGTATTGCATGAATGATCCACACAATCTATTACTTTACAAAATAACAGGACGTTATTATATGTATATCCCTAATGACTAACTTAGAGACTCTTCCCTAATTTTACATTTTTTAAATCTTGTTTCCATTTACTATACTAAATTTCTCTTATAGAAACTATAAGGACCCGACCCAAGTTGCATGATTCCAGTGCCTTATTTGATTACATTGGAATAAAATCAAGTAATAAGAATCCCAAAGGACCAAGTTGTTTAGTATTATTGGAAACAGTATACATAAATAAGTTCAACATTACATCAAAAAGGAAATAAAACACTAATTTATTCCATTAGAATCATCCCTGCCTCCTAGATTAATCTTGAAAGTCATTCATAATTTACTTCTTCATATCCAGGGGAAAATGAGACATAAGAAAGGGATGAGCTCAAATTCTCAGTAAGAGTATGCAATATAGCGGATGATATCATTAATGAAATACATGGCTCATAATTGAAAAAAAGTTCCTTTAACAATAATCTAGAAAACATTATGGAAGTAATATGAGCTGAGAAAATAATTCCATAATAAAACAAAATCTTGGGTATTCTTTTAGTCCAATAACCACATGAAAATTCAATTAATAGCTTCATAATAAGGTAACAGCATATTCCAGACACTATGAATCACTTTTTCAATGCCTTTTCCAAGACTTCTAATGATTAAGGCCTCAGCCAACATCTATATAACACAATGGGAAATGGATCGACCAATTCCAAACCTATTTGTCCCTTGAGACTAACCATTGCATCGAGGGGATATATTGAGCCCCAAACATCACATAATATGTCTAATTAATTCCTCATATGATCAAGGATAAACATTAACAAAATATACAATCATATTGAAACTATCATATGAAATGTTACTATTTTTCCACAATTATTGAACATAAACACTAACCATTCAGAATAATATGGTGAATGGTTTTATGATAGATCATCCATAATAAAGATAGTCATAAACAATTAAATAAAATATTTTAGATGAATTCATAAATTATTAAACCTATTAATACCATGGAATCAACAAGAGTCTTGAATTATACGAAAACACTCTTATAAAATCCTTAAGAAATTCTTGAGATAAATAATTTTTTATTATGAAAAGAAGAGTTAGTTTGGAAAAATCATTTTATAAAACCATAAGTGAGTTAAAATTGTATTTTCATAATCAAACGAGTGAATTTATAATGAAATGGTTTTCCATATTCAGGTTAAAGAGTGCCGTAGAAAATTTGTAAGAATTTGAAACATTCCCTTGAATCGGGCTTGTATTTTGGAATCAATTTTGAATGTTCTTTTAAAATGTGTGAATATCCATAAAATAAGGAAATTTTTTGGTATGTAAAAATATATATATTACTCACACAGAATATATGAGGTGTAAATAAAAATACATAAGAATTTCATTGAGGTAATCAGACAATGGAAGTAACCTAAATGAAAATGGAAGTTCGGGTGAAAAAACCCTTACCAAAAATCCAAACGTGTTCCGCAATTGAACATATGCTACCGGGATATTAAAATATACATATTAATAACATATTTAAGAATATATTATATATGTATTTATTTTATCATAATTCTGTTTAGATCATTTATACCCTTATTACTAAGTTATTAAAATGAATTTCATTGTTCCTGGGTGTTTGTTTTCTTTATTTTCATAATTGGTTCAATAGTTTTTAAGTAATGGAGTTCATGTGAAATGGTTATAAATATATAGGATTGAAATTATGTGTTATTTATGAACATAAATAGTTGATAATGGTCATTTATATCATTTTTATACATGGAATGAGGAGGAATCATTACATGAAAACCACATCGATTATACAGCGGTATTTGGAATATTATGAACTAGTGTTGTCATATAACTTAATTATGTGTACATATTCTAGTTCCTATATATTAATTATGTTATAATAAATATAATATAGTCGGGTTCAACACTAAATATGGTTTCATTACCAGTGAGGATGAATAAATTTAAGAATGAAACTTCGTCGTCCACGAAGGCTATAAATTGGAACCTAATGGATGGTGATTTCCTTTATAGAAATAAAATGTAGGGAGTTACAATATTTATTATTTTTATTCCATTAATATGATCTAATTACATTATATAAATGATAATAGAGTTATAATGATAATTTCGACAGAGGATTTGAGGATATGATATCAAAAGAAGATAAATTGAAATGAAACCAAATGAAAAAGACGGGTGCCTTACCTATTTAAGTAACCTCTTTGTGAATCTCTTTAAAGGAAGGGGTTTTGGTCTTTTAGAACGACAAGAACATTCATAGATGTGGGGAGAGACTAGGGAAGGTTAATTGGTTAGAGATTTGAGGATCTTAATGGCTTAGAAAAGTTAGGAGAATAGGGAGTGGTGAGGGGTTTTTATAGTGGGGGAGAGAGGTAAATTTTGAATATTTAATTCATTATTTTATTATTTCCCTCAAGAAAACCAATAGTGTTCTTTCATGTGACTTCTAATAATAATAAGTGCATGTGATTTCGAACCAAGTGGCCTCGAATCACTTGTGATGTCATCATTATAGTATTTAACTGAAAATATGTATATATGGTATTTTTTTTATTTCACTATTCATAAAAAATTCTAGAATTTTAAAAAAATCCCATAAATTTACCTCTACAATTTTTTGACGTGTAGAATTAAAAAATGAATGAAATTTTTCAAAACTAATTTTATAAATAATAGTGCATTAATTTTTAAATAAAGTATTTGTTAATTCTAAAAATAACAATTTTAAAGGTGCGATTAGTTTTTTTCAAATTAAAAAATTAATTAAGATCTCATTATCCTATTTCCTTAAAAGTAAAATAATATCGTTATTTACTTTTCATAAGTTTCATATTACTATACATATTATTATTCATAAGGGTATGTTATTGTTCATCAAAAATCTATGTTTATTCTATGAGACTCCAAATGACTTACAGATCACAACTCTAGATGAACGTTTTTCGAAATTCCAAACACAATAGATGAAAAGTTGTGATTAATTACTGGATTATAAAATGCATTCAATATTTATTTTAAAAATAATGGGGTGTTTCATAAGGTCATCTCCATATAGTACATGATACACCTAAGGGTGGGGAGGCATATTCATCTACTGTTCAAGGTACAATTCATGTAGCATACACTCTTTCTAGTGATTTATTCGATACCGGTCGTAGACATTATATTACTTCAAAGCAGTTAGGAGTTATGCTGGGATTCACCATAGAAACTGCTTGTTGGGTAATGTCACTGGATACTCAGCTTGGGGTATGATTTGAGGACATCAGGCAATGTACAGTTTGGACAAAAGTGGTTGGTGGGTATAGATTTTTGTGGGATCATTTTGTACTAGAATTGCCAGTTTTTATGTCAAATATTGAGCAAGGGATGATTAGTGTTATATCAAGATCATATCAACTATTAATGTTTTCTGGTAACATTTAATCATCTTGATGTGGGAAATTATGTCATTCATGGTGAGTGTGATAGTTGAGTGGGTCGTACATGGCCTCTACACCAGTAGTTGGGGGAACTCACAGACCATGTGGGATGCCTTATGTTAGATTATGGGGAGAAACGACATCTAGTCTCCCCATTTGTTGTTTAACAGTTCCAAGATGTGTTTCCTAAAGACTTATTGGGGTTACCAGATTTTATAGATGTTTATTTTAGGATTTAAGTTCTACTTGAGCAGAGCCAATCTATATCCCACAATATAAAATAGTTTCATCATAGCTCCAAGAACTAAAGGTTCTGATAGAAGATTTGGAACGTAAGGGGTTTATAAATACAAGTACATCACCTTGGGGATCAAAAATGTTGTTTTATATGATGTCTAATCGATCAATAAAGCTATGTGTATATTATAGGAAGATAAACTAGATGACGAATAAGAACGGATAACCTCTTCCTTGAATCGATGACCTGTTTGATCAGCTCAGTGGTTCCTAAGTTTATTCAATGACCCATTTGAGATAGGGAATATATCAGTTAAAGAAGAAACATTCTAAAAAACCCTGGATTTATTTTCATTGTAGTTATGGGTTATATTAATTTAAGTTAATGTATTTTGGTCTATCAAACATACCTGTAGTGCTCATGGATTTGATGAACCTGATATGCCACCAATATCTGGATCAAATTGTTGTTTTCTCTATTGAGGACATCATGGGGCACTCCAAAAACATGATTCTCCTAAAAAATCGTTACATCATCTTGAGTACAATAATAGATCATGAAATTTACACCAAGATATTAAAATTTCACTTCTCGATTGATGACATGTACATTCTAGGACACATCAGATTAGAGTCACATGGGTCGGTGGATCTGGAGAATGGTTCAGGCTGTGGTGCATTGGGTGTATCCAAATAATATATCCGATATTCTGAGTTTACATGAGTTGGCTGGTTTTTACCAATGTTTTATTAGTGATTTCGCTTGTTTGGAAATGCCTCTCACTAGCCAATACAAGAAGGTGGTTGAGGTTGATTGGTTAAAGGATTGAGAGAATTCATTTCTGGAGATGATGAAGCTATTGAATACCACATTGATTTTGATCGTTACTAAACCAGGGAAGAGGTATACCTTATTATGTGACATGTCAAGTGTTAGACTTGGGGAAATGATTATTCATGATGATTTGGTAGCAGCTTATGAGTTGAGATATTTGAGGTTTCACAAAAGGCATTATCCTACCAATGACTTTGATATAGCTATTTTGGTTAATGACATAATGTTTCAGAGTCATCAATTTTTTGGGAGAACCCATAATGTTGTTTAATGACAATAAATGTCTAAAATACATATTCTCTTACAAGGATTTGAATATTGTATAGGTATTGTGGGTTGAGTACCTATAGTGTATTGATTTTGAGTTAGTGTAAACACTATGGAAATGGAATAGTGTCACTGATGCTTTGAGATAGTAGACTATGAATCTAATAGTTTAGGAATCCAATTAAGAGTGGTTGATGATGTCCTTATTTACAGAGATGATTTTGGAGGTTCATGATTTGATCGAGTAGATGACCCTTGCATCAGTAGCGATTGAATCTGAACATCAGATCTGAATTAAAGATAGTCATTTGGTGGATCCAGAGTGTTGGTCTATGATGGAAATTCATTGGCTAGAATGTACTTAAGGCCTTCATTTTTTATTATCTAATATAATTTACCTTTCAAGGGGTGAGTTGGAACTTTTACAAGGCCCTAAGGCTTAGAGACAATTACATGAATCGTAGGTCTTAGATGGAATTTCCCATAAAAGGAAACTTGGAACTACTCCTCCCCAGCATATGTCATGATAGCAGTAGTCCAACTTCACAGGACTAGTCGCATAGTTGCCTTATGAAATGCTACAGAAGCATGTTTCTGATTACAAATCCATACCCTCTCATTCATCAAAATTTGATAGCTCTGCACTATTTCATACCCCAACCCTAAATCCTCATCTGAATCCTTGTTCCTTTTAGTAAAATTGGTACATCTGAATTCATGTGGCCCGAAGGCCATGGGGTGGACCTAAGGCCTTACGGTGGCCTGAAGGACTTGATAATCATCTTTCCCGAAGGCCTCGGTGGCCCAAAAGCCTTGCATGAACCGAGGCCCAAACTGGTTCCCCAAAGGCCCAAATGGATTAATAGTTCCAGCTTCTACAGAAATGAACAGTTCCTTCTACATTAGCTATCAGAATACTACTAATGTTCCCCATAAATACACCACTACCTAGATTTTATCTCAGGTATCTTGGATTCCCCTTCTGATTCCTCACGAACTGGGCTGAGGATAATGTGTGTGGCAAGTCTGTATGGTGGGGATTTACATTCTGGCAGGACATTAGGTGGTGATGGATTTTTTATTATTATGGTCAGGTTATCATGCAAATAGATGTATGATAGAATTTTATGTGTGAGTTCCATGTGTCAATGTGGATGTTGCATCATCACGTGAATGAGATGTATTGTGATCTTCATAGGTAGATTTGGTGGCTTGTAATGTTGAATAATGTTATTAGTTTCCTGGTACGATACCTTACCTGTCAGCATGTGATGGCTGAACATTGGCATCTAGGTGGTTTGTTGTAGTAATTACCTATTCTATAGTGGAATTGTAAAGACATAATGATGTAATTCAGGGTGTCTCTTCCAAGGATACCTCTAAGAATGATGTAATTTGGGTGGTGTTATATCTACAAATTAATGTGGATTATTTCATTCCAATCTTCGAGACATGCACAGTTAACCAGTTTGAGGAATTGTATGATAGAGAAATAGTATTGTTTTAAGGCATGCCAAGAACCATAGTTATTGATCGTGATCCACGTTTCAGCTCTCTCTTCTAGAAGGGACTATTGAATTGACTATGTACCCATGTGTTTTTGAGTATTTATTACCTCCCGCAAACTGAAAGGTAGTAATATACTACAATTTATATATTATATGACATGTTGAGGGCATGTGTTCTGGATTTATGGTGGTTATGGAAGAAGAAAATTTCGCATTTTTTGTCTTCTTACAACAATAGATTTCCGGATACAGTACAGATGGAAACATTTGAGGGACTTTATTGGAGACCATGTAGATCACCGTTTTGAAGGTTAGATGATTGGGAGTTTGAGATATTTTGATCGATTCGTGTTCAGGACACATCTAAGAAGATTCATTTTATTGAAAATCATATGAAAAAATCACAGAGTAAGCAGAATCCATATATGGATTAGTGTCATAGTCCTCTTGAGTTCATTGTTTATTGTAGTGTGTTTCTTCGGTTGTCACCCAGGATGTGTAACCATTCAATTTAGAAGTAGGGACTGTTGGCACCTAGATATGTGTGGTCTTATGAGATTTTGGAATAGATCGTGCTAGTGGAATACCAATTTCCTTTTCCCCTATGGTGTAATAGTATCCCTAATATATTCCATGTTAAATAAATCTGAATGTATCATCCTGATCCATCTCATTTGATAAATGCTGAGGATATCATGCATGATGCTAATGCGTCCTCTGAGGAGCACTGATTCCACATTGTGGATCATAGTGAGAATTTTTTGTTGGGAAAATTCATTCCCTTAGTTCATGTACAATGGAATCCTGGAAATGTTTATAAAAAACTCATGATATCGAATTAGATATGTGGGACAAGTGGCCCGATCTCTTTTCTTCAGGAACTCATTAATGCCCAGGAAGAGCAGCTAGGGGATAATCCTGTATAATGTGGGGAGGATGTAATATCTCATATTTCTATGTAATGAATTTTTGTCTCACTTTTAAATTTAATCCCTTGCTATTGGTTAGTTACGTGTTTCCCCATGGCATTGAGAAGGCTCAGGGGTGTTCCGAGGGTTCGGGACATGAATAAGGGGGGAATTGGGCTTTCTGGTAAATCTTCATAGATTGGGCACAGTTTTGAAAACTGTTTGAGGGATGACCATGTAGGTAGTGTAAATACACATGGTTTTTGCACGGTCTAGAAATACCATGTGAGAGAATGGTGTACATGATGTAACCTTCCATTGGTCAGTGAAAGGATTGGAATACCATGCAGGTAAACCATTCATCCAATATTCATCTAAATTTTTTAAAAAGTTTATTTATAGAATTTCATATACCAGTTCAAGATTTCGCCCCTACTCTATCCTTCAACCCTAGTGATGAACCATGCTTCCAAGATATTCCAAGATGTGATTCTCCTTCAATCATAGTTCGTTTGGAGTTTCATTTGTAGTGGATTCATGATCTAGGTAACACTAATCCCATTACTACCTCTCTTTTTTGTTTGGGGATTGTATCTCGTCCCCATCCCCATCCCTGTCTCTAAAACCATGAATTTTTTGTGACATTTATGTAAATATTAAATGATTAATTGAATCGATATCTAAAGAATAGATTAGAAGTGTGTTCGCCAACAGTTTCAAGGGAGATGGTATACAAGTTATATCCCTTGGGTTTTATGTATATTTATTCCTGGATGGTTTTTATTCATGACTCTTTTGATTATTCAATGATGAATTTGACATGATGTGATGTTTTTGGTTTCTAAACTAACATATGAGACCATAATGATCCCATTGAGATTCATGGAGGATTATGTGACCTGTATTGGGGCCACCCATGCGGTGTGCTGTTATTTCGAGGAAATAGTGTCAGAAATGTAAGTGTAAGGAAATTGTGAGAGAACATAGATCCCATGATGAATATGTTAATATTAATAAAGGATGTTTAATTGGTGTTTATAGATACACATAGGTGGGGTAATACCTTAAGAGTATTTGTGGTCAGCATAATAATGAGTTAAATGGATTAATGGGAAAACTATATGGAATTATATATATAATTGATTATGTTTAGTGAGATAATAATGGGAAATGGGAAATGCAGAAAATGGTTCAGTAATATAAACGATGAATATATTAATGGAAGGAAGAAAAATGTTAATTTCACATTTAATTATATTGTTTTGATGTTGTAAATGATATTTTTTATGTTTTCCGTGATATTTATAATTATGTTGAATGATAAATAAGAATGTTCACATGGAAGGTATGAGAGTCGAATTTAATTTAGGTTCTATGCCTATGGATTTAGTTGGACTAAGGTTCTAGATACACCAAAAAATGCGTGTGTTAGTTAAGGGAATGAAGTTTTATTCCCATAATAGTTTCATTCCACCGAGACAGAGGCTCCAGGGAGAGGATTATGAGTATATTTCAATGTGATTCCTAGTGAGATAGGACTTTTTTTAACCCCATATGCTTGTGAACCATGCATATTCCTAATCCATTTAACACATGAAATGGGTAGATTAATCCATGAAGTCACAAAGTAATGACTCAATTTTTAATGGTAGTATAAATTAATGGTGAATAGTCTATAATGACTTATTAAATAATTTAATCATACATTTCAATTACTACCATTTGGATTCACTGTCGGGTTTGGATTAATATTTTTTAGACAAAATTGGTGGTGGCCTACAAAGTTATACTCACACCCTAATCATGCATCCAATGGGTACCTGAGAAAATTTCATGCATGAATGTCAGGACCAGTGAATGGGCCCTATGCTACGTAGTTGAGTTGGACATGGGACATGGCCGAGTGAGGTTCCAGACATGGATAGCAATCTATTTTGGGGTTTTCTGTTTTATATCGTTGGGTATTTTTCACATAGCATTGTATCATGGAATATAATATTTAATATTTTATGTGATTGTACCAAGTATATGGGAAAGGTTCATTTATACATGTTATTTATTTCTTCTTATTTTTTCTGTTATTAAATTATAATCTGATGTGGCTTACTATGGTTACGAGGTTATACTCTCCCCACATGTACTATTATACCCACGATGCTAGTTGGAAACCTCTGGAATATAGGGAGGCACACTTGAGGTCCTATAACTTCCAAGCTGAGTGCACCAAATTAGTGGCTCCCAGGTTGGGGAAGTTACAATAACCATATCATCAAGGCCTCATTCGAGGAACAAAGATAAACCCATTGTAAAGGCCTTATGCCAAGACTGTAGTTTGTATTTTGAGTCATTTCAACACACTGAGGGGATATAGAAGGCCCAACATGACAATTACTAAGTCCAATTCCTTCCCCTTATGATTGGATATAAACATAAAAACCAAATACATTCATATTGAAACTTATATCAATATGTAAATATTTTTCCCCTCCATTAAACGTAAAAACTAACCATTCGAAGTAAATTTTTGAATTGTATAAAGATAGAACCTCCATATTCTAACTAATAAAAAACCCTTTAGAAACATATTTTAGAAGGTATAAGAACATATAACCCTATATGAAGTATATGATTCATCAATGTATGTCTACATAAATAAAGATACTTTTAAATTATATCATTAATAAATACGTGAGGAAATAAGCCTTAAATAGTTCAAAGTGTCCCAAACCACCTTGAAACATCCAAAACATAATCCCAAAGAATAACATGAGAATAATGTGACTCTTTTTATGGTATAAAGAGGTTCATTACAGACACCACATGAAATTAATATGTGGTGAACAAGGTGTATATCTCATAAATGATAAATTAAATTGAAAATTTCTATTTTACATTAAAAATAAGAGTTATTTTAGAAAATTATTTTTATTTTTCATAAAACATATTTTAAACATGAATATTCTAGAAACAAAAAGATAAGGACATTGAGATTACATTTGAGTCATAAATGTTGTCTTGGTTAAGTGATATCCTGTAAAAAGTGTTTTTAAGAAAGCTATTGAATTAAAATATTTTAGTATGATTTAATGAATCCATTAAAGATATTTTAAAAAATAAAGGAATGTATTCATTCATAAAACAAAAAATGAAGAAACATAGAATTATCATCTCAAAATTTGTGATTTTAGAAAGATAAAATATTCTTATGAATGATTATTGAACTTACTTTAAAATAAGTAGAAATTCGATACGTTCCTTGAATTGGGCTTCCATTTGGGAATAATTTTTGAATTATTCTTTTAAAACATGTAACTCTACCTAAAATAATGAAGGAATATATTTGGTACACATATATATAAAAATAAAATAAAACTTATTAGGACTACATAATATTAATTTTGAATTTCATTGAGTATAGTAGGGAATGAAATAAGCCCGAATGAAAATTGTTCATCGGGTACAAAATACATACAACATTGTAATCAATTCAATCTCGTGACCCATGGTTAATAATCATCAAATGACACATTTAATATAATGAAAAAATATATATTAATGATATTAAACATAAATTGTTTGTATTAATACAACATTCATAAGTAATTTTATTAAATGCATAATATCTCAAAAAAATGGAAGTGAGATGAAGAAACCATTACCTTAAGTCTGAAGGTGTCCTCCACTATATCATATTGACCTAAATAAAAAAAAAATTGGTTCATTGATTAATAATTACAGAACCCCATCATCATTTAATTTATTTATTATAACCATATTAACTTCCTTTATGGACTTTATAGGGGTTAATAGGTTCAATTTCATTGTTCAAGTCTATTTGTATCATGATTATTATACTTATGTACTTGAATGGATAATTGTATAAAATGATGATGATTGTCTAGGATTGAAGTTATATGTTTTAGTGAAATTACAAAAAGTTACATGGTTGTAAATTTTATTTATCTACATGGGTTTATGATGAATCATTATATAAATTATTTAATGATAAATGTTTGTGTTCATTGGTAGTTTTTGAACACAACGAACAAATATTTAATTATAAATCAAAAAAATGAAAAAAAAAAGATTCCAGAACCATAGATGATACATAATACAAATATTATATTTTTATTAAACCATAATAATTGTTTCATAACTATAATTTAATGTGGTAATTGAAATAGAAAACCCATCATCCTTTAATGTTGTAAATTAGTACAACTCGGATGATGGTTTGTACTACAATCATAAAAGAATGGTAATGGATATATGTTAAAAAATATTCCATAATCACAAAAACCATATATTACATGCAAGGTACTATATATTTCATAAAATTTGGTCAAAGATAGGGGATGATAGAAATGAAAACAAAGGAACATAGATAGAATGTAAAATAATTGAAAAGATAAATTTTCATCTAAATTAATCCTCCTTCAGAGCGTCATTATTGGAGAGGATTTGGAATTTTTATTAGACCAAGGGCTAATGGTCATGGGTGAGGAGCATGTGAGGATATTTTAGCATAATTTTGTCATGGAACAATTCTTGAGTGGAGTTAAGAGAATAGGGGACTTTGAATTATTTTTATAGAGGAGTGGTGGAGGGTTTTCATAATATTTTTATCATTAGTTTATTTATTCCATTAAAAAATAAATAGGGATAATTCCAGGAAAAAATATAGTAATATGTGAATATGATTTCAAAAAATGGTTTCATACATTAATGATAATGATATGAATAGTTTATTTAACTAATAATATATATATATATATAATATTATTGTATTTCGACATTCATAAAAATTCAATTATTATAAAAAAATCCAAAAAATACAACCAAATCATTTATCGACATGTAGAATCCAAATTTTAACTCTATTTTATCAAAATTATTTTATTATGATATGAAATTTAATATTTAAATAAAATTATCATTAACTCATAAAATCCTATTTTAAAAATAAAACTAATTATTTTAATGTCTAGAATAAATAGAAGATGTTTTATTAAATGTCCCCAAAATATTAGGAAAAAAATCATTGATTTATGAATACATTTTATGAAAAATTATTTTTCATTTAAATAAATTTATTAATTATGAAATGGAAAATAAAGATGCACTTCTAAAAAAAATTAAATCACTTAATTATTAATTTTTATAATATTCAATCTCATATATAATATTGTTAAATTTAATTTATACACCATTGGCGATTTTACTATTCGTATAAGATCATTAATTTTAATAAGGGTCATGTTACATTTCATAAGGGTACATTAGTATTAATAATGGTTAACATACGATTCATAAGGATAAAACACTATACATAAGGGTACATTACAATTAATAAGTGTCAAATTACTATTAATAATGGTAGGTAACTATTCATAAATAAATATTTTTATTCTATTAGACTCAAAAATCACCCTGAACTCCACAGTGTATGTCATATTTTTGAAATTCAAATCTCAAAAGTAGAAAAATTATGCTCATTCGCTTGGTTATATCTTTTTTTTTTCTAAGACTCAGTGTTTCATGCATTCAATATTAAATTTATTTGAAAATCCTTGGGGTGTTACATTCTACCTTCCTTACAAAACATTCAACCTCTAAATTTGAAATTGAACTTCGAATTTTAATGGTTGATTCTATAAAATTACCTTGTGGGAAAAACACATTACGAATACAACTAAAATATCATATTATTAAGAGGGAATGGGAAATTCCCTAGTTTCTACAAAACTAAACATTCAAATTAGACAACATGGTCAGGGAAGAATGGAAAACCATTATGTAATGATGGATAATGATAAAGAATATGCTTAGATGAATGATCATTAACCCATAACCATAAACTACAGCTATGAAAATTTTCATTGATATCATGAAAATAATATGATAATATGACAACATTTTTATTTAATACCCTTTTCTTAATTATGAGAAATTATTCCACTATTATAAGAGTATAAATATAAATTTCTACTTTATGCACATAGTAGTATGCTTTATTTTTCCATTGAATTACTTATACATTATCTCTTAGCACAAGTTGCATCATGTGGTGACATTGAACCCTAAAACCTCATACAATGATCATTTATAAAAATTTCATTAATGGGTTAACATTCCAAAAGATCATGATCATAATCATTATAATCATTCCAATATACATCCTTGTAATATCAATGTACATTAGGTCCTTGGAAATCCTCAATTTGTTTAAAACTCCTGGATATGTACTGCTTAGTGAATCTACAATAATATTTCCCAGTAATCAACATGAAGAAACTCTATAATATCACATTACAAACTTTGGAATTTAATCATCACGTGACATCTTTATATATGTTAATAACTCATATTACCATAAAAATAGAAGGGATATATGAATTAATCCTCACACAAGATATTGGATATATACCTTATTTCCAAAAAAAATTGTATCCTCCATCCCTAATAGCATAAACCAGATTTTGACCAGACAATAATCAGTTTTGAGGTAGTTAGTACTAATCGAAAACAATCTATTCTTCATCATTATCATAATCATCAAGAATATATTTAGGGTTCTATTTACATATTCCATATAAATTCCCAAGATGTTATGTTTTTAATATTTCTCTTAGCCTTGGTGCAATTCATCATAAAACATCAAATAATTAATGTAATAATACATCAGTATAATGATCAATTATTCAATAAATCATATTACTAGAACATCGGGGAATAAATATTCAAATAACATGATTCGTGAAGAGTAATATTAATCATTAAACTTCATCTGTGGAAGAATCATGACGTTATCATTATCCAGTAACATCATATATGGCATATTCCCTTAACAATTGGAACATTAATTTCCATTGTAACATCCCAGGTAATTAATGAATAATGAATTTTCATATTTATTAATATTTACGAATTAAATATAAATTTTAATTAAAAGGGGTTTCTACGTTCGATAGCGTACTTGGTACGCAACGATGAGTTTCTTTGAAAACTTACTTTGCACACAAGTAATAAAATAATATTATTTTAAATGTTAGTTAACGAGTAGTCGTTGTACTAGAGGGAATGGATAGAAATAACTAAAATATGATTATATATGTTTTTAAATGTTTTTACATTTACCCAATAAAAGATAAAGCCTTAAAATACGGAAAGTGTTCAATTATAGGCATTTATACCCTAATTTTCACGAAAGGTCCACTTATCACCTTTTGACGGAGAACCGTCATTAAATATAGTTTTGATCGATCTTATAAAATATATTGGACCAAATATAACTCTTCTTTAGAATCGGGACATCAAAATTTACTTTGTGTAAATTTTTGGTACCTTTCTGATAAAGTTCATTTTTTAAAGGAATAGTGTAAAATGTTGTATTTTAATTCAAAACCTCTTTTTAATCTAATTTATTTATATAATTAGATTATCTTTTGAATTGGTTTTAAAGTGAAATTAGAAAATATTTTCACCATTAAATCCAATAGTGGTTGTTGGAATTAATTTCACTTTGAAATCGGACTTAAACTAGTGTCAATCTTTTGATACTTATTGTTTCATAAAAACACGCTACTTGCTCCGACAGGGGGAATTAATTATTAAATTAATTAATGTGACTTATATGTATTGAATTTTGTAAAATAGACTTCATTTTTGAATTCGTAATATCAAATGTATCTAAGGGTGAATTTTTGGTAATTTTCTGAAAAACATCAATTTTTGATGAATAGTGAAACCACTAAGTGGTACTTATAAAGACTGATTTTCCGTTTAACTGAAATTTTTCCATCATTGTGTTTTGAATTTCAAAAATCCGACATACATGGTTGTCATTAAGAAGTAAAATGTGGTTCAATGAGATTATAATAAATTTTTGGGGAATAGTAACTTATTAAGTTCTTAATCGCGATTAGTGGTAATTAGTGTAGTTTAAGGTAAAAATAATGCTTTAATAAAATAAGATGAGCTTGAAACATGTCCTACCCTCATTGGTTGTGTCATGGACGACCAAGACAATCCATGGCTCAACTTGGGGACCCCATGGAGACACTTTGGTTGGGAAATGACATAAATAACTTTTTATTTAATGTAAAAGTAAAAATGACACAAACATAATATGTTTTACGAAAACAATTTTTACATGGGGTTATAAAGATCATAGTTTTTATTATAATTAGTAATTGGAAAGATAACAAGATTTCCTACATCATAGTATTTTTTTATAATTTTTAGACATTAAATAAATTAAATTATTTATGACATAATAATGATGCAGCGATGACATCATTATTTGACGATTTAAATAAAATGGAAAGATAATGTAAAATATATGAACTAAACATGTCCAAAACCAATTGTATGAGTGTATGTAGAACCCTAATCACCTTATCCACGAATAATATCAATGTGGGACCTTTTAAAACCGAAACACATTTTCAAATAAAGTAATATTTCTTTACTTTCCAAAAGTGCCCCTCCTCTCCTCTTATAAAAGGCCCCCACCTCTACCTCATTTCACACACTCTTCAAGCCTTTGGCTCGGCCAACCCCTGCCCATTTACTCTTTCCACATCCCTATCCTCATCCTAGAGTATTCCCTTTGGGCATAATCTTTTCAGAGGAAGCCTTTAGGCTCAAATCAAAAGGAGTTACACTTTTAAAGGTAATTCATTCTGTCATGTTCATTTGTTTTATTTTGCTTATCCAACCCTCTAAACTCTTTTTATTTACTTCTTTTGCATAAACACAAGTATCTTCAATATACTAGGATGTTTTTATAAGATTTATTCGAGCTACACTCTCACACAACTACATCAAATGGTTAAAGAACATACGGTTTCCGTGGATGGCGAAATTCTGCCTCCCGAAATGATGATTGTTCAATACTCATTTAACACCTTCAAGGGTGGCCATTATGATGTCACTATTTTTATATATGATATATAATATGTTTATTTTTTTCTTTAAACTTCTGTATTTTTCATTTTGGTCATACCATTATGGTTTCCACTATGGGTAAACACGATATCTTCTATTTAAGGAAGTGTGGACTATCGCCCCCTCAAAGTGATGTGATTCGTTAATGCCATATGTGGGACATGTAAAGGATGGATTTAAAGTTATTATATATGATGTTATACTGGAATTATAATATACCTATATATCATTATTATTTCTTTCCATTAAAGTATGAGATATAAATGAAAGTAGTGTTCATGCGTACGTACAGCTTACCGTCTCCATGAACGGTGCATTTCATTTCTTATCCCCAAATGTAATGTACTATTAAAAGTACATGTATATAATGGATATATATAATTAATGATATATCTAAATGATGAATATAATTCTGGAATTAAAATATACATACCTCTCATTTAGTTTTAATTCCATTAATATGACAAATAAATGAAAGTAGCATTCATGCTTACGTACGGCTTACCGTCTCCATGAACGGTGCATTTCATTTCTTACCTATAAATGATTATGTAATATTATAAATACATGTATATGCTGGATATATATGATATATATTATATCCAAATCGGGAATTTCATTCTGGATATAAAGAACCATTGACCACACGAACAACATGTAATTGTAAGAAGTCCACTTTCGACTTAAGAACCAAGTATTGACAAAACAAACATTATTAACATAATGGTTACATAATGTTTATAACATGGCAATAAGTGATATAAAAGGAATAATTAACTTTAAAATGGTTCTTAATCAAGTATAAATTAACTCAAGTTTATTATTCAGGACATTAAAGAACGACCGAGTCAAGTCGGACCCGAGGTAAGGGACTTCATCTCAATCTCCTTTCATTGAGGCATATTTCGTTTTATACAAAACTTTCTTTTATACTGTGTATAAACCCCTTTGAATTTTACTTTTATACAAAAAGAATCTTTTTCTACGAAGCATTTTATAAAACGACAAAAAGGAATGTTTCTTTTAATGTACGTGGCGACAACGACCTTTTCCGCCGTAGCGAGTATTATTTGGTCTTTGGATTTCTCAACAAGCCGTAATGTTTTTAGAATAAAATAAATACCATATACTCTTTTATGTATTTTGGTTTTGAAAATGGTTTTGAAAAAGGATTCTATTATGTCAATATATTTATGATATATTTTGATTGAAATGTGGAAATGTTATCATTCCTTTACATTGGTTTTATGTTTTATGATTTTATATTGGTACTTGGACATTTTAACGGGTGGTAACGTTATAAGCCATATGACTGGTGGTGCCGTGAATACCAGGACGGGTGGTTACGTTATAACCTCCAATGCATTGGGTATGGATGTCGACCGTATGGAAATTCCATTAAGTATGTATGGAAATTGGCCATATAGTTATTCCATTAAGTGATATGTGTGGACGTCGACCGTATGGTTATTCCACTTAAGTATGTTTATGTCCCAAGTTACCTTTATATATGTTATGTGTTCTTTTTATGGATTTTATGGTAATACTTTGGTTACAAAAAGGTAAGTAATGATACTTTATTCAGTGAAGAGTTTTTACTACTTCATGAAGCTGAAGGTATTACTTTGATAGAGTATATATGGTTTATTTGATGTTTGGAAAACTAACAGTTTTCATTTTTTATGTATCCCTTATTGAGCTTTTTATGCTCACCCCATGTTTTTTTTTTGAAATGTTTTCACAGGACTTAATGTGGAGTAAGGTCAAGGATGGGATCAAGGGAATGTCATCCTATATAAAACATTGAACTAGACATGTTTCTTTTTAAGTGTTTTTTTATTATGGAAACTTAGTAGAAGTGACTACTTTGTAATCTTTTGAGATGTAATAGTTATGTTCTAATTCTCTAAAACTCTAAACCTGAAAAGATCCTCAACGTGAATTATTCGTTTAATTCAATATTATGTAAGGTTTAAGGCCGGGGCCTTATAGTTGGTATCAAAGGGAGGTTTAGTCAACTTTAGGAGTTAGAAAAGTGTTAAATTATAATATTATGGAAATGATATAGAATTTACGGATTACAATGTTGTTTCGCCTAAGATATTTCTGTGTTCAGAAAGTTTTTCCTCAGAGGAAACAAAGCAGCTATGTTGGGAAGACATCAGGAGGAAGATAACCTTCCAAATCAGCAACCTGAGATGGTCGGAATCGGAATTGAACAATTTGTTGCAGTGATGGCACAGTTGACTCAGGCTATAAATGGTGGTGCTATCCATGCACGAGATCAGCCAGATCAACAGCAGAGGAACATGTCAGTGGTGGAACATTTCATGAGGCAACATCCCCCATCATTCAGAGGATCATCTGACCCTATGCAAGCTGAAGGGTGGATTAAAGAACTGGAGAAGATTTTTGATGTCATGGGGTGTTCAGAACATCAAAAGGTTAGTCTTGCTGTTTTCCGTTTTGAAGGTGAAGCTGATCAGTGGTGGTCGATGGTGAAAAATATAAGGGATAGTGATGAGATTGAGGATCTTCACTAGGAAGAATTCAAAGGTATGATTCTTGAGAAATATTTTCCTATGGTGGTCCGTCTTAGGATGGAAAAACAGTTCCTAGAATTGAGGAAGGAGGATGATTCAGTGGCTGCTTATGAAGAAAATTTCACTCAATTGGCAAGGTATGCTCCAAACTTCATACGAGATCTTGATAGTAAAATAAACTATTTTTACTCAGGGTTAGAGCCAAAGTATCTAAGGGCATTAGCTTCTCGTGAGTTCAAAAGTTATGAAAAACTTGATCGATGTGCGGAGAAGGTGGAAATGGAGTTTTCCGATGAGCAAGTGTTCTATGAAAAACAACAGAATAAGTGGTCTAGTTGGCAGGCAAAGGGGAAGAATTCATCAAATAAGCAAGGAGGTAAGAAAACCAAATATTCATCCTGTGAGAAGTGTGGTAAAATGCATCCTGGAGAATGTTTATCCAAGTCTGGTAAGTTCTTTCGGTGTGGTAAGTCTGGTCATATTGCTCGTAACTGTAAGGAAGATGATCAAGAAGGAAATAAAAAGCCAATGGTAAGATGTTTTAAGTGTAATGAAATGGGTCATTATGAAAACGAGTGTCCAACGAAGAACTCAACTTGGGGAATGAAGCCAGTCTACAAGCAGAATGGGGTGGTGACATCCTTTTCAACAACTTCAGCAGATGCTGGACCATCGAATGAAGTGGTATCAGCTCCAGGGAGCTCAGTATTTTTCGAAGATTGACTTGAGGTCGGGGTACCATCAGCTGAAGGTAAAGGAGGCAGATATTCCGAAGACCGCGTTTCGTACGAGATATGGCCACTATGAATTTGTAGTAATGCCTTTTGGGCTAACCAATGCACCTGCTTTATTCATGGACTTAATGAATATAATTTTCCATGAGTTCTTGGATAAGTTTGTGTTTGTGTTTTGAGGTTTGGGAAGAGGTTATGTGTGCCTTGTGATTCACAGTTGAAGAATGAGTTGTTAAGTGAGGCTCATAGTTCCCCGTTTTCAGTTCATCCTGGCAGTACTAAGATGTACAGAGATCTGCGGGAGTATTACTGGTGGGATGGAATGAAAAGAGACATTGATGATTTTACTGTGAAGTGTTTGACATGTCAACATGTTAAAGCAGAGCGGCAGTTCCCGAAAGGGATGCTTCAGCTTTTACCAGTGCCAGAGTGGAAATGGGGGAATATATCCATGGACTTTGTTGTTGGATTACTGAAGACATCTCGAGGTAATAATGCAATCAGGGTTATTGTTGATCGATTGACCAAATCTTCTCATTTCCTTGCTATACGAGATACTTTCTCTCTTGATCAACTTTCCCATTTGTATCTTAAAGAGATAGTCAGGTTACATGGAGTTCCTCTCTCCATTGTATCGGATCGTGATCCCAGGTTTACATGTAACTTTTGGAAAGGCCTTCAGAAGTCGTTGGGTACGGAATTAAATTTTAGTACACCTTTTCATCCTCAATCAGATGGGCAGTCAGAACGAACAATTCAGACCTTGGAGGATATGCTACGAGATTGTTCGATGGATTATCAGGGAAGTTGGGACCAACCTATTTCTTTGGTTGAGTTTTCTTATAATAACAGTTTTCATTCCAGTATACAGATGGCACCATTTAAGGCATTATATGAGAAGCAGTGTCCAACTCGATCATTTTGGGATGAAGTGGGTGAAAGGAAGCTGATGGGACCAGAATTGGTAGAATAGATGGCAGAAAAAGTATAGTTGATTCAGAAGCACATGAGAAAAACTCAGAGCAGGTAGAAGAGTTATGCGGATAACCGGAGGAAGGATCAATCTTTTGAGGTAGGTGATCATGTCTTTCTCAAGGTTTCTCCATGGAAAAGTGTGATGAGATTTGGTAAGAAAGGAAATCTGAGTCTAAGGTTCATTGGACCATATGAAATTATGGAGAAAGTTGGATCAGTTGCTTACCGAGTGGCTTTACCTCCGAGTTTATCTCAGGTACACAATGTTTTTCATGTTTCAATGTTGAGAATGTATATGCCAGATCCATCTCATGTTTTGAGTCCTGAGGTAGTTCAGCTGGAAGTGAACCTATCTTATGAGGAACAACCGGTCCAGATTTTTGACCACAGGGAGAAGGTGTTACGGAATATGGTGACTCATAGGGTAAAGGTTTTGTGGAAAAACCATGTGATTGAAGAGGCAATGTGGGAATCTGAAAATGCTACGAGGGATAAATACCCCCACTTATTTTGATAAGTGAATAAAATTGCGAGGACGCAATTCCCAAAAGGGGGGAAGGATGTAACATCCCAGGTAAATAAAGAATAAAGAATTTTCATATTTATTAATATTTATGAATTAAATATTAATTTGAATTAAAAGGGGTTTCTATGTTCGATAGCGTACTCAGTACGCAACGATGAGTTTCTTTGAAAACTTACGTTGCACACAAGTAATAAAATAATATAAATTTAAATGGTAGTTAACGAGTAGCCATTGTACTGGCGGGAATGGATATAAATAACTAAAATATTATTATATGTGTTTTTAAATGTATTTACATTTACCCAATAATATATAAAGGCTTATAATACGGAAAGAGTTCGATTTTAGGCATTTAGACACTAATTTTCACGAAGGGTCCACTTATCACCTTTTGATGGAGAACCGTAATTAAATATAGTTTTGATCGATCTTATAAATTCTATTGGACCATATATAACTTTTCTTTAGAATCGGGATATCAAAATTTACTTTGTGTAAATTTTTGGTACCTTTCTGATAAAGTTCATTTTTTAAGGAATAATGAAAAATGTTGTATTTTAATTCAAAAACTCTTTTTAATCTAATTTATTTATATGATTATATTATCATTTGAATTGGTTTTAAAGTGAAATTAGAAAATATTTTTACCATTAAATACAATAGTGGTCATTGGAATTAATTTCACTTTGAAATCAGACTTAAACTAGTGTCAATCTTTTTATACATATTGTTTCATAAAAACACGCTATTTGCTCTGACCGCGGGAATTAATTATTAAATTTATTAATTTGACTTATATGTTTTGAATTTTGTAAAATATACTTCATTTTTGAATTCGTAATATCAAATATAGCTTAGGGTGAATTTTTGGTAATTTTCTGAAAAACTTCAATTTTGGATGAATAGTGAAACCACTAAGTGGTACTTATAAAGACTGATTTTCCGTTTAAATGAAATTTTTCCATCATTGTGTTTTGAATTTCAAAAATCCGACATACATGGTTGTCATTAAGAAGTAAAATGTGGTTCAATGAGATTATAATAATTTTTTGGTGAATAGTAACTTATTAAGTTCTTCATTGTGATTAGTGGTAATTAGTGTAGTTTAAGGTAAAAATAATGTTTTAATAAAATAAGATGAGCTTGAAACATGTCCTACCCTAATTGGTTGGGTCATGGCCGACCAAGAAAATCCATGGGTCAACATGGGGACCCCATGGAGAAACTTTGGTTGGGAAATGACATAAATAACTTTTTATTTAATGTAAAAGTAAAAATGACAAAAAACATAATATGTTTTACGAAAACAATTTTTACATGGGGTTATAAAGATCATATTTTTGATTATAAATAGTCATTGGAAAGATAAAATGATTTCCTAAATCATAGAAGTTTTTTATACTTTTTAGACATTAAATAAATTAAATGTTTTATGAAATAATAATGATGCAGCGATGACATCATTATTTGATGATTTAAATAAAATGGAAAGATAATGTAATATCTATGAACAAAACATCTCCAAAACCAATTGGATGAGTGGATTTCTAACCCTTGTCACCTTATCCACGAATTATATCAATGTGGGACCTTTTAAAACCGAAAGACATTTTCAAATAAACTAATATTTCTTTACTTTCCAAAAGTGCCCCTCCTCTCCTCTTATAAAAGGCCCCCACCTCTACCTCATTTCACACACTCCTCAAGCCTTTGTATCGGCCAACCCCTGCCCATTTACTCTCTCCACATCCCTCTCCTCATCCAAGAGGATTCCCTTTGGGCATAATCCTTTCAAATGAAGCCTTTAGGCTCAAATCAAAAGGAGTTACACTTTTAAAGGCAATTCATTCTCTAATGTTCATTTGTTTTATTTTGCTTATCCAACCCTCTAATCTCTTTTTATTTACTTCTTTTGCAAAAACACAAGTATCTTCAATATACTAGGATGTTGTTATACGATTTATTCGAGCTACACTCTCACACAACTACATCAAATTGTTAAAGAACATACGGTTTCCGTGGATGGCGAAATTCTGCCTCCCGAAACGATGATTGTTCAATACTCATTTAACACCTTCAAGGGTGGCCATTATGATGTCACTATTTTTATATATGATATATAATATGTTTATTTTTTTCTTTAAGCTTCTGTATTTTTCATTTTGGGCATACCTTTATGGTTTCCACTATGGGTAAACACGATATCTTCATTTAAGGAAGTGCGGACTACCGCCCCCTCAAAGTGATGTGATTCGTTAATGCCATTTGTGGGACATGTAAAGGATGGATTTAAACATATTACATATGATGTTATACTGGAATTATAATATAACTCTATATCATTATTATTTCATTCCATTAAATTATGAGATAGAAATGAAAGTAGCGTTCATGCGTACATACGGCTTACCGTCTCCATGAACGGTGCATTTCATTTCGTATCCCCAAAGGTAATGTACTATTAAAGGTACATGTATATAATGGATATATATAATTAATGATATATCTAAATGATGAATATACTTCTGTAATTAAAATATACATACCTCTCATTTAGTTTTAATTCCATTAATATGACAAAGAAATGAAATTAGCGTTCATGCGTACGTACGGGTTACCGTCTCCATGAACGGTGCATTTCATTTCTTACCTCTAAATGATTATGTAATATTATAAATACATGTATATGCTGGATATATATGATACATATTATATCTAAATCGGGAATTTCATTCTGGATATAAAGAACCTTTGACCACACGAACAACATGTAATTGTAAGAAGTCCACTTTCGACTTAAGAACCAAATATTGACAAAACAAACATTATTAACTTAAATGGTTACATAATGTTTATAACATGGAAATAAGTGAAATAAAAGGAATAATTAACTTTAAAAAGATTCTTAATGAAGTATAAATTAACTCATGTTTATTATTCAGGACGTTAAAGAACGATCGAGTCAAGTCGGACCCGAGGTAAGGGACTTCGTCTCAATCTCCTTTCATTGAGGCATATTTGGTTTTATACACAAAATTCTTTTATACGGTGTATAAAACCCTTTGACTTTTACTTTTATACAAAAGGAATATTTTTCTACGAAGCGTTTTACAAAATGACAAAAAGGAATGTTTCTTTTAACATATGCGGCGACAACGACCTTTTCTGCCGCCGCGAGTATTATTTGGTCTTTGGCTTTCTCAACAAGCCGTAATGTTTTTAGAATAAAATAAATACCATATACTCTTTTATGTATTTTGGTATTGAAAATGGTTTTCAAAAAGGATTCTATTATGTCAATATATTTATGATATCTTGTGATTGAAATGTGGAAATGTTATCATTCCTTTATATTGGTTTTATGTTTTATGATTTTATATTGGTACTTGGACATTTTAACGGGTGGTTACGTTATAAACCATATGACGGGTGGTGCCGTGAATACCAGGACGGGTGGTTACGTTATAACCTCCAATGCATTGGGTATGGAAGTCGACTATATGGCTATTCCATTATGTATATTTGGAAATTGTCCGTATGGCTATTCCATTAAGTGATATGTGTGGAAGTCGACCGTATGGTTATTCCACTTAAGTATGTTTATGTCCCAAGTTACCTTTATATATGTTATGTGTTCTTTTTATGGATTTTATGGTAATCCTTTGGTTACAAAAAGTTATGTAATGATACTTTATTCAGTGAAGTGTTTTTACTACTTCATGAAGGTGAAGGTATTACTTTGATAGAGTATATATGGTTTATTTGATGTTTGAAAAACTAACAGTTTTCATTCTTTCTGTATCCCTTACTGAGCTTTTTATGCTCACCCCATGTTTTTTTAAATGTTTTCACCGGACATAATGTGGAGTAAGGTCATGGATGGGATCAAGGGAATGTCATCCTATATAAAACATGGAACTAGACACATTTCTTTTTAAGATTTTTTTTATTATGGAAACTTATTAGAAGTGACTACTTTGTAATCTTTTGAGATGTAATAGTTATGTTCTAATTCTATAAAACTCTAAACCTGGAAAGATCCTCAACCTGAATTATTCGTTTAATTCAATATTAAGTAAGGTTTAAGGCCGGGGCCTTATACCCATAGTGTCCCATATCCTAGCAGTTGTAGCATTGTAAACTAGAAACCTATTTCTTACCCTTGAAATCACGAACATGGTGTCCTTTTTAATAAAAATTATAAAAAATTTCTCATTCCCATCATAAATTTAACATGGTGATTATTCAATAGTTATCAACTATGGGGAAACCCTTTATTCCGTGATTCATTTAATCTTTCTTTTTCTGTGCCATTATCTTCTATATTTATCATCAACTAAAAGACAAGGGATTAACTGAATTCATTACATATCTTAATAACACATGACACTATTTCCTTATATTATGAGGATACCTTGGATACTATATTCCATATAAATTATTTTTTAATACAATAAGATATGTGATACTTCTTACACATTATATAATGTGATGTGGGGATGTTCTCATTCCTTTTTCTAGGTGATAGTTATAATCAATTCCATATACTAAATTAGACCATAATATTATGAAATATATATAACCATTATCATGATATAGTGCATAACATATGTTTATGCATCCTAAATCCTAAAACCATATACTTGGGATACATTTGTGTAATAAATACCTCATAATGGATTGAAAGGAAAATTTGATTTATCCTAAGCATATCCCATGGGAGAGTCAAACTCGGTGCACTGTAAGACCCATTTTTGTGTACCCAACTACCTTGGGTCAAACATGAAACACCTTGTCATATTTGTTTATATTATGTTCATTTTTTCCATTACCACATCATCATTTAGCATCTAGATATTGATTTATTTCCTTGGAATATACCAATAATCAATTCCTACCCAAAATTATAATATTTTATTGTACATTTATCCTTAAATTCTATCTTATGGTCTTTTACCCTAATCTATGTTTTATAAATCTATTTTTTGTGTTTTTTACTTAACATTTTTTTATACTGTTTGTAACGCCCCGGACCTAGTTTCTTTGAGTAGGTGCATTATTTCATTACATTATCAAGCATAAAATAAAGTCATATCCTGATGGAATAAGAAGATTAGTATTTTTGGAAAACTAAATACACACATAGGTTCAAAATTACAACTTCAAATGAAATAAAACGTATATGTGGTGTGGGGAACATCCAAAACTCTATAGTTATACCTGCAGGTTATCCATAATATTCTTCTTCAGGTCCTGAGAACATGTAATGTAAGAAATTTTTTTTCTCATAATTCTTAATAAGGGTTAGAAATAAAATGGATGGTATTATAAAAATAAAAATTATGTATGGTGAAAGACTAAAAAACATGCCCTTAAAAATAAACATGGAGATATTATTATTGGAATAATAGATGATTAAATAATTCCCTAATAATTCTTAATCATGGGTATTTTAATAGTTTAATAACTACATGAAAACAAAATTAGTAGTTTCATAATGAGGGGATTCATAATTCGGGACATCATTACCATATTTTTAGGAGCTCATGCTAAGACTATACATATCCATTTTGTCATAGGTTCGTGCTAAGGATGTAGTTTGTCTAATAAGACCTACCCATGCATCTATTGGTTATACTCGGTCCCACATGAAATTTAATATTTACAATTGATTACTATTATGAATTTTTATTAACATAAATAAAATATACATTAATATTGAAACTAACATATTAAATGTAATAAACATTTCCCATAGCTTAAACATAAACACTAACCATTCGATGTAAATTAAAGAATTGAATCAATATAGACCATCGAAATTAAAAAATAATCATATCCAATTAAAAAAATATTATTGATGATGTAATAAGAAAATATCCTATATGAAATACAATATTCATCCAATGATAATTTCATAATTAAAGATACTTTGAAATTATTCCATTGAGAAATTCACGAGGAAATAATCCATAATCATTACAAACTGCCTCATACCACCTTGAATCATTCAAATCACAATCCCATAGAATACCATGATAATAACTATACTCTTGATATGATATATCATGGGGAACTACATACACCACATGAAATAAATATGTTGTGAAGAAGGCATATATCTCGTAAAAGTTAATCTGAGGTGAGAAAAATATATTTTACATTGGAAAGAAGTGTTTTTTTGGAAAATCATTTGTTTTTTTCATAAATATGGTTTAAAACGTATGTATCAAATAAAAGGGAATTTAAGGAAATTGATATTACATTTTTGGAATAAATAAGGTATCACTAAAGAGAAATCAGGAAAAAAAATTAATTAAAGAATACTTATAATTAAAGAAATTTACTACGGATTAAAGAATTAATTGAAGAGATTTTAATGTGAAAAGGAATTTTTTAAATAAATCCAAAAATGATAAAAATATAATTTTCTTGTAAATATTAGTTATTTTAAGATGTTAAATCTATATTAAAAAATATTATATGTTGAACATAAATATATGTATGCATTTGAGATGTTTCAGGAATCAGGCTTGAATTTCAGACTTATTTTTGAATTATTCTTTAAAAATATTTAAATCCTCAAAACATATAGAAGGATTCTGATTGGTACACATATATATAACATTAAAAAAATTTATGAGATTTAAATAGGAATAAATAAAATTTCATTGAGTGATTAGAGAATAAGAAACACCTAAATGTAAATGGATGTTTGTGGACAAAATACATACTACTTTGTAATCAATTTAGTTGTAATACCGAAAATTAATAATAATAAAATTATAAATTTAATATAATGAAAATAGAGATATTCATGATATAATAAATTAATGGCCAGTATTCATACACCATTCATATGTAATATTTGAAAATATAGAATATCTCAAAAAAATGGATGTGAGATTAAGAAACTGGTACATTCAGTCTGATGGTAATCTCCATGTGATCTTAATGACCAAAATATTCTAATTTAGGTTCATTAATTAATAATTAATGTAAATATATTTATGTAATTGATTAAATATGACCTTATTATGTTCATTACGGGCCTTTTATGACTTATGATGTTAAATTTCATTGTTCGGATTTATTTGTTCATGATCAGTATACTTAAATACATGGATAATGAATCATGTAAAATGAGGATGGATGTCCCAAATTGATTTTATGTGTTCATAGTGAACATCTAGATGGTTAAATTTTGTGAATTTCATTTAGATAAATGGATTTATAATGAATCATTTTATAAATTATATAATAATTACTTTTTGGGTTAATTAGTAGTTTTTTAACACAACAAACTCATTTTTATTTATAAATAAGAACCACATGAAAAAATATCAAAACTATAGATGAGACATAATACATATATTATTGTCTATTTATATAATAATAATTGTTTCATGAATAGAATTAAAAATTCTAACGTAAATTGAAAACCCATCATCCATAAATGTGTTAAGCTACCATAACTCTGATGGTGTTTTTACAACTAGCATAAAAGAAGGGTACATGATAGATGATAATAATTTTTTCCATAATAAAATCAAAATTTATGTACATGTATGGTATTTTTTCAGAACATTAGGTTTAGGAGTGCTTAGGAATGAAATGAAAATATGTGAACTTGAAAAGAATGTAAAATAATTGAAATGAGGAATTTACCTCTTCAACTTATCTTCCTTGAGAGCATCTTTATGGGAATAGATTTAGACTTTTTATGATAACAAGGGATAATGTTGGTGGAAGAGGATAATTGTAGAATATTTTAGTATAATTTATTAATTTAACAAAGCATGATAATAGATAATAAAATAAGGGAGTGTGGATGGTTTTTATAGTGGAGGAGAGGAGTGTTTTCATAATATTTTAACAAATTGTTTATTATTTTTCCATAAGACAATCAATAGTGATGATTCCATGAAACAAATAGTAATAAGTTCATTTTATTTCGAACCAAGGGTTCTTACATCATCAATGATGCAAGGAATATTATATTTATCTTGTAATGTATATATTCAATAATTTTTTGTATTTCACTATTCATAAAAAAATCATGTATATTATAAAAATCCAAAAAATTCACCCGAACCATTTTTCAACTTTTATAATCCCTATATAAAATGAAATTTATAAAAAAAATTTCATTAATATTTAAATTTTAATTGTTAAATAAAATAATCATTTACTCCTGAAATACATTTTTAAAACTAAAACTGATTTTGTAATACCAAGAAAAATTAACAAAGGATCTATTAAATTATCCCTAAATAATAGGACAATGAATCATTGATTTAATAATAAATTTTATGAAAATTTATTTTTGTTTTAAATAATTTTTTTTTAATTATAAAATTCTTATTAAATATTTTCTACTGACAAAAATACCAACACTTAATTTTTAATTTTTTAAATATTCATTCTCATTAATAAGGTGTATCAATTTGAGTTTTACATACCTGGGTGATGTTACTAATCATATGTTTCCATTACTATTCATAAGGGTTATGTTACTATTCATAAGGGTACATTACAATTCATAAGGGCCAACTCACTATTCATAAGGATACATTATTATTCATAAGGGTACATTGTTATTCATAAGTGTCATGTTACTATTTATATTAGTAGGTTACTATTGATTAAAAATTATGTTTATTCTACAAGACTCCAAAATTCTCCATGAATTAAATCGTGTATGTCACTTTATTTAATTCAAAACATAGAAGTGGAAAATTATTCTCATTGGGTGGTTATAACAATTTTTTGTTTTTTAGACTTAGTGTTTGATGAATTCAATTTTAAATTTATTTGAAAATCATTGGGGTGTTATAATTTTCATGGCCATCAGGAACCATTAATCACAATGATTAATAATGTAAAAACTATTTATATAATGTCTAAATATTGACACATTATATTCAATTTATGACACATTATTATTAACATATTATAGTCACAGTAATAATTTATTAAATTCCATTATGATTTTTTGTAAAGAGTTTTTGAATATATAAATCATATCCCCCATCTGTGTCAGACCATTAGTGCAGTTAGGCCAATTTTCATGCACCAAGTAATGATAAAGTCAAATTCATATGTTCCATTTTTAAAATATATTCCCCTTGGTATAAATCATCAAGAGCCACATCCACTTGTATTATCCAGAATGTGATATAATTTCATGGAAACCACTCACATTATCCTTCAGAAAACTCAATGACATTTTCCTATACATTTACACATTATTATATATATCCCTATGGATCAAAATAACTTTTTCTCATCCACATTTTCATAGGATTACTAAAAAATTTATGATAATAATTATAATGATCCACACTTCTCATATATAGATATCAGATATTAATAGATTAATATTTATTTCATAACATAAATATTCATACTATAATTTTTTAGGGCTATTGCCATTGGAAAAATTTTATATATATAAACATATTTTTAAGTGAACAATATCATCTCCCACTCAATTATTCATATGTATTACCCATATTTGGCATATAATAAATAATAAAATTAATCATAAATTTGGGATATAAAAATAATAAAATGTTATATCGGACGTTGAGTAAGTGTAATCAATGAAGATTTCAATGTTCACATAAAAATACTAAATGAGAGCTTGACGATATAATTTTTAAAATATACCCATCATATCGTAGATTATAAAAATAAGTCATGGAATAAATCTTTGTATATCTTAATACATATATAATTTTAGAATCCAATTACATAAGACACAAAATTAATATAATAAGACAAATGATAAGTAAAACATTATCATTTGGCCCCATAAATGTTTCTAGAACATTTAGTTATAAATTCATCACCGAATTTTCCATGATTATAATTGAATGGGTTTTATCTTCATTAACCATGGAAAACAAAATTTATGTTTTATATTATGTTTTTTGATAAAATTTATGAAAATATAACCATGAAAACTATCACGATTATCCTACATTATACTGGAAAATAGTATAAATCTCATGAGAATAAACATTACTTCCAAATGGAATTTATAATGAAGTCACATTTGTGGGAACTATATTGTAAAACAATATTTTATATAGGAGATAGGGAATGGTAAATAATAATGTAATGAAATTACTCAAAAAATGTGGAATATCCCATTACTATTTAAATGATGTCTTATATAGAGCATAGTACATTAAAAACTACGTTTTATTGAGATCTATAGTGGAAGAAACTGTATATGGGAAGTCGTATAGATTTAATACATCATTAAAGAACATTAATGATGTCCTTGATAATATTTACATTTAGAATAATTATGAGAATAAATTTGTAACTAAGGATTATATGGTCAAAGGTATATTTTTATTCAAATACATAAATAGATTTTATTATTTTAGTCACAACAATATGCCAATCATGATCATGGAGAGTACATAAAAATTTTATTTAAGTCAGAATGCTGTTTTTAAAACATGTCATTCGTTAGGTATATGATGAAGTATAAAAAATAGATTAAATATCTATTGGATTAAATATAATTAAATGGGAATATTATTACTAAAATAAACAAAGTAACGAAAAATTCATATAAGTTTTCAACAAATTTACATAGTAGAGAGTGACCAGAACTAATATTGATGTGTTTAAAATTATAAATTGTAAATCCAATCCAACGTAGTCTTAGAGGTTGGTAAATGGAGAGAAATTTGATCTACTTATTTTGTGGTGTTTTTCAAATTTAACAAATAAAATAATGATGAATATTTGGTTAATTCCATGAACGACGATTAAGAATAAATAGAATAAAGCTATACATTAATTATAGTGAATAAGCATAAGTATCACAATGTCCTAGAACAAATGTGACCATTAAAAAAAGTAGTAATATATGAAATGAATGACGATCTAAAAAATCATGGTTGGTATTAATTTTATATTGAAAATTATATGAAATTGGGTTATTGAATCATTTACACCAGGTTAATGAAAAGATACTGTTATATTGTTACAAACATTACTTATTCAATCAATATTATTAACATGTAGGACTGATTTCCTTATATCATTTATAAATGAAACTACAAATTAATAACCCTAAATTATATTGAAAGAGGTATATTTAATGGTTGATGATGAAATGATCAATTTTATTTTGATAAACTCAATATTTAGATTAATTATAACACACCAATACAAATATGATTGGTATGGTAATTTCATGAATAAGAAGTATTTTAGATGAAGTGGAGTCGATGTAAATATTTTTTTGAAATCGAATAAGGAATATATTTTTTTGGCACAATCAAATATGTTGATATGGAATAAATTTTGGATAAATAAAAAATTATATTATCCTATTCCAAATGATAAATTAAATTTTAAAATTAAATATAGTTAAAATCAATTAATTTTATTAACTATGAACAATGTAATGAAATATATGACTCGAAAAAGAAATTTTGTGGGAAATTAATGATATGAAATCATTATTTTTATTATTGGTAAAGTGATATTTATTATAATTATAATATTAAAGTCTCTCTTCTGAATAAATGTAACTGATGAAATAATGGAAAAATTACATTTTAAAATACTTAGTACCATTTATGGACTCTTACTTTGGTACACTTGGAGAAACAACCCATCCTATCATCATCATTCAATTGTTTACTTCATAATAATGAAATCTAGACTATTTATTATAATTTGAAACGCAAATGGAGTCAAAATTTATACATGATTAATAAAAAAATAATACCCATATATTTTGAATAGTAAAATAATAAATCATTAGTTACATAATAGAAAAGAGAAAAACAAATAATAAACCATTTCAACCAAAATATAAATATATAAGAAAACATTGCTGGTAAAGAAATTTGATGTATCATTGATCATTCTAGCCATAAATGATAAAACATTGGAGCTCTTTCAGATCACACATCTTTTAGAGTATCAAAATTTCAATATGATCATAACACATATGTATCACAAGTTCCAAACTATATATTGTTTATTTTATAATCATTTATTAAAAACCCTACAATAAATGCCTAATATATCCACCTTGTTCCTCACACGGGTTTCTATATTTTGATATTTGAATTTAGAAATTACATTTTTTTACCAAACTAAATATGTATAAATGTAAATATAGCAACAAACAATAATAAGTAATGTCATGGATTTTTCCAGGTATTATTTTAATATTATATTAGAACTAATTCGAGATCAGGCTCTAAGACGGTGTGCAGTTCTGAGGGTCGGTGAGCCCGGAGAAAATGTTTGAATTTAATTTTATAATTAAATTACGCGCGCGTGTGGTTTTCCTAAAAAAGTGGAATAACTCACGAATAGGTGCTCAGATAAAAAATCATATGGAACTGTTGCGTTTGGAGCAGCTGGTTTACCCTAGAAGAGACCTAACTTCAACTGGTGTAGGCCGGTGGTGAAAACTGGGTTTTGGACGTAACCGTAATAAAATATTTAATTTAAAATAATTTATTAAATCTGTTGTTGTGGATATCTTTATCCTTTTTATATAAAGGATAGCGCATGGGTCCAGGGTTACCAAACATCATAACCATGAAACCCTTGGCGGCTCTGGAGGCTCTGGAGAAAACCCCCCAACACGGCGACGACGACGCAGCGACCGGATCATTGCCGACGAATGCCGCAGAATCCAGGTACGATGTTTTTTTGTGATTTCGTCCTTTTTTTTATTTCCATGACGAACGCGTACTAATCCACGAACATATTATCCCTCGGATCGATCGTTCATGTGGGGTGGGATTTTGCGGGAATCGTGGGGATTTGATTCTGGAAATTGTTTTGGTTTTGTTCAACCTCTTAATGGTGACAGACCAAGATCAACACGTACATCGATCAAGATTCGTCCCTCTCGATTTTGTTGTGTTCTTCTTCCCCAAATTATCGCATTCTTCACTATTTTTTTCGCGTTCTTCACGGGTTGATGAATGACGGATCGTTTCGCATCAATTCTGCGCAGCAACGATCACAAACTGCAAATCCAACCCCGGAGCGGTGTTACGGAGGTGCGGCAACGATATCGACGGACGATTTGGAGCAGATTGAGAGTTACGAGGATTTGCGAATTTTTCATTGGATGGATTGTTTGAGGTTTATGATCCATTTTAAAGGTCAAAAACACCTTTCGCAGTGTTCGTATGATGACACGAACCAATCCCTAGAGTTTCAGGACCAACGAACGAGAGATCGTGGATCCGGAAGATCGGCCGAAGCGCGAGGAAGAAGACGTCGTTCTGGAAATTTCTGGACTACACGCCGTGTAGTACGGGCTACACAAAATGTGTTCGTCAGTGGACCACATGGTGTGTACTCCGGGAGTACACGGACATGGGTTGGGTAAACGGCCAAGGACACACCGTGTATACCCCTCCCGGGCCAGACTCAGCCAGATACACGAGATACCACGTGTACTGGCACATGGGTAGGCGACACGGACATGGACATAGGCCGTGTACGGGCACATGGCCAGCGTACACGGGGTGATCCCCTGGTGCTCGGACACGGCATGGGTTTATTCTAAACACCATGTAGTTTCTTTCTATCCAACAAGACAAATGACATGGGCTGTTTACACGGGCAGTACCCGAGGTCAAGGAACACGACATGTACTTTTTCTACACGTCGTGTAGTTTGGTTTTACATGGCTTGGACGAATGAAACGGGCCGTTTACACGAGTAGTACCTGGGGTCAAGGAACACGGCGTGTGACCATACTACACTCCGTGTAACCATATCTTCATGGCTTGAGCCACTTTCTTCTGTGACTTGGACTAGTTCTTAGGGTTCGTACCGTTGGTTATCCCATGAACATTCTAGTATCATTTCTTTTACACAAGAGAATGATCCCTTCTGCCAAACATCCTAAATAGAGTTTTTGGAATCCCCTCTATGAGACTTAGATCTGGATCCTTTATTCATTCCTGGAACACTATGTAGAGTATTTGGTATTGACGTGACCAACATTACTCGGGCGCCGATCCTCTGCTTAGCGGATTAGCTCAGACCGAGTTTTCGGAATCACCACATGAATTGGTTGTGATCCTCATATGAGAATCATGTTATCAAGGTACTTGTGGAGTGTGTTATCCTAGAATGAGTAATTTGAATCTATCTCTTTAGAACAAGGAGTGTGTTCTCCCGGTTTCATGCTTAGTGGAATCATAGAGCTTGTTCTTAGTGGTGATTTCACAGAAGTCGATCGTGTATGAGTATATCTGGATATTCTTATTATATGTTCGGTATACATATACTATGTAGAGATGACCGTATCTTTCTTTTTTGTATTCTCCCTTGTTGTATTTACATTGTTGTTTCAGGGTGTCCTACTGGGTATTGTTATACTCTCCCCTGCACGGGCTTTGCCCGCACCTGTCGTGTCTTGTGCAGATGAGGGAGCCTTTGATAGGATTCTAGGTGGACCAGGACCAGACGGTGCTCAGTGTGATCCATAGGTCCGGGGTGTGTTCCTACGACTACAGATTTCAGTCCCAGTACCTTTCCTTACAAGTTGGACTTTGTTATGGACTTTCTTTCTAGTGGGCTTGTACTTTTGGCCCTGGGTTTTAATTTCTTTCACTTTACTTTTATGTCGTACTGTGTTGTTTAGTTTTATTGTATGCATGCATATTTTCAATTTTTTAGTATTTTTTACTTTTTAGATTTGTGGGATTGGAGATGTGTGTGCGTGTGTACAGCTTATAGTCAATGCCTCCCTTGTTAATAGCATGCCTACTCGCTGGAAGTCACCAGCCCCAGGCCTATTGGAGGAGGGCTTGGGGAGTTGCGGTTTAGGCCCCACTGGGATGGGTCGTGACAGATTGTTATCAGAGGTTGTTGGTTCTACATTAGGACCAAGAGTCTATGAGTTGGTTTGGGGCAGCAAAGTTAAGTGTTTCGAGTTCGGCTTTCAGGGAAGGGACCCTAGTGTTGGTGCGGGCAGCCGATGTATCGATACACCAAGACTCTGATAACCTGAATTTTTTAATTTTGAACATGAGAACACTTGTTTTGGGGAGGAAAATAATGGTACATACATCATATTGGAATTGGTTTTGGTTTCCATGTCCTTTTGAGTCAACTCTCTAGATATACTCACTGACTAAGATACATCTTGTTTCTTTAACAGGATGCCTCTACGATGTGCACCCGCTAGGATCTTGCTGCTCGATCACGTAGATGACCCCCTAAGTGATGAAGCCTCGATATGTGGAACAGATCCCCAAGTAGTACCACCAGGAGGTGTGCCAATTATCCCACCACCTGTGGAGTAGTGTTTAGTGCCTGCTGTGCCAGTGGAGGAGGAGCCCAGGCTGAGCATACTCAAAGAGTTTCCGAGACAGACACCCCTCCGGTTTAGAGGCGAGCCTGACCCTCAGGCAGTAGAGGACTGGCTTGAGGCAGTGGCCATAGTCTTCTGTTTGGTCAGGACACCAGTAGACCAGATGGTGATCCTGGTAGCAAGCCTTCTGCAGGGCTCGGCAGGACGATGGTGGGGTTTGGTTATCCAGACCCACGACAAGGTGACAATTGCATGGTCATAGTTTTAGCGTCTCTTCAGAGAGTAGTTTTCACGAGTTACCATAAGAGCAGTACGCATACAGGAGCTTCTTCAGCTCTAGCAGGGAACCATGATGGTGGCTGACTATGCGTCGAGGTTTACCAACCTCTTGCGGTACTCGATGGATATGGTCAGAGATCAGTACATCATAGCTCGGACTTTTGAGTAGGGCTTGTGTAGAGTTATTCGAGCTAGAATCATCCATACGAGAATTTCTACTAACAATGGGGTGCTTGAGGGGGCTCTGGTGGTCGAGAGCTTCTTGGCAGAGCATAGACAGCCGGAAGATGTCAGTAGTGGGTGAGCTGGAGCAGAGACCTCGGCAGCAGGGAGCCGACGTCAGGGACCCATGCATGAGAGTCATTTTTAAAAGAGATCCTTGGATAGGGGATCTGCCGTATAGGGATTTCATGGTGCATCCATCCAGCCTCGAGAGAGGCGATGCTAATTATGTGATTGTAGGGGACATCTTGCTCGGGATTGTCCGACCCGTGGTGCTACTGACCCAGTGTGAGTGGATGGACCACCGAGGTTGAGGCAACATGTGGATCAGACAGATCCGCGGGGCGGCGGATATTGTAGGGGAGATGGGAGAGCAGGTTGAGGTTGTTGACGTTTTGATCTTTCACTACCACTACCCTCTGGAGGTCCACCCCAGGCTCAGGGAGCTAGTGGATAGAGGTAGGGACAGCTGCAGAAGGCAGAGGCTTATGACCCATGTACACCCGGAATGATTAGAGGAACAATCTGTGTCATCTCTACTTTAGCTGCTGTACTGATAGACACAGTTTCTAGTTGTTCATTTTTGGCCGCTTAACTTTTTCGAGACCTTTAGATTCCATTTGAGCCATTGACTCGACCCTTAAGCTTAGAAACATCGACTGTAGATGATTCAAAGATCACACACCCTTTGTAGACAGTGTGACCTGGCCCTTGGAGGCGGGAGTTTCGGTTGTAACCACTTTTTTGGTAGCATTGAGGCCTTACGATGTAATTCTTGGTATGGATTGGCTATCCACAGTTCATTCCCAGATTGACTGTTTTAGACGAAGGGTGCGGTGTGTCCAGAGTTATTGAATGAGGTTCTATTTTGTCAGTGAATTAGAGACCTAGGCAGTGCATGATGGACTCGTGCATAGGAGGGAACAACCGATTTCTCATCAGTTGTCTAGCCTAGCCCTCAGAAAAGCAAATGCAACGAGTTTCCAGTTTCTAGTAGTAGTGGCTGAGTACAAGGACGTATTTCTAAAGGATTTCCCCCAGATACCTCCCCGTCGGGAGATAGATTTCTGTATTGAGTTGCAACCCTGGACGACACCGATATCAGCATCTGCATATCAGATTTCTCATACAGAGCTTCGTGTGCTGAGGGTACAGCTGGATGACCTGCAGAAGAAGGGCTTTGTGAGACCCAGTGTATCACCCTGGGCGGCTCCAGTGCTATTTACCAACAAGGCGGATGGGAGCATGAGTCTATGTGTGGATTACATGAACTTTTATAATGTGACTATGATGAATCATTATCCAATATCGTGGATCGATGACCTCTTAAAACATTTGAGAGGGGAATAATGGTTCTCAAAGGTTGATCTAAGATCAGGCTATCACCAGTTGCGAGTACGGGATGAGGATATACTGAAGACAACTTTTAGATGTCACTATGGTCACTATGAGTACTTGGTGACTCCCTTCGTCTTGAAGAACGTCATGGCAGTGTTCATGGGACTCATGAATCAGATCCTTCAGCCATATCTAGACCGATTTGTAGTCGTATTCATCAATGGTATCCTTGTGTACTCTGCATCATAGGAGAAGCACGCGAGACACCTAAGGATGGTTATGGGAACACTCCGAGAGCACCAGTTGTGTTGGAAACTCTCTATGTGTCAGTTCTGGTAATAGGAGGTCAACTTTCAGGGATATGTTATCTCGGAAGATGGTGTAGCAGTGGACCCATCCACGGTTGAGGCAGTGCTATCATGGGAGCCACCCCGGAGCGTGATGGAGGTGCGGAGTTTCCGTTGGTTGGCAGACTACTATCGAAGATTCATCCTTGATTTCTCCAGGATTGCAGCACCCATGACAGCATTGAACAGAAAGGGTAAGCCTTTCGTACAGACTGAGAGATTCCAACAGGCTTCCCAGCAGTTGAGACAGAGTCTGACGAGCGCCCTGATCATGAGATTACCAGAGTAGGTTGTCGAGTACGTACTATTCTGTAAAGTATCAGGAACTGGTCTTGGTTGTTTTCTGATGTAGAGACAAGAAGTGATAGCCTATGGCTCACGTCATTTGAGGCCCCACGATAAGAACTACGCTACCCATGATTTTGAGTTGGCAGTGATAGTCTTTTCATTAAAGATGTGGCGGAACTACCGGATGGGTGAGCGGTTTACCGTCTACTCGGATCAAAAGAGTCTCAGATATATATTTTCACAGAAGTATCTAAATTTGAGACAGAGGTGATGACTTGAGATCCTCCAGGATTATGGCTTTGATATTTTTTATACTCCTAGGAAGGGGAATGTAGTGGATGATGCTCTCAGTTGGAAATCTAGTTCGCAGTTGGTGGATGAGGCACCGAGGAAGTTGGCCTCCTTACAGTTATCCTTCGTGGATGGAGATGGGGAAGCTGACCGTCAGTCGATGGTTCTTACCCCTCCACTCCTACAACGAATCAGGGAAGCACAACACGAGGATGCTAATTGCAAGACTCTATGTGATCATATATCCAAAAGAGATGGTGCTGATGGATATTCATAATGTGAGGTCCACTTTGTTCTTTTTAGAGGGTGCACGGCAGTACCAGTGACGTTGCGGGAGGAGGTTCTGAGGGAGTTCCATACATCCACATTTGCGGTGCATCCATGAGTCGCAAGGATGTATCAGGACCTCTGATGTCTGTTTTGGTGTCCAGGAATGAATAAGGGAGTGGGAGAGTTTGTCTCTCGATGTCTTACTTATCAGCAAGTAAAGCCTGAGCACCATGTGACAGCAGGTTTGACTCAGCCCCTTGAGGTGCCAGAATGGAAGTGGGACGGGATATCCATGGACATTGTGATGGGTTTACCACGTACGTCCAGGGGACACGATGGAATCTAGGTGATCGTTGATCGACTCATCAAGGAAACCTATTTCCTAGCCATACGGGAGAAGAGTTCAGTAGAGAGATTGGGGAGAATCTATGTGTAGGAGATAGTTCAAATTCATGGAGTGGCATCCACGATCATTTCAGATCGTGATTCTCATTTCACATCCCAGTTGTGGAAGGGATTGCAGAAGATTTTGATACTCAGTTACGCTTGAGTACAGCATTTCCTCCCCAGGCTGATGGTCAGATAGAGCGGACCATCCTGGTCCTGGAGGATATGATTCGAGCTTGCATTCTTGACTTCGGTTGAAGCTTGGAGGATCACATAACACTGATGGAATTTTCATTCAACAATAGTTATCATTCCACTATTGGTATGGCATCATTCATGGCTCTGTACGGGCGACATTGCAGGTCACCACTTTGCTGGAATGACCCAGTACACTCAGCACTCACGGGCCCAAAGATGATGAGAGCTACCACAGAAAAGGTTCTTGTCATATATGAATGGATAAAGACTACACAAAATTGGCAAAATTCTTATGCCGACTGGAGGTGGAGGCCCTTGGAGTTCATGGAGGGAGACCATATGTTCTTTTGGGTCACACCTCGACGGGGATTGCAATGATTTTCCCGAGGCGGCAAGCTATCTCCGAGGTTCGTTGGCCCTTTTAATATTCTGTGTAGAGTTTGCGAGGTGGCGTATCTCTTGGATCTACCTCCTCAGATGGATCGGGTACACAATGTCTTCCATGTTTTGCAACTACGGAGGTACGTGCATGATCCATCGCACGTTATCGACTGGGGTGATCTGGACATCGACGATGGGACGACCTTTTCCGATTACCCAGTATAGATCGAGGATCGACAGGATTAGATCCTTTGTGGATGATCTATTACTATGACAACCCTGCTTTTTAATACAATCTTAAACATGATTTATTACATAAAACTTCAGTTGATAAAACAACGAAGATCGAGAGGTTAAGTGTCTTTAGGGATTAGGATCATTACATAAAAACATAAAACATGAAATACAACATCTTTATTGAAAACATCCTTTACATGACCACTATACTCCCTCATACTTAGCATTAGATGGGATAACCTGAGGACATGTATAAGAAAAGGGTGAGCTATAAATCCCAGTAAGGGAGTACACATGTAATAACATGAAGAGTACAATACATGTTAGACAATAAGCATATCAATAGAGAAAAAGAGAAACATGAACATAGAGGCATGATAAAGCATGATAATCATAACATGGAAATGTGGCAACAACACTAAACATGGAATTAACATGAGCCAAGGCTCATTGCACATGGAGCATGAGTAAGTCCTCATTTCACATAAATCACGAGTAAACCCTCGTTGCACTTGAGTTAGAATGAGTCAATGCTCATTGCACATGACGTATCATGATACTACACTTTACCCAATTCATTGGAGCGCTATAAGGGCACACCCTTCTTAAACATTTCATTTCATGCATAAGTGTGCACATGGATCATAAAACATGGATTCATAAAACATAATCATTTATTACACGATAAAGGAATGTGGAATTCATACATTAAACTTTGTAATCAATATGTAAAGTTACAGAAAGGTGAATAACCTTGATGGATAAATGGGCATGGTATCCACTACACATTGGCATTGGCTTAGAAAATCGGTGCGATTTCGGTAGCGTAACGACGTGACATTAGAATTCATAAAAATGGTTGATGAGAGAGAAAGGGGTTCCTAATAATATTTACATTTAATGGATAGTAAGGAGGTCATATAGATACATGTCCCAAATTTTTTTATAGAATTTAGATTCATGATACAAAATTATTGCTTGAATGTAAAAGAAGAGTGAGAAGTTCCTTTCGGAATGTCGGCATAGTAATGGGTGTACATGGGAGGAATTTAATGAGAGAGAAAGGGATCTCCCATCATTCAAACAATAAGAGGGAAGTATGGTAAAGGTTAGAAACCATACCCCAACATTCATAATTGAAATTAAAATGGAAATACAACATAAATATAATTGACAAAAATGAGAACGGAAGAAAAAACCCTTACTTGGAAGTGTGCGTCAAAAGGCTAGAGAGAGGCTTGTGATAGGATTAATTGGAACTTGGGGAGCCTTGGGAAAATTCTAGAGAGAGTTTGGAAGAGATTGTACGAACACCAAAGGCTTTGTGTGATGAGGAAGTGGGAGCTTGGGTAGGTATATATAGGAAAGGTTAGGAAATTCTTTATTATTTAGGTTTCGGTCCCCTTACATTAAAATAATCCAAACCACAAACCATCTCATGTGTTTGGATAGTCCCCTTGGATTGACCATCAGTTTGAGGATGATAGGCCGTACTGAAGTTCAATTCAGTATTCAGATCATGTTGAAGGCTCTTCCAAAACATAGAGGTGAATCTTGGATCTCGGTCAGACACAATAGATAGTGGTACTCCATGCAACCATACCACTTCCCTGATATATATTCATGCCCGTTGATCCAAAGATAAATCATCCCGAATAGTAATGAAGTTTTAAGTCTTTGTAAGATTATCCACAACAACCTAAGTCGCTTCTTTGTGCTCCCTAGGTGAATATAGAAATTTGAACTATGAGCATCATCTAAAAGTTCCTTCTTCAGCTTCGGACATGATGGAACACATAGTCTTTTCCCAAACTGCACAATTCCTTCTTCATTAACATTAAACTCTGAGGATTTCTCTTTTTTGATAGCTTCCACTTTTTCCTGAATTCCCACATCATCCTTTCAAGCATCCTTTAACATTTCCAAAATAGATGTTTGAGCAATCATTTGTGAATGGATTGATGATTTTCCCTTCTTTATGACTCCCACGTCTATCTTCATCAAGTCTAAGAAGATTGGATCCTTCTCAATTCACATCATTGATATAATTGCTGGGTCCTTTCTACTTAGGGCTTCTGCCACCTTGTTCGATTTCCTAGGGTGGTAATTGATTGAACATTCATAATAATTGATGAGATATATCCATCTTCTCTGGCTCATATTAAGCACTTTCTATGTGAATATATATTTAAGACTCTTGTGGTTAGTATATATCTTAAATTTATCGCCATAGAGAAAATGCCGCTAGATTTTCAAGGAAAAGATCACCGCCGCCGACTCGAGATCATGCGTTGGATAGTTTTTCTAATGTATAATCAACTACCTTGAGTCATAGGATGTCACTTTATCATTCTTCATCAGCACACAGCCTAAGCCCTTCTTTGAAGAATCACTGAATTCCTCAAAAAGTTCCCCACTTGTGGGTAACGTGATCATGGGTACAGTGATAACCCTCCTTTTCAACTCCTTGAAGTTTTCTTCGCATTCATCACTCCATGAAAACATTACTCCCTTTCGAGTTAGCTTGGTTAGAGGGTTGGACAATCGTGAGAAATTTATCACAAATCATCGATAATATCCAGATAACCCCAAGAAGCTACGGATATAAGTTACCAATGTTGGCCTCGGCCATCCATCAATTGTATCTATTTTGGAGGGTTCCACTATTATCCCTTTGATTGTGATGATATGGACCAAGAATGAGACATCCTTCAACCAGAACTCACACTTTTTGTACTTCGCATAGAGCTTCTCCTTGCACAAAGTCTCCAGTACAATTCATAAATTCTCCTCATGATCCTCCTTGGATTTGGAGTATTTTAGAATATCATCTATAAAGACTACCACAAATTTGTCGAGGTAATATCTAAAGACTCTATTCACCAATTTCATGAATATTTCTGGAGAATTGGGGAGTCCGAATGACATTTCTATGATTTCCTAGTGCCCGTATCTTGTACGAAAAGAAGTATTGGGGATATCTTCCTTCTTCACCCTTACATCATAATATCCCGACCGCAAGTCCACCTTGGAGAATTATTGTGCTCCACAAAGCTGATCAAACAAGTAATCAATTATTGGCAGAGGATACTTTTTCTTTAACGTGATTTTTTTATTTTCATGATAATCGATGCAAAGCCACATTGACCCATCCTTCTTCTTGACGAAGAGGACTAGTGCACCCCCTGGTAAAGCACATGGGCGTATAAACCCTTTATCCAGATTCTACTGTAGTTGTTTCTTCATCTCTTAAACCTCAACAACAACCATTCTATATGGAGTCTTGGATATTGGTAGCGCCCCATGTATAAGTTCAATTGAGAACTCAACATCTCTTCTAGGAGGAATACCAGGATGTTACTCGGGAAACACTTCCGCGAATTCCCTCACAATAGGCATTTTTTCAAGGATGTTTTCTTCCGTGGACTCAATCATCTGAGCCAGATATGTGTGCTCATAGGGCAGTAATATCCATGCTTGAGATGATGGAGCTAAATGAGATTCATCTTTCTCCTAACACTTGTAATGAATCGGGGGTTGATTCTCCATATGGAGTGTGATTTCCCTCTCCTAACAATTTATGTTGGATCTATATAAGGAAAGCCAATCCATGCCAAGAATTGCATCAAATTACACTATAGGGAGTATGACAAGTTTCACCGGGGAATTCAATCCACAGACTATAACATGGGAGGACATATATTCAGGGGATTCAATGATTGCATCATTTTTCGTACTCACCGACATTTTACATCCATGATTTGTTGTGGTGCTGGGATTGTTCTACTAAACATTCGAGATATAAAAGAATGTGTGAACATGAATAAAAAAGTGAATTCTCTATTATTGAATGAATAACTAACGTACTTATCACCACTTCTTTGTGGAGGTTCACTTTGGAAAAAGTGATGGAAAAAGATCTTCGTTGCTGCCTTGGATGTTTTTGGTTGTCTCTGAAAACAATTGGATTAGGGAACTGATTTTCAAAATGACCCGGTTCTTTGCATTTGTAGCATTGAACAACACACATAGGTTCTAAAGGAGGGTTCCTCTCCTCTGACGTAGCCGGGGGTCTTTTATGCCAATATTTAACTACAAGGTGCCCTTCTCATTGACACCAGAAGCATTATCTCGTCCCCTTAAGGAAATTTCTAGGGTGCTTCTTTCCAAACTTTTGGAAAGTGGGGTGCTGGATCTTTTTAGCACCATTGGATTTATCCATCGGACCGCCAGCATTGAAGTCCACCTTACGCTTATTGTACCCATGATTCCCCTATGATTCCCCGATCTCCATTTCGACCTTGAGGGCACATCAGACAATTTCCTCACAGCTGTCGAAGTCACAGATCGATAATGCTTTCCCTAGGCTAGGATTCAGACCACCAAAGAAGCGGTCAACCTTGTATTTTGGGGTAACGAAAAAGCCGAAATCGTATCGTGCAAGCCTTGTCAAGTTTTCCTCGTACGATCTAACATATTCTTCATCTTTTTTCTTGAGGGAAAGGAAGTGCCTTTCCATCTTAATCCGAATGGTGAACGGAAAATATTTATCGAAAAACATCTTCCAGAAATCCTTCCATTCCAATGCATCGATCTCCTCATCAAGCTTCGTATTTTTGATCAACATCCACCATTGATCAGATTCACACATTATACGATAATCCATTAGGATAACCCTCTCTTTTTCGGAACATTTAAGGATGGGGATGATCTTTTCAATGGAGTTGATACATTGTTCAGCGATCGTGGGATCAGACGATCCACTAAAGGTTGGAGGCCTTTGTCTCATGATGCTTTCAACAGAGAATTGTTCCTTCATAGAAGGGGTTTGGACGTTCCTCTTAACCTGTGTTTCTATAAAAAACATGATTTATCTAAGAGATAATCGTGACAAAGTTCATGATTCCCTTTCCGGTTGGATTGGGCATTTCATTAGTACAGTCATCACACTGATCATCACAACGGTTGTTAGCCTAAGTCCTCATATTACAAGCCATTGGCTGGAATAAAAGGAATGATAGGGGTAACACATAAAGGGTAATCCAAAGACAAAAGTTGATGACTTATAAATAAAATTTTATTTTATTAATCATGAGTCTATAGGCTTCAATATAGGCTTTTCACGATCTACTTTCTAACATATATTTTTTGGGAATTTTTTTAATTCCCTTAATAAGGGTTCATTCTAAGATTGTGAATTTACCAAATCATAACCCACAGGAGTGTCATAACCAAGATTTATGTAAGGCCTGTTGTTGCACACCATTTCCCATTCGAGTCTAGCTCAAAGCGGAGTTTTCGGATTTTATCGCTAGGATACATCTGTACCAGAGCCACCTCTACCTGATCGTATCTAGACATGGATGTATTTGCTTGATTACCCACTTACTAAATACTCACCAAAACATAGGGACGTATTTATATTACATAGTCTTGTATCTAAGGCTTTTCTAGGGTTTTATAATCCCAATCCCAAAAATAACTAAATCTATCCTCTGATACCAACATTGACAACCCTGCTTTTTAATACAAACTTAAACATGATTTATTACATAAAACATCACTTGATACAACAACGAAGATCGAGTGGTTTAGTGTCATTGGGGCTTATGATCATTACATGAAAACAAAAAACATGAAATAAAACATCTTTATTGAAAACATCCTTTACATGACCACTACATTCCCTCGTACTTAGAATTGCATGGGATAACCTGAGGACATGCATAAGAAAAGGGTGAGCTATAAAGCCCAGTAAGGGAGTACACATGGAATAACATGAGGAGTAAAATAAATGTTAGAATATAATCCTAACAATATATCATAAGAGAAACATTAACATAAAGTCGTGATAAAGCATGATAATCATTACATGGAAATGTGTCAACAACACTTAACATGGAATTAGCATGATCCAAGGCTTATTGCACATGGAGCATGAGTAAATCCTCATTGCACATAAAGCACGAGTAAACCCTAGTTTCACTTGAATTATCATGAGTCAACACTCATTGCACATGACTTATCATGATTCTATACTTTACCCAATGCATTGATGTGCTATAAGGGCGCCCCCTTCTTAAAAATTTAATTTCATGCATAAGTGTGCCACATGGATCATAAAACATAGATTCATAAAACAGAATCATTTATTCCATGATAAAGGAATGTGGAATTAATACATGAAACTTGATAATCAATATGTAAAGATTCATAAATATGAATACCCATGATGGAGAAATGGGCATGGTATCCACTACACAATGGCATTGGCTTAGAAAATCAGTGCGATTTCGGCAGCGTAACGGCGTGACATAAGAATTCATAAAAATGGTTTTTGAGAAAGAAAGGGGTTCCTAGTCATATTTAAATGTAATGGAATGTAATGAGGTTATATATATACATGTCCCAAAAATGGTAATATAATTTAGATTCATGATACAAAATTATTTCTTGAATGTAAAAGAAGAGAGAGAAGTTCCTTTCGGAATTTTGGCATAGTAACGGGTGTACATGGGAGGCATTTAATGAGAGAGAAAATTATCACCCATAATTAAAACAATAAGAGGTCAGTATTCGGGATGGGAGAAACCATACCCCAACGTTCATAATTTAAATTTAAAGGGCAATACAACTTAATGAAAATTGACAAAAATGAGAAAGGAAGAAAAAACCCTTACTTGGAAGTGTGCTTCAAAAGGATAGAGAGAGGCTTGTGAGAGGCTTCTTGGGAGCATGGGGAACCTTGGGAAGATTCTATAAAGAGTTGGGCAGAGGTTGTATGAACTCCAAAGGTTTTTAGGGAGGAGGAAGTTGTAGATTGGGCGGGTTTATATAGGAAAGGTGAGGGAATTCATTATTATTTAGGTTTGGGTCCCCTTACAATAAATTAATCCAAACCACAAACCATCCCATGGGTTTTTCCCATGGTTTTTGGAAAATGTAAGAGGAAAACAATATTATATATGGACAATGTCCTAAATTCTTAATACATTAGGGTTTCTTATGTGGAGGTGAGTCACACTCCCATGTAAATTAATTTAAAAAGGCAAGGTGTTGAATAAGTCTTGGGGGGTACATTAATGCATTGAAAAGTTAGTCAAGAAAACCCAAAATCACATTATTTTAATGGTAAAACATATATTGGCCGAACATAAAGATTATAGTATTATATTACATCACTATTGGGTCATTATGATGTCATAAAACACAATATATATATAAACGGTATTTAATTTTTACCCAAAATTCTGACTGTCTTAGAAAATTATGAAAAGATCAACGATGGATAATTTGGACCTCCTGATTACAGAAATAAAATTTATTTTATCTAAATAATTTTTTATATAAGTTAATTGTCCCTTTTAAACTAAAAACCGACATCTATAAAAAATTCACGGGTTTTGACAGAAATGGAATTCAAACCTTAATAAAAATTATAATTGCATTCATAAAATTATAAGATAATTTATATATAATAAAAATTAATTTAATAATAATATTATTATTTTGTTAAAATATTATTTAATTCAAAAATCCATTAATTTAATAAAATATAATTCTTAATTAAATAATATCTAAAAAAACTATTTGTACTTTAAAAACTATATACAAAGTATCAATAATGGCTTGAAATTATATTAATTATTACATACAAAAATAATGTACATGAACATAGTACTAGTGATTCGTTACATAACCCCTTAAAACAGCCTCATAAGACCTAAGGGTATGGTGTGCGATGGTGATAGACTCATGGGGTGGCTCAGCTAACATTTCTCAAGTGGTAATCTCAATCAACTTCCATTTATCTCATTGGCGGTTCCGTTAGAGTTTGACATGATGAAGCTCATCTTGGGCTTGGTCAAGGGTGAAGCACAAAGACGACATCTCTTTTCCGAGATCCGACAAATGGGATTCGTATGGGGAAATTCTACTGGATGAGGCAATCGCTTCCTTTTTATGAGAAAATTGGATTTGTTAAAGTCTTATATTTATACTAATCATGTGATCACTGTTCAACGACTATATTAGCAACGGTCAAGATTCTTAACATAAAACCAAGGAAGTTGACATTTTATATTAAAATAAAGATACACTTAACTAGATCAAGATGGATTTCTATTAATGAAACATTGGGTTATTACAATTACCTTGGTGCATGTTCGGTGGCAGCACGAGAATCTCTAGGAGAGAAAATGGGAGTGAGAGGCTCAGATCCGCGTGCAGTACCCACATATTATTGAGAAGCCTTTGTTTTAATATTCGGGGATGTAAAATCCCTATGGTGGGTGTTATGTAATGTCCCACATTTTTCCTTGTATTATTTTAATATTATATGTAAATTAATTGTATACCAGGCTCTGAGACGGCGTGCAGTTCTGAGACCCGGTGAGCACGGAGAAAATGTTTGAATTTAATTTAATAATTAAATTACGTGTGCGGTCAGTTTTCCCAAAAAAGTGTAATAACTCCCAAAAAGGTGCTCGGATCAAACATCTGATGGCACTGTTACATTCAGAGCATCAGGTTTACCCTAAAAGAGACCAAACATCAACTGGTGGAGGTCGGTGGCGAAAACTAGGTTTTGGAAGTAACCATAATAAAATATTTAATTTAAAATATTTTATTAAATCTGTTGCAGTATATATCTTTATCCTTTTTTAAATAAAGGCTAGCGTAGGGGTCCAGGGATACAAAACTTCATAACACTAAAACCCTTGGTGGCTCTAGAGTCTATAGAGAAAACCTCCCAATGCGGCGACGACGACGCAGAGACCGGATCATCACTGACGAACGCCACAAAATCAAGGTAGGATTTTTGTTTGTGATTTCTTCCCCGTTTTTTATTTCCACGATGAACGCGGACTAATCCATGAACAGATTATCCCCCATATCGATCGTTCCTGTGGGATGAGATTTTGTGGGAATCATGGGAATTTGATTCAGGAAATTGATTTGGTTTCGTTCAACCTCCTAATGGTGACAGACCAATATCGACAAGAAAATCGATCAAGGTTTGTCCCTCTCGATATTTTTGTGTTATTCTTCCCCAAATTATTGCGTTGTTCACTACGTTCTTCGCGTTCATCATGGGGTGATGAACGACGGATCATTGCACATCTATTCTGCGATGCAACGATCCCAAACTGCAGATCCAACCCCAGAGCGGTGTCACGGAGGGGCGGCGGCGATATCAACGGACGATTCAGAGCGGATTGAGAGTTAAGAGGTTTCATGCGTTTTTCATCAGATGGATCGTTCGAGGATTAAGATCCATTTTAAAGGCATAAAACACCTATCACGGTGTTCTTATGACGAACCAAACTAATCCCTGGAGTATCGGGACGAATGGACGATAGATCGTGGATCCGGAAGATCAGCCGAAGCACGAGGAAGAAGACAACGTTCTAGAAATTTACCGACTACACTCCATTTAGTATGGGATACACGGCGTGTGTTCACCGGAGGACCACCTGGCATGTACTACGGGAGTACATAGACACGGGCTGGGTACATGTCCAAGGACACGCCATGTATACCCCTCCCCAGCCAGACCCGGCTAGATACACGGGATACCCCATGTACTGGCACATGGGCAGGCGACATAGACACAGACATAGGCCATGTACGGGCACATGGCCTGTGTACACAGGGTGAGCCCATGGTGCTCGGACATAGCGTGTGTTTATTAGAGACGCCGTGTAGTTTCATTCTATCCGACAAGCCAAAATACATGGGTCGTTTACACGGGCAGTACTCGAGGTCAAGGAACACGGCGTGTACTTTTTCTAAACTCCGTTTAGATTGGTTTTACACGACATGGATGAATGACACTGGCCGTTTACACAGGAAGTACCCGGGGTCAAGGAACACGGCGTGTAACCATACTACATGATGTGTAACCTTTTCTTCATGTCTTGAGCCACTTGTCTTCTGTGACATGGACTAGTTCTTAGGCTTCATACCCTTGGTTATCCATTAAAGGTTCTGGTATCATTTCTTTTACACATGATTATGATCCCTTCAGCCAAACTTCCTCAATAGAGTTATTGGAATCCCCTCTATGAGGTGTATATACGGGTCCTCTATTCATTCCTGGAACCCTAGATAGAGTTTCTGATATCGACACGACCAACTTTATTCGGGCGTCGATCCTCTACTTAGCAGATTAGCTCAGACTGATTTGTCGGAATCACCCCATGACTTGGTTGTGATCCTCATCTGAGCATCATGTTCTCAGGGAACTTGTCGAGTGTGTTCTCCTAGAAAGAGTACTTTGAATCTCTCTCTTCAGACCTAGGAGTGTGTTCTAACAGTTGCATTCTTAGTGGAATATTTGAGCTGGTTCTTAGTGGTGCTTTCGCGGTAGTCGATCATGTATGAGTATATATTGATATTCTTGTTATATGTTCGGAAGACATATAACGTTTATAGATGACTGTATCATTCTTTGTGGTATTTTCCCTTGTTATAATTCCTTTGTGGATTCTGGGTGTCCTATTGGGTATTGTTATACTCACCCCTGCACAGGCTTTGCCCACACATGTCGTGTCTTGTGTAGACGAGCAATCCTTTGACATGATTCTAGGTGGACCAGGACCAGACGATGGTCAGTGAGATCAGGTGTGCCGAGGTGTGTTCCTACGGCTACAAATTGTAGTCCCAGTACCTTACCTTACGGGTTGGACATTGTTACAGACTTTTTTTTTCTGGTGGGCTTGTACTTTTGGGGCAGGGATTTAATTTCTTTCACTTTACTTTCCTGTCATACTCTATGGTTGGGTTTTAGTGTATTCATGCATCATTTCCATTTTTTAGTAGTTTTTACTTTTCATATTTGTGGGCTCGGAGATGTGTGTGCATGTGTACAGGTTATAGACAATGCCTCCCTTGTTAGTAGCATGCCTACCCGGTGCTAGTCACCAGCCCCTGGCCTATTGGAGGTGGGATTGTGGAGTTGCGGATCTGGCCCCATTGGGACGAGTTGTGACATAATATAAAAGTTATTTAATTGTTTTAAAAATTTTAATTTTTAAAAATATAAAAAAACATAAGATATTGTAAATATTTGTCCCATGTAAAAATAATTTTATTTTTTTGTAAACATAAATTAATATCTAAATTTTCTTGGGAATAATCTATCATAATGATATTTTACATTTTCTGATTTCCATGTAATCTTATTTCATGTTTTCATATATTAGGAAAAGAATAAATCACATTAGTGTATACATTATACTTAACAATATATAAAGAATGACTGATTGAAAATAAAACATAAAATTACATAAATTATTGAAATTATGATAAACTATAAATATCCAAGAATGTAAATTCTATTTAATATACACTTTTCTGGTAATTTAATATTCAAAAAAATCATTAAAAAAATATTCCCCAACCAGTCAATCAAGACAGTTTCGATCTAACATTTTATAAAATTGTAACTTAATTGACTAATGATTTTTCGAAATTTATATAATTTATCTAAAACATAAAATAATAACAGTATAAAAACCCCTTATTCAATATAAATAATTATATTTAAAATTTTCCAAATTTAAAAAATTAATATCCAAAATTTTCAAAAATCCCATTTCAATTTCTATATAACATATTAAAAGGATAAGTTATGTAATCTTTTTATACTATACCAATTAAACAATAATCAGGTGAATGAAATAAAAATGAGTAAGTAATGATAAATACATTATATTATTGTAAAATTATAAATATAGGAATTAAAATATATAAAAAAATTGAGAACAACAAAAACTTTAATTATAAATGCATTCAACTAGTAATTGTATTAAAACATTATTTTAAGATTACACAAGAAGTTGAAAACTAAAAAATTGCGATGAACGTTTTACCTTTTTTACTGATTTGTTCATGAAAATAGATTCTCCATAGAATAATATATATAAAAATAAATAGTAATAAAAACAAAAAATTAAAATAAATACTCTATAATTATGTAACATGTATTATTTTTATAAATAATATGGTTTCATTTTGAGACTACGAACTAATACAATGCATGATTCAATGACCTGATTTTAGAGGAATTTTTTATTTATCTCTTAGTAGCAGACACGTGAAATTTTTTCAGAAAAAGGAAAATAAAACATAAATTGGTGTCTGTATAATATATTTGAGGGAACTGTTTATCCCATAATGATTTAGTACCATAGGTGCAGCTTAACATTGGCCGAAATGAGTATTTTTTAGAAAAACTCTATACATAAGTAATCGTAATTAAATAATTTAATTAAAAAATATATTTTCACACAATGGCATTTCATTTTATTAACCCGTTGTCATGAATTCTAGGTTATCAGCATAACCCTATAATTCCTATAATCCAAGGAGAAATAAATCACTCGACCATGTGGAGATGGATCATGGATCGATGATTAATGTGAAACCAATTTGATGGAGCCTCGCAAATGATGACATCATTATGATAATCTTTTTTTAGCAACAAGACTAAATTTAGCTACGGTGTTGTTTTATTGTGGTTTCCATTTTCACGGTTTCATTGATGAATTTGGGTCAATCCATGAACTCATTGGTCATCAGTTTGATCATTTTTGGATGGTTGATAACTGTGGTGATTATATCATGATTTGTATAATCTTCATTGTTATAGTGGGAACAAATTGTGTCTGATAAGAAAAAAAGGAAAAGGATCATTCATCAATGTGTTCATTATGCTTTCCATTCCATAATTCTTCATGTTAATCATCATAGAACCCTCGTGGACATTGATAGAATTCTCGGTGTGGCTTCGAATGCGACTAGACATTTGGATTGGAAGAAATCTGACAATGAAGTCCAGTTCTTGGTAGATCGAAACTCGAGGAGTGTGGAATTGAGAATGTTTTGAATTTTAGGCAATTAGGGTGGTACATTGATCCCCATATGGGACCATGGGCTTGGTGGTCTCGATTAGAAATATGAGGCTGTAAGAGGTGGTGATTAGGAAGGAGACGACTAGAGTTTATGGTGACATTAGCGGCGTGCTGTTAGGCGAGAGGACACATGGGAGCCAGGGGAGCTGGTAGGAGAAGACCATGGAGATGCACCTGGGAGATACATCCAAAGGCCATTTTAAGTGGCCTAGTTAATCCACACATGAGCAGGATGGTCTAGGTTAGACGATTCAGGCCAAGAAAGACAGGCACTGTTGAATCCTATCAGGTTGCCCTGCACTAGTGGGCGATACCGCACAAATAGGAAGGGCCTAACCGACCTTGGTCAGACTCGAGGGTGACCGGGCTGGAGACTAGTGTTGATTGACCCTCTCCTTCAATCGTGAGTCGCAACAAATTTAGCAGCCACATTGTCATGATATTTGTGGAAAACTTTGGCCATCAACCGTGATATCCCAAGGCGGTTGGTCTAGGCAGTTGACCAAAGTAGGCAGTCCCCCAGACTTGTGACCCCCTTTTGAAACATTAATCTTCTATAACAGTCAAATGGAAATATTGTTTGATGATCCATATATGGAATTAAAACCATGATGTTCATATGGTAAATTTTGGATAATGTTTTTAGTTTTTAGTTCGTATCAATATAGGGGGAGATCACTCCCTTTGTCTATTCCTTAAGGGTTCAATACATCATTACATCGACATTACTGTATTTTAGACCACTCTAGAGGTTTATTCCCATATAGAGTTATGGCATTCCTCACTATGGAATGATTAGGACTCTCTATCAACCATAGATGATTTTCCAAGAATCAACATAACCTCTGAGAGTGGGGAATTTTTCCTTCTTCTAGGGGGCACATCAATAAGGTTAGTGGTATTATGTATGTTGTGTATGTAATATCCCTTATATTACATTTAACATTACTAGGATTTGTGATATTACCCATGTTGATTGTGTTGGATCCTTTATGTTGATAACTAATCAATATAGATTTAGTGGTAATCACTAGTGCATTTGAGTAGGAACCCTTCTAAGTATATCAAAGTCTTCATTGACTAATATGTTATTATTTGAGGCTAGGCCCAAATTATCTAGATATCTTTGTGAGATTCTATGATTATATCATGGATCAAGGAGTGATTTCTCTTAGAAAAATCAAGCCTCCAACAGAATCATGTGGTTAGATGTGGGTTAAGACCGCCTAATATATTGGATTTTCTCATGAGTATATCTTGATATTTTTATTTTTATATGTTGTGTTGGTATAAAACTACGTGGAGTTGAATATTATTTCTATTGGGGTACATCCCCCACTCTTCTGAATGTTTTCTTTGTACCTCTTTTCATATTGGATTGACTTTGGTTAGAAATAAATTGTAGTTGGATTGTATTTCCCTTGTTTACATTCCAGTACTTTAACGTTTGTAGTTTGGTTGAGGGATATTGTGGTTCCATGCATTGTATACAGAGTGGTTTTATATTTCAGTATTTGTGTCATGAATATGTGTTCGTGCATAATGGAAACATATACTAGTTCCACACATTTTTGGAATATACATAATCTGTACTAGACACCATCCCATTTCCTATTAGAGGAGATATTTGAGAAGTCATTGAACCTACCCCTCTGGGATGGGTCATGAAAAAGTGTTATCTGATGGGGTGAGTTGTACTTTAGGATAGGGAGTCTGTGAGGATGGAATGGGGAAATAGTTTTATGTGTTTCATGATCATCGTTTTAGCCAAGTACATTATTGTTGGTGTGGAGGTTAATGTATTTATACATTGTGACTTCGGTTTCCTGCTTTCCACCATAGTACATGAAAAAAATTTATTGCCATTAGAAAACATTGTACCTGTATCATATAGGAATGGTAGTGTTTTCTATTTCCTTCTTGAGACATAACTCTATATAAACTCAATTGATCATGGAATATATTTCCTTATTACATGATTCCACTATGATATCATGAGGATGAACTACCTATTGATGTGGCATCAGTACAGGGGAATGTACCAAAAACATCACCTGCATGTGGTTTACCATCTATACCACTACCTGATGAGCCACACATACTACCGGAACTATCAGTTGAGGATACACTCAGGAAAAGTGAATTTCATGAGTTTTAAAGGCATATTATTCTAGAGTTTCAAGATAATCTATACCCCCCGAGTTGGATGAGGATTTTCATGAGGCTGTAAACCTTTTTTATTCCATGTGTGGTGGCATTCCAACCATATTGAATTCCTCATAGTGAGTCTTCATCGGGTCTCTATGGAGAGGTGGTGGATCATGGTGACATAGTCTCACAATGATAAATCTCTATATTATATATTTATTTGTCATATCTTCAAAGAGTATTTATATCCATAATCATTACGATCAACACAAATACACTAGCTTATAAATCTATATCATTATAGTATTGTCATTTTTTCGTATTCAGCGAGCTCCGCTGATCATTCATGCAACTCCATGGACATGAAATGAGACCATTTATTCATGTCTCAGACCTTTGATCATGGGTTACACTATGGCATCATCGAATAAGTGGTATATCACATCATTCTACATACAATGGGATACTTTATTTGGCCCAACTAGTGTAGGGTTTTCAAGTGGAGTGGACACTAGTACTGGGAGCATTTAGTGGGTAGTGTGTCACTTTGACCTTGGATATAAGTAGTAGAAAACATTCATAGGGACCCATGTGGGTTAGGAACATTAGTAGATGACCCAGGGACTCAGCATCAATGGTGTAGGGCTCCCAGGGTGGCTCAAACAAGCCAAGGGGTAGATGGTGATTCACATGTGGTGGTCATAGACATTTGGAAAAATATTTCTTAACTCGTTGTATAACTAATTGGTGGATAGTTAAGGTACCACTAAAGAAGTGGCATGTATAAGAGTAGGGTGGTCCGATGGGTATAAAATGTGTTAATTGAGATGGCAGGGTAGAAGGATATGTACAGAGGTTCGACCCATTAAAACCACGACCCTCGGGTGGTCCACGCTTGGCTAAAAAGATATTGTATAGGTATGAGGGTAGTTTCCAAAAATACAGGATTATATTTTGGAGGAACTAGAGATGATTCAAGGTATGATATTTATCTTTTACATTCTAGTATTAGTTTTTATAGGCCATTGTTCTAGTCATTCTTTTCATCCCATGAACCTTTTTTTAGACTCAAATATTTTGGTTGAACTGTTGACTCAACCTGTATGAATGAATAATCCAACATGAAGATATTTGTTGATCACACTATGGTTTCAACTGTGTTTCCTTCTGTTGGGGGTGGGAGTTTCATTTGGGATCTCTTGGTAGTACTATAGAGTCATTAAAATATCATTCCTTGTATAGGCATGTTATCAATAGTTATTGTTCAGATTGATTTTTTAGGTGCATAGATAGGTGTGACTATAGTGATGGACCTAGGTTTTCCTTTGTTAGTGAAAATGAAATTCAAGAAATGGAGTATGGAAACACACATTGGAGGGTACATCATATTACATCTAGATTGTATAGACACAACCTTGGTAAGTGGATTATATAAGTCCTCAGTTTCCAGAAGTGGTGGAGGAGAATGAGGGCGTCTTTCATGATTATGATCGACGTCTTCCTCCATTTATGGATATTGAGTTTTACATTGATATTCACCCTGGGGAATCCCCGATATATAAACCTTCCTATCAGATGACACTCATCGAGATTTTTGAAATAAGGGTGCATTTGGTTGGCTTGGAGATGAAGGGCTTCGTGAGACCATGTTTTTCACCTTGGGTATACCCAGTTTTGTTTTCTATAATGGAAGACTAGATGTCTACGTTATGTGTTGATTACAAGTTCTTAGACACGGTTACTATGATGAACAAATATCCACTACTAAGGATCTATGACCTATTTGATCTGTTAAAAGGGGAGCGATAGTTCTCAAATACTACCCTCAGATCATGCTAAAACCAGTTGCGTGTATTGGATAACGATATAATGAAAATGGCCTTCATATGTCATTAATATCACTATGTTCATGGGACACTAGAATTGGATCATTCTTCCATACATATATGGATTAATGGTGGTTTTCATTGATGAAATACTATTATGGGACATCCAAGGAGGAGGAAAAAAGACACTTGAGGATGGTCCTATACACACTTTGAGAGAACCAACATAATTGTTAGCTATCAATGAATTAGTTCTCGATTTTAGAGGTCCATTTTCTAGAACACATCATCGTTGAGGCATTAGATGTTGTGGATCCAGTGAAGATCAAGGGAGTTCTTTAGTGGGAGACACCTTGGAGTTATACCATAGTGTAGAGTATCCTTGGTTTATAAGGATAGAATCATATGTTTTGTATAAAATTATCTATTTTGGTATCACCATTTACATCATTGACATGAAATGGGAAACCCTTTGTTGATAGATAAGTTACAGTAGTTATTTCAGGATTTGAGGTAGATGTTGATGAGAACGTCATTCCTGATCTGACCAGTGGAAGGTGTTGTGTACATGGTGTTCTGTAATACATAATGGACAAGGTATTTTTGTGTCATGAGGTATATGAAAGAAGTGATTGTATTTGTTTCACCACATTTGAAATCACACGTGTAGAATTATGCGACCCATGATCTAGAGCTGGTAGTGGTTTTATTAAAAGTTAATGTTTGGCAACACTACTAAATAGACGAGTGGTTTATCTAATACTATAATCACATGAATCTCATGTATATATTACCTTATAAGGAACTAGACATGAGAGATATGTGATGGAAAGAGTTCCTCCACACATATGATAATAAAATTTTCTAAACCCCTATGATGTAGAATGTGTTAGAAAATTCATTCAGTATGATATATAATTTGATGCTTTTGAACAATGAAATCGTGCATTTGGACTCATTGAAAATATCTTTTTTTGGACATGGAATTTCACACCTATAGTAAATGGTTATCACCCCTCCACTCATACATAATTTCAAGGACATATATATTGGGGTCACCAACAACAAGACCTTATGTGATCAGATGCCCATAAGGCATGCACTTAATGGATGTTAGAAAGGTGGGGACCATGTCATTTATTTATATGGAACATAGTAGGAATATTATCATTTCATGACTAGGATTTGAGATAGTTTCAAATATCCCATTTGGAGGTAAATCATGGTGTGGAAATGATGTACTATGACCACTGACATTGGTTTTGGTGGTCGAGGATGAAGAAGGGAATTGCAGAGTTTGTCTATTGATATATTGATTATCATAATGTGAAGGCTGACACCATGTTCCAACAAGTTTTTCCCACCCCTATGAGGTTTGGGTGTGGAAGTGTTATCATATATTGAAGGACACCAAAATGGGTTTTAATCAAAATTCAAGGATACATGTTCCCATATGGATGATCATTCACCGACTCACCATGTTGGACCACTTCCTAGCTAGTCGAGAGTAGAGTTTCGTAGATAGGTTAAGACACCTCTATATGGAGGAGATATTCTGAATCCATATATTTCTAATGAATATTTTTTATATTGTGATTCTCTCTTAACATCATAGTTATAAAAGGGATTGTAAGAGACAATTGGGACCCATTTATGATCGAGCGCAATGTTTCACCCATATACAGATGACCATACTGAGCAGACCATTCTGGTTCTTATAGACATTTTTTGGAAATTCATGTTATATTTTTTATGTATTTGGGTGGATAAATTACCACTAGTGTAGTTTCCATACAACAACTTCAATCACTCCCCCATTGGCATGGAACTATTCGAGGCCCTGTACGAGCAACACTATAGGTCAACACATTACATGACAGAGAAAAACTAGTCAGTTCTCATGGGATAGATGTTAGTGTGAGATAATATAATGAATGTGAAGATCATTTAGTAGTGGATGATGAATACACAAATTCGTCAGAATCCTTATGCTAACATAGGATGGATGCCTTTGGAGTTTGAGGAATGATACCTTGTGTTCCTTCGAGTTTCACCTACATAGAGATACCAGATATTTTTCCGACATGAAAACTTATCATTGAGGTTCATTGAACCTTTCAGGATATTACGTAGAGAAGTAGAGGTGGAATACCACTTGGAAAAACTTCTATAGTTAGATACGTTTCACAATTTATTCCATTTGTCGCTACTCAGGAGGTACATTCATGACCCCTAACACATCATTATCTAGGGTGAGATGGTCATTGAGAATGGGAAAACTCTGGGTTATTACATGATGGATATTGAGGATTGATAGGAGAGGATACTTTGTGGTTGTTCTCTTCCATTGTTGTGGGTCTAGTTGTAGTATGTGAATCACTAGGAGATCCCATGGGAGTGGAAGGCTCAAATTTGTGCTCAACACCCTCTTTTTTAGTAACCCATGTTTTGGATGATGGGGAAATAAATCTCTAAGGTGGGGAGAGTGTAAAATATTGGATTTTCCAACGTATGATTTTTATAGATAAAATTTTCTGATTTCAACATTAGGAACTGAGATGGGATGTGATTTTGAGGCCCAATTTTCCATGAAATTTTTTTCGAAAAATATTAAACTTCTAATAGCATGTGAAATGGGTATCATAAAAAAGTTGAAATAATATTAAAAAGGTTCCAAATTTTGAAAATTGAGTGCACCGATGAGCTCATAATGGCATCTTTTACCTTGTAACTACTTAAATTTTTGTCACCGTGGGTCTTATGTAAAAAAAATATGAAAAGGAAGTAATAATCAATAATTAATTTAAATAAAAATTATTTTTTTAATACAAGGACATTTATTTATATTTATCCTTCTTTACGAACATTGGGGAATCACTATAACCTTGTATTTCATCACAGACATGGATAATTAACAATTTAAAAAAAATGTTGATGGATCATCGATCAATGTTCAACACACAGTCGATTTGAATGAAACTCACCAACAACAATGACACGATGGTAATCCAACATTAGTGACTGATATGAATAGAGGTAGGGATTTGTTTCTTTTTTCCCCATTATTGTTACCCATACTAAATGTGGTTCAATCCATCATTAGATTTATGAGTACTTTGAATATTGATGGGGGTTGACTATTGTGTGGGTTATTTAAAGAATTTTACTTATTCTTCTTCATTTTGATGATAATGAATTGAGGACGATAGGAAAAAAGTAAAAATTCATTCCTCAAGGGGATATTTTTTATTTTGTATCCCATTTGCATCGTTTTAACTTCCATTGGGCTCATTGTGTCCAGGGTTCGACTTTTTGTGTGGATCTAAATGAAATCAGATTCCAGAATTGGGGGAAAACCAACTCGGGAGGCCTTATATATTTAGATTAGGATATAAGTGGCACACATATGTGAACATATTGAAATGATTTTTTAGAGGTGGACTAATGGTTTAAAAATGTATCCACTAGTGCTGGGATGGTGTGGTTTTACAGCGATCTGAGGTTGCAGCGTTGGTCGGGCTAGCGGCAGACCGCATGGTAGCTGTCGGACCTAGTTGGAGCATACCATGGTAGAGAACACATGATATGTAGAAAAATACCACATATATCATATTATTCAGCCCACCACAGGTGGGTAAAAACTAGGTTGAATGGTCTAGTCCATTAATGGGTGGGCTAGACCACCCCACATTCGAGGTTCAAGCAAACCCATACTAGTAGGCAGGTCGAGGGAATGATCTATGACCAAAAGTGTGCGTCAGCCCCAGCAAACTCCGGTAAGTCCTAGTGAAGACCAAGACAATTATAGACCATGGTTGACCATGGGGGTCGACCTTGAGCCATGGGCTTTCTAGTACCTATGGGTTCTAGGGGAATTGTCTATTATGATATCAATGCGGCGGCCGATCTAGGTTTTCAACTGCAATGGTCGGTGTCATGACCATGAAGCCAGTCCACATGCCTATTGTCCCCCCTTTTGAAAAATTGAACAACTATAGAATTCAATCAGTATGTCAGATTTACAGTGGATCTTGAGATTTGAGACACTAATGTTGTGATGATGCTTTGATATACTATGGAGAGTTTTTATTTTGGACAAGTATAGGTAGAGACAGTTCCCGTGGTACATCCATTGATGGTTCATTATTGAATTAAATACCCATTATTGGATTGTATTCCCCTATAGAGGGTGACTCCCATATTGTGTAATGGTATCTATTAGTGGTATTGTACAAGGATCCTCTATAAACCCTATTGGAGTTTGGGGTAATCAATGTATCCTCTGAGAGCAGGGTGCTGGGACTCCATGTATTGGGTTGCATCAATACTATAACTCGTATCCCCTAAGGAGTTTGGGTATGATCTAATACATTACACGGCACATCAGATGAGTTATGTTTATTCTCCATGGTGTCTGGGAAGGATCCTCTATGTTGTGAACTTATCTAAATAAGGTCAATGTAATCCCTTGGTGTATCTAGGAAGGATACCCTCTATGTGTAGCATATTATTCCTTGAACAATAAGTTCTCATTTTGGTCCCTGTACCAGATGATCTAGACATCTTCTTCAGTGTGTCTGAAAATATCATGGATTGAGGAGTGAGTGCTCTTAGAACAAAATTTTTCAAATAAAAATCATGTGGCTAGCGGTTGGTTATGACTAGACAATTGTGTGGTTCTTTTCATGCGCTTATCTGGCCATTCTTGTAATAAATATTAATGAAATATACTTGTTCAGAGCTCACTAGTATTTCTATTTTTGTATATCGATTGTTTTTATGGTGTGTTATACATAATATTATTGTACTCACTCCTATATAAGATTTTCCCGCACGTGTCGAGACATGTGAAAATTATAGACCCCTTGAAAGAGTCCATGGTGGAATAGGTCTAGGTGGCACATAGCGAGGCTGAAAAAAAGGTGTTTTATATCCATTTTTTAATCTGAAGTCATATTAAAAATTTTCATATGGGTTTTTATTGTTGGTTATAGTATCTTTTGGGTTGGCTAGTTTTTGATGTGTTTACTTTCTTGTACATAAACTATTCTACTCAGGTTTTGGAATATAGTTGTTTTCATTCATTGTTTACATAGTGTTTATACATTTAATATTTTTTTCATTGATATATGATTAAGAATACATGTTCATTTTTCTAATTCCTCACATTTCTGTGATATTCCTAATAAGTGATAGTCATTATCCCCTTTCCTACCTGAGGCAGGCTTGGTGTAGTATTGGAATAGACCCCTCTGGGTTGGATTATGTAAAATTTTCCAACATACAATATCATGAATTTATTTTATATATTATTATTCAACAAATAGGATATTTAAAAAGACTAGTTATTCACTTATCAGTTAAAAAAATTAGAAAAAAACATATAAACATAGGTTTCATAATTATTATAAAAATAATTAATCATTTTCATGTTATGTTATTTAATTTTTTAATGTTTTTGGAAAAAATGAGAATTATCATAAAAATTTAAGGGAAGGGATATCTCTAGTTAATTTTATTTTTTATTTATGATGTCCATTGTTCATATTAGAATGAAATATCTTATTATTTAGTGTTTTGATGATAAAATTGTTAATAATGATTACATCATTATTTAAAACTAAATTTGTTTCATGAGTATAGAGTTTACAACCGAATAATTGTTTCATGCATGTGTAAGAGAGGTTCACCATGTGTGATTTTGGATTTGTAGAGTATATTAACAAAAATAAAGGGATGATGATCCTATTTGGAAGAACCATATTTAAAAACACATAACTTAAACCGGATTTTCAAAATTGAAATTTATTTGTCTTTATTTGATCGAGATGATGGGTTTTTTATAAAATCATAAAATATAAACCATTCATGAGGTGATTAACCCATTCACATTAATATTTTCTTCCTGTATGTAATTCTAAAAATTCAATCACAACCTAGGAATTATAAAATTTTTCTTATTATAAGCATTTATAATGTGTCCAAAGGTGATCTCCCATGAAGTTTCAAATATATTTATATCAGTAATCAACAATGGATTTTTTTATTCATCCTATGTTGATTTGTGGTGAGTTTCCCTATTCCTCTTACAGTTTATCCTAAAATAAGTCATGTTACACCCCGTTCGTTAATATTATGATAAATAATTTTATATCCATTTTTTCATATAAATATATTTTGATGTATTTTTAGCACATTTTTGGAATTTCATTCTTATGGGAGTATATTTTTCTCATGGGATTGGAAATCTATGATATGCTTATAGTATTTTTATAATTAAAAAACAAATAAATATGTGAGGTATTCCATTTATTATATCTCAAAATAATTTTATTTAAAATCAGAAATTATTTATTATTGATCTCTCCAGTTGATTATGGGATCATAATTAGTAAATAATAAACCATACTAATGAAAATAAATATAATATTGTTTAAATGATCACATGTTTTTCGATCATGATAAGGGGATTAAAATGATTCACCAAATAGTATTGTTTCTAATTCTACCTTGTGTTATGTCATGTTCAATTTTATTAAAATGTCTAAAAAACTATATCTGATAATGTTTTAGGGAAAATAAATTAATATTAATGATTTCAAAGCATTATTCTTGTGATTTATATGAAATAAATAGTACTTAAAAATTCATGTTTAATTATATTTATAATTCCCATTGTTAATGGAATTAATTATAGAATATAATGATGAATACTATTTTGGTTGATAATAATAAAAACCATTGTATTGGAATTATTCTTCCTTATTTTTTATTGAATCTAAATGATACTCACTGGAGAATGATGAAATAATTTATATATTTGTACAGATGGTGAATGTAGTTTTTCATGGTTGTATACCCTCATAAATAAATTAGTTAATCACAAATTTTATTAGAAGTATGTTTTTTATAAGGATAATTTTATTAGTATTACCATGATTGTATAGTTTTGAATAATTGATTCATTAGTTTTTAGGTCCTAAATTCTCTATTGACTCAATTTTTTCATCCCTTGTCACCTTGAGTGTTGCTCTGATGTGATATTTTTTAAGAAAAATGATGTGATCTTTGGATATTTGAGGGTCTTGAAGGATTTGGTCATGGTGGCCCAGGATTATTGTAGTTGTTGACGCTTTTGATGGTGATATACATGGCCATATTAAAAATAGTGTCATAGATAGCACCATGATTGATGGAATTAGTAGAATATGTGATTTCAAATTATTAAGAATGATGTAAAGATACATGAATGTTAATAATTATTTTAAAATATCTATTGTTCTTATTTACTATTAATGTATCACCACTAATATTCTTGAGGAAGATATTTTACTTCACATATAAATATATATTTTAAAATTTTAGTATGTTTTCTATTGTACCCATATAAATGAAATTAAAATTATTAAAAAATGTTTTAACCCATCGGGTAGGTGAATGAATGGAATGAAAATGTTGATAATGTAAAGGAACTGTGGAATATGTTGGATTATACCTTGAGTGTGGGGAAATCAATTTTTGATTAATGAAATGTAAAATAGAATAAAGATAATAAATTAAAAATAATTAAATTAACAAAAAATTTATATTTTAAAAATATAAATAATATTGTATCTTGGATTATTTATATTCTAATAGGATACAGGTTTCATAGTAGTTGCTACCATATCTACAAGAGTAAATAACTATAATTTATGTTGTGGATAATTTATTTCTCAAAGAGTGGTTGTGATATATATTATATCATTAATGTTACATAATTTTATAATCTACCACACCCATGTTCGTAGGGAAGCTCCCACCTAGTGTAATCTTGTAGGGTATTTTCCCAAATATCATGGTTAGTGAGTAACTGTTGGTGGAAAACACCCTCCGACCTAGATCTCATCTCCTGATAGAATTATGTGCTAGTATGGATGTGGGTAATAGTTCCAATAATATGTGTATATATATTTGTAATATCATGTGGTTATATAACACACATTTATCTATAGATATTACATCATTTTATTTTTATTATGAATCACATGTATTTGATATGGTAAAATGATGTATGATACATAAAATATGGTATATCGTGGATCAATAAAACTAATCAGTTATAATATGCAGTTATATTATGGTATAATTGATGATTTGATGAACAAGGTTCATGGTATGTGATGATATGATGTGATGCATGAGACGTATGTTATGATATACTGGCCCAAGTGTTTTAGGAATGAGAGAATTTTGTAGAGAAATAACTCTGGATGTTTGACGTTATGGAAGTGTATAAAAATAGTGGGGAAGTGTTATTGGGGTTCTTATTTAGTAATTATATTATATGTTTTCTTCTACGGGTTATTTTGTGATAGATTTACATGGATATGCATATAAGATAGAATACCAATTTGGAGGTTGAGTTAGATTCATTTTTGGTTATCATATTTATAGAATGAAATCCCTGTCTGTTGCACTACATTAATTGTGGAGGATCCGGTTGAGTATACCTATTATGTTGATCCTACGTCTATATATAAACTAAAATTCAGTTCAGTTGGTGTAGGTTCGAGATCAAGTAATACATTAAAACATTAGGAGTTGTTCAATATTTATTATATAATTTTCATTAATAGGGATTATATTTTAGATCTTATTATTCCCTATTAATTTCTCATAAATTTTATGAAACATAATTATTTTATTTTGGATCATATAAACTTATCTTCTTATGGATTTTTGGGTTTTTTAACATATTCCTCCTTCCAAATGTTCTTTTAGAGGATATGACCTCCATTCTATGTGAATTTCATACCCTTGGGGATTTTCATTTTCCCATGTCCTATAATGGGTGGACTTATAGAAGGAAATTCTCCCTTAAAATATTATTAGACATTGAATGGTTCCACTGAGTGGAGGGATAATGGCCTAATGGTATCACATATTCAGGGTGAGGGATCATATAGAGTTTTATGGAAGGATCAATTGAGGACTACATGGGTTAAAAAGGCCATAATTTCATATATGATTATCGAGAAACATTAATAATGGATACTAAACAATAAAATATAATTTAGGGCCCTCATTGTTCTAAAACACAAACAATTATGTTTAATAATAGACAATAGAAGAGTTATACAGATTGTGTGGTAGTGAAATGGGATAGGACCATGTATCATTCTTCATTATTATTTGTTTAAAATGTGTAAACAACAGTATTATATTTAAAAATTAATATAAAAATAATTAACTAATTAAACAATATTTCTTATTTTTGCTTTTAGAGTCCCTAATATTAATTAATTTGTAATAACTGATCATGGTAAATATCATTGTTTTGTTCATGCTAAATATTATTGTCACGTATTACTAGTAGATCGACATATGGAAGAGGTCAATGATGAATTCCCATAGAAGAGGAAACTATGAGTGTTTTAATACCAGATTATATATAAGTATGAGGTATTTTTTCATATAATGTGATAGAGAACTAGTTTTTGGAGATATAGATATTTTCAAGTTCGATCCATGTTTGGATGGATCACTAGTATTCATTGGTAGTCAAAATATTAATAGGTTATTTGAAAAGAGGATTTGATATATATTTTTTTTAAAAAAAATATAGGACTCAACAATCTATTGGGAAATATTATAGGACACATTACAATAATTTTCTGTTTATTCAAATATAATTCCAGCCAATTTCTAGGATCTGTATACCCTTACATCGAGGTGTTCTAGTGTGTTGGAGTTTATGATCCACGTCCCAACCATTGTCTATTTTTTAATGAAACCTTTTTTGGATGAGGAGGTAATGGAGATGAATATTGATGAATCTTTTCATCCAAAGATCCATTCATAGGTCACCCAGTTTGGAATATTAGTGAATATCAGGGTTCTAGAGAGAAAATAGTTCATTGAGAGGACAATGATCAAGTCCTTATCATCCTGAGAGTGGATTAATTAGTATTCCAATCATTTATGAATTGGGGTATAGGTTCCATGTCTCATAAAAATTAATCATTTTGATAATTAGGTGTGGTGCCAACCCCTATAATTTTGTTTTAATGGGGGTGATGGAATTTTAGACCATTCTAAGTGATCATAAGTATAAATTTAATATATTAGAATATTTTATTAATAAAAGTATTTGTAGACCTTTTTGGAGGCTACTTTACATAATTTTTTCAACTTCTTGTTCCTCCCCTAAGGAAAGTTTAGTTGAGGTACTAGAAGAAGGTTTCTCCATCTTCGGATACTTAGATTGGTAATGATCTTTATAAAAGAATGTTATGATGTTAACCAATTAGTCATGTATTAGAGAGATACCATGTTGTTTTTCTTTATCATAGTCTGATAGGTCATAGATTGATCTTACTAATAAAAATTATTTAGAGTTTTTAAAACAAAGAGAGTAAACATCCTTCGATGTTCCCTTTTATCATTTCTACATTGGATTATGATATGTTTCAATCATGATATATGAAGTCATTAATATCACATTTCATAGTATGTTCTTTGGCATGTGAGGTGGTTATTCTTGAAGTTCCATTAGAATTTACTCTTCTATTTGTATGATTATCATATCAATATGACGTTTGTAGGCACTTTGATCCAGTTTTGGGGAATAAAATCTCTAAGGAAACTACATTTTTAAGTAAAAAATCATATAGTATCATCCTCAGCATGATAATTTTATATTTTTTGAAATATATTTTGGATAACATTATGAGACAAATTTTGTTCTACGATTATGATAAGGAACCAATAATGTTAAATTATAATTCAGTGCCTCATATGGGTCTGGAGAATATTTATTACAGGCATTCTATGACTGAAGGGATGATGCTAAAATTGTTAGAGGATTAGTAGTTAGTGTTTCCCAAATATATAGAGGATTAAATAAATGATATTCATAAGGTGACTATAGAATAACCCCATATAAGATAGATCATTTTTAAGATAGTGATACAATATATTTATTCTATAATCTTGATTCATTCATAGTGTATGACAAATTATGAGTTGTAAGAGTTGTGGGTTCATAGTAATTATATTTTACAGTTTGGAATTATTTTGTTAAGTGTGTTTGCGTGGTGTGTTCAACCTCACATTTTACATTAGGATGATAGTAATTGTGTATCTTTATTTATTTTAGTTATTTGAATTAGGTGATAGTGAAAACCCTCTATCTGCTTCTATCTATTTATTTTTTATTCATTCATCATAAATGATCTAGTTAGTTCTTGAGTAATGATATATGGTTTATATATCACTGAATTTGTGAAATATATCATGACATTCAGAATATATATTTCAAATTTAATTATGGGAATTATGATTTCATTTTGATTCCTTCCTTGGGCATGAATGACGATATGAGTATTTCATGTATATATTTTACGGTGATTTAAAACATTTAGTTGTGTAATATAAGTGATATTCATGAATATATAGGGATTATTTATCTTTTTTTGTTATTTATGTAATGATATTACCAATATTTGGAAAAGGAAAAAAATAGTTGATTATCATGAGGTAAAGACACATAACGATGCAAGGTGAAGTGACATGGTGGGACACATTAATTTTGATGATATATTGGTTATGGGGGAATTAATGAATGTTGAAAACTTATATTTATGAATATAAAATAAGGTATCCCATGATGATTTTTCCCTATTGGACAATTTTTGTTTAAAAATGTATGAACAAGATAAAAATAAAGATTCCAATGATGGAAATTGATGATTAACACCATAGAAACGTAATAGGATGATTAAACTGTTCATGTCATGAAATATATAACAATAATTAAATGATGAAAGATCATTTAGATGATGTACTAATTCATTAATTTTGTGAATATATTCTACACAATGAATGTTCCCAATTAGTCATATTGATAATAATTTAATGGGGATTTCAATTGGATACATTATAATTAGGACTAGAGAAGCTATTTTTTACATGGAGTGGACCACTAGTTCATTCTAGTATAAAATTATTATAGCCTAACTGCAATAATACCTACTATAGGCTATAAATTATGTGATATTATGCTACTTCTATTTGTGATCTGGAGAAAATTTTATAGGGAAAAAGTTACACTACTATGTGGTCCTCTAGCACATTCTCTTTAATTTTTTATTGTAATATTTTACATTAATACCTTCTTATTAAACTATTTTCAAATGGATTATGGGTTATAATGAGAATAATTATTTTCACATTTATTTTTTTACATATTTATAGATGAATATTCATTACATTATGTAAACACATATATGAGGATCGTGAAGGTATTTTTCCATTAGAAACTTGGAAGCATAAAAAAGTGGTTGATATGTGAACTACAACATATCCCACTGATTTAATTAAAAATATCATCCATATTGGACATTTCATATATAATACATTTATTCATAATCTAGAGAAATGAAATATAATAAATGGTGATTTCATATGCTCGATAAGGGTAATGAAAGGAGATAGGTAAGCATAACATGAGAACAGTTTATGATAACATGAGAATAAAAATTAAATAACATAGCTTTCAAATCAAGGATCATGATTTTGAATCCTGACATAAATATTAGTAGTTAATAATACATGTAACATAAGGAAATCAATGGGAATGATCCCTAAGAGAATAAAATTGATATATGACATTAAATAGTTTTATTCCAAAAAACATTAAAAACCATTTCTATGGAATTCAAGGACCAATGATAAGGATATCATTGTTCAATAGTTCACTCCCCAAAACATCATAGTAGTTAGGTTTCACGAACATCACAATCCTGAATAAAAAATTTCATTGCATAACTAGGTTCACACCCCATTATAGGCTTGTATATCTCATTAGATATAAATCATTACCCAATACAATGTTAGGATATATAAGTCCCCCAATCACATAGTGTAAATCATATGTATATGTGATAGAAGATCATAAAACATTTATCATATAATATCCAATGAAAATAATTTTGATTCATAAAACTTTTATCATATCATAACTAGTGGAAAATAAATAGTTTTCGAAATCATTTCTTCATTTCATCATAGCATAACTTGTGAAAAGATGATGGTTTCATAAGTATTTCCTCATGGTAGAACATCCAAAAGAGAAATATGTTTCGTAAATATCATTCCATTATAAAAATAAATCATTCTAATAATGAATAATAATTTTATCCCAACATTATAACCCATGTAATTAATATTTAACATCAATGAATGTAATATTCAGAGGGAAAAAAATTTAATATGATTTTAATTTTCTAATTAAGGAAAATATCATTTCCACATTAAAAAATATTTTATAAAAATATTAAATAAAATTTGAAAATACTTTAATCAAAAATAAAATTGGTTGACTATAAGGGAATCCATAGATCATTTACTGGACTTATTTGAATATAATTATATTAATTTTTTATGTGATAAATTGAATAATCCTATTACAATTAAATAATAACACAAACATGAATTATTTGGAATATGATATGACGATTCATTTCAAAAAAAATCGTAAAAAATTCAATGATGGGAGTTTTTTACAAAATAATTGTATTATCATTAATATATAAAAATAGTTTTTGGAATTATTGTTTCTTAGATAAAAAATTATTTTTTGATTGAAGATATACATATATCTAATTTTTATTAAAATATTATTATGAAATTTTGAGGAAAAAAAGAGTAAAATTAAGGGAAACCTTTTTTGCTCTAGAAATAACCCGATGAAAAGAAAATAATAGTTTTTTTGAGATATAGATCATATGATTTCATCAACAAAATCCTCTTATGTTAAATCCCAATAAATGATGATTTTATAAAATAAAATCCTAATAAATTTGGTAAATCTAAATAACAAGCCCCATGAAGGAATACTGTTAAACGAAACATAAGATAACTTGAGAAAATAACATTATACTAAATATCAATGTAGGTATATATATATAATTGAATAATATAGTTTCATAAAAAAACATATTTATTAATGAATGAAAATTGAAGAAAATAATACATTACCACATTGGTAAAATAAGAATAGTAAAACCCATAAAAGGGAGATCATAAAACTGACAAATAAATCCACATTATTATTATAATATATTTCATAATATACATTCATTGATATTATATTATCCATATAAATGAAATAAATAGTCAATTTTTTATGTGTCTCCTTGAAGTAAAAATTGAGATCGAAATCAGTTACCTAAAGTATCAACATCATTCATTCATGTTAAGTACTATTATATAAAAAATATAATTTTATTATACTAATATTATATAACCATAAATATATAACTATATATTAAACTATAAATTATTCAATTATGAACTTTTATTATTGGATTATTATCAATTCAATGTTAATGTCATGTTTCGAGTAATAACTACATTGTTTTTAAAGAGTAATTTTTTGTAAATATTGTCCCCTAAATTTGATCATGGTACCATACTATACAATAATTAAATCATTATAAAAATTATATATATTTGTAGTATATTTTTAGCTTAATCCATAACATATATAGATAGAAAATGAAATTGAACGTCAATAGACAAGGTAGGCCATACGTACGCATGAACATTGATTCCATTTACACAATGGAGTGAAACAAAGAATGTTAAAATATATATTACCATAAGAAAAAACTGTATAGTTCATTAAAATCAAATATATTAATTAAATCCCACTTTATTACCTTCCATGTAAACCATGAATGAATCGCATCGCTTCATGAGGTTGTTGTCTTCTGAACACCCCGGTGACATTATCGTATTCCAACTGAATAGAAATTATACTGTATTATGTGAAATAAAATGTTTAAATATTTTATAATATCTAAAATATAATATATGAAAATTTGGTCTATCATTATATCTATCTGTGAGGGTGGTGATGGATCTGGAAAACATCGGTTCACGATGAGGTATTCTGTTATACACATGAATCATGATTTTAAGCCCCATTTAGTGGAATAGTATAAGGATATAGGTCATTACACTAATATAAAAAATATCAACATATGGAAGATAGTATTGTTATTATATAGTTATTTGTTACTAAAAATTAAAATAGCTTGATGAAGAAAAATAATACAACTCTCTGTTAGGGTTGTTATATAATCTTCAGAAAACATATTTTAGGATACATCAGAAGGATTAATAGGATATATTTGTGACAAATTAAAATTATTATTGTATGAGGGAATTTATTTTTTGATATAGGTAGTTAATGGTAGAAAGAATAGTTTTTATAAATGTGAAAAGGAGAGGAGTATGGCTATCTTTTTATTATTGAGTTGTGTGGAACACATTTATATTATTTTATATAAAACTATATACTCATGTGGTTCTCATTTCAAATTGAACCAAAATGAAAAATCATCGATCTTATAAGATATAAGGTCGAAATATTTCTAGAAAATGGGTGATGGAAATGTTTTAGGTCACTTTTTACTCAAACCGTTTAGTTTAATCCCCCAGTAAACCATTTTTTACTATAATCAAGATAAAAAATATTTATTGCTTTTATTATTTATTATAGGTAAATATTAAATAATTATATATTATACATTATTTTTAATACATATATTTAATCCATTACATAAAATTCCATTCACATTTGTTGAAAAGGATAATTTAAAATTGATGAAGCAAACACAACGAATATGGATACTTCCAGAGAAATGATATTAAAAAGTTTTGAATGTTTCTATATAGAAATTAAATATGAAAAATATTCCAATAAAATAAAGTCAATTAATGAGTATATAATATAAATAATTTTCCATTAAAACCAAATTTGATAAAAAAAAATCCACTATCATTCTTTTTTAAGATGAAAACTCATTATTTAATATAAACTAGTATTTGTCACCATTCATAAGAACTATTAATATTTTTAGTAAAATTTCAAAAAACAACTGTAATAATATTTTTCACTATTGATTCCAAAATTTATGTTCGATTTATGAAATTTAATTTCTAAATATGTTAAAACATAATATTATTATTTCATACCAAAATAAATAAAAAATATTTTTCTGTCTAAATACATTTTTCAAAAAACATGATGAATTTTATAAAAATTAAGATCTTTTATATCAATATATTTTCATTATATAAAATAATTATATGTAAAATTTATGATATTTATTTTACTATTCATAAAACCACTATTAGTGTCTAGGTTATTATTTTCAATTTTATATAATAATATTAATAATCTTTCTCTATTTTTTGAAAAACAGTGTTGTGTTTAACCCAATATATACTCAATGATGCCTGTAATAAAAGATAATAATGGAGTTTCATGTAATTGAAGATATAAATAATATTTCATTTATTTGAATAAAAAATTCATTAAAACATGGGGTGATAAATTTCATTCCCTATATAATGAATTTCCACTTTGAGATTCATATCTTTAATACAAACTAATAAGTGTACATATGCCTCATAATTTCATCATTATCCCTTGTAGAATCATGAAACATGAGGTCTAACAACAAAAAGAAAATTAATTTACTGGTCTTTTTTAGAACATTTTATGTTTGATTCGTAACATGCAGTAATTGTACCTCATAGGAATGAGCATTCTCAAGTGGTATAACCTTTTATTTCATTACATATGAAAGATAAGGAATTTATATTTTCATGATAGATACATTTGAAACATCATTAACAAGAGATAGTTATAATGGATGCTCTGTGACATTTTTAATGGATATAAGCTCCTTTTGCATTTCATTAGATATCTCAGGTTCCAATATAATTCATTCTACAATCTCATTCTATCATCTAGGATCTCTACACCTATTTCCCTTGTGAGAGCCATAAGAAGCCATTTGAATGATTAATTAAATTCTAGTATTGTATGAAAACACTACTAGAAGAAGGTGATTCTCCCAAACAACTTTAAAATCCATTGAACAATTTCATATAATCTCCTATAGTGTTATAATTGTTCTATTATAGAGACCAAAAAATATGAGGATGTTATATAGTGAGGAAAAATAACATCATATTGTGGGTATATTGATTAGTTTTCCTAAAAATCGATGTAATCAATTAATCCTGATCACAAATAATGGAATATAATACTACATGAAACCATACCACATAATTAATGTATATTCTAGAAATCAAAACATGAGAAAAGTCATTTCTAATAGAAATGAAGTGTAATGAAAATATGGGGTTATTGAATCTAACCCATATAGGATTATTTCTTTATATGTTTGTGGGAGTCTAATGATTATAGACATGGTAATGTTTTCTTATATTTATTCGATTATGGGTAATTAATATAACATCCAATTTCACTTTTTTATCTCATCCATAACTAGAAAACATACCATGAAATGAGAAACAAATTATTTTTTATAACTCATAATTCTTCCCATCCAAATTACTCATTAAAATAGCTATACATATCCATACCATTTTGATGAAAAGAGAATAAAGAACCATGATATTCCTTTGAAAACTCATTCTTCAAATTAGGTATATATTGTACAAATACACAGTTAGAAAACCTTATCATTCCATCGTGATAATATTTCATCATCAATTTGACACATGGAATCATCTATCTTTTTCCCTTTATGAAGTGTAAATGTGAGGATAAATTATAAGAGTTAATAAGATATAACCATATTCATTGGGAAATGTTATTCTAATTCTATGTGACTGTATAAATTATCTTTTTTAGTAGTATACATATAACAATTTTATGAGAATGATTATTCTTACATTTATTTAATTAAAAATAATCCTTAGCAAACTCCAAATTTCAATTTGGATAATTTTTTTCATGATGTTTAAATTGTCATGATCCATATCTTATAACCATTACATTATCCATAATAATTCATCCAAATATAATATTGAAAAAATTACACAATATTTAAAACCCTTCCCTGCTATACGGTAATGTTAGAATATGTGAACGAACTAATATTCTATTCAGTTCCCTGAAATTTTCCTCGCATTCATCTATCCAATGTAACATCACTCTCATCTACAATAACATGGTTAGTATATTAAATAGTCATGATAAATTATCCACAAACCATTGATAATATATAGTTATACCATGAATTCTATATATCTTACTTGACATGGGTTTTTTGTCCACTAATCAATATACAATTTCATTTTTTGATTAATGATATATACTCTCTTAAGATTATGGGAAAAAAATGTACCTTTTTTTTACAAATTTAATATTAATAAATATTTTCAAATTGTTTATCCATATAGTGTGTCTTTAATTAAATTCTCATGAAATATTCATCTTCCTCTCGATCTGATTAGATTATAATATAATCAATACTGCTACCATAACTATATAAAGTTAATATCTAATGAATCTATTCATTAAATCCAAAACATAGTTGAGGTATTAGTATAAATTAATGGAATAAATATATATTCATATTTTTCCATAACATGTTTTGAATTATTTCTTGGATATGTCCCCCTTTAGTAACTCAATTGATGATACCAATTTTAAATGTTAATCGTGGAAATGTATTTAGCTTCACATTGTTGATCAAATAGGTCATCAATATAGTGTGGAGAATTCTTGTTATTAAAAATGATCTTCTTCAACATTCAATAGTAAATTCCTATTATTTTCGATCAATCATTCATTTTAACAAAAAAAATAGGTGCATGCCATGCTGACACAATTGGCTGAATGAATTCATTGACATGTTTTTCCTAGGTTATTTTTTAATTCTTCCATCTCAATTGGAACAATTCTATAGGGGTTATTTGAAATTGATTTGGCCAAAAATATGAATTCTATTAAGTTTAATAATACACCTTTTGGTATAAGGATGAGAAACTATTCTGGATTGACATCAAAAAAACCACTCAAAAATATGTGTATCATCAATTTTGAGTTTCTCCCTAACCAGGTAAGAGGAACGACCCTATTAGATAAGAATCAAAAACCATACAATGGATGTGTTTTCCATTATAATTTAATATTTTTTCTCCTCCAAGATCAGTGATTATAGGGTTTTCTTAGTATAATGTGTGAATTTTGATCAATTGGAATTTATGTGGGATTTATTGAGATAAATTTAATCCATGACTAATAGAAAATCAAATTTAACCAAATGAATATTGAAAAGTTTCTCATGAAACACCTTATTTCAAACCTCCACCATAGAATAATCATTGACAGGAGATGTAATCATCGTCCCCTTATGGGTTTTCATTTCTAAACATATTTCCAATCATTTTGGTAGAATCTCGATATCCTTAATAAATTCTTAAATATATGAATGGATTGGTAGTTATATAGTAAAATAAAAACTTTTCAGTTCTAGATAGGAATGTATGTGTAGATTCAACCATGTTGTTATCACACCCTCATCCAAAATTGTGATCACATGAGGCTTCCATTATATGTTTTATTATGAAATTCCTAACATTAATAATCATCATTATCAGTTTTATTTGTGAACTAGTTAGAATAATTCCAACACAAATTTCAATTAAAACAATGTAGTGTGTGCGGTGTATTTGTGATTTTTCTCTATTTTCAACATTAACATAATTATACTCATCATTTAATAAATGAAATTCCTAATGAACATCTGGCCTACATAAAAAAAATTTACTAGTCACATTAATAAAAATTATTTAATGTTTCTTCTCAAACATGTATCATAAGGTATAGGTCATAAACGTACCTATATGGTTTTTATATTATTATTTGAATTTACCTTTTTAAACATATATAAATCATTATACTGATATGTAACTCCAACCTCCATTTCCAAATTATAATTCAATGAACAATCAATTCTTATCAGTTCTGGGATCATCTAGACTATACCCTTTAAGACATGGTTTTATGCTATTAATTTGAATATAAACCTTTTATTATAGATGTATTATCAAACATAATACCTACCATGAATGTATTTTTAAATTTACATCAAATATACCACCAAATTTATAACAATTTGTATTTATAAAATGGAACACCTTATACATATTTCTATTAAAAATATTGATAATTTACATACTAACAATTATATTATTTAAATTTTCCCAATCCATGGAATTAACTTTATCATGATACCTAGTATTGTAGATAAGAGTCCAAAATTAAATAGCTTCACCTTCAAAAAGATAGACAACGATATTGAATTTTTCATGTTCCAAATAATTAATAAGGGAAAATATTTGTTATGAGGACGTAGTATATTTCTCATACACTAGTGAATCAAAAGATCAATTGACATATAGAGGATGTTTCCTCATAATGTAATCAATAAAGTTTTGTTCCCTTCATTTCATATTGGATTATTAATCCTACTTCCTATACTAAGATAATTGTGTGCGCATAATAATATATTCCATAATATTTTCTTGCTCAGGAAGACAATCATTGCATTGATAGTTGTTCTCATCCTTTACATGGTATGCTTTGGTTTTGTTCATTTATAATTACTATAAATCATTTTATATGAAAAATAATTATATTACAGTACCACATATTCATGAAAAATAACATATATACGATTTCTAAATCATGACACCTTCTTTTTAATATAAGAAACCATGGGGTTTTCCTTGATTAATAATAGTCAGAATATATTTATATCAACCATTATGGTTATAAAGACAATGTTAATTTACCATCCACATCCCATGGGAAGGTCAAACTAGGTTTTCAGCAACGCCAAATGTCATGCACAAGGTTATGATCACATCCATATTAATGCACTCTTTTTGAATTTACAACCACTATATTCATATATACTAGAGATACAAACTATTATAGTATATAAATAGGGTTGTAATCTCCTATAAACCACTACCTATATCATTTATTTAAATTTCATGATATTTTCATATACATTCTATTCTATAAATACATAAGTATGGAAATATCCTTATAGTTGTTATTAAGGTTCTCTAATCATTGTTTCTAAATGATAACTAAACCTATCATCTGATACAAACTAAAGTTGTCCAAGAATTTCATACATATATATTACATTTTTATATATGAACATTAATTATATTATATAAACACTAAATAAAGGATGTAAAATTTATAGTTCCATTAGAAACAATGAAAAATAAATTGTTGGTACATATGTAAACTACAACTTCTCGCAATATTGTCTTCATACCTAGAAAACCCCATATACATATCATATGTAATAAATTTCTTCAAATCATACTAAATGGAAACATTATAAATGTGGAGCTGAGATGTTTAATAAGGTTGAACAAGGGAGGCACATAAGCAGAATAAGAGAATAATGGTATGAGAATAGAATCATAACATTGTAAAACAATACCCTGCTTGTAATATATAATAATATAGAGTAATTTTGTAAATATTAGCAGATCATAAGAAAATAGTCATAAAAAAATAATAGAACCCAAGCATTGAAATCATTACATTGGAATGAGACATAAATATTTGGTATACGCATATTTATTAAAAATAGTTTCTATTGTAGTCATGTCTCAATTCCAATTCTATCATATTGGAATTGGTTTACTCTCTAAATCATCATAAGATTGAATGTTCACTCTCAAAAACATCATAGTAGAAGAAGACTATTATTTATCTATGATAAATTCACATTGAATTCATTTATATCACATGAGATATAAATCATTAACCGAGGTATTATAGGGAGATATTGGTCTCAACTATCACATAATGAATGTCATGTTTTTGTATACCATTAGATCATAAATCATTGATTATATCATAAATGATTATATGAAGTGTGTTTCATAAAAATTTCATCATACCATATTATATCAAAAAGTGATCGTTTTCATATTAATTTAATCATTACATAATAGCATAAACTATGAAAAAATTATTTTCTAATAATAATTTAATCATGGTATAAACATTTATAGAGAAAAAATTTAAAATAACATAATGTTGTCATAAACATTAATTTTTTTGAGAATGAATAATAATTTTATCCATGGATATTATCCAAATTAAGTCACATGTAACATCAACAAATTTCATCATAGATTTAAAATTATTGCAAAAAAATCAATAATAATATTTCTTCAAGTAAACAACGTTATCAGTAAGAAAAAACATATTAAAATGTAATGAATATTCATAATCAGTTTCATTGAAAATTGAATTTAAACATTATAACATAATCCTTATTAAATGGCTGGATATAATGGTGGATAAATCTGTTCACACTGTACACATTGATATGATGATTCCATTCACATTTTTAGTAAAATACAAATGGTAATTATTTTTTAAATGAATTAAAGATTCATTTTCAATAAAATTGTAAAACATGTGAAACATGGGTAAAAAATAAATTAATAAATCATTTTGATAATGGGAATGAAATTAAATCACTTTTAGACATCATTATTTTAGAATAAGAATGTGATTTTGTTTTAATAGAGAAATATATGATATTTTTATTAAAACCATTATGTCGAACTGATGAGTATATAAAGAGAGTAAAATTAGTGAGAAAATTCATTTTATATAAATAAATGTAGGGGAATGAAATACATTATTTTCTTGATATATCCATCATAATATTTAATAATTGTAAACATAATCATCAGTAATCTGTATAAACAGTGATATTGTAACATAAAAACATTCTCACATTGGAAACATTGAATTATAATCACCATTAAAAATTATTCCAAAATTAATATTATAATGTCTTGTTAATACAAAATTTAAATGTATTAATTTTAAATGGGTATGAATATATAACACAAGAAGGATGATACATGTATAACATAACATATGTCTCAATGAAGGAAAATTGAGAAAAAAATACCTTAAATCCTTGGTATGTTTTTAAAAGTAAACTAAATGAAATAGATATCATAAAATGGATATATTAATGAAAATAACTTTAATGGGAAAAATCATAAAATAAATTCTTGGAAGTAAATAAACCATAAAAAATAATTGGGTCATGAATATGGCATGTGAGTTATATAAGTATAAATTGAGACAGACATCCCATACCTTATATAGAAAAATCTTTTGTACTCATTCAAATATCTATTCTAATAAATAAAATATTTTTATAAATAAATTACATAATCATTTACACACACACACAATAATAAATATTTGTGTGTCTGTTTGTTTGTATATATCATTCCACATATGATTCGTTTGTGATTTTTTATTATACAGTTATAAGAAACTCTATGTTAAAGACTCATTTTGGGTAATAACTACATTGGTTTTTCTGTTTGTTTTATTTGAAATATTTTTGTAATATTTCATTGATAATGGTTCAATAATATCAATAATTTTAACAATTATATAATTATTATATATTCTACTTATATATATTTTTATACTTATCCATATGGTATAGATATAGAAAATGAAATACAGATTTCCTGGAGGTTGTAGGACAATTATACTAATTAACGTGGTTTATATTTTCTCAATTGATTAAGAAAAGATAAATTGAATATGAAAATTAAATAATCATTTATATATCATATATATATAACATATTTTCATTTAATCCATCCTTATTATCATACCTATAAGGTGTGAAAAAATCACATCACCACGCTAGTCTATAGTGAATCATACAGACGTGGAACAATATTTTTTTCCTCCATAATGGAATGAATGACAGAATATGTCATATAATAATTAATTATTTATAATTATATGATAATTAAAGTATACAAATAACTTATACATAATTATAACCATCCCTATGTTGTGTTTAAGAAATATTAATAACCTCATTTAGTGTAGCGGTAGTAATCTTTACACATGAATGATGATTTGGAATCCCATTTGATGAAAGATTATATTTTTTTGGGTCATGAACATAACATAAAAAACAATATATATGGAAGATACATATATTTATATATCATAATGTATTAATTATAATTTATGGAGGTTGGGGAAAATAGACACTCAAATATAGCTTTTTCGTTACCAATGTAGGCATCAGTCATCCCTCAATTGCTACTATCATAGAGGGATCTATAGATATCCTATTTCATGTGATGATATGACCCAATAATGATACCACCTTCTACCAGAACTCACAGGTTCTTTACATTTAATAGAGCTTCTCCATTCACATGTTCTAGAGTATAGTTATTTTATTATCCTCATGATCCCTTTGGTTTTTGATTATATTAGAATATCATCTATAAATATTTCCACAAATTTGGTCAGGTAATCTCAAAAGACTTTATTCATCTTTTCCATGAATGTTGTTGGAGAATTATTTAGTTTGAGAGGAATTACTATGAATTCATACTACCAATAGCTTGTACGAATAGAATTTTTGGGGATATCGTCCTTCTTCAAACTTATATTGTAATATCCTGACCACAAATCTACATAGGAAAAGTATTGTGCTCCACGTAAGTAATAGAAGTTTTCATAAATTTTTAGCCATGTATACTTTGTTTATAAATATTTCATTGACATCACTATAATCAATGCAAAGGCATATTGACCCATCGTTCTTCTTGACAAAGAGGACTGGTGCACCCCATGGTGAAGCACTTGGGCGTATAAACCCTTTATCCAGATTTTCTTGAAGTTATTCAATCAGCTTCTCAAGATCCACTACATCTATTATATATGGGGTCTAGAATATTGGAAATTCCCCAGTTATAATGTTAATATATAATTCCACATCTCTTCTTGGTTGAAGACCATGAAAATACTTGGGAAACAATTCTATGAAATCCTTCCCAAAGGGCATGTCTTCAAGGATTGTTTATACTATAGACTCAATCCTCTAATACATATACACATTCTCATTGGGTAGTAATATCAATGCTTGAGATTATTGGTCTATAGAATATTCATATTTCTCCTTTCACTTGCATAGAATCATTGGTCGATTATCTATATAGAGAGTGATTTACCCCTCTTGGTAATTTATGCTGTCTTTATGTAAGGAAATCGAATCCATGCTGATAATTTCAACAAATTCCACTTGATGGAGTATGATGAGGTTCACCAGAATGTACAATTGAAAGAATATGTTAAGGGGGGTGTTAATATATTAGGATTATATGATTTCCACATTTTCGATTATCATCGACATATTTACTTGCATAACTTTTCATGGTGTTTGGATTTTTCTACTAAACATTATGGATACAAAAGAATGTGTATAACCAGAATAAAAAAGAATGTTCAATATTCAATAATGAATAACAAGAATACTTTTCAGCACTTCATTGTCGGTGATAACTTCACCAGTAGTCATGGAAAAAATCTCACACATAATGCCTTGGAGGATGTTACTTTCCTCCGAAAACCCTTCAGTTAGGGAACTGATTTGCAAGGTTCCCTAGTTCTTTTTAGTTGAATAAATAAACAATGTGTTGAGGGTCAAACAGATCATTTCTCCCTTCTATCGTAGCTGTGGTATGGTCTTGTCGGTAGTAATCATCTTGGTGACATAGAATTCCACATTTAAATAATTTCCTCTTCCCATTCTTGAAATTTCCAGGGATCTTCATTCCCCACCATTGGCAAGTGGGGTGCTGGAATGTCATAGAACTATTGGATTTATCCATTAGACTTCCAAAATTGAAGTCCAACTTACATTTCATATCCCCATGATACCCTCACATTATATTATCTCCATTTTAACCATCAGGACACATCAGAAAACTTCCTCATAGATATCGAAGTCATGGATCTCTAGGGCGTTCTGTAGGCTATGTTTCTACCCACCATAGAAGTGGTCAACATTGATTTCATGGCTAATGAAAAATCTAGAGGCTTATCATGAAACCTTTGTGATGTTTTTCTCATATGATCTGACATATTAGTTATGATTTTCTTTGGGTAATTGATGTCCCTTTAAATATTAAGTCAGAGGGTGCGAGGAAATTATATTTCAAAAAACATTTTTTGGAAATCCTTCCTTTATAACAACTAAATCTCCTCTAGTCTTTTTATATGTGATGAATGCCAACCATGGATCGGCTATACCATCCATATGATATGTATCCATAAGAACCTTCTCTTGTTCGGAACATTTAAGGTTTATGAAGATCATTTCAATGGAGTTGATCCATTTTTCTTCCATTGAGGGATCACATGATCCATTAAATGTAGGAGGCCTTTGTCTCATGAACCTCTCGATTGGGACATTTTCCGTCACAGTGGGGGTTCAAACATTCCACATGACCTAGAATTCTTTTCAAATCATGAGTTAACAGAGAGAGAATCATGAAAAGTTCGAGATTCTCGCTCTCAACAGATTGGTTCCCTCATTAGAACAGTTGTTACATTGATCTTTGCATCAGTTGTTAGCATGATTCCTCTTATTACCGAACATTTTCTAGAATAAAAGGAAAGATTTGGTTAACACATAAATGGTAATCCATGGACAAAAATAGTTGACGTATAAATAACTTTTATTCCTTTAACTTACAAATCTATTCTTTTCAATCTATGTTATCCATGATCAGCTTCACATAATTTAATCATAGTAGAATTTTTATATTCCCTTAAAAATTTTTCATATTAAGCTAGTGAATATACCAAATCATAACCCCTAGTTATTTCATAACCAAGAGTGCAGCATGGCCTATTTTCATGTATTAGGATACCATGCTTCTATCCCAAAACTCATTGTCAGAGTTTTCACTCATATGATTATATGCCCCATTGCCACCTCTACCAGCTCGTATCCTGACAGGGATGTATTTGTTTGATAAAAAACTTAATCAATACTCACCAAAACGTATTGATGTTTTTATTATACTTGGCCAAATTCTGATGGCATTCACAATGGTTGATATTCTAAATCCTAAAAATAACTAAACCTTCCTCTCATACAAACGATAACCACAATTATTTTTATTACACATATAAACATGATTTATTATATAATTATTCACACGATAAAACAGAAAATATTGAGAGGTATAGTGTCTGTGTGGATTAATAGGATTACATAATGACATAAAACATGAATCAAAACATTTCTAAGGAAACCTTTATATACATGTCCACTACATCCCATCATACATAGCATTGCATTGGATAGCCTGAGGACATGTATAAGAAATGGTTGAGCAAAAAAGCCTGATAAAGAGGTAAGCAAGTCATGGTATGAAGAATAAAATACAAGTTATGAAATAGGTATATCAGTGTATCCAAATAGAAAAACGAACATAAAGACATGATATAACATGATTATCAAATCAAGTAAATGTGGGAAAACACTTTACATTTTATTACCATCAGCCAAGACCCATTTCACATGGAGAATTATTAAACACTAATTTAACATGAATTAGCATAATGAAACACTCATTGTTCTTGATGTATCATTATACAAATCATTACCCAATGCATTGGAGCGCTTCAAGGCACACCCTTTTAAATCATTTCATTCCATGCAAAGGTGTACCATAAGAATCATACAACATAGAATCCTTCAAAATAATCAGTTATTCAATGATAAAAGAATGTGGAATTGATAATTAAGACTATATTATAAACATGTAAATGTTAATAATGGTGAATACCCATTATAGATGAATAGTCATGTTTTTCACTACATAATGACTTTTCCTTGGAAAATCACAGTGCAATTTTTGAAACATAATGACATGACAGAATAATTCATAAAATTTATTGATGAGAGGTAAAGGGGTGTCTCATATTTTTTACATGTATTGGACGTTAAGGGGTCATATATATACAAGACCCAACATATGTAATGAAATTTTAGATTCATAGTACAAAATAATTGTCTGAATATAAATGAGGAGAGAGAAATTCCTTGCCGAATTTGGGCATTGTAATAGGTGTACATGGGAGGCATTAATTAGAGATAAAGGGTTATATTTCCATTACAAAATAAATAGGGACGTATTATGGAGGTTCTAAATAATACCTCAACATTTTTAATTCAAAATAAAAGGGCATAACAACATAATGAAAATTAGAAAAAAAATAAGAAATGAAGAAATCCAATACATGAAACTTTGATAAAAAAGCATAGGAGTGCCTTGAGAGAGGCTTCTTTGGAGATATGTGGGCCTTGGGGAGATTCTAGAGGGAGTATCTAAGAGTTTGGTCAAGATTCAAAGTCCTTGAGTGAGGATTATGTGGGATCCTTGAAGTGTTTATATAGGAAAATGGAGGGAATTCATTATTATTTAGGTTTTGGACAATACACATTAAACTAATCAAAAACAAATAACAAACCATGGTTTGATACAAAGGGAATAATGAAAAATTATTTTATAAGGCCAATGGAAAGACTTCTTAAAATACTTGGATTTTTTTTGTGGAGGTGAGTTACACTCTCAAGGAAATCAATTTAAAATGTTTAAATGATTTATAAGTCTGGGAGGGTCCACTAAAGCATTGTAAAATAAATCTAAAAATCATTAAATCATATTATTTTAATGGTATACCAAATATTGGCCGAAAATATAATTTATATTATTCTATTTCATCACTATTTGCCCATTATTATGTCATAAAATGCATAACATAATTAGTCAGTATATAATTTTTACCCAAAAATTCGACTGTCTCCGAAAATTATGCAAAATTCACCGTTGGATAATTTCGACATCAAGATACCAAAAAGAATATTAATTTTTCTAAATAATTTTATAAATAAGTGAATTTATACTTTTAAAATAAAAATTGACATTTAAAAAAAATTCATGGGTTTTTTGAAATAATATCTTTCAAACATAAATAAAAATTACAATTATATTATTAAACATTATTTGATCATTTAAATTTAATAAAAAATAATGCAGTAATAATATTTAATTAAAATAATATTTAATTAAAAAATGCATTAATTTATCACAATATATTTCTTAATTTATTATTAATTAAAAATACTATTTGGGATTTAAAAACGATTTACAATGTAATAGTAATAAAATGAATGTATATTCTCTATAAAAAATTTGGTACATAATCATTGTGCTAGGATATTGTTACATAACCCATTATAACTACAGCATAAGATTTAATTGTAAGGTGTGCGATGGTGACCGACTCTTGGGGTGGCTCAGATAACATCGCTCGGGTTGTAATCTCTATCAAATTCCAATTCTACAATAGGTTGTTCGATTTGAATGTAATGTGTCTAATCTCAGTTTGGGCTTGGTCAAGGGAGAAGCGCAATGACGACACCTACATTACAAGGTTCGAAAAATGGGCTTCGTATGGAGAAATTAGATTGGATGGGGCCATCACTCCCTTTTTCCTAGAAATTGTATTTGTCAAATCCATATATTTATATTAATCATGTGATCATTTTTAACACCTATTTTAGAAAATGTCACAATTATTATTGGCATTTTAAAATCCAAAAACATAAAACAGAGTATGATATTATGTTATATAACCATGTTATATATTATGAAATTTCATTATAATAAGAGTAACATTCATTAATAAATGTTTTGGACGTTACAAAATATTACCTAGGTATTAATAAAAATAATTAAATAAAAATTAAGAGACCCATTTGGGCCTTTTCCAAGGATCAACATGACCAACTATTAAATCCAATGATTACAATTTCTTTTTATCCATAGGTAATGCAATGAACATAAATATATATAATTCCATGCCAAAATAAGAAACAATGTCCACTATTGAAATATATCCTAAAAAATGAATAGGTATTTGAAATATATAGCACTAAAAGACACATCCCGTATGGATATAACAATATGAACCCCGTGAATAAGAATAAGATACTCCCAAGGGAACACATACATATAAATTAATATGGTAATAAAATTATACAATCATATAGTCCCAATATTTCATATACCAAGGTTCCTTAGTGAGAGGAAACTACATAGAATAATTTCTATCAACAGTTTCATGGAGATACCAATGATAACATTGTTGGATTACACATTAATTGAGAGTGGAAGAGGGTTTCTATATGTTCATAAAAATAATACCATTATAATATCCAAGCATGTTTTATAACAATGAATTAGGTTGTGTTTAAATAAATAAGGAAAATAATTTATCAGATTACTCACTAACACAAACAATATAGTGATATGAATCAATTGAGAAAATAATCATTTATTTATATAATAGAGGGTTGAATGATTCTTCCATCAACGTTTGAGTTAGTCTTCATTATAAGTTACAATAATTTCCATCATTCATGGAAAAATAGATAGATGTGGTGATGAGTCCAAAATCCAAAGGACATGTTCCATTGGTCTTTGTGTCCCGAACGTATCACATTAAATGTATATAACTACATTACATAGTAATGAGAATATGTCAATATTATCTACATTTCAGAATTTAACATTAACAAAAGATTCAATATCATTGTTTACATGACACACCACCATACAAATTACAATTTTAATCACCTATGGTTTTAAAAATACGACATCTTCAAAAAAAATACAAAACATAGATTCACAGAATATGTTGGTCAATTATCCTATGATTCTCTTCCATATTTTAGGTCTACGTTATTTATTAAAGAAGAAATAAACAAGATTATCTATTAGATTGCTTCCACATTGTCTATATAAATATTTATTGAAATGAAAATACTAGAAGACAGACCTTTAACATTTTTCGCATTTTTCTGTGCTAGAGAAATGTGTTGATAAAGACTTTCTCTATCAGAGCTAAGATAAGAACTGATAATGGGATCCCATTATTATCGCTAAAAGGCTAATAAATGGAACCATTTATGTGTGAATTTTTTTAGCATTGGTAAATGATATACTCTATTAGTGGTTTATTTTATTTCTAGAAAAGGTTTCCCCTTATCATTTCTTTATTTTTATCGCTAATAAAGGCATCCATTTATTACAGCCTTATATTTATGGATGATAAAGGCCCAAAATAAAATGAAAAAAAAACAAATAAAATAATTTGCATCATCAATAAATAATTAATTATTTTTTTCAATGAAAAAATTTAATATATATATATATATAAATATTAAAAAATCATTAAATGTATATATTAAATATATTGATATTTAAGTTGAATAAAATAAAATAATTGAACAAATAAAATTTATAATGAGTAAATGAAGAAAAATATTAATGAATCTACAAACTAATTAATTACTATTAAAATTTATATAATTTAATATACATTTATATATATTTTAAATATTAACAATTTGTATATATTAAATATAGACATATTAAAATAATAAAATTTAATAATTAAAAAAACAAATTAAAAATGAATAAATTAGAATTTTATTTACCAATTTATTAATTATTCAATTATTTATTGAAGTTAACAATTATAATATATATATATTTAAATAGTATTTAATAATATAAATTAAAAATAAATATAAATAAAATATGTAAATTTTTTATTAAAAACATATTAATGTCTTATACATTTTTAATGTCGTTTGATTTTTCAATTTATTATATATAAAACGTTTTTTGTTACATTGATTTCATGTATAGAAATATATATATATACATATTTCTGTATTTAGTTCGTTTTTATATACAATTTCACACAATGAAATATTTGTGCAATATATATAAACACATAACCCTAAAATTTCTGTAATTTTTTAAAATTTTAATATATTTTTGAATTTAAATACAACATGATACATTTAATATACTACATTTTTAATAAGTTATTTTTTAAAACTACAGTTAAAATATTTTTTATTGATATTTTTTTCATGAACCATCCCATTTGGGACTGTGTCATGACTCCCCTAGCATACCTCGAATATTCCAGGGTCCAGTGATTATAACCAATTTGTCATGTCCCAAACATGGGAGGCATTTCCTATGTACTTATACACATGAACAGATCTCCAATCCCACAAATGATGAAACATAAAACCACTATGGACCAAAAATTCATGCATACTACTATACCCAACCAACAGAGTGAAATGAAATATAATGTGTAAAAATGTAAACTGGGACAGAATAAAATCCCACTAAAAGAATGATTCTGCCAACTACAAAGTCCAACCAAATTTAAATCAAGATAGGTATTATGACTTCTACTCAAAGTAATAATATTACCTCAGCCTATCTGGAGTACACTAATTTATATCCAGTCTTGGTCCACCATGGACTCAGTCTAATGGTCGACCGTCTTAACACTGAACATAACTTGTGAGCTATTCCAATCAGGGTGTGAGTATTAGAATACTTATTTGGACACCCCAAAACCATAATGAAATTAAAAAATTAAATTTAATGTTATCTATACATATTATATTTATAAAATATATATAACAAGAATATATCCACATATACTTGAAACCCAGACCAGTAGCCTTATGGTAAGTCACAACAACCACAAACCCATGTTAGGGATTCAATCTGATGATTCCAAAAATCAACGAACTGAGAGAAATCAATCATATATCATATAGCCATGATGTAATCTATTCAATAAGTATTATGTGTCAAGAACCACATTAATAGAGATACATGTTGTTAGATATAAATAGGGAATATGAAAGAAACTCTCCTATAGAACCAACTCAATGAGTGGAAAGATCACGATACATGGATGAGGATCACAACTAGGTCCATGGTTTTTACTATGACTAATCTAGATTAATATTATATATAGAGGACAGAAAGATAGTATGATTTGTAATATTGATTTCATGACTCAACCTAGTGAATAATAATGTATATAGGATACTACTCCAGGACTCTTGGAATGGACTCCTGAATCTACCTAAAAAGTCCTATTGAAATGGGTAAAACTCATGTGGATCTAAAATGATTAAAAATAATTGTCAGGGGTACGATCAATTATCACAAACCAAAACAAAACATATCCATGCCATGTTGGACAAGTCAATCAAGGCATGTAAAAAAGAGTACATGACATGTAGAAGGGCCACATGCTATGTCCCTTGATCCAGGGTACTGCCCGTGTACAATGGCAATAGTAAGAAGAACATTTCATGTGGAAACAGTATACACAACATGTCTACAAGATCACATACCATCTCTGAGTATCTCAGGGATTCCCCTTGTACACTGTCCAAATGCTAGTACCTGACCTCAACCCATGTTTGTCTACCAATTTACATGTACACAAGGTAGCATGTGTAACTGGACTAAGTCATATCATGTAGTAGATTACATGTCGTGTATTCCACCTCATGTTTATGTATAATCATAGATACACATTGTTCCTATGAGAGTGGATCTGAAGTCTTCCCATTAGTGTCACACACCATGTCTCACTCTTTTTGTTCCTGAAACCCTAACTATAAACATGTACTGCCCACACACCTAATGTTATGAAACACACACCGTGTTCAACATAATTTTCCAGAGCCATAATTATTTATCCCTCCACCATGAGTGATTTTTTGGGGTTCTATTATATGATCTATTCAACTAAAAAAATTACAATCTAGTGCTTTATTTTCATGGAAATGCAGAATCGATAGGTTTCAAGCCTTCAATTGACTCCGAACACACATTCTGATCATCTGCACGAATATCGCTTGGAGAACCATATCTTCCAAAATACATGGATCTCTCTTTATTCATCATTGTTCCACCTTATATAGGTCATCAAGATTTTATAAATTTGATTTTAGTTCATTTTCCAATGATTTTAAAGTTTAATGACCATCTGTTCCTAACCATATGTAGTCTGAAGAACATGCCAGTATAATAGGCTAAGGAATCACATAGAAACGAATTGAAGGAAGTGACTCTAAACATTTTTCATTATGGAAATGATATGCTCCATAATAATTATTATGAAACTAAATTAAAACTGAATCAATCTCCCAAATCAAATCTGAAATTAGACCCTCCCACAAAATCAATTGAACTGTGGGCCAACCTGTTCATGGTTTGACCGACATTAGACATTAATTCAATGTATTAGGACTGAATGAATTTAAAAAACATGAATGACTCATAGATTTTTCTTCCATTGATTAATATTTATGATTTAATCATAGAATTTGGTGATATTCATCAATGTGGGGTTCGTCAATTTCCCATTTTTGCTCCGTTATCGTTTGCCTTTGAGAGAATTCATCAAGTTCTCTACAGAGCTTTTATGAAGTTATCCATGTTTATGAGCATATCCATGGGATACTTCTTATTAAAATATCAAAGAAACACATCATTTCACACTCATTAAAGTTAAAATAAAATAAATCATTAATTTATTTTATTTCTTTAAGGCATCTAAAAATTAACATTTGTATTCGATCTATGTCGGTCGATGATAGGCCTATGCTAGTGATTAGTCATATATTTTAACCCGAAGGAATCCTTGGATTTATAACATGGAAACCCATTAATATGTTCTTCCAATTTGTTAGGAAAACTGGTCATAGGTTCTATTTAATATATTTAATATATTTCAAACATTTATTCCTAAATCATCAGGCCTCAGAATCGCACTCCCTCTTAGTTCCTAGTCCCAAATAAATTTAATAAAATATTTAAATATAATACAAGGAAAAAATTGGGACACTAAATTATTCATACCATGGATCTTTAAATCCTCAAAAATAATAAAAGATAGGCTATACAAAGAGATATGTGTACTGAAAATGAATCTGAGCCACCCACTACCATGTTCTCTCTAGTAGGTTCACATTCTACCACTAGACACACGCCTGGGTAATCGTTCGAGTATGAAAGTTACCCTCCAACTGATCCTCAATCTCCACTAGGTAATCAAAAATAAGCACTCCATTTTCAAGGTCTAGATCACCCCAGTTGATGAAATGTTTTGGGTTATGCACATTACTCCATAGTTAAAACTTGTTGAATACATTACGTACCTAATATCTATTGTTTTATGCAAACTCTACTAGTGGTAGGTGCTCCTCCCAATTACAGTTGATTTTTGAGATAAAATAATGAAACATATCCACCATAGCATGAATGGTTTTTCTCTATATGTTTTTCCATGTGTGGATGAAATTATTTACATAATCATAACAGAGTCTCAGATGCCTCTTGAATATTCCTTACACAACCAGAATGTGAAAGGTGAATCATGATCTAAAATAATATTTGATGTGACTCCATGAATTCAAAATATCTCCTGCACATAGTGGCCTTACATGATCTCTAATGAACTCTTCTCATAGATAAATAGGATTTTGGGTGACTTGGTATGTCTATCAGTGATCAAAAATATGGAATCATGTCCCTTGTACATACATGGTAAACCCCTATCGATGTTCATCGATATTCCATCACACATCAATTATGGCATCTCTAGATGGTGTCCTAAACATTTGAGAACATTTTTCTCATCATTCACCTACTGGAATGTATGTTATGGAGAAACAAACTCCGACACTACCTTCTTCATCCATGTCTACCAGAGCTGACATCATAGGTCTTGGTACATTTTCTACACTTTAAGATAAATCACCATGTTGTTGAATGAATCTTCGTCAAAACCTCCACATGCAATGACATGGGTAAAACTGTACTCCCTTTGAAAAGAAGTTAATTCTCCCCGCCGTGTGAATATAAATCAAAATTATTCCCTATAGAAACATGAGTATGTAAGGTATCATAGTCAAAATACCAAAGATGTTATACCATAACTCACTATAAGAGTGGTGGGGTTTCAACAATAGACAGGAGGTAAGCTACATCATCTCAATCTGTGAACACTAACTATAATGAGTCCAATAGCTCTGACGTGTAATTCAACAACTGCATACTATATCTCTTACTTACAACATATACAACTGTATTCCCTTTCCATGGTGTATATATGATATCAAAGTCATAATCCTTGTGTAAACATATAATATTCCTCTATCTCATTATCATACACATATGTGAGATGATATACATGAGACTCTTATTTTCAGAGTAGATGATAAACTGCTATCCCATCGTGAACTGTCGACATGTCATCAACACAAAGACTACCACTAATAGTTCATGTTCATTTTCATGTAGTTATTATCATGTTTCTCCATTTGGGATGAATCATCGGAAATAACTTCATGACTCTACATCAAGACAAAAAAATGTATGGTCCTAGATAGATCACAGAACATTTGTATTCGACACCCTCCTCTAGCATCCTGATGATCAAGGTGCTCGTCAAAATCTACCTCAACTATTGTTAACCATGTTTCCACTTCCCCATCCACATGACATGATTACCCTTTTAGGTAAAATTTATTTATTTTTCATATGAAGGAAAATTGTTTTATGAATAGTTGATTTTAGCGTTCTAGCCCCAGTAATCACAACACCTCAATAATGCTTCTGGTTTCTCCTATGCTAAAACTACTTATATATTGGTTGGGTCCACTACTACTAAATCTAATGATATGCATTTCCTAGACAGTGGACCCACTATATACATAACTGGAACATAAATAGTTTTCCATAAAGCAGTTCTCTATGAGTACTTCTTAAACCATCTTAAGGTGTCTCACATGATACTCCTCTAACATTGAGTACATAATGATGTCGTTGATGGAGACAGCTATGAACCAGTTTATGAATGGATGGAATACTAGTTCCAGAGTTTAATGAACTATTATTGGGGATTATTCTTTCCAAAGGGCATCACCATTTACTCATTGTGACAGTAGGGGCATATGAAACCCATCTTTAGTATACCCTCACCTCATACTCACCATTGGTGATATCATGAATAGAGGAAAAATATCAAGATCTGTTATGCCCCTATCAATAGATTGAAGTGTTAATTGAGTCCTGGAAGTGTATGACAATCCTTCATAGTTACTTGGTTCAGTCATAGGTAATCTACACGCAACCTCAAGCTCCCATATTGCTTCTTAAAAAGAAAATGGGTCTGACTAGGGTGAAACACTATGTCTCACAAAGTCCACCCTAGGAAAGTCCCCCAAATACATTTTGAGCTTGTGATGCACTATGGGAGCCATTGGATATGTATCTACTGATAGTAGAGTATTAAAAGTGTGTAAATTTATACAGAACATGATCTACCAATGGGGAGATAATCCTTGAACATCTTATAGGAGGTTATCATAATACTCTTCCACCGCTGCTTTAAATTGGATGATCACAACATATACTATTCCAAGGGTAAGGCAAGCTAATTCACGAGTTTTAGAAAGAAACCTCTTAATCATGAACTCACCCTATGCTGCTAGGGTTTCAATTTATTTGAAAAATAAAAAACTTTTCCCATCATTAAGGACACCCACACCCGACACCTAAAATAGTCAAGCTGGCCATTGAAAAACAAAATTAAATATATACTATGAATGAAATCTTATGGCATCAATGTTGCCACCAGGATTTACCAATTTAACATACTACCTCCAATGGTATGATCACACCATCATAAAATGTGTGTGATCATCATGTCTCTTTTTCTAGGTGTCTTTGAGCATAAAAGTCATGTCAATGGTTCAACCATAATCACAAGATCTTAAAATATATATGCGGTGAGAAAATAATTACTCGAACATATTTAAATAAGTTTTACAACTATGGTAAAATAGTTATATATTATACCTCAGACCATTCATCGATTCCCCAGGTCATATGTCTCTACTGCATGTAGCTACCCCCTCCCCCCTCCTCTATCACTATGATCCTGGTGTGGATATCATGGGGGAGTTGGTGGTAATATTTGTAAACAAAATACAACTCCTATATTTGTCTCTACTCATGTGGAACATCAATAGCCTGAAAAATTAACATGCTCTACTCGTTGAATCTTCCTTGGTGGTCCATCCACCATTTCCCTATCTGCATCACGACAGGTTGGAAAATATGTAGCATGATTTCATATATATCCACATGTGTAGATTCACCTATCCCTAGGCTGACTAGATCTATTGTAATATACCTAGACTATAAATCCCTTTTTTGAGGACTACTTAAGACGCCCCCCATGTCCCTATCCAAATATTTGACATTATCTCCATAATTCTAGGGTCCCTACACATGTCTTCTTTATGATGACTATAACTGGATGTCTTTTCTCATCCAAGAAGCTCTTGACCGCCAAATCAATCTGGAGAACTCCACGATAAGTTTTAATGTATAGAGGTATGATGTTTGATAGAATGTGCTGAAACATTCATCATTTGATGGTCCAATCCTATAAGTACTGATACGTAACCATATCTGTCATGTACTTGGTGAGGTTTGTGAACATTGATGAATCGTCACCCCCCTTCATAATTACCTGATTTGACTTGAGGAAGCTCTTTATACACACCTGAATCAATGTAACTAAATATAATTCATCAATAATGTGATACTTGAACTATTCCTGAGAACGAATCTCTAAATCATGATTTTTTTGGTAATACTCTGCCATTTCCATATAGAACCCTAAAGAAGGCTCGTTCAAGTATCACCATCTAGTCTGAAAGGGTTTTCACTAGACAGAATACTCTAGTCACGTCCTCATACATGTCTTCAGTTGCCCGAGGGTCGGTCATACATAGAGGTAACACCAATAGAACATTCCACGTATACCAAATCATCATCAATTAGGGGTCAATCCTCATGATCAAGCATCATAATCCATGCTGGTATGCATTGCATGCGCATATTTTAAGGAAACATGATGTACCATGACCAATGTGTATATATGTTGAGCAGAGTCAAGAAGTTCATTAAAAGTATAACTCATTGCTATATGATGCATGTACAATTATTGTATCCCTAAAACTATTGTTCTCATGTACTATGTCAAAAACCAAGATTTTAGAGTCCTGGTGTGTGGATATGTTGGCCACCCACACCAATACTACTGTCCCTAGAATAAAAACTGAAATTCAAACATGTAAAAATATTTCCCCAAACAAATATCATAGAATCTCGGTCCCATGTTAGAACCAACAACCTATGAGACCAATCTATGATGACTTGTCCCATTATGTCTCATGTCGTGACTCCCCAATACTACCTCTAATAGGTAGGGTCCGGTGACTATCCCTGAGTAGGAATGTCACTAACATGGGTGGAATTTCCTAAATATCTATATAAATGCCCACATCTACAGAAGGGGCTCATACTCCTCTATATATGAATTGATACCAACTCACCTTCAGGGGAATGAGAAAAGGCTCACCAACCTAAACAAAACATGTCTATGACATGGCATAAAATGTTACTAATCCATGTAGAAAAAAGTACATGGTGTGTTGAATGGTAACAAGATGTGTCCCATAACCCCAAGAACAGCTCATGTACTATACCCTAACTCAAAATAACATGTCTTTAAGAAATGGTATACATGGTGTGTAGAGATGTTCAAATGCCATATCATGATATATGTGGTCATTCCCATGTATACTAGCCAGGTTCTAGTACATGACTTAAACTCGTATTGATCTACCCATGTTCCATTAATGGGGAGCCCATGTAATTCTCCTTCGTATTGTCATGCGGTGGAGTACATGTCATGTACTCCACCCCATGTCCAGGGATCCTATGAGATACATGTTGAGTCTTGGGTAAGGGATCACACAACATGTGATTGGGGTAAAACTATGTATGGGACTCTCTTATTTCCTAAAACATGAGCTACCACTCAGTAGGACCAAAATGTTGTGTGTTACAAAACAAAAGCCATGTTCTTTGGATTTTTATAGAATGGTTTTTCTTCCACCATGCATCATGGGTGATTATCCAATGTTTGATATGGTGATCTGTTCACCTTGAAACTAATTATCAAGGGTCATCAAGCCATGGTATCACCGAACCTGTAGGGGTTGAGACATCGATCGACACTAAAATCCGATTATAATCATCCACTAGAAAATCACTCACATAATTTTGTTTTCCAAAAAACTATGGTCCATCTATCTCCATCATTTTCACATATCCTCTAGGTCATAAGATTCGAGTTCTAGAATTTTTGATCATGAAACCATGATTTGATTGCTCAATGGTCATCCCTTCAAAACCCCCATAAACAATGAAAAAACATTTTAGGATAATGGTGATGGAATAACATAGAAATGTCTTGTGGAACAAACCACAACCTCTATTCATTATGGCCTTGATCTGCTCCATTAGAACTACCATGAAACTTAAGCAAAAGAAAATCATTCCCCTAAAGAAAACCCGAAATCAAAACCTCTGGATAGAATGATCGGACCGCATGTCAACCAATTCATGTGTTGATCTGTGTTCATCATTAAATCAATCAATTTGGAAATAGGAAATTAAAACAACACTCTCTAACTCACAATCAGATCTTCCATTGAATAAGAGTGATCATAATGTTGCTTATGTTGGAGTGATTCGTCAATGTGGAGTTCATCAATCTCTAATATGGTCTCTATCATCACCTGGCATTATAATAATTCTTCAGGTTCAGTATGAATCCTCCAATATGTTCTACCTCTTTATGAGCCTAACCATGGGCTATTATTTAATAATGAAAATATGTAAATGCATTGTTTTTTGTAGCGTAATGTTAATATAAAATAAATCATTACATTATTTTATTTCTTTTAGAAACTGAAAAATTATCCTTCATAGCCGAACCACATCCACCGCTGTTATTTCTATTCAAGGGTAATGTCTCTACATTGAAAGTAATGGAATCCTCGTATTTATAATTTGGGAACCTATTTAGATGTTATTTCACGTTTTTAGGAAAACTTCTTGCACATAATATATATAATATATATATATCATATATCAAAGTTTTATTCTAGGAACACCAAGTCATAGAATCCCACTGAGCCTAATTAAATAGACTAAAATTAGTTCAATATAATATTTACAAATAATACATGGAAAAATTTGAGACAATATAATTTTTATTTTTATTTTATTTTTATTTTAATTTTATTTTTTAGTTTTATAATTTTCTATTATTTATTTATATATATATTTGAACTATGTTTTTGTATTTTTATTATTTATTCATCCACTTCAATATATATAAATATATATATATAATTTATATTTAATAATTAAAACATATCCCTTTTAATATATTTTATTATGTACTCATATTGAATTATTTCATTTCAACCATTTTGAAAATACATATATTTATGATTATATTTCTTCTAATAGTGTTAAAAATATATTTTTAAATAAATAAATATATAAATTTATATTTAATGAATATTTAAATTTATATATTTATAATTTTTTTAAATATTGAAATGTTATTTTTTTAAAATTATTTATATAATTATTAATAAGTACTTATATATTTATATAATTGTAAAATTTTAAAAAATTTATTCTAATAATTATAATTATAAATCCTTTATCATTGCAAAAAAAAAACACTTAAATGAAATATTTATCAATGTTAAATTGTTAGTGATGTTAAATAATTATTTTATCCCCGATGAAAAAGCACAGATAAATGACCCTTTAATCAGTGCAAAAAAAATTTACAAAGATAAAAGGGACCTTTATTGGTGTTTTTTAATACTCAGTTATAGGTGACCGCAATTTATTTTACAAAACTCTATACAAGACATAGTTACTCATGATTCTCAATCTCACATGAACTCATCTTCTCCTAGCATGACTCCTCTATGCTCCACTTAAATATTCAAGGATAAAATCATTGTATATTACTTTATTCTTTTACACTATCATTTTTTAATGATTTAGGATTTTCATTTTTCATTTTGGCATTTTTCATATCCATGTAGAACCCTACATCTCATTTCCCCACTACTGAAATTAAATGAGTGGTGGTATTTCATATTTTTACTCCATAGGCAATGGTTTCGAAGAAATCGAAGGTTGTTTTAATATGGTATCTTTAGTCAACATATGTGTATAGGCCTATATGTATTAATCAAATTTATTTTTCACCACATGAAACAATAGAAGTAATTCTGGAATTATTGCATAATAAATTTTTTTACATTGAAGAGGTTAACTCAATTCATAAACATGTTGTCTTTATCCAATATCTTTTACCCAAGGCTTTAGTGATTGGGAATTTCATCTGAGGTGATGTGCTATCGTAAATTTGTAATTATTTGGGTATTCTAGGTAAACAATTTACAAAATTGAATCGAAGTAAAAATAGGGATATTGTTATTGATTATATAAAAATAGGAAAATCATCATAGAGATAATATGTAATCCATAAATATGTTATGATTAAATAATTATGATGGATAATGGGGTTATAATATGATTTCAAGGTTTTTTTTGTTTAATTTTGTCTTGACATATCCCCACGAGTCTTATTCCTGTTATTTAAGAGTTGATTGGTAGGAATCCATATGGATTTATTAAATGTCATGTTCTTAGGTGTATTTGTTTAATTTTTTTTTCTAAACTCAATTACAAAACTATATTAATAAAAACATTAATAATCAATAAATAGTGCATTATTATTTAAATATTTGTTATTGTTAGTGTTATATAACATTTCAATTTATTGTGTCTATTTTGTAACACCCTTTATCAACAATAACAGTATTTTGTTTCATACTTATATTCGAAATAATTATTCCAAAATCATTTGAATTATATTTTAAATATGAATAGAATCATTAAATTTATATGAATGACAGAGGGACAGAGGTTAAGATTTTATAGTTATTATATTGGTACTATTTTTGAATGGTTATTTTCTTATAGAAGGGGAAAACAATGTGAATCATTACATTAATATAGAATATGTCACCACTCTCACCCATAGATCTCCATAGGATGGAGCCAACTATAATCCTCCATATTCTAGTAATTATATTGATCCTCATGATATATATTTAATTGTAGTTCTACTTCAAGTTATGCGGTATGGTTTTCAATGATGAGGATTATCTATGGTTTCTATAAGATTTTATTCTGATATATCAATGTAATAAATTATTCATTTCATTCAAATGATTCATTTAATTTATAATAGAACAAAATAGAATATAATTACTAAGAATACGTGAAAAAATTCACCCATTAAAGGTATGTATGTTCTTGGAGGGATCATATAGTGGATTATAAAAATATCTGAAATATGAATGTGAATAATCCAGGAGTATAAATATGTTATGTTGAATATATGTTTTCTGAGATACATTTCATCAATACAATTATAGTGTAGGTGATCCAATTCCTCTTCAATTAACAATACTTTTTAACTGATTCCATCTGTGTAGGTTCCTTGGACACATTATCCTTTTTGCTTCATTGATGAAAAACATTTATATTGATGTGATTGGTTGGGGAACCTGAAATGGAAATTTTGAGTTAATAATTCAATGTAGGTCCATTATATATGAGTGGTAGATTATTTATTGTTGAGTAGAATATGGTTGATTCTTGACAGGATTCTTGTATATTGAAACTAACGATCCTAGTATATTATACTATTACTAATGGTATTAGGACATAAAATCTTCCTATAATATAATTATTAATATCTTATACATAATAAGGGATTGGGATTAAAATTCATTCATAATGTTATTGTTATTAATAATCTATATATGTAAACATAATGATGAAGTGTAATTAGTTTCAATTTTATACAATAGTTTTTGGAATAAGTGGTTTTAACCTCCGGAATTGAAGGAAATATTTTCCTCAAAGTTGATGAGTATTCATTGACATTGATATGAAATATATGATATGTGTTTTATTTCTAAATTGGGATATTATAATGGGTTTATTAGTCATTTTATTGACTTTTTATACCATTATTGTGATTTATTTTTATTTTATTTTTCATAAGATACCACTGCATAAATCATCTCCAACTGCTATTGTGAAAGGAGTGATAAACAAATAATAGTCATATTCTATATAAAAAGCATTTCATAAACAATGACAACATGTTTAACAAAAAATATTGTGTAAATAAGTACTCATTTTTGGGTAATATTGATATACAATATAATTCACTACATAGATAATAGTCAAAAATATCATCCATCATTCCTGAAAAGTGTTATTGTCTTGAAAAGAGATATAATAGTATAATATTATAGTAAAACTAACCTTAACTACCCTTATATAATCCTTACTCAGACTATTTATTTCCTTCCATCTTTTAATGATGGATTGAATTACATTTTTCACACTATCATTATTCCCTTCATTGTGGTTCCAATGTTCCTTGAAAACAAACATCCCCCTCAAATTTTATCATTAATATCCATCAAGGAAGATTCCATGGAATTGAATACCATGTATACAAACTCAATCTTCAACTCTTACAACCTTTCATCCTCCTTATTTTCTAATTCCCAATAAAACAAAAAATTACACTAAAAAAATAATCAGAACAAAATGAATGATTTTTTTGTTTATTGGCATTCATTCTCTAATATGAACCACATTATTACATTGGAATAAACTTAATCCTCTTCATTTTAATAATATTTTATAAATAATAAATAAATTTTCATTTAATTACTTTCTAAGCTTAGTTAAAACATGTATTTAATCTCTGGAACAATTATTATTGAATTTTGTTGAGTGAGACACATCCCACATCTCTTCTAGGTAGTATGAACTACTCTAAGTATTAGTCATACAAAATTATCACTAGTACATGTTATGATATGACTTTTAGTTAGATTACATCATGTAATATTGGTTTATTTCCACAAATTATGGGCGATTAATATCAAACAATGTAATGAAATAATAACTATTCGGTAGGTATTTCATCAATGAACATTGGAACCATAATGATGGGAAGAATGATACTCTTAATGAGGGATTCTAATCCATCTTCAAAAGATGGATGAAAATAAATCATATAAGGATGGATTAAATAATTGTATTTAAGGTTAGTTATACTATAGTATCTATCTCTTATATATCGATTCAAGACATTAACTAATTTCTTGTATGATTCAAGTAATTGTGGACATTTATACATGTAGTTTATTCTATTGTTGTTATTCGAGAGAAATTAAATATTTTACTACTCTTATAGAAAATTTCGTAAAAATATTTTGATGTTACCAATTCCATGGAAGAACAAATTTCTTAAGATGAAATTTTGGAATTATTATGGGAGAAAAAACTTGTTTTTGATAAAAAATAAATGGTAAATCATAATGGTTTTGAATAAAATTATCAATGAAATACATTAGGGTATAAAATTTTAGGTTTTTTAGAGTCAACATGGAAAACCAATTGATAACATCATGTCAATTTTAATTAGTTATCATAAGGTCACAACTGGGATGAAATAATTCCATTCGAAAGATATAACAGTAATGTTAAAATATACATTCACTATTTTGCTAAAAAATAATATAGTAAAATGTTGATTTAATTTTCATTATTCCTTGAATGAGTGGATTATTTTACCTGATTTTCAATATTAATTACTATTAATAGCTTCTAGAAAATCACACAGAGGATTATTGACTATTTTGATGAAGTTACATCTTAGGGATGCAGAGGGGAAAATTTGGAAACACCAAACACTCAGTTTTGGACACATTATAAAGCAAGAAATATGGACAATTTTCATCAATCATCATAATGAGATATCTATTCAAGTGTATTTTTTTGATAATATATTATTAAAAATTATTTATTTTATCCATCGTGATTTATAATTGTCAATTTATGAAATATGAAAATAGTGATTAAAATATACAACGTTCAACAAAACCAACATAAACCTATCATAAAGGAAGTATGGGGTACACTTTATTATAGAGTAAATTAGTATATAATATATATCCACAATTAATGATAAATTATTTTATATGAAACAACATATGTTCCATTACATAAATTCTTATTGATGAATCATAATCTGAAGCCACATTCATCCCTCATCATGTGTTGCTGAATAAGGCTCATTTAAATGTGTAGGGTAAATTAATGGATGAAAAAATAGAATGAGAATAAGAAGAATGTTTATGTATGAAATTATTTTAATCTGTTATGTTTTATTAAAATATTTCATAAAAATATTTATTTATGTTCATATTTTTATAGGGTAGACACAGTATACAACAATTACCTTATCTGATGAATATATTAATTCAGTAGCATTGATGTGTCTTGAAAAATATGGTCGCATTGGAGGATTTGGGTTTAGAGCCTCACCTGGAATATATTTCAAAAAGATGAAACCACATTATGATACATATATTATAATGAGATGATTTTGGTCACAAATAGACTCACTATAAGATTTTATTTTTTAGTCTGGTTTTATAGGACAATGAAAAATAAAGGATCAAATACAACTGGAGGTGGAGTAATGCATTGTACATGAACCAAATTATATGACTAAATTTGATGCTAGTCATTCCCCACAACAACAAAGCTTACCACGGGTAATCAAATTTCCACTACTCATTCTCATAAAATATAATAAAAGGACATCTGATAACATTATGTTACTAATATTCTATATAGTACAGTTGTATGTGATTTATATATGCAAACACCTATGTACCACAATTTTGCAAGGCGTAAAATGTGTAATATCCCAAGACACCAGTTACACAATAAAATCCTCCCAAACTATCACATGATATTGGGTATTGATGAAGCTTATGAGTCAACTACAATGTTGTATATTCAACTTGATCGCCCAGATATTACAACAGTTGATGATGGTATTGGTTCTTTCACAGAAAGGACATATAATCATATAATGATACATGATGGACTCATTTAATAAAAAATATATCATATGAAAATCATTTAATAGATGCTGATATAAATTCTTAAGAGATGTATTATATTTCAGATGAATAATGAAGTTGATAAATGGAAATTCAAATCAAGAAATTCTATTTAATTGATCATGAAATCAAAGTGACCTTATGGTAGTACATTCTCCCTAACTATTCTGGAGTAACATTTATTATTCTTATAACTTCATGTAGAAACCACATTTACGGAAAAACCAATTTCTTACATTTAATTTGAAGAATAAATATATGGTGTTTCCATGAAAAATGTAATTGGTATTGAGAAATGAGATTCTCAAAAAGGATTGGTTGGAAATATCATATGTTAATACATACATAAGGTATATATTCCTATTATGTATACCCAAATAGTTAAATAATATTCATATTAAAAATAAAACCTATTCATATTTTGTACATGTGTTCATATCACAACTATATAATTATATGCTCATGTGAAGCATGATTTGGAATCATTAATACCAATATTATTTCTATCCCAAAACATAATTAAGATAACAATGAAATGGAGAAGAAAAAAGATTTTGTACTCCATGTGTTTATTCAAAAAGAGACATACAATATAATATTTTTTTCCAATAATGATAATGTTAAACTGTACAATCCAATCACATGAAATATATTTTAAATTATTTCATTACATAATTGTTATTTTAGGATTCACAGGATGGTGGTAGCTGCCAATCTCTAAACCTCATATATCTATTTTTTTGGAATTAATGCTTGTATATGAAACCAACCGACCACACATAATGTGTATTATGATTTTTTAATACATAGAAATAAAAAATATAGATAAAAATATAATTATATGTTCAGTATATGGTTTAATAAGAATTGTTTTGTGATATGGTGTTCACTCAAAACATTCTAGATCATGGCATGATGTTGATTTCTGAAGGGCTATAGCCTATGAATTACAACACATGATAATAAATTAGGGTATATATAGAGATATTAAACTATGAAAAAAAATTACAAAAATTTCTTATTTTGGAAAATGGTTCGGTTGTGTCTGAAACAAGATAATGAAATCAATTATGGATATCATGTGTTCACATTTATGAGAGAAATCATAAATCCGGAAAAGACCAGCATCCCCAATAGGTAATTTCCAAATATAATTACAATTTCATTAAATATATTTCATAATCATTTGATTGTTCAAATTTTATTTGTACTATCCAAAATTACGACTATATAGTTACTAAAAATAATTAATAAATTTGTTTAATGATTAGTGGGAAATTTAATTAATGTCAAAATGTATGCCGAAAACATATTTTATTAATTACCTAAAACGATTGCGATCTAGTAAGACTTATGTCATTAAAAAATATTTTGGTTGTGAATAATTAGTGTCATAATATTTATACATAATTTTTTAATATATTTCTCAAGGATAAAAATAAATGATGAAATAATTTGATTAGATGTGATTAACTAAAAATAGAAAAATTACTTCGTAGTCACATAGGGGGTGGTGTAGATAGAGGCAGTAGAGAATGAAAAGGAAGACTCAAAGGAAAAATCAGAGCAATAGGCAAAGTCCAAATCAGAGATCGATGTAGAGGATGAGGTAGAGGATACAACTAAGATGGAGACCAAAGCAGAGGAGTATACAAAGATCTAGCTTGCAATGAATAATTGTTTTTCGTAATGAAGTTGATTAAGGATCATAACATGATTATTTTTTTGAAGATTTGTTTAAAATTTATCACAACTATTGTTACATATTATATGATTCATGGTGTAAGTGTTTCAGGTGACTTATTGAATTAGTTATTTTCACCAACTGTTTATATTATTTTAAATAGGGTTTTAATCAACCAGGTAAATCAATGTGTATTGGATGAATCAATTTCCCCACTAGTGTTATTTAAGAAACATCTGTAGAACAAACAATCATCAAAAAAGTATATAATCAAAATTTTATTTTTGAATAATTAATTCTGTAATCAAATACTGTTGACATTAGGTGTATGAAAGTACTATTGTGGATATCCAACAATGATATATCATTGCCACCAAGGTAGTCTGGTTTCAATATGTTTATTATAAATTTAAAATTTATTTTTTAATAAAATATGTTTTAGACACTAAAAGTAGAGAAAAAGTTCATGGATATTAATTATAATTTGGAAAAAGGATTCATGATTCAATTGTGAAATGTATGAATCAGACTCAGGTAAATATCACACATATTTCCACATATATATATATCAAAGTTTGTGTTTTGATTAAAAAATGACATTTTATTACCAACACATCTAGAGTAATAAAAAGTGATTAAATTTGTTATGATTATTTTTATACATTATGAATATGATCCATGAGTCATTTGAGATGTTTAGAAATGATATTTAATTTATTCTAATGCCTAGGGTTACTGGTATGATTCCAAGTGTTTCTTTTTATGATAAATATAAATTAATTTAAGTGGAAAAAAATTAACATACTCAAAACTGAGATAATACTTTTTTTTTATTTTTTTTAACTCTAGTAAAATGATCCATATGATGTTTTTGAAGTAAATGAATCATCCACACCTCAATCCAATGCATGGTGAGACTGGTATGACTCCTAGTTTCTGTTATTATTTCAAAATTGAATATTTAATGAAAAAATATTTCCTTCACTATAAACTAATAAAACACACTCTTATATCCTAATAATTTTTAATAGTGATTCATAATTAATTTGTGAAGTGTATGAATCCATCTCATATCAAACACACAAGTAATGAAACCTGTATGGCTCGATGTGTGTATTTCCCGATTAAAATGACATTTTTTTGTTAAAAACACAAGGGGCATACTGAAAACCAGGGAAACACATTAATATTGTTTATTCATTAGTAATGATCCATGAGTCCTTGGAATGTTTTATGAATTATATTTTCCTCAATACGATTCATGGTGTGACTTTTGTGACTCCAAGTTGGTCATTTAATTCGAAATTGACAATAGATTTAGTGAAATGTCATATTTAAAACAGAGAGAACATGTTAGAATTTTTTTTTACATTATTAGAATGGTCTATAAGTCATTTTTTTGGTGTAAGAATCTACATCACCTAATACTAATGTACGGTGTGACTTATATGACTCCAACTATTCGTTATTAGTATCGAATTGATGTTTTAATACAAAAAAGTGCCACTCTATGATATCCATGAATTTGCATTCTGATTTTTATAATAATTTTGGACAATGATTCATAATTCATTTTTCTGTTTGAATCTGTCTCATAAGAATCCCACACGTGATTCCACATGTATGGCTCAAACTGTATGTTTCCGATTCAAAACTACATTTTAGTAAATAAAATTTCGCTATCAAATTTGGGGAAACTCATTATATTTATTTTTATACATTAGAAAAATTATCCAAGAGTCATCTGGTATATTTATAAAACAACATCGCCTCAATCTGATTCCCCGTGTATGAAATATTAATCCAATTGGGACATTTTATTCGATATTTATTTTAATTTAATAAAAAACTACATAAATAATCAAAACAAGGGAAAAAATAATTTTTCTGCTAATATTGGATATTGATCCATGTATCATTTTTTTTATTTATGAACACGACACATAATAGTCTATTGCATGCTCTGACTGATATGACTCCAATTGTCTGTTATAATTTTAAATTTTAAATTTTAATACAAAAAGCATCACTCAATGGAAATCAAGAAAATTTCCTCTAATTGTATTTATAATTTTTGGAAATGACTCATATTTCATTTGATATGTTTATAATTATGTATCATTTAAATCCCACACATTATTCCCCTATAAAGATCAAAGTGTGTGTTTGCTATTTAAAATTTCATTTTAGTAAAAAACACAAGTGGCATACTCAAAAATGAGAAAATATGTAATTATTATTTTGATACTGTATGATAACAATCCGTTATTCATTTATCATGTTTAGAAATAAGAATCACCACAATATGATGCCTGATGTGATCATTATGACTCTAGGTTCATTTTTTTCTTAAAAATTCACATTAATATTAGTGAAAAAAACCAACAGACTCAAAACTAGAAAAAACCATTCATATTGATCTAGTAAATTGTGGAAAGGATTCATATGTCATAAATTAATTTTATGAATCATACTAATCTTAATCAAATACATTATGCAACTAGTATGATTCTATGTGTCTATTATTAGATTAAAATTGACAATTTAATTCAAAATAATCATTCACTGAAGACTGAAAAAATTATCAGATTGTATTCATAATTTGGGATAGAGATTAATAATTTTTGTTGTTGTTTATGAGTCATTTTCATGTCAAACACATACATCATTCCACTTGTATGGCCCAATGTGTGTTTTTTTTATTTTGACATGACATTTTATTAATAAAACCCAAGTGGAATACACAAAAATGAGGAAACACATTATTACTGTTTTAATACATTTGAAAAATGATTCATGAGTCATTTGGAAAGTTTATCAGTAATTGTAACCCCCATCTGACACATCGTGTCGTTGGTTGTAAAGACCCAAAAATTTCAAGGAAATTTTTTTTCTTAATTTTCATTGGAATTTTACAAGAATGAAATTTCTGACGGTGCATGTTTCGGAGGCCTGGTGTGCCCAGAATTAATTTCCGAAGTTTAGATCAGGTATGTTCTGTGAACGAATGAGCAGGTTTTTCTAACTTTTGAACCGGTTCTCAGAATCGAATTCTGAGGGTACCGATGGAAACGCAACGCCTGTAATTACTTAGGAACACCTATTCCGAAGTTGCGTTTTCATGAGATAAGATGATAAAAATTGTGGAAGTTTGATTTATAATTTAACTTCAATTTTTATGGATCAAGGCTTTGGGTGGAGGTTGGGTAACTACCCAACTTCCCAAGAGAGGTTATGAGGGTGGTGGGGCCCACACATGCCCCACTCCTTAAAATTCTTAAACCCCTAAACTCACAATTAATTTTTGACAACTTATGTTATTAATTAAGTGAGTTAAGTGTGATGTTTGTATTTCAAACTCTTGATATTCAAAAGTTATGTTATGTTAATAAAATAAGAGGTGAGATTATTTTATTTGGGGTTGGAACCTCGTGGTGGAGCATTTGGGAGAAAATATTAAGGATTTGAGGAACTTCATCGTCTTCGATGAAGAACACGAAGAACACATCGGTCTCTGATGAAGAAAGCCGAGTTCTCAGAAACCAATTACGCGACGCCGTGTACCCTGACACCGACTCGACTTCCTCCTTCCGCGACGTCTCTATCTGCGACGGGTTTTCCACGACGAATCCTCGTTCGAAGAATGTCCATTCAAGCTCGCACGAGGTAGGGGAATATTTTTGGTGTTATCTTATCTTTTGATAAAAGAATGACAAGCACAGACCAACCAATTCCAGGTTGATCTGCAGATCGTTCGTTCATGCAGATTGATGTTGAGGATTGTTGTTTTTTGTCCGCGAATTATTTATTTGTCGTACGTCGACTTTTAATAGATGGCCATTTGCTATCATTATAATAGGAGGCGGTCGGACCGCACGAACACGGCCGACCCTCCTCGCCCCTTGTTGTTTGAATTTTTTGCTTCACGTGAAAGGCAGCATGGTGCCGTTGCACCGCGCGGAAATTATGAAGAAGGGCTAAGAAGCGCGTCGTTGTCGCGCCGCGCCGATTAAGTTGAACAAGCCACGGCGTCGTCGCGCCGCGCCAGAAAATGACAAAAGAAATCCCATGGGAATTTTGGGATCTTTGCAGCAAAGGTCGGGTCCCGGGATGATCACTGACGATGACCGCAGGAGAATCGGACCACCGGAGCGCGTCCGGTGGTCCGCAGAAGCCCCAGCCGGCGTGCCACGCTGGCGTGGCGCCGCCGGAGCTCGAGGGCGGCGGTGCCCGGAGCACCGCTAGAAGAATCCGCCGCAGCTTCAACCGCAGAGGAAGAGCGTGGTCCCCTGACCACGCGGGACAGGAGGGGGGCAGCGGGACGCGGCCGGCTGCCGCATCCCCTGGCACGGGCGGCCCCACACGGGGTCGCAGTTCTTCACGCGGGGGCAGCGCCCCGCATCGCTTCTCTCGGCCGAAACCGGCCGAGCCGACCCACTGGCCAGGATGGGTCGCGCCCAGGCCGGGGCGGGCCACCCTTTCTGGGCCGGGACATGCCCATCTGGGTCGGACCCGGGTCGGGTCGACCCAGTTCAGGCCGACCCAAGGGGGGTTGAGTCGGGTCGGTCCGGGCCTAGACCCCCCGTTTTCAGATCGCTTTCAGTCAAATGCCCATATCATGGCCTACGGACCTCCGATCGATGCACCGTCAGTTGTGATACGACCCTTGGATCGAGACGGTCCTTTTGACATATCACACACAAGGTTTCAGAATACTTTGTGTTCGGCCGGGTTGGTTCGTACACGAAACCAACCGGGCCCTCTGAGCGGAAACGCTCGTAACTTTAGCTCCAGACGTCCGATTTACGTACCATCGACATTGATGGATTCCTCTAAGTGAGACAGAGATTTTGGATTACTCCGGTTGAGGTTTGGATTCCATCGGAGTTTGGTCAGGTTGGTTTTCTCATGAAATCCAACCGGTCTCCTGGAACGAAAAAGCCAATAACTCACATACCAGGTGTCTGATTGACGCGCTATCTGTCTCGTTGATTTCCTCTTGATGAGACGGAACTTTTGGAATAATTCTCCTGAGTTTTGTTTGCTATTAGATAGTGTCCAGGCTGGATTGTACCCGATATCCAACCAGGCCCCTGGAACGGAAAAGCTGATATCTTTCAGACCGGACGTCCGTTTGACGAACCGTTAGAGGCGTTGGTGATAACACTGAGAAACAGTCCCTTTGAGTTTACCATATGAGAGTTCTGGGTACAGTTGAGATAGGGCCAGATTGGTTCGCTCACGAAACCAATCGGGCCCCGGGGACGAAAAAGACTAGTAACTCACAGACCGGGCGTCCGATTGACGCGCCTTCTGTTGCGTTGAGACCCCTGTGACGAGGAGGTCCTTTGAGATAATTCTTCGTGGGACTTTGATATACTTAGAGTATTGGACAGTAGCTCGTGGAGCGGTCCCTCTCGGAGACGATCATACGGAGTACGAAGACCGTGTAGACGACTGTGAACTGACGACTTCTTGACCGACTCGACTTGGAGTGAGTCGACTAGCCTAGTGGACGGAGCACCCGGTATTTGGCGGAAGACCCACGGTGGACGGAGTGCCTGATAGTTGGCAGTAGACCCGCGGTACTCGACCGGAGAAGTACCTCTGTAGGCTATTAGGCGGAGCGCCCGATATTTGGCTGCAGACACACAGCGGACGGAGTGCCCCATATTTGGCAGCAGAACCGCGGTACTCGACAGGAGGAGTACCTCAGAGACTTGAATTAGTGAGCAGTACCTCAGTTTCGTGACAGGACCACCGTACACTCTAGAGATGGAGCTCTTCAGCAATTCTGGTCTCGATAATAAAAATCCTAGTTTGAGCTGAGTCTATGACCTTTGTGTTTCCTCATGATTGAGATGGGTTATTTGATAACTTAGGTATATGTATGGGCATATACCTAGGTAGTGGTTATCCATTTATTTCATAATCCTTGTGTTTCCTCATGATTGAGATGGGTTACTTGATAACATAGGTATATGTATGGTTATATACATAAGTAGAGGTTATCTGTTGAGATCTTCGTTGTGGTTATCCTTGTTGGTTTTAGTGAGACCTTGAGGGTCTCGGGGTCCCTACTGAGTATCGTTATACTCATCCCTGCACGGTCTATGCTCGCACCTCATTGTGTTGGTTGCAGACGACGGGTAGTGCTGACGGAGGCCGAGGGTTCGAGGGCTGGACGGTACCCAGAGGTGGAATACACGACGAGTCAGTACCCGGAGGGGGACTACACGTCGAGTCAGTATCCAGAGGTGGACTTCACAGAGAGAGAGTTGTGGAGGCTATCTGTACCTACCCTTCAGGTAGGATCCATGGTGGACGATCCAGGAGCTGCGCCATCTGTACCTACCCTTCAGGTAGGATTCGAGGAGGACGACTTAGGAGCCACTTCCGTCCTTCCAGCTGTTGTCTTTTTCTGTTGTACATTGTTCAGTTGTAGTTGTACTTTCTTTTGGGTTTGTATTCTGGAACATTTACCTTTCATCACTTTTCTTTGTACTTAGTGATTTACTTCCGCTTATACTCTGTGGTGTTTTGTTTAATTTTATAAAGGAAATGCCTTCCAAGTTATCGGGATTTACGTCTTTGGTTTTAGTCGCCAGCCCCTGGCCTATGGAAGGCGGGCTTGGGTTAGTCACGGCACGGGCCCCGAGGACGGGTCATGAAAAATTGGTATCAGAGGAGTCGGTTCTACCGCAGGACTTATAACTCTGATATTTTCTTTTCTATGAAGCAATAGTGTTAAGGGTACCGAGTGTGGTCTTCAGTTCAGGGAGTCCAATGTTGGTGCGGCGGCTGACGTATCCGTACACCAGGACCCTGACTACTGATTTCCGACTTTGTCCACGAAAACACTGATTCCCTGTGTGTTTCCAAAAGTTTTAAAGTCTGCTCAAACTAGGTCAGCTCACCAAGTATAAGACTTTGACCACGTCACATCGTTTCCTGATATCTCCATGCAGACAGTCAGTTGGAGATCTGAGAGAGTACTCGATGATGGCTCACCGAGCGACGAGGCTCTGGTGCAGGGCCCTTTTAACTATGTTGGCACCCTCAGGTGGTGTACCAGCATCAGCACCACCTGTTGGGTACCAGATGCCAATAGCTATACTAGCGAACTGTGCACGCTGGCAGAGCGTGTTGCATGAGTTCCAGCAATAGAGGCCTCTTAGGTTACGAGGTGAGGCAGATTCCTAGACAGCAGAGGACTGGCTGGAGGCGATTGCTAGAGTTTTCCGCCTAGCTGAGACACCCATGGAGTGGATGGTGGACTTGGCCACTAGTGTTTTCCAGTGAATAACCATGAGGATGGTACCCATTTTGATGAGGCTTCAGTATGTGGACCGATGCCTGAGATAGTGCCTTCGGGTAGTGTGTCAACTATACATCACAACCTGTTGGTCAGTAGTTACAACCGGCGGTACCGGTAGGTGACACATGTAAGCTTACTACCTTACACGTGTTCTAACATCAGATACCCTCATGTTCCGAGGCGAACCTGAATCACAGGCGACTGAGGACTGGCTTGAGGAGGTGGTGGAGAGTTTTCTAGAGCTTATACAGCATTGGCAGGACGATGTGTCGGTAGCTGAGAATTCATCGAGGTGTACCAAAAATTCCGGGTACTCGATGAATACCATTTGATCAGTGATATAGAGCTCAGACCTCTGATCGTGGTGTATTTATGGATATTCAAGCCATCACTTTTTCCTCTATGCATTCCTACTCACGTTAGGGTGCTAGAGAGAACCTATATGTTGAATGTTCTTTGGCTGAATGAATAGAGCTAGAGAATGTTACAAGTTGGAACGCTGCGAGCTAGTGCTAGTCTTAGAGACTTGGGTGTGCTAATGTTTCAAGAAGAGGAAATGTTAAGGACAGATAAATCTGTAGAGCATCAGAAGTGGAGGCAGAGCTAGGAGAGCAGCATGAGGTGGTGTACATTTCAACATATTACAACAACCCACCTTTGTTGTCCCCTCCAGGCTCAGGGAGCTGGAGTGCAGGGGAAAAGAGTAGTTTCATGCGGTCAAGGAGTGCGACCAAACTTGCTCTAAGAATGATTTGAGGGACAATCTGTGTCCACTACTAGTTGTCGTAGTATCAGACAACGATTAGAATCATTCCTTCCTTCCACAAATTTTTTCCCAGACCTAGAGTTTCTGGTAAGCCATAGACTTGACCCTCACGTATGGAGATACCTTGGGAAAAGAATCGATAATCACACTTACGCCGACGGTGTGGTCAGACCCTCGAGGCGAGAGTTTCGGTTGGAATCTCTTGGTGGCAGCGTCAAGGCCTTACGACTTTGGTCTGAGGATGGATTGGATCCACAGTTCATACACGGATTGACTGTATTAGGAAAAAAGGATGTGGTTTATTTACGTCATCGGAATGGGTTTTCCTTGGTCGACAAAAAAAAGGAAACCCCAGGCAGCATAGGGTAACTCATGCACAGGAGGGTTCAACCGATCACTCTTGAGTTTGTCAACCTTACCCTCGTGGCGGAAGTCGTTTTGAGTTCCAGTTCTAATAGGAATTTGAGACCTCTGGAGTTCGAGGATGACGATCACGTCCTTATACGGGTCTCATCTCGATGATGTTTACGGATATGTGGCCATGGCAGAATGTTATCTCCGAAGTTCAGCGGAACTTCTTAGGTCCTCAGCTGGGTAGGCGGGGTGGTTTACCGCATGACCCATCCACCTCAGTTGCACCAGGTGCACGATGACTTCCATGTATCTCAACTGAGGAGATACGTGCTCGACCCTTCGAATATCATCAACCAGGGGGAGCTGGACGATGGCGATGGGCTGTCTTTCATGGAGGATCATGTGGGGATCGAGGATCGACAGGAGCAAATCTTACGAGGACGATCGATTCCTCGGGTGCACTTTCTTTGGCAGTACGGGAACCTCCAGGTGAGCACATGGGAGTGGAAGGCTTAGATGCGTGCTCTATACCGCTTTTGTGACCCTAGTTTGTGTTGAAGCTTTACGGGGACGTAAAGCCCTGAGGTGGGAGTAATGTAAAGACCCTGAAATTTAAAGGAAAATTTTTTCCTTAATTTTCTTTGGAATTTTACAAGAACGCAATTTCTGACGGCGCCTGATTCCGAGGCCCTGTGTGCCCGGAATTAATTTCCAAAGTTTAGCTCGGGTACGTTCAGTGAACGTACGAGCAGGTTTTTATAACTTTTGAAGTTGTGCTCAGAGTCGAATTCAAGGGCACCGATGGAACCACAACGCTGGTAATTGTTTAGGAACACCTGTTCCGGAGTTGTTTTTTCAGGAGAGAAGATGATAAAAATTTCGGAAGTTTAATTTATAATTTAACTACAATTTTTATGGTTTAAGGCTTTGGGTGGAAGTTGGGTAACTGCACAACATCCCAAGAGAGGTTATGAGGTTGGTGGGGCCCACACGAGCCCCACCCCTTCAAATTCATAAACCCCTCAACTCACCATTAATTTTTTACAACTTATGTTATTAATTATGTGAGTTAAGTGTGATGTTTGAATTTAAAACTCTTGAAATTCAAAATTTATGTTATGTTAATAAAATATGAGGTGAGCTTATTTTAATTGGGGTTGGAACCTTGTGGTGGAGATTTTGAGAGAAAAGACTAAGGATTTGAGGAACTTCTTCGTCTTCGATGAAGAACGCGAAGAACACATCGGTCTCTGATGAAGAACGCCGAGTTCTTGGAAACCGATTACGCGATGCCGTGTACCGCGACTCCGACACAACTTCCTCCATCCACGACGTCTCTTTCTGCGACGGTTTTTCCACAATGAATCCTCATTCGACGAACCTCCGTTCAAGCTCGCACGAGGTAGGGGAATTTTTTTGTGTTATCTTATATTTTGAGAAAATAACGATGAGCGCGGACCAACCAATTCCAGGTTGATCCGCGGATCATTCGTTCATACGGAATGATGTTGAGGATTATTGTTTTTTGTCCGCGAATTATTTCTTTTTCATACGTCAACTTCTAATAGATTGTCATTTTCTATCATTATAATGGGAGGAGGTCGGACCGCATGAACATGGCCGACCCTCCTCCCCCCTTGTTGTTTGAATTTGTTGCGGCACGTGAAAGGCAGCGCGGTGCCGTTGCACCGCGTGGAAGTTATGAAGAAGGGCTGAGAAGCGCGACACCGTCACGCCGCGCTGATGAAGTTGAACAAGCCACGGCGCCGTTGCGCAGTGACAGAAAATGACAAACGAATCCGCACGAGCGTTGTGGGAACTTTGCAGCAAAGGACAGTTCCCAGGATGATCACTGGTGAAGACCGCAGGCGAATTAGACCACCGGAGCGCGTCCGGTGGTCCGTGGAAGCCCCTGCCGGTGCGCCCCGCTGGCGTAGCGGCGCCGGAGGTCGGGGCGGCCGTGCCTGGAGCGCTGCCAGAAGAATCCACCATGGCTGCGGAGCATGGTCCTGCGACCATGCTGGACCGGCGGGGGGTGGGGGGACGAGTCCCGCTGCCGCGTCCGCTGGCACAGGCGGCCCCACGCGGGGCCGCGGTTCTACACGTGGGGGCAGCGCCCCGCTTCGCTCCGCTCTGCCGTAACTGGCCGAGATGACCCACCAGCCAGGATGGGTCGCACCCAGGCCAGACCGGGTCGTGCCCAGCCGTGTCAGTCCCGGGTCGGGTCGCCCCTGTTCGGGCCGACCCAGGGGGGTTGGCCCGGGTCGGTCCGAGCCCAGACCCCCATTTTCGGATCACTTTTGGTCAAATGCCCATATCATGGGCTACAAACCTCCGATCAACACACCGTCAGTTGTGATGAGACCATCGTATCGAGACAGTAGTTTTGACATATCACACTCAAGGTTTCAGAATAATTTGGATTCGGCCAGGTTGGTTCGTACACGAAACCAACTGGGCCCTCGTAGCAAAAATTCTCATAACATGAGCTCCGGACGTCTGATTGACGTGACGTCGACTTTGACGGATTCCTCTAAGTGGGAAAAATCTTTTGGCTTACTCCGCTTGAGGTTTGGATGTCGTTGGAGTGTGGTCGGGTTGGTTTGCTCACGAAATCCAATGGGGCTCCTGGAATGAAAAAGCCAATAACTCACAGACCAGGAGACCAATTGGTGCTCCATCTGTCTCGTTGATTTCCTATTGATGAGACGGAACATTTGGCATACATCTCCTGAGTTTTGGTTGCTTTTGGATAGTGGCCGGGTTGGATTGTACCCAAAATCCAACCGGGCCCCTGAACGGAAATGATGATATCTTTCAGACCGGTCGTCCGTTTCACGAACCGTCAACGGCGTTGGTGATCACGTTGAGAAATGGTCCCTTTGAGTTTACCCTATGAGATTTATGGGTACAGTTGTGATACGGCCGTATTGGTTCGCACACGAAACCAACCGAGCCCTGGGGACGAAAAAGGCTAGTAACTCACAGACCGGGCATCCGATTGACACGCCGTCTATTGCGTTGAGACCCCTTTGACGAGTCGTTTCTTTGAGATACTTCTTAGTGGGACATTGAGATACTTGGAGTATTGACCTATAGCTTGTGGAGCAGTCCTTCCCGGAGATGAGCATACGGAGTACGGAGACCGTGTAGACGACTGAGACCTGCCGACTGCTTCACCGACTCGACTTAGAGTGAGTCGACTAGCCCAGTGGATAGAGCGCACAATATTTGGTGGCATACCCACGGCGGATGGAGCGCCTGGTAGTTGGCAGCAGACCCGTGGTACTCAACCGGAGGAGTACCTCTGTATGCTATTAGGGGGAGCGCCTGATATTTGGCGGTAGACCCACATCGGACGGAGCGCCCAGTATTTGACAGCATACCCGCGGTACTTGATAGGAGGAGTACCTCAGAGACTTGGATTAGTGAGCAGTACCTCAGAGTCATGGTAGGACCATTGTACACTCTAGATATGGAGCTCTTCAGCAGTTATGGTTTCGATAATGAAAATCTGTGTTTGAGCTGAGTCTAGGACCTTTGTGTTTCCTCATGATTGAGATGAGTTACTTGATAACTTAGGTATATGTATGGGCATATACCTGGGTAGTGGTTATCCATTGATTTCATAATCCTTGTGTTTCCACATGATTGAGATGGGTTACTTGATAACTTAGGTATATGTATGGGCATATATCTAAGTAGATGTTATCTATTGAGATCTTATTTGTGGTTATCCTTGTTGGTTTTAGTGAGAACATGAGGGTCTCGGGGTCCCTACTGAGTATCGTTATACTCACCTCTGCACGGGCTATGCCCACACCTCGTTGTGTTGGTTGCAGACGACGGGCAGTGCTGACAGAGGCCATGTGTTCGAGGACTGGACGGTACCCGGAGGTGGACTACAAGACTTTTCAGAACCTAGAGCTGGACTACACGTCGAGTCAGTATCCGGAGGTGGAATTCACGGTGAGAGCGTTGTGGAGTCTATCTGTACCTACCCTTCAGGTAGGATCCGTGGTGGATGATCCAGGAGCTGCACTATCTATACCTACCCTTCAGGTATGACCCGTGGTGGACGATCCAGGAGCTGCGCCATCTGTACCTACCCTTCAGGTTGGATCCGAGGAGGACGACCAAGGAGCCACTTCCATCCTTCCAGCTGTTGTCTTTTTCTGCTGTACTTTTTTCAGTTATAGTTGTACTTTCTTTTGGGTTTGTATTCTGGCACATTTACCTTTCATCACTTCTCGTTGTACTTTGGGATTTACTTCCGCTTGTACTCTATGGTGTTTTTTACTTTTATAAAGGCAATGCCTTCCCAGTTATAGGGATTTACGCCATTGGTGCTAGTCCCCAACCCCTGGCCTATGGAAGGCAGGCTTGGGGTAGTCACGGCACGAGCCCCGAGGATGGGTCGTGACATTTGTGTTACTCCAAGTGTGTCTTTTTATTCAAAATATACATTAATTGTAATGAAAAAAATAAATGACATACTAAAAACTGAGCCAATGTAGTCAAATGATATTTATACCTTACAAAAAATCAATATATCATTTTTACTCTCTAGGAATCCACTAAACATCAATCTGATGCATGGTGTGATTGGTTTTACTCTTCGGGTCTGTTATCATATTAAAATTGACATTATAATAAATAACAAAGATAATTCAATGAAAAATAAAAAAGCATGCTCGAATTTTCTTTTCATATAGGTACAAAATGTCGACATTAATTTGTGAAATGTTTGAATTAGTCTCATGTCAAACCCACCCACGATTCCACCATTATGGATCAAAATGTGTGTCCCAATTATGAAATGAAATTTTAGAAAAAACACATGTTGTATTCAAAAAACCAAAGAAACACTTGATGATTTTTTTGATACTTTATGAATGTGTTCTATGAGTCATTTGGGTCAAATAGAAATCATATTCACCTATATCTTAAACACACTGTGACTATTATGACTCTATGTTTTCCTTTTTATTCTATGTAGACATTTATTTTATTGATATAATAATTGAAATAATCAATACCATAAAAATGCATTTGTTTTATTTTTGTAATTTAAGAAAATGATCCTTATGTCATTTGTGACATGTAAGAATCAACCTCACATCAATTTAATGCACAATGTGACCAATATAACTCCAATTGTCTATTATGAGTTTCAAATTATTATTTTAATATAAAAATTATCACTCACTGAAAAACAAGAAAACCCACACGGATTGTCGTGATAATTTGGGACAATGATTCATAATTAATTTTTTCTATTTGCGAACCAATCTCAAGTCAAACCTGAAAATGATTCCAACTATATGACTCAATGATTTGGTTTCTGGTTTAAAATTACATTTTTGTTAATAATCACTAGTGCATACTCAAAACTATTGAAAGACATTAGGAATTTTTAAAAACATTTGGAAAATTATACATGAGTCATTGTAAACATGTATAAGTCATATACACCTCAACACGATGCATGGTGTGACTAGTATGACTACAGGTTCATCTTTTAGTTCAAAATTTACATTGATTATTGAAAAAAATTTCTTACAATCTAAAAATTGAGAAAACATATACAGACTGTTTTGGTACATTAAGACGAAAATACGTTTGTCATTTGTGAAATTTAAGAAGCATGATCACCTCATTAGGATTAATGGTGTTGATAGTATGACTCCAAGTGTCTGTTATCATTTTAAATTTGACATTTTAATTAAAAAATCATCACTCAAAAAAAAACCAAGAAAATGGACTCAGATTATCATGATAATTTTGGATAGAGATTCATAATTGATTTTTTATGTTTATGAATCATTATAAAGTAAAAACCACTCAAGATTCCACTTCTAGATCACAATGTTCATGTTTCCCGTTTAAAATGATATTTTAGTACAAAAAATTTTGGCTAACTCAAAATTTTGGAAACACATTCTGATTGTTTTGATACATTATAAAAATGTTCTATGGGTCCTTTGGGATGTGTTTCAATCATTATCACTGCAATCTGATGTACGGTGTGACTGGTAATCCTTCAATTGAAACATTTTATTCCAAATTTTCATTAAAATTAGTTAAAAAACTACTAAAATACTAAAAACAATCAGACACATTCATATTATATGGGTACATTTGGATAATTATATATATGTCATTTGTAATGTGTAGGAATGAGTCACACCTCAATCTAATGCATGAGGTAACCGATATGACTCCAATATTCGATTATAAAATTATAATTGAAAATTCATACAAAAAAGCTTCATTCACAGATAAATAGGCAAACAGAGTTGGATTTTATTGGTAATTTTAAATGAGATTAATTATTCATATGTGACGTGTATGAAAGTGTTTCCTGTGAAAAACACACATGATGACACTTATATGGCACAAAGTGCATGTTTCCAGTTTAAATGACATTTTAGTAAAACAAAAATACCATTATAATCAAAACAATGGAAGTACAATATAATTTAATTGATTCTTGAGATAAATGATCTATGATTTATTTGGGACTTGTAGAAATAAGTTTCAACTCAATCAGACTCATTTTTTGACAAGTACGACTACTAGTGTGGCTTATTATTCAAAATTTACATTAATATTAGAAAAATACAACTTAGATACACTATATATGATTTCCATAGTACTTGTATTTCTGTTTGTAATTTTAATCATTTAAATTCTATATTTGAATCTTATTTTGGAAATTTTTATAATTGTTTCTAGAGATTAAATGTTTTGTATAACACATTGCACCTGTTTCTCAAGATGCATTGTGTTATTGAATCAATAATATATTTTCCACATTTATTAAATCTCATATATGTGAATACAATGTAATACTTTATCAGAACATTTTATAGTGATATTAATGATACCTTTATCTATGGTTTTTGAAATTCGGATCAATGGGAGATTTATAATATCTTTTAGAAGTGTTGATAAATCAAACTTTTATCATTACATTTATTTGCACTGATAATGATACCCTTTATCAACACTATTCTAGCACTAATAATAGCCTTTTCCTTTTATCCACAATGAGGTATTAAAACCTTTTCAAGTGCTGATAAAGGTCGATTTCAGTGAATTTAATGGAAATTTATTATATTATTGTCTGTTTTATGTTTGATTTAATTAGTTTCTAATATAACATCCCTATTAAGATTCATAAAAATTTATGTCACACCACTATTAGAACACTAAAAAAATGGGCCACACGTATATTTATAGAGTTTATACACCTAAAACAAACATTCCTTTAATGGAATAACTCTCCCCTTGACCAAAAAGGAACACATGTGTATTTCCTCTTACCTCATAATAGTTATTATCTCTTAGTTTATTGTTAAATTTTAATAAAAAGATTCTTAATTAAATAATACATTATACAATCCCAATTCCATGTTATTAGTAGATTTTAAATATATAATATCAGTGGATATCACCATTTTAGTAACTTGGAACTATAATAATCCTATGATATTTAACCATTAAAGATGTGATTTGAAAAAATGGTTATAAATTATAAAACACATAGTAAATTACATATTTATAAATACACCATCAAGGGTATTTGAAATTTATATTGAATAATAATTAGGAAGTCATTCTATCATTATGGATAATTTTAATGGATAATCCATCAATTAAAAAAATAATTATTTTGAAAATTTATTTCATTTTAAATAAAATTTATGTTATATTTATACAAATTTAATTGGAGATTACAATTAGAAAAATATTCCATCAATTTTTAATTTGTAATTATATCATACCAAATGTATCATTATACATAATAAAGAGAATATTATTTTTATATGGGTGATTCACTCACAAATATAGTTATTATACAATGTTCGATAATCCACTATAATAAAATTAATGATTTTTCCTACATGAAGAATAATATAAAAAATATTAAACATAAATAATGGTGTAAAATAAATTATAAACCCATTTATAAATTATGAAAAAATTGTATTTTTTAAATTTGATGATAATTATACTAATCATTTTTGGAATATTATTCTCCCCCCGAAATTTCATATTGAAAAAAACTAATAAGTTGAAAAAATATAAAAAATATGTAAATTGGAATGTTGTATTATTTCAACACTACTAAATTTATTTAAATTTAAATCATTTGATTTGTTAAATGTTAGTTAAATTTTTTAATGAACTACATCATGGCCATTTCGATTTTTAAAATGATTATGATTGAATGTGGGTTCATAGTGACCAAAAGTTGATTTCACTTACTAAATATTGTCAAAATAGTTCTTCACATTTATGAGGGTTGACTTTTCATTAATAATTTCCCATGAAAAAAATTTATTATTTTTAAGCCTAATAATTTTTGTTTTAGTAATACATATATAATTCAATCATTTTATGATATCTATAATAAAAAAATATTATATCACCACTACAACTATGTAGTTCATTTCATTAAAAATTCATAATATTTTATATCTTGTCAAATTTGATATATTTTTCATGTTGTTTTGTGTCTTTAGTTGAATGTGTTTTATGTTTATTTCGTGTTGATGAATATTTTATTTCCTTTTATGTATATATCATTTTAATATCAAAAGAATTTTTATATATCTATTTTATTTATGTTTTTTGACAATTATTTTACATTAAGGATAATTTTTATAAGGATAGTTTTTTTTTATTTTTAATCATTTATTATATGGAAAATATTGAGAAAATAATAAACATTATTTTATATTAATCCTATAATTTCATATAATCATATTAGATTTTATACTATATTCTAAATTGAAATAATATTAATAATTTTTTATTCAGAAATTTATATTTAATAATAAATAAATTGTGATGATATATAAGAAAACTTTTAATGGTTTATATTATATATATATATAATATACGAGGAGAAGAATAGATTTAGGAGTGGGATCTGGTAAGTTTCATTGTTTTGGATAATCATATCGAATGTCCAAAATGAATTCAAAAAACATATCAAATTCAAATATCTTTTATTATAGTTTATTGAAGTTCCCTCTAACATATTCATTTCATCAATTTGTTTCCAGTATTATCTTAAAAAACATGAATAAAATTTAAAAGATATAATTTACAAAATAAATTTTCAAGAAAATAAATATTCTAATTTTAATTTTAAATTTGAAATATATGAAGATTATATATTATTTTATAATTTAAAAATAATTCATTTATATTAAATATATATATATATATATATATATAATATTAATTATAAAATAATAATCAAATCTTGAAATTTTAAGTTGGATTTTTAAATTAAAAAATGTGAATAACAAACAATATATCTTCAATAATAATAAATATGTTAGCATATTGTTTTGTTATTAAAATTGAATTATAAACATTATATTGAAGAATTAAACTAAATATCTACAGAAGAAAATTCATGTGTTATATTTATAATTTTTTAAATAAAATAATTTATTTGTTTTATTTTAAAATTTTTTATTTTCTCAAAATGTATAGAGCAGTAATATTTCAAGTGAAATTTGAGGAACAATGAAAAATAATTTTTTATATAACATCAATAGTTAATATTTTATGATTTTCAGAAACATTTATTGTTAGTAATATTTTGATAAATTAAGATTCAAATATTTTAGTTCCATTTGATGAGAGATTGAGAAAGTTGATCTACATTGAATATTCAGTAATACATATATGTCATTTAACATCATGTAAAAATGCATATAAATGTGCTATTATGCACTATTAATTATCACGAAGTTAAAGGGTGTCCCCATTATCAGAGATTTCTTTAGCACTGCTATATGGACCTCATTATTAGTACTACCCACCGATAAGTGTAATATTTATTTTGTAGCACACGTAGTAAAACCATTAATCAAACCTGCACACCAAACACATCCCACCAATAAGAAGACATACTATATACAGTAAATTGAAATTATCTTTAAAAAACATTCCACCAATGGTATATAGAAAAATAAACATTTCTATTTACAATTCAAACAAAATGAATTAAAAAATTACATTTATAATATTAAAACAAACCTTATTAAAAAAATAATTTTTAATTGTTTGACATACATTATCCCCTCTCAAAAAATCAATGTCCATTGTATGAGTTGCTGAAATAATCATTCCATCTTGAGAAAATAAATCCTCCTATATAAGAAAAAATTATTATTTTAGTAATACAGTAATGAAATTAAATAAGCATTAATATGTATGAACACAGTAATGAAATAAAATTTTATTAAAATTGACACATTTATATTTATAATGGTCACACAGTGAATCCAATTGTAGTTGAGATGATTAATACAGTTTATAAATAATTTATGGTTTATTTTCCAAAAATAAAAAATCAATCACAATGTTTTTTCTATTTTTAATTATATTACGAGTTCTTTTATGAAATTATGGTCAATTTTAAATACTGATTGATTTCAAATTAAAATGTCCACACTTTGCATCTTATTGATGTAGATATGATTCTAACCTATCAAAAATTTCTGATGGATCGTTGTCCAAAAGTGTAAAAACAATATGAATGTGTTTCCTAGTTATTCAATATACCAGTTGTGTTTTTGTACTAAAATTTCATTTCTAAATTGAAACACACCTTTTGAGTCATAATTGTTGCATTTTACTTTTTTTTTATATGAAACTACTTCATACATGTCAAAATTTACTTATTAATAATTTTCCTAAACTAACAAGACAATCATAGCACATTTTATAGTTTTTTAGCGATTGAAACATTTTGAAAAAAATACCAATTAAAAAATGATAACAGACACTTTTAGGCATACCAGCCATATTGTGTGTTATATTTAGGCGTGAATAATCCCAACACATCAGAAATGACTAATAGATCATTTTACTATAATATCACCAAAATAATATTGTGTTTTCTCATTTTCCAATTGGCCTCTTCTTGTTTTTTACTTAAATTAATGTCAATATAAAATAATAGAGACACATTGAGTTATACCAGGAACATCGTGCAACTTATTATGGTGTGGAAGATCCCCACAAATAAATAATGACTAATATATAGTTTTCAAAATATATCAAAACAATACGAATGTGTTCTATATGTTTTTATAATGATAATTGTTGTTTTTACTTAAATTACTTATATTAAAAAAGAGTCAATATGAGTGATACTCATCACACAGTGTGTTGGATTGTGGTGTGACTGATTCCATTATTTCAAAAATGACTCCCAGATCATTTTATGAATGTATTAACATAATATGAATGTGTTTTATCAGTTTTCAATTTGTCACATTTTTTATTTTACTTATATTTATTTCAAATTTAAATAAAAGGGACACCATGAGTTATAATGGGGACTACCTGAGTTGTATTGAGGTGACACTGATTGTTATAGATCCAAATTTAATAATAGATCGATTTCTTAAAATATAAAAATAATATCGAATGTGTTTTCTCAATTTTCAGTATTCCAATTATTGTTTTCAATTAAATTTATTTCAATTTAAAAAATGTATAGACACATTGAGTTATAATGGTTACACCATTTTATTGATTGATCTGATACTGATTCCTACATATTAAAAATGACTAAGGGGTTGTTATCCAAAAGTATCAAAATAATCCAATCAGTTTTCATGATTTTTCGTATATGAATATTTTTTATACATAAATTAATGTCAATTTTATAATAGTAATAGACATATTGAGTCGTACCGACCACATCGTGTTTCATATTGAGGTTCGACTAATCCATACATGTAAAAAATGGCTAATATATGATTTTCCTAAAATATCAAAATAATCTAGAATTCATTTTCTTGGTTTTTTATTTCACTTGTTTTTTTATATTAAATTAATGCTAATTTTAAATTAAAGGAGACACATTGAGTTATATTGGTAACACCGTGTGTCAGATTGAGATGCAGCAGATTTCAAAATTTCAAAAATGACTCATTTAAAATTTTCATAATGTATCAAAACAATATCAATTTTTTTCTCATTTTTTTGTATATCAGTCATTTCTTTTACTGGAATAAATGTCAATTATAAAAACAAGGGAAAATTGATTTATACTAGTTAAATCATACATCTCATTGACGTTTGACTGACTACAAAATGTCTTAAATAACTCATGGATATTTTTTCCAAAATCATCAAAAAATGAGAATGTGTTTTCTTGGTTTTCATTATATCACATAAATTTTCCCAAAATTAATTTCAATTGTTTGTAAAAGTACAAAAATTGTGTTATACTGACCTCACCGTCTATACTATTGAGATTTGTATCATTCCTACACCACATAAATGAAATATATATCATTTCCCTAGAGTATAAAAAGAATCCAAATGTGTTTCCATAGTTTTTAGTAATTCACTTGTTATTTTTACATAAATTGATGTCAATTTTAAATAAAAATAGAACATTTGAGTAATACCGGTATTACAATTTGTCATATTGTGTTGCAACTGATTTCTACACATCTCAAATGGCATATAGATTTTTTTCATGTAGTTTTAAAACAATATAAATTTTTTTCATTGGTTATCAGTATGTCAATTATATTTTTTAGTTAAACATCATTTCAAACTGAAAACACGCATTTTGAGTAACAAATAAGGATATAAATCATATTAATTGATGATCAAAGATTTCCCATATGTTTAAATACTTTTGATTTCAATGATCATATGTGGATAAAATGATCATAAAGATGATATGTGGTGATATTATCATTAGATATTCACACCCAGTATATGGAAGTCACATCTTCATGCTATTAATTTATATTATTTCTTCATGTATGATTTGAATTAGAATCTAAATGTTTTTATATTATTTATAAATATGACTTTTTTCAACATTAATATTTGTACTGGAAAAATATAATTACACAAGGGCCTAGTAAATATTCTAAATTTAATGGTAATTATCATTGAAAATAAATCTTAATGGATACTAGTTCTTTCATTGAATATGATCACATTCATAAGTTTATGAAAATAATAACTGGAAACTTTTCCACCAGTTCATTTCAGACTCTTCAAACCCATGGAGGAGAATAAGAAAGTTGTTTTATATGTGTTTATATTTTCAAATATTAAAATATATACACTAATATTGATCCATTTTTAGTAATTATGTTTTGTTTCTTGTCCTTATCCCTATGACCAATTTTGTTTTTTAAATGATTGTCATGATCCATCATATAATAATAATTTCATCACTAAAATATATTTTAAATTAAATAAATAGATTTTCATTTCTAAAACATTTTATTTAGTGTGTTAAAAATTTATAGACACCATAATGTGTGGATAATTTATTGGATATCCATACATTGAATCCATGAAGTAACTATTTGGAGTATCCAAATTTACTTTAATGAGCATCCAACAATTTCTAAAAACAAAAATAGTTATATGTAATGAATGGAATGAAAAGTAGTTTTATATATGTAAATAGTAGAGTCTTACCCCTATATCATTAGTATTATATAAAGTCTATCATCTGAAATTTTATTTTTTAATGATTTGATCAGACATGACACTATTTCATCATTTTTAGTGTTCTTTTTTACCATGTTCTATTATGGTGACGTAGGGCATATTGAGTCCTAACTAATTTCATGGGATAATCCCTTGAGTTTTTTTTCATATATACACCTCACAAAAAAATTAATTATATTTAGTCATATTTAACAATGTATATATTCTTTTGGAAAATGAAGTCATGAGAACATACCTTAGGTATACATTTACTACCAAGTCACCTATCCCAACAAATTGGATGATTTTAGATTCACTATAAAAAAAATAAAGTAACTATATTTTTATCCATGAATATTTTAATCAAAATCATCTATTTGATTTTCAACATCTTTTAACATTGTATCCACATGAGCCTTGAATGCTAGTATGTGTAGAAATAGAAAATGTAGGGTAATTGGGCTTTCGATTGATCGTTATTATCAATTTTTTGATCCATTAGATAGTTTTTATTTTTTTAATACACCTCTCATCCTAATATTTATTCGTCTATAATAGCATTCATCGGTTTATACCTTATTCAATAATTATGATAGGATTTTCTTGGAAATTAGATTTGATATTAATAACTATTTATCCCTATGCTTTTTAGAAGATGTGTTGGCCATGCAATTAATGTTACAAATGAATTTTTGATTGTACTAATAACATATTCATAAATATGAATAGGTAGCTCCACGCTCATTTAATGGTCTTTGATGATCAACACATGCACATGACTAGTTGGAAGTGGAATTTTCTATAATATTCCCTTTAGAATATTGAATAATATCTCCCTCTCCACAAGGAGATGGGAGGGTGATGTTAGACATAAATAACATGAATTATAAACCAATAGAATAGCAGTACAGGAAAGGAATAGATTTTAGTAAGATTAACATTTCATAGAATCATTTATTAGAACATTAGTTACCTCTCCTAAGACAACTATTTCAGGGGATTGGCTAGCACCATAGATAGTGGGTGTGGGTGTCATTTTCACTTGGTGGCTATTCATGAGTTACTTGTTCTATTTTCTTATTCCTCATTAATTTGTGAATCATCCCTCTATCATGTTGGTGTTTTTATTAAATGGTAGATATTAATTTTTTCATCCATTTTATTAATTCACTGTGATCATTCACTTGTTTTTTAAAAAAAATATGTTCAAGGTGTCATGCTAATTACCACACCCCTGATACGACTATACTATTTCATCTGCTTTAGGCCCACTGATAGTATCTGTTCATCCTTAATTGGTGTTCCTCATTCCTGTGACTGTGTTGGATATAAATTTTTGGAAGATAATTGATCATTGTAATGTAAATGAGATTGATATAAAAATGAATTTTTATTATATATAATATACACATGATTCCCAATCCATATTTGTATTCTCATCAAATAGTATCCCCTATTTATTTACTCATGTATCCTTATATATAACATGGTGTGGGTTAGATGTGGCTTCATATTTTGAGTCAACAATAAGAATTTAAATATAGGAAAATAATTATTGTGTGGTTTCATGTAACATAAAATTATTAAGCTTGACTTAAAATATGTACGAATTGTTTTTCATGTAAAGAATACCCCATCGTAGATTTACATTATGGGTAAGTTAGTTTTTCTACTGATTCATTATTTCCTGCACACAACTTTTGTATCATAAATAACGATGTTTCAATCAATGTGATGAATACATGTGTCACCAAAAAACATATTATTGGCCACAATGTAAATGAAAAGGAGCATCGGCATGCCATCTATTAAACACATACCATGATATGTGGGTGATCATGTGTGCATAGATAACTAGTGGGTGTTTGTTTATTTTCCCTTCAGAATATTTTTGATAATGACTTGTTAGGTTTTAGTTAAATTTTAATGACCCTCTAAATTTAATTTTCATGAGAGTAAAACAAGTCCTTACGTGGCCTTAAGCGGCATCCACATGGTGCCCAAGATTGGAAATAAATTTTGAGGTGTTTCAAACTAAGTGGAGGAGGACATAACATTTAATTACTAAAACCAAGAACCAACTGACCGAAAAACAATATCTTAATATATGATGAATGAAATAAAACAATACATTCAAATAATTCTCCTTATAAAATAAATACAAAGTGTACTCCACAAGAATTCAATCCCACATCAAAGTAAACAAAGTAATGACAATGAAGAAACTCCAAGGATACAACAAGACTCCATTCTCTAAAAGTTCCATTCTCCAACATCAACATGTTTTAGAAATTATGATGACTTTGTGCTAATGAATTGTGATACATTACCTTTTCACAAGTCTGGAAAGGTTGCCACTGTAAAAGAACCAATGTGCCAAAGTATGCGTGAGTATATTACTCAATAGGTTTTCTCAATGACTTTCCTACTCAAACCACTAGTATATAATAGTTATCACATTATATAAAATAGTTTATATAAAAAAATTTACCAAAATAGTTTATAATAAAATATAAACCTGTTCGAAAAACAGTTATAACCAAATGAAAAATGGTAAATAAAACCAATTTAAAACAAGTTATTTTCCAAAAATTAACTAATGCTTAAAAACAAATTATTATTATCATTTTGGCATACCCATTCCATAGTTCAAAACACACCTGCAAATCCATGCTTCGTTTGACAATTCCATAATTATGAGCAGTCACTTTCCCAATTACCTCGTGTCCCAATGACACACACCCACAATTTGGGGTCACACACCTTGTTCCCCAATGATATTAATGAAATTTTCAAGTGCATTAAAAATATAAACCCAAACAAAATCCCATGTATGTGAAAACCATTCACATTAACCATTTCAAACCAATTCAATAAAACTGTACTGTTATTGTAAACCAAAGATCAAAACAATTTCCAAACAACCATTTAATATCAATAAAAAATCCCCTTTTATTAAAAAAACCTAATCAAATCCATGTTCAAAAATAACATCAAAATTAACAATTTAAAATTCATATTTTAAAAATAATAACAAAATCACTTTATTCAAAACACCCAATTTTCTTGATTTTAAAAATTTACCAAACCATTACAAAAAATGGTTTCAAACAATTAATAACCATCCAATTAACAAACAATTCATCACAAGGAAATTAATTTGAAATAATTCTCATCAGTTCTACTATATGTAGTCATGAAATAAGCCAACCACCTCTATGGTTTTGACTGAATCTTGACACAAATGAAGAACACTTTTACAATATTGGATCGAATCTTCACAGATCCTCCTAATAAATCATCACTTAGAAAGATCAAGACCAACGATCAACTTATTTGGATACTACACCAATAAATCTACTCATTCCTAGTGTAGACCCAGGAAACCCAGAATATAAGTGAATTAGATCCAAGTAGATCTATGAAATAGATCATGAATAGTGATTAATGATCACATAACTCAAGAATTTGGGTTCGAATCACCAAGGGAAGCCTTTGGATTGACTCTAAATTTCTTATGAGAGGTTACTCTACCATAATTTAAGTGAATTCCTGAGTTGTGGACATTTAGGAAATAATAAATCATCTTAAAGGAAGAAAAGTGTGAGATCCGCTTTTTTGGGATCTCACTAAAACCATCTGAATGGTTTGTTTCCTCGGTTAGAAAAATAGTGCACTAACCATGTGTTATCTACATCCATGAAGACCCTTGAACGTCATCCTCACATGATGTACCTTACCTATCACAAAATGTGATGAAGCATTCAATCTCAAACCTTCCATTTCAAATGGTTTCTGCTAGGATGGACGCATGATTAGGATTAATAGTCTGCAGCCTATGCACCTCTCATTTCGCCAAAATAGTTACTAAATATTAAGAAAACACTCCCAACATTCCTTATTATACATTATATCCATAAAGAACAATGAAAGGGTCATATAAAAATAAATGGGTGTACTACATTCTCCCCACCTTCAAACATTCCATTCCCCAAAAGTAGAAAACCATTATTGCACTAATAGATTTTATATCATTTCTCTTCCTTACCACTATAACATTCTGATGTATCTTCCTGAATATGAGAATGTTTCCATAAAACCCCCAACATATCGATGATATCTACACTACAGACTTTCACTTAACTATCCACAATTTTTACATTGATATGTTTCAATGAAGAATCCTGATCTAGGACAACATGATCCAATATTATCACACAATTTGGATCTAGCTGAAAATTTTTCAACTAAGATTCATTGAACACATTATGCAATATTAGATAGAACAACAATGGTAATGCCAAAAAATATTACACCTCTCTAACCCATTATAGCATCTCATAAGGGCATATTTATGGTGGAGATAACTTTCATGCTTCCGAAAATGATGATGTCCACGTCTTGGAAAGATCATCAAGATCACCTGATCAGTCATGACAATTGACCAAGGCCTTTGACGATGATGCTCATATTATTTTTGATAACTCTGAGTCATCTCCATCATCATTCGAATTAACTATATCATATCAATTTGTTTTGGGAATGGATAATCCCTACTAGTAATGTTTCACTAGTTTCCACCCAACATAGTGGAGAACGAAATGGATGCCCATACAATGATTCAAATTGATCCAAACGCATCGAGGAATAATAGTTGTTATTATATGAGTACTACACTAAGGTTATGTTCTCCTCCAATGTTCCTCCGAATCCCATTACACAAGACAACACCATGTCTTCCAATGTTTGTATCATCCATTAATATTTCCCATTCATATGAGGATGATATGTTGTTATCATATTCAATTGTGTTCCAACAGAATTCTATAAGGAATTCCAAAAACAATATGAGAACCATTGATCAGTGTCTGAGATGATTGAAAGCGGGATGTTTATACTCTTTAAACTTCATGTATATGATTTTTATACAGATCTTCCATCGTATGAGATTCATGAATGGAAATTAAATGGGCTAAATTGGTAAGATGATCTACTATCAACCATATGGAATCATGTTTTAAATCCATTCAGGGTAGACATGTAACAAAATATATCACTATCTTCTCCAAATTATATATCTAAATAGGTCAATATATCAACATACCTGTAGGTTTTTAATGCTCAACCTTAACTATCTGAAAGGATCCGGACTTTGAAACAAACTCAGCCACCATCCATTTCATTCCTCTCACCAAAAATCATCCACCAACATGTTATACGTCTTCTGTGTACCTGGATATATAGCCCATCAATAATGGTGGTAAGCATGAAGGAATTTTCATCAAAAGCAATCGGTACAACTTTGTGATCGATAAAACACAAAACTAAACTCCCATCATGTTTCCAACCGTCAATTGTCTCCAAACCATTGTGTTTTGAACTCATAAACAGGAATTCTTCATAACATGTTTGTACCTCTTGGACCATATTTACCAAACCATGAACAAGCATAACTGAAACTAAAATCAAAGCATCACCTCAGTCTTCACATTCCACATACATGTCTTCTAAGACCAACATCAATTTCCATTCATCTAATTCTTATTTCGCCAACTAAAAATATGACTTTTAACTAAATGCATCCACAAGAGAATTCCCACTACCTAATGTATAAGTCAAGTCAATGCCAAAAATATATAGATACTCAATCTAGATCTTTTCCATAGATTTAATTCATTTTTTGAAAAAATATTTTACAAGATTTTGTTGTCCTTAAAAACCATATATTTTTTACCAAAGAAATATTTATTCCTTGTCTTCAAAAAATGGACGACATCAGCTAATTCCAAATCACTTTTTCGTTAATTCTTCTCAGGAACCCCCTACATAATTACACTAAAATAAATTAAATGGTCTCCTTGCATGATAACCCTACCCAACCATGATCCCGAAGCATCACTGTACATCACATACCCATGTCTTGATTCTAGAAAAATCATGATTGGTGCTAATGTAAGATGGACATTTAGTTCCTAAAAGGAATTATTGGCTTCCATATTCCTTTGTAATGGGGAAATATTCTTTTTTAGGGCATTCATCGGAAAAGATAATCATAAGAAATCATGTCCAATGCATCAGTAGTAACCATATAGTCTAGGAAAAAGTCATATCACACTGATAATATTCAGTGATTGTAATAAAAAAACATTTATCTTCCTAGGATCAACAAAAACACAGTTTTAGTATGGATATGGCCATAAAAATTTACATCTTGTATCCAAAAAAACACACTATGATAATTTATACGAAAAAGGATGGTCTATCAAGAATTGTAACACTATTGACAGGTGTTCCCCATAGTCATCCCTTGTCATTGAATAAACTAAGATGTTATCTAGAAAACCAGAGAAATTGAATCCATATATCATGGAATAATATGATTAATCAAATCCTTGATGATAGAAAGTACATTCTTCACCCCAAAGGTCATGAATACATATTCATAGTACCCATATAATCTTTTAAAAGCTATATATGGAAAATGATTCATCTGAAATCGCAATTAGTGATATCTTAATTGCAATTCAATTTAAGAGAAACTTTGAGATCCACTAAATTTATTGAATAGATCATCACTTTGTAGAACTATATATTTGTTCCCTATAGTTACATGGTTCAGAATATGATAATAAACACACAATAGAAGTCTTAAATCTTATTTTTTCAAGATCAAGAATGGTGATACCCACAAAGACGTACATTGTCTAATGAAACATTTTCCTTTTAGCTACAACAACTATACTTTCAATTCATGAAACACTATAGGATCCATCCTATATGATATAAGGGAAATAAAGCATGTCCCTAAAAGGAGATCAATCATATACTCCACTTCCCATAGAGGTATTATCCCTGATATGTTCTTGGGAATGACATAAGAAAATTGATCTAAAACAACTCTAAAACTATTATCCCCAATTTATTTTATTTACACAATTTTCAATGATTCCAACTAATAATATATAATTCAAATCATTGTTCCAACAATATTTTTTCATCGTTCTTTACCATTCCCTCTCCTCTAAAGAGATACTCTATGTCATCCTCAGTCATGAAACTATCATTTATACTAATAAAATTGATGGGATCATTGAACGTTTTAAACCAATCCATACTAAGGATTAAGTAGTAGAAACACATGTAGAACACCGAGAAGTCCCATTTCAGCTCAACTCCATCAATGGTTATAGATCATGCTCTAAACACAAAGGATTTACATTCTCTTTCCTTGAGAGGAGATTGCGGTATTAAAATAGAATGAATCATTTCAAAATATAAACATATAAAATAAATAGAACAAGAAGAAATTAAATAATGTGATGCCCCAATATCTAAGTTCACTTTCATAATTGTATAATTCAAAATAATCCTACCTCACACCATAGATGGTCTAGACTGATCATCATCATTTGCCTTCTTAGCTCCATACAATTTCTTCTGCACTGAACTATTATCCTTGATGCCTTAATAAGATTTCCCTGGTTTAGGGGTCATGGAATTTCTAGAATAACCAGGGATATCTTTTCTCTTCTGACGATACATGTTCTGTTGTACCCACCCTATCAAATCATATGGTTCTTGTGACACCTGAGAAGTGTCTCGAGCACCTGACCTTGGAGCACTACAACAACATCACTGAAGATACCCCATATTCTGGATGTTATTTCACGGTCTAGGATGTACCATGCACTATCTCTTTATGGGGTCAAATGAACCACATTGGAAACATCCTCCTATGCTCTTGTGTCTTGAATGAAGTTTCACTGATCTAAACATCTAATTCATGTTTCCACTTACACATATGAAATAGGTGTCCCTTTTATACTTTATCCCATCATTTGAGTTCCAACCATTTCCTATAGGTATGATCATAACTCATCCCATAGATCCAGAGATATTACTCTCATCCATTGTCCCTATGTTCGTCATCCTAGTATAATTTGTAATACAGAGCACCTAAATCTTTGTTAGAATGTATTTCCTTAGCCCGGGGTCAAATATGCATGAATTTAACGATATAATTTCCACAAAATCTGGTAAAAATGTACTAAATTAATGAATTCGGTTGTATATTCTGAGACCGAGAGATTATACTAATTTTGGCTAAAGAATCCATTTGTTTTCTGGATCATGAATGTGTGTGGATAAAAATGTTTGTTGGACAATTCCTAAAAATCCTCCCATGTTTTTCCTTAATATTATTTAACATAAACTGCTAAACCCCTCCACTAGAATGCATGATCATCTAGAATATAAGTCTCTAGCATGACATTGAGCTCCTCTGGTGTGATGAGGAAATCAAATATAATATTAATCCCACATAGCCACTCCTCTACTTCTTTGGGTTGAGTATCACCCAAAAAGTTAGGTGATTGTTTTCCTAAACAGGATGGTATGATCCACATGCCTTGGCTCTTTCCTCTGGTTCCACATATCCACAGTTTGAAATTTTTGTACAATACTCTTTACTCACTCATTCCTCACTCGTGGTTCAGGTGGAACGAAATTATCCACATCTTCTTTAGGTTGGATTCGACGACGCCTAAAAGGTGCCATTTTCTAAATCAAAAACAAACTCTATCAATCTCATTTTTACTAACTTATGGATTTTAGTTTCAAAGTATATAAAATCAAATATCACATCTTTTTTATTTCCGAAAAGAAAATTTATCAATGCTCAACCCTTTTTGATAACATTAAACTTTCTTTGTGAAAGTTAAAATATTTTTAATATACAATAACAATTTCTGTTTTAAAAATAATTCCTTCCAAAGAAATCATATTTACTCAAAAATCAACCCTTTTTACATCATGAATCATTACATGAAAGGATGTATTTCCTCCTGGTGGGAAGTCCTTCCCCTAAAATGCATTTTATATTTGTCTCATTGGCTAAAACCATAACAATGAGATTTTCATATTCTTGACATTTCGCTAACCACTTATGTACCATAAACCCTAGAAGATGATGTTCAATATAAAAATATTAGCAACATCCTTTTATGCTATAAATTCCATCTTCCAACATTCCTAATAATTTCGAAGATTCCATCCAAAGGAATAGAAAAATAATAATTTCATCCTCAAGGCCAAGAATAGTGATGAACACAAGTTAGGTATGGATCGAACAAGATGATACCATTTGTAATGACTCGCTAATTCTCAGTGTCTTGAGAGTTCGACGATTCATTAAATGGACTTATATCGCATTCTAATGCACCAATTTCTGGAAATAAATTTCAAAGGGTTTCAATGTATTTCGGGGATGATTTAAACATTAATGAATAAAATCAATATCCAACCAACCAACAATAAATATCGCAATATATTATGAATAAAATAAACCATTATATTCTAAACATTCTCTTTATAACAACCAACCACATAATGCTACAATAGAAAACAATACGACATCCAAGTAAACAGAGAAAAGACAACGATTTAACTCAAAAGAAACAATAGATTCCATGCTCCATAAGCTCCATGCTCCAACATCACTATGTAGCCTAATGTATCATGAAGTGTATCTAATGAGGTGTGACACATTAACTTTACCCTTGTTCTGAAAGGTAGCTTTTGTAAAAGCACCAAAGTACCAAAAATGGGGTTAGTATATAACTCTATAGGTTTTCCCAATGACTTCAATGCTCACACCACTAATATATAATGGTTATAACCTTATATAAAATTGTTATATAAAATAATTCAATAATAGTTTATTAGAAAATATAAACAATATTGAATCCAATCACAACCAAGTGAACAAATGTCAAATGAAACGAACTTCCAGCATGTTATTTTATTTAAAAAAACTAATCAAAGAATAAAAACCAATTCTTATTATAATTTTAGTATACCCATCTCATAGTTCACAATAAATGCACACATTCATGCCATTTTTTTATTGCTCCATACTCATTAGCGGTCTATTGTACAATTACATTGTGTCCCAATGACACACACCCCCAATCTAGGGTCACTCACCATATACCCCAATGGTACATGTCTGTTATTTAGGTTCATGTAGATCATTAACTCACAAAAAACTCTTTTTATTCAAAACACATTCCAGATATCCATTTTAGAACAGTTTAATAGAATTGTACTTTTAATGAAAACTAACGAATAATCCAATTTACAACTAACCATTTTTTCTAATAAAACAACCACATTTTATTGAAATTATCTAGTAAAATCCATGTGCCTCAAATATAATAAATTCCCATTTTAAAATACATATTTTATAACTAATAACAAGAGCACATTATTCAAAAAACCCAATTTTCTAGATTTTCTTAATTTACCAAACCATTACAAAAGAAGTACTCCAATAATTCATAACCAAACTATTCATGATCAATTAATTCCACAGAAATCAATTTCAATGCATGATAATTAGTTATACTAAGTGGACATAAAAATTAATCCACCTTCCTCGATGGTTTTTGATGAAACATTGCACAAATGAATAATTCTTTTAGAAAACATAGAATATTCATTACGAAACCTACATAGATCTCTTCTACCAACATGTTCAATACAAACTATCATCTTATATGGACTCCACACTCATATATAGACCAATAATATATGTATATATGAGAAAAAAATTAGCGATGAGAGATATATTCATGTTGATCTATGAAACCAATAAATAACGATAAAGAAAGATCACATTACTCCAGAATCCTAGTTCAAACACGAAGGGTATCCATCATATTGACTTTAAATTACATGGGAGATGTTATTATACATTAATGGAAGATAAATCCCACATTATGGATACTTATGTGTATAAATGAGTGATATGGATAATAAAATGTGTGATATCCACTTTTTTAGGATCTCAATTAATCCATCAGCACGGTTAGTTTGCATAGTTTGACAAACCATGCACTAAAAATGTGTTAGAAACTTCCAAGAAAGACCCTCACATGGCCTCCTCAAATAGTCTCTCTAACCGTAAGAACAACAATTTGAATATCTATACCTATAACCTTCCATTTATCACCGTTTATACTAGGATGGACACACGTTTAGGATAAACCGTGCGCAGCCCATGAACATCTCCATTTTTTCCAAAACATACTGAATTTTCACCAAAATCTCCCAAAATTTCCATATTATACTTTATACCCATAAAAACACAATGAAATTGTTATGTACCAGAAACTGGGGGTACTATATAAATCCTCTATGAATCCTTCCAACAAGCATTAATACATATGTCTTGTGGGATCATCTACTATAAATGCACTATGCAATTGATGATGAATTGTTTGTATAAGTTTTTTTATATTATTTTTTAGTGAAATAATGAAATTATATCACAATTTAATAGTGTTCTCTTCCCACATAATTCGATTTATCCCAACCCAATATGGATCCATGAATCTACATCAATCGACACATATTGCCGAGTGATTATTCTAATATAAATGATTAATATTTCCTTGTTGGTGTTAACATGTAGACCTCTCACATCCCGTCCCACAGCTAATTTTATTCAATTGACATACACCATAATTATTTTCATTAACACCATCTAATTACGATGCTCCTATTTTTTATGTAATTTTGGTCCTTCATCACCTACCATTTCCTCAAAATCAATATCACCAATAGGTTCCTCCAGTAAAATAGCATCAGTATACATAGTTGTTATACCTCTACACTGGGAGAATATGATGGATGAGTAACCTATTTTTCCTCAATAATTGGAGTAGAAACACATTTATAAGTTCATTTCTCATCACTTCGAGAAGCATTAGGTTGATAGACATATAGTTCCTTGAGATTGGGATAACCAACACATACAGAAGTCATTATATACTGATGTGATTGAATAGGTAATTTAGAGTACATTAGAGAAATATGAAACAGATTATAACATAATGTAACATGATGTATATTACAAATAATTGAAACCTTATTATTGAACTCTATTTTACTTTTTTAATGACTAATGTGATTTGACCCATCTATTTATGATGTAAATATCTTTATTGTGGTCTCCTATGACATGAAAAACACTATCTTCATTAGTATCTCTATAAAATGAATGCAACATCACAATGAAAGAGTAACCCATAGATGAATATTCAATTGACCCTTCATTAGTTTTGGTTGAACAATGAAAAATTTACCACAGTCATTTTGTGGGATATGTAAAATAATTTACATATATTGAATGTGATTCCATTAAAATCAATTCATATTTGTATTATTCATTACTAAAATAAACATTCATGAATATCAATTCATCTATTTTAATGAAACTCCTATTGTAATACAATTTTATATTAAATATCATCACTTGGAATTGTGTATAATACCACTCCCATATTTGATTGATGATGCAAATGTGTCACATATTCAGGTAAATTAGATTTTTGTTCTTTGTACCATAAATATGCATCGCTTCATCCATGTGTGTAACTCTACTATTTTTTAATGTACTGTATTCATCATGACTATTTATGTTTAACATATAACAATTAATTATAAAAACATTAAAATATATGACATATACACTTGGTCCCCCAGCTTGAAATCGAATTCATTCGGAGGTTAATTTTGGATTATCAACTGACTCCCTTAAAATATGGTCTCGAAACCATCCTATAAATTGTTTATTAAGTGAATTTGATATTGATCATTAATCCCTTGATGGATTTAAATGAAAAACATTTTTTATTGGTTTAGACATAAGAATAAACCTATAATCTATTATAAACATTATTATCGTGGGCCTGCTCCCAATCTGTAATATTGTTTGTGACAACATCTCTTCCGAAAATTCCTTCCCCTGAATGTCAATAGGTGTGATGGTATTTATGCAGACAGATTAATTCCCCACTGGAATGGTATTCTATATAGAATTCAATAACGTCCTCAACAATATATAACATTGTAATAAAACCCCCTAGGCCGACATAGATTTTTGGAATAACCATTAAAATGTTTCATATAATGGTAGATGGGGTAAATCCATCTGTAGTGTAAAAGACCACATAGTTGAATCGCTCTCACCAACTTAACCAGCAAATAAACCATCATATCGAATAATTTTGGGGAAATAAAATTTCCAAATAATATAAAATGATGGAAATTTCACATTCCATACTCGGAAATTTTACCAGTTCTATAACATTGTTGCATATAGATTTGATGAAGAAACTGAGTTTGATTAAGGTATCATGGCCATTCATGGAAAAAATAAAAATAAAATCTATATGCATTATATATTTAATAAAAACATGATATTAAATACATTTAAGACCCATTAACTTATAGTAATTCATTTACATGATGATCTTGGTATTCGAGGAATGCCCTTATGGAACCGTTAAGTAATTTGAGATCTTGAAAAACTGACATCTCTCTTTCTTGGAATTAGCGTATATACTTGGATGGAAAAAATTTCATTTTCCATCCATCAATAGTGCAAAACATTACTCATATTACAATGCTATCCATGTCCACCCTATCCTTAATTCCTTCTTTTGTTTTTCTGGCTACATTTAGAAACGTACCATTGAAACTATCACATACATTTTATTCAACATGCATAAAATCAAGACATTGTTTGTAATGGAGACAATTCCAGTATGCTAATTCCAAAAAAAAATCTGATATCTTTTTCTATCTAGATTTCATATGGTTTTTTGAAATTGGTTTACAAAAATTGGCGTCCACATATTTTACTTTCTCAAATAGTTTAACACCTCTGATTGGAGATGGTGTTGTAAATTCTTATGAAAATCCACTGAATGATGTCATCCATGATTGGTACATACATCAACAAGGTGAAAATCTAAGATAACAAAAATCATGGTATTGGATGAATTTTGTAACCCAATTGATGATATACCTTATTCATAGACATGACAGCCATTAGTTCCATTAATTCTATATTCGGAAAAATTTTCTTAAGTAGGAAATTAATTTCTCATCTCATAAATCATGGATCTCAATGTGGAATCTTCATTATTATAATTATCATTCAATATAATAGATGAACCATAGAATAAATTTTAATCCTTGATCAATGGATCCAAAATAAAAATCAATATTATTACCTAGATGTTTTGGTCTTGATATAAGCATAGATAGCATGATGAGATTTAGTTTCAATAAATACTATGTTGTAAATATATAATTTACCAACAAAAATTGGCATATACTATTTGTGATAATTTTAAAACCAAAAGGATTCACTATATCTTTTGATAATGCAAGACAAAAGATTCTCATATAATTTCCAAAATCAAGATAATCATGATTGATTTCCATCCACTGAGTAGTGTCTACTAAGTGTCATAGTTTACCATCATTGTTTATAATGTCTACATGCCATGACAATTGACATAGAGTCTCCTCAAATGCAAATAGGAACCAAATCCTTCAAAAGATTGTTCTGTACCATATAAATTTCATTGGACCTGATTCGTCATTATTATATAGGGAAAACCCACACATTATGCATTATGTAAGTGATTTGAGGTCCATGAGAAACAATATGAATTCATTTGGGAAGGGGTGTATTCTTTCGATGATAATACCCTTAGAGTATATCATTCATTTAACATCATATGTTTATCTCAGTATTTTATTATCTTCTGTGATCATGTCATTAAAAAGAGCACATACTTCCATAAAACTTTTGTCACTCAATTTGTTTCCATTTATCGTATTATATAGCTTCAATATGGTGGAAAATGATATATATTGAGTGAAACCACCATAAAATGAAATCATAACAGAACTCATTAAATGCACATTCTACTTTTGGGAATCATGAAGTTCATCTTCCACTATCCTCATCATTTCCTCAATATGATTTTCATCAACATTCATTAATGTAATCACATCCTTGATAATATCTTCTTCATTTTCCAAACCTATAATCATATTAGATGATCCATAAAATGTAGTGTGGTCCCACCCACAAGCTATATTTTTTTCCATATTTTTATTCCAACATTTATAACTTCAATCTATTCCATGACATGTTAGGTGATATTCTAACTCCTCTAGAATAAGTTGTCTTGAATAAGAACCTCATAAACATGGAAAATGGATTTGAGAATTTTTATATACACGATATTTTGCAAACATGATGAACTCATTCACTACTTTTTCATACTATTTTGTCAATAAACTTGAATCCATATATTATTTATTAATATCCATTCTATATGGTTCAATAGTATTAATTTTTAACAAAATTAATAGGAAAATCCTTGATATAAAAATTATACAAGGATAAAAATGTTATTGAAATTCTTGATCCATTGAAAAATATTTATAATGTCACATTTGAAAAACAATTAAAAAATAAAATAGTTTACACAAATGATTCTTTAATATAAGACACCCCTTTTAAAATAATACAATCATTTTCAAATAATTTTTCTCAAAATCCCAATTCATTTTTTTAAATAATTCATGGTGACACTAAGACACAATTATATTAATAACATAAAATGGGTGACATCCATCTATATTTTAAAAATATTCATTTAAAACATCAAAAACCCCTTGTTGAAATGAAACCATCAATCAATATTCTCTAAAAGCATTCAAATCCCTTTGTGAAAGACAATACGGGGAGTTTGAAATTTTTTTTCATACAACATATGTCCATGAAAAGTGATTAAATAATTTTAATGTTATTTGAAACAAAAAAATTGTAGGTCGATGAGATATAATTATCAAAGAAACGTTTAAAAACACTTATCATTTTAATATATCCACTTAGTTATATTAAAAATTAAATAAATACCAATAGGGACATATAACAAATGATACATGAATAAAAAATAACAATCATTTTATAATATACAATGATGTTATATGATTATCACCTCTATCATCAATAAATAGTACGAATCCTAGAGTTTACTTCCATAATAATACAGAGGAGTCATGAAGTGTGATATAAAGACCTAATATGCACTTCTCCATTTTAATTTTGAACATAAATCTGCATTTATTCAATGTGTGAAACCATATTCCATTCAATTCTTGAATAATGTAATACCTAATCATGATCCCTCCACTATTCCTATTCATATCATCCACACAAAATATAGTGTAAGAAATTAACCACTATAAATTAATCACAACATCATATCACCTGTTAAATATAAAATACAAAATCATATGACAACCATAAAAAACCATGTGAATCTACAAAAATAATCAACAGAAAAAATTATATAAAACAATATAAAATCATATCATTTATATTCCGCCAATTATAACTCCAAAATCTCACAAAAAAAATAGATCATTTACCACTCCAACCAATAAATAATCTATTGACTATTTCCATTTTATCTATCACAACTGATTATGACTATTATGGAAACAAACTACTGCACCTACTTCATAACACATTACAACACCAAAAAAACCATAATAATTATAAAATAAGACTACACAACCCACAAGAAAACGTAACATGACCAACCATAAAAAATATAAAACACAACCACCAATATAACATTCATCATTATTTTACAAGCATTAAGTGTGTTCAATATAACATCATTAAAAAATTTAAGATCTCTAAATAGCATAATTAGTAGCTTCTTTAAAAGAATAACCTTTTATGGATTTTAACTATATCAATTCATTATGATAAATAGTAAATAATCAATATAAGATGGAATATCACTAAAATTGATCACTTCACATAGACATCGAGGAATCATCATTGAAAATATATACATACACTAAATATAAATAAAAAACCATATTAATTAGTCTTCAAATTATCAAATTCTTGTTTTAGGAAAATTGGATAACAATAAAATATATCACCACCATATAAATGGAATAATAAAATGGAACATGAAAATAAATACCCAAAAATATATAATATAACATACTTTTTATTTCAATAATTACTTTAAAACATGCTTCCAGATTATAAAATGAAATATTCACATAATAAAATTTCATGCTTTATTCTTGAAATGCTCGAAATAACATGCATTAAACACTTCAATACCATTGAAACATACCACCATGATACTAAAAGGTTGACATAATCATTATTCAATACATAGGTGAAGCATTATCAACACATAAACATGGGGGTGGAAATATACACTGGTGATTTCTTAATAATTCCTAAAAACATCATATCTTTAGACATCCTTCTAAAAACAAATAATCAATATCTTAGACATTTTATGTCACATATTCATTTAAATATCGACTAATCTATATATATTGTAATTTATAATTAAAGAGTTAAAAGAAAAATAATTTCTTATCCAAAAACCTTTAATCTTGTTGAAAATGGGATGAAACATTTTAATTCATAAAATAATCGACTAAATTCCATGGGTTTTCACTAAGGGAACTCAGATGGAAATGTTTAAGGGTACTCAAAAGTGAATGTGTAATGGAACTCAAAACATAGGTTGATTAAAAAAACCACATGTTTCACACGACGGTAAAGGAGAGAATTGTTGTGGAAGGGAGGAGGCCTCACAGGGCGGTGGAGCCGGGATTCATGATGACAATGAATGATGGATTCATAAGGATGAGTTGGAAACGATGTTGATTCCAAAAATGGAGGATGAGGAGGAGGAGGATGATGAGGTAGTAGAGGAGGAGGTTGGGGAGGAGGATTCGTGACGGTAGTGAGGAATAGGAGGATGAGGATTCACGGTGCAAGGCTATGGCTTCTATAAGATTATGAGGTGTTCGATGGAATGTGGAGACAAGTAGGGTTTTTTTTATAAATCTGGGGGAAGCATTTATTAGTGATAGCACGAAAATGGTGATAAATGCAAGTTTAAGCAGCCCTAAATTAGAAATCCCAGATAAGGACACTATTTATCATTACTATTTAAAATGATAAAGACCGTCCTTTATGAGCACTAAAATTTTAGCCCTGAAAAAGTCCTATCATAATAAATAAAATAATCACTGAAAAACAATAATGATAATAAATTATATATATTACAAATATATTTGTATGGTTTTTTTGTAAAATATGTAAAATATTATTTATGTATAATGATAACTATAAATAAATATATATTTAATTATATAATAAATATGTATTTTTAATAATAAAAATTTACATGTAACATATATATATATATATTTCATGAATTTTTAAATAAATATATAATTATATTTATATTATTTTAAAAATATAAAAAACAATATTTATTAAATAAATATATATTTTTTTATATAAATAAATTTATAAAAAATATATATAAAGAAATATATTAATTATATATAGTAATAAATATATATATATATATATATATATATATATATTTAAATTCAAATGAAATTAAAATTAATATATTAATATTATATGTTATTTAATAATTTCATGATTATATAAATAATAATATTTTTATATTTAAATAATAATGAAATTAAAATAAATATATTTATAATATATTTTTCTGGTATTTTAATTATAATTATTAATAATTGATTATTTATTTCTTTTCTAATTAATATTAAATTAATATCTATATTTATGTATTTAAATAAAAATAAAACTAAAATAAATATATTATTTATAATTATATAATTATTTTAATATTAAAATATAATTATTTAAATATTTATGAAATTATAAAATGTGAATATAATTCATACAATCATTTCAATATCATACGTATATATATATATATATATATATTTACGGTTAAAAATAAATTGATATTTATTTATAATTATTCTTATAAATATAATAAATATATAAATTATAATTTTAAAATTATTTACACACACACACACACATATATATATTATTTAAACATATAAATATATATTTTTATATATGTATAAATATTAGTTTAATTGTAAATATGTATACATATATATATTCATTAAAGACATATTTATTTAAATATATATCTATATATATAATTATAATTATAAATACCTATATTTAAAAGGTACTTGTATATAATTATATATATGATAAATATATTTATTTACCATTTAATTTAAAAAATTACTGTACTTTTATAATCATTTATATATATATATATATATATATTTATACAGATAAATATTCTCTAAAATTTATTTATATATAAATAAATATTTATGATTGTAAATATAATAAATAAATTTATTATTTAAATATATATATCATGATTTCATGTATTAATGAGAACATAATAGCTTCATGGGAACATGAATCATATACACTGAGTAAAGTATAAATCATAAAAACGGGTGATATATATGGCCAACATGAATATTAATTACGATGTAATGTATTAATGAAAATTCATGATGAATGCATAACATATATATATAAACATGAATTATATTCATGTATCAATAGAAAAATTAATTGGAAATATATATATATATATATATTATAATCATATGAATATAATAAATATAATAAAAAAATATACATATTTATAAATTATTTTTATATATTTAAAAATTTCTTATATATAATTATAAAAATATTAATATATAAATAAAATAAATAAAATAAATATAATTAATATAATTAATATAACAACTATATTTCTTATTTAAATACACATTATTATATATATAGTTGAATTATTAAAAAAAATATTAATTATAAACATTATATTTTTATTTAATTTAGAAAAAAATATATATTTTTAAATAAAAAGATTATAATTTTTTATAAGTAAATAATTTTTTTAGTGAATACTTTTATCAGTACTAAATGTACCACCGATAAAGCTATTTTTTATTATCTCTAAAAAAGCACAGCTAAAAGTGTACACATTATTAGTGCGGTTTTTGTCCTAGATAAAGCACCACCTTTTATTAGTTCATTATTCATAGCATTGATAAATTTTGGTGCATCCCATTCCCAGATATCTGGTGGTGATTTTAAAAAATATTCATCCAATTTATTTTAAACATTTTACTATTTATATGATATGATTGTATTAATAATTATATTGTAATTTTTTTCATTTTTGCTGAATAATTTGATTTGATATTCAGAAAATAATTTTCCACTTCATCATTAATTATTTATGAGGTATATAATTAAATAGACTGATAATGATTTTATATATTAAATAATAATCATAAATAATAATTTTTGCTTGATTTATTATCATAAAATGTCGTTAATCTTTTTGAGATATATAATTTCAATGAATAAATAATAATAAATTATTAATTTTTAAAAAATAAACATTATTACTTATTTAATAGTTTCAAAGACATAATATTTATTACTCATATGTTTTTAAATATTTTAATTTAATGAATAAAAATTTCAATATGATACATCATGTTTGTAGTGATTTTATTTATATTTTTTATAATATTTTCTATAAAATGTTTTTGGAAAATAAATATGAATATGTATAAAATTTTAACAAATTAATATTTACATTAGAAATATGTCATTGTTTTGGTGAAAATACTATTTATGTATGTTAATTGAATAATTTCGTTCAATTTTATCATCAAATTTCGAAATTATTACAAAAATACTGATTAATAGTACGCTCATGAAATGTCGAATCATATGATATGATTTATTTAATAATTATGAACATTATCTATTATGTTATGGTATTTATCAGATCCCATATCATTGTATCCAATTGGTAACTGAAATCTAACATGATGATATCAAATTTCATTTATGATTCATTACAATTTTTAATTTCATTACATGACATTAACAGTCTATCATTTTATAAAATAATATATTAAAATGGTAATTTAAATATATAGTTTTAATTAATTTTTATTTTTTGATATATTTTATTCATATAGGGAATAATATTATTCATAATTAATGGCCATTAAATGAGTGTCACATTGTGAATTAGATATAGGAAGAGAGAGAATCGTCGAGAGAAACTATCTCTAATAGTCGAGCCTGACAAGGTATTCCTCCAGTCAATTGATCATTTGATCCTTATAATGGTTGAATACATTGTTGTGCAATAGGTGTTCTACTTTCAACATATCTATAGTTTAGGGTAGGAGCATCGGACCCAGACATGACATAGTGTTCCTAAGATCAAAGGAACCATTGTGAAATGCTCTTTTTCTAGCAGAAAAGGCAAGAACTATTCAACCATTCAATGAAAAGGGAATGTAGTTTCCATCAATTCTACCCCCAATGATATTTCATAGTGGCCCAAAATATGTTAGTATATGATAACAACAATATTATTTCTCCTGAAAGAATATATTTCTTTAAAAAAATAAGAATGAAAGAATTAGATTTCATCAATTTTGGAGTCTCCTTTTGTAGATTCATCTTCCTAGGAGTGGGATACATCTATATACTTCTCCCCTCAAAAGAAGATAATGTCGGAGATTGGTGATTCAGTTCCATTCAACTCAATCATTGGATAATCCCCCTTCAATAGTAGGATTAAAAATTTAACCCATTTGAAGATAGTAACACCAAAACTCTATTTTGGATAAGGGTTTCTGTGTTAAATAGGAGACTATTACACCATAAATGTTTTTTTGGATATTAGAATCTCAATTTCAATTCTAATTAAAATTGACATTGAAACTTATGTGGCTCTATTTGACCTCTTCTCTTGGTTCTTAGTAGAGGTGGAATTGGGTCTGCTTTAGTAGATAAGGTAATACTTACAACTGAAGATGATATTATTGGGTTGATAGCAATATAAGAGAAAATACCAACATTCTATGAGGACTGTAATGTTATAAGTCACGAATCATCTTATAATAATTGATCTATAATATGAAGTTTCTATTTTTTCAGGGACATGATATGAGAAATTTTATTATGAAGAGTTAAAATACATCTTATCAGAATGTTGTTGTTCTTCCCCAAATTAAAAAAACTATTTATAACAAGGACCCATATATGAATGATGATGGAATTGAATTAGAGGTGATAATATTTAAAAAGAGAGAGAAGGTCGTGGATTTTTTCAAAAAGTTTCATTCAATCCAATTGATGATGATAAGGGTGGTAAACCATTCTATTAAATTAATATTAATTCACATAATTTTGATAATAAGAAGAAATATTGGGTTTCCAACTTCTCTGAAGAGGAAAATGTCTACAATGAGGATAATTATATAAAATCTATATGTGTTGAAATTCACTAAACTCAAATATTTTAGATTCCTCATAAGAAAGTCAGTGATAACGAATTGACGGTTGAAAATTTTAATTAGGAAGAAATATATAAACTAGTTGATAATCAACATTCACATGAATGGATTCCTTCTTCAGGTAAACCATAAGTTAATAAAATTTTATAATCTTATTCTCTAGTGAATAATAAAAATTATCATGCTTCTAAAATTCCTATTTGTGGATGATAAGGGTTTCATATTGTTTCTTACTATAAGACAAGGTCTTGGATTGTGTTTCTTGTCGTGGTATTGTAACCAATTTCCAATAACCCTGCTCTTTTCAATGAAATATATATTTATGGTTCCATTGATATAAAGGATAGAATTCATGGTTCTTCCAATTCACTTCATGAAGAGACAAAACACCATAATATTATTTCTTAGGATTGAAGAATGGAGTTTTAGAGTATGATGACTCTAATGCCCTGGGACACCTCTCTTGAAAAATGTAATTTGCAACATACAGATAGCTTTGAATATGAAAGCACTGATGATGAGACCCTACATGAAAGGATGGAATGTCTACCTTTATGAAGGGGAGATCATGTGTTCTGTGGTGAAAACACGGAAGGGTTGAATGTTATGAAATTTTATAAGATGAAAGAATACTAGGTGAAATATTGAGGAAAAGATATGTAACTATATTTTTGTTTTGGGTATTTTTATTCCTTCTCTAAAAATTTCTTATATTAATATCTATATATTTTATAATTAAAAATGAATTACCTAAATCATTTTTAAAAAATATTATTTAAATCACATGATTTAACATGATTTAATGGAAAATGTATTTATTTTAATAATTGTCATTTTTTGTGAAATCACTAACTTTTTATGCATCAATATTTATGACAAAATAATGAATTTAAGAAAATTGTCTATGTTTTTGAATTTTTTATCAGAAGAATCCTAGAGGCTCAAACGAATGTATATTATATTTTACAAAATTTATTATTTTTTTTCCAATATGCTAAGAGTCATGGAATAATGAAATATAACATAAAGAAAACATGTTCTAGGAAAAGTATTGAACATTTTTATAATTTCAAAATTATTGATTCTTTTTTTATTTCTTCATACTCAAATAATCAATGAAATGGATACATTTTAATTATTGAATATATAATCAACTAATTCATATGTCCAATAATTGAAATAAATGTGATTATATTAGTTGCATACATATTTTTCATTACCAATACATTGTGATCATCTCTATTTTTTGACTTGTGTTTTTTGTTTTTTATGTTCTCACCGAAGTCATGTTCTTATTATAATGTATTAATGTCTCAATAAAAATTGAAACAACCCAAAATTTTATTAATGAAAATTCCTCTTTATATATTTATATTTATTATTATATTATATGTTTATATAACAAATGCATTTCCTTGGTTTTATGGATTTAAAAATATTGTTATTAATTTGTACCATTACTGATATAGTCGTTGAATAGTGATTAATTGATTAGTATAAACATTGGGCTTTATTAAATCCAATTTACTCAGACTAAGGAAGAGATGACCCCAACCTATAAAATTTCTCCATACGAATATCATTAGTCAAAGATCGGAATGGTTGTGGCATCACTAGGCTTTGCTGTTAATGAAGCCCTAGCCGACCATCAATATGTTAAACGTGAACAGAACTACCAATGGGAGATGTGTATGTTGATAATGATTAACACCCAAGCGACTTTATTTGAGCCACCCTAAGAGTCTGACACCATCAAAAACCTTACCCTTAGGTCTTATGAGGGTGTTATAAGGGGTTGTGTGAAACGAAATTAGAAATAGGATTATTTGAATTATTTTTTATATAATAACATATATACAATAATTTTAGTATGGTTACTTTGTAAATAATTGTTAAAGAAAAATTTGTAATTTAACTTAATAATCAATTAAGAAATATATTTAAATGAATTAATGTATTTTTTATTAAATAATATTTTAATAAAATGTTATTTAAAAAATTATTTTTATTATATATAAATTATCATATAATATTTATGAATACAATTGTAATTTTTCTAAAAGTTTGTGGGCCATTTTTGTCAAAACCTACGAAATTTTCAATAAATGTTTTTAAAAAAAAAAAAAATTCACATATTTAGAAAATTATTTAGATAAAAAATATATATATTTTTGAAATCAAGGGGTCAAAATTTTACAACCATTCTTTTTTCATAATTTTATATGACAGTTGAATTTTTGGGTAAAATAAAAAACCATTTTAATATATAATGTGTTTTATGACATCATGATGACGAATAGTGTTGTAATAAAATACAATAAACCATTATTTCTTATGATATATTATATACAATAAAAATAATTTTTTTAGGTTAGTTTTATATATTTTTCAAATCCTTAGTAGACCATCCAAGACTAATAAAACATTTAGTCATTTTAAATTTATTTCCATGAGAGAGTGACACACCTCCACATAATCAAGCCTATTATTTTAAGGAATTCGTCAATTGGCCTTATAAAATAAATTTTTCCCCTCCCCATTGGAAAAAACCATATGCCAAATCCATTTGGAGGATTCTGGTTTTGATTAGTTTAATGTGTGGTGGCCAAAAACTAAATAATATATAATTCACTCCTTATTCCTATATAAACCCACCAAATCTCCCACTATCTTTTCAATCAATGCCTTTTTAGTTCAACCATCCACTACCCTCCTCTCTCTATAATAATCCCAACACACCCCATTCTCACAATAATCTTCTCTAAATACTCTCCCAAGCCATTGGTATCATGCTTCCAAGTAAATGATTTCCTCCTTTTTCATTTTCGTCAAATTTTCATTATATTTTTTTACCATTTTAATCAATTAAAAATGTTTTCAGTATGATTTATAAACACCCCCATACATCACTCCTCATTTTTTAGTGTTTAGATAAATATTTTCTCTCATTAATGCCTCCCATCTTTAGTTGTAATTGTTCCAAATTTTTCTACGGAATTTATCTCTTCTCATTTACATTCAAGAAATTATTTTTTATTATGCATCTGAATTCCATTAAATATGATGGGACATGTATATATATAACCCTCACACTGTCCATTTCATGTACATATGATTATTCACCCCATTCTCTATTATCAACCATTTTTATGGATTCTTTTGTCTCATCGTTATGCGGCCAAAATTGTACCGCTATTTTCCAAGCCTAAGTCATTGTGTTGTGAATTACATGCTCATTTTTCAATCAATGGTATTCACCATTATGGACATTTACAAATTTATTATCGACTTTCTTGTACGAATTACATATTATTTTATCATGGAATAAATTATTATGTTCAATGAATCCATTTTATATGATCCATGTGGCACTCTTATGCATGAAATATGAGGAATAAGAAGGGTGTTACATAATAGAACTCCATTACATTGGGTAAAGAATAGTATCATGATACATCCAATTAAATGATGGTCTAATCATTATAATTTGAGTGAAATGTTTTATTACTCATTCTCCATTTTTAGATGGACTAGGATCATGATAATATCAGGTTAATTGTTGTTGCCACATTTCCATGTTATGATAATCATGCAATATAATACCTTTATGTTCACATTTCACTTATTCTCCATTAACTTTCCTATTACATAACATTTTATATATTCATTATGTTATGCATTTTTTACTCCTTTACTAGGAATTATATCTCACCCTATTATTATGCACGTCCTCTGGTTATCCCATGAAATGATACGTAGGATGGAATTTTTTCGTCATATAAAGGATGTTTTCAATAAAGATACTGTTATTCATATTTTATGATGTTATAAAATGTTCCTAACACCAAAGACACTAGAACTCTAAATATTTTATGTTTAATTAAGTGAGATATTTATGTAATAAATGATTATTCTTTTTCCAAAAAAGGGCATTGTTGTTATAGTTGGTATCAAAGGATATGTTTAGTTATTTTTGGGATTAGGATTATAATACCCTACTGAATGCCTTAGGGACAAGACTAATAATAATAAAAACATCTCATAATATTTGTGAGTTTTGAGTAATTGGTTTATCAAGATAATTTTTATTTTTAGAATTCTATTAGGTAGAGGATGCTCGGGTAGACATGAATCTATGGGTAAAACTCTAAAACACCACTTTGTGCTAATATCAAATGGAGACAGGTAAATGACAATAGGCCATCCAACACTCATGGATACGACACTCCTGGGTGATATTCCTTGGTAAATTTATAAGAATAATATTAACCATTTTTAAGAAAATAATAAATATTGCCCATAAAAATAGATTTTGGGAAGTAGATCATGGATAACATATATTGATTACCAAAAATTCATAACGTGGGGTAAAAATGTAATTTATAATTCATATATTTTTACCATGTGATTACCCTTTATGTGTTAGCCCTAACATTCCTTAAATTCCAGAAAATGGCTAGAAAAAAGAGGACTCAGGATAAAAACCGATGTAAAGATCAATACGAAGACTGTTCAAAGGAGATTCCCAGTACGATGAGAGCAGGAATCACGAACATTATCTGGAAACTCTATCAATTAACACCAGATTTGAATAGAAACATTATGCAAGAAGGACATTCACGCCCCCCCCCCTTAAATAAAAATTCGCAATCAAGAGCATAATGAGACAAAGTCATGCTACTTTTAATGTATCATCTGATCCCTTAATCACTGACAAATGGATCAAATCCATTGAGAATATATTCTACATCCTTCAATGTTCTGAAAAAGAGATTGTTGTTCTGGATGATTATTTAATGGAGGGATATGCTGATCATTGTTAGACATTGATAAAAAATACTAGTTCAGAGGAAGAGGACACGGAGTTGTAAAGGAAGGATTTTAGGAAAAATGATTTTCGAAAAATGATTTTCTCGCATCCTCTAAAAAAATGGAAATGGAATTCCTTAACCACAAGAAAAAAGATTATAAATCCACCAGAGTGTACATGGAAAACATCATAAGGCTTTAATTATAATCCTATAACATTTTTGTTTACGCCAAAGGCATGTTTGACCTCTTTTTTGTTGCCGGTAAAAACATTGGCTATAGAAATACCTACAAATCTGTGACTTCGAGGGCTATTATGAAATTTGTCAATGTTCCCTCAAAGTCAAAATGTATATCAGGAAATCACTGGTTTATCATGGGGATAAGATGTATATGTTATACATCAATTCTGGTGGTATGAAGAATAAATCAAATGGTGATATTAAAATCCATCACCCTACATGCCATTGGTGTAGAAAGAAGAACCCTGGAAATATCTTGAAGGGGATGAAGAAATTGTTTTGGTGTGGAATAGAAGGGAACATGTCAATTATGTACAAACAAGTAAAACCAAATGTTGCGATATAGGATATGAATTCTATGATCAACCCTCAATGCATTGTTCATTTCTTCAATTGCAATGAACTAGGGCACATTGTAAAACAGTGCCCTAATAGAAGGGTTTTCGGAGGCAACCAACAACCTCCAAGGTAATAAAAGAGATAATTTTCCATCACTAACGTGGAAGAGAACCCCTAAAATGATGTTTTTACACGTACGCTAGTTATTCATTCATGAATATAGAACATAGTTTTTTATTATAGTTCTATTCATTCTTTTCTATCCATAATTTTTAGTAGAACTATCCCAACACCACCACAAATTATTGAAGTAATGATGAAAGAGAGAATGTAAAATTGGGAAATCATTTCATCCCATGAATATAACTTCTCCACTATCATAATGTTTGGATTGATCATCCATATTTTCCACTTCATACTCCCATTGGGGGAATTGTTTTTTTAATTATCTGGATAGATTGGACTTCCTTATATAAGCCAACATTAAATTACATGAGAGGGAAATCACATTCCATTTGGAGAATAAACCCTCGATTATATATAAGTGCAAAGAAGAGGTAGAATATTCTTTAAAACCATCATCTAAACTATGGATATTGCATCCCTATGGGCATTTTTATCATACTCAGATGATCAATTCTAAGGAATAAACCCTTCTAGAAGTCATAAAGATTTTGAGGGAATTTGCTGAATTGTTTCCTGAGGAATTGTACAGTCTTCCTCCTATTAGAGATGTTAAATTCTCAATGGATCTTATCCGTGGGGTGTTTCTAATATCTACAACTCCATAAAGAATGGATGTGGTGCAGATTTAGGAGATGAAGAATCAACTACAGGAGAATCTGGATAAAGGGTAAATATTCCCAAGTGATTCACCATGGGGAGTACTGGTCATCTTCATCAAGAGAAGGATTTGTCAATGCGCCTTTCCATTGACTATCACAAGCTCAACAAAATCACGATAAATAACAAGTATTCACGTCCACAAATTGATAACTTCTTCTATTAGACACATGGAGCATAATACTTCTCAATGGTGGATCTTTGGTAAGGTTATTATCATGTAATGTGGAAGAAGGATTATATCCTTAATGCTTCGTTTTATACAAGATACAAGCACTATGAATACATAGTAATTCCTTTATGACTGAATAATGCTATAAATAACATCATGGTATTGGTGAATATAGTCCTTAGATATTACCTCGACATATTTGTTGTAGTATTTATATATTATATCCTAATATATTACAAAACAAAGGGGGTCATGAGGAGAATCTACTAACTGTACTTGAGACCATGATAAAGGAGAAGCTCTATGAATTATACATAAATTGTGAGGTATTTTTGAAGGATATCCCATTATTGGGTCATATCATCACAAGAAATGGGATATATGTGGATCCCTCAATGACAGATGCAATTGAGGGATGGATGAGTCCATAATTGATAATAGATATCTAAAGCTTCTTTGGTTTAGATGGATATTGTCGCCAATTTGGGAGAAATTTATAATGGTTATCAAACCCTATTACTTGGATAACTCAGATGGGAGTCATGTTTTTAAGGAGTCGTGAATTCCAGGAGAGATTCACTAAGTTGAAAAGGAGTGTTATCAATGTTCTCGTGCCCACAATACCCAGATATGGACAAAAGTTTGCGGTATTTAGTGATACTTTGTAGATGGGCCTGGGTTGTGTGTGGTTGTAAAGTGACAATGACATTTTCTACGAATCAATGAATGTGAAATTTCATGAGAAAAAATATACAACACATGATATATAGATGGCTGTAGTAATCTTCTCTTTGATGATTTAGCGACATTACCTCTTTTGGGTGAAGTGTGAAATATACACATATCACAAAAGCCTTAGGTAAATATTCACATGGAAAGAGTTGAATATGCACAAACAAATACAGTTAGAGATTTTCAATGACAATGATTGTTTAATCAATTACAACAGTATGAAAGAGAACCATGTGGGAGATAATTTAATTATGATGGACCCAAAAAATATTTCATTGATGAGAGTTAAAAGGTATCCATTATTCTTAGATATGATGAAAATGAACATGCGAATCACAAATATGGGAATATCATCAATCCTTTCACATATTATTCATCAACCATCTATTTTGAAAAGGATAATGGATTATAAAAAGGATGATGCAAGAATTAATAAGAATGTGGAAACTATTTGAAATGGGAAATCCTCAGTTTTCAATGTTAATGAAGAAGGTATAATGAGATTTGGGTCAAGACTATGTGTTTCACCAAATTCAGAGTTAAAAAATTTTTGGATGATGCACATAGTTCTAATTTCTTCATTCACCCAATAAATATGTAAAATTTATCGAGATATAGGAGAGATTTACTTATGGAATAACATGAAGAAGGAGATCACTAAGAACACATCAATGTGGTGGGTATGTCCTCATGTGAAGGCTGAGAGACAGAAGTTTAAGGGGATTTTTCAACCACAACTCTTACCAACATGGAAATGGGAAAACATCACCCCGAACATTATCACCATACATCCAAAAACATCCAAAGGATAAAATGCTATGTGGGTTGTTTTTTATCTTCATTCAATCACTGTATAATTCATTTCAATTCGGGAGGATTTATCATTGGATCAACTTGCATAGTTATACATCAGAGATGTGGTAAGGATGAATTGAGTACCACTATCTATTATATCTTATCGATATCCAAGATTCACCTCTATGGTTTGGAATATTCATCAACAATATCTAAATAATGAGATGAAAATTAGTTTGGATTATCATCCTCATATTGATGGCCATTCTGAGTAGACTATCCAAACACATGAGGACATGTTGAGATCATGCTCAATGGACTTCAAAGGAAGACGATATCAACATATTCTTCTAGTTGAGTTCTCTTTCAACAACAGTTTTCCCCCAATCATCCAAATGGATCCTTATAAAGCCCATAATGGGTAGAGGTGTATAACAATGGCATGACGGTATGATTTTTTAGAGCGCAACTCCTACTTCAAAAAATATTCAAAGAAATGCTGGAGATGTTTAAGACTATTCAACATATCATTAAAGCAGCTCGGAGTCCACAAAATAGATACGATGATAATCATCGACAAGACCTATAGTAAGATGTCAGAAACATGGTATTCCGTTATATGTCATCGTGGAAGAGAGTTATGAGATTTTGTGATATGGTAATGCATAGTCCTCGATACATCGACTCTTTTGAAATCCTTGATCTCATTGGAGAAGTGTCTTATCGACAAGAAATCTCACCGAACATATCTCAACTACTTGATGTATTCCACGTATCACTCTCGAGGAAGTATATACCTGACACATCACATGCACTCAGTCCAGATGTGATACCATTGGAGAATGACCTCTCATATGAAGATAAGCCGATGAAGATCATAGATCGTAGAGGAAAATTTCTATGAAATAAGATAATGAACCTCGTGAATGTGTTGGGGAGAAACCACATGTTTATGAAAGGAATGTGGGAATCATAGGAAGTGATGAAGTAGAGTTACCCAAATCTGTTTTAGTGTGGGAAAAAAATTGATAGGAGAAATTTTTTAAGGGGGGAAGAATGTAATGACCTAAACTTTTATTATTGAAAAATATCCCTTGACCTAATTAAATTTCATATTATGTAAAATAGTTATATAAAAAATTCAATTCCTTGTTTTTATGGATTTCAAAATACTCTTATTAATTCTTACCATTGTTAATATAGCCGTTGAACAGTGATTGTTTTATTAATATAAATATAGCGCTTTAAAAAATCCAATTTACTCATACAATGAATGTGTTGGTATCATCCAGTAGAATTTCTCCGTACGAACCCAAATTGTAAGATCTCAGAAATTAGGTGGTGTCACTGGGCTCCACTCATGACCAATCCCTTGCTGAACTTCAACACATTAAGCTCAAACAGAACCGCCTATGGGATAAGTGGAAATTGATATTGATTAGTAGCCAAGAGAGGTTATCTTATCCACCCCAAGAGTATGTCACCATCACATGTATGACCCATAGGTTTTATGTGGGTGTTATAAGGGGTCATGTAATAGGACTATAGAACTTTCATTATGTGCATTATTTTTTATATAATAATTAATATAAATTCATTTTATTATGGTTACTTTGTAAAAACAATTATAGAAAAAATAGATTTTTTGGTTAATATACAATTAAGAAATCTAGTTAGATGAATTAATGGATTTTTAAATAAAATTAAATTTTAATAAAATATTATTAGTAAATTTCCATTTATTATATATAAATTATGCTATAATTTTTATAAATACAATTGTAATTTTTATTATGGATTGAAAAATGATTTTGGAAAAACCAATGAATTTTCAATAAATATCAGTTATTATTTTATAAGTAAAAATTAACATATTTTGAAAATTATTTAGAATAAGTGAATATTTTTTTATTAGGATACTGACATTATCCAATGGATAATTTTTAACTATTTTCTGAGACAATCGATTTTTTGGGGAAAAATTAAATGTCGTATAAATGTCTATTTGGTATTTTGACATCAAAATGACCCTTTAGTGATGTAATAAAATACTATATACATGGTGTTTGGAAAATAAATGTTTTGAAATTAAAATAATTTTACTTTAGTTTTGTTTTGATTTATTTTAATAATCTTTATTGTACTCTCCAAGACTTATAAAATATTTTCTCATTTTTAAACTATTTCAATGATTTTGTGACTCATCTACACATATGAAATCCTGAAATTTTAAGAAGTTGGGTGATGGGAATTAAAAAATATATTTTTCTATTCCCATTAGGCCAAAAAACTAGGAAAAAACCATGGGATGGTTTGTGGTTTCGATTATTTTAATCTATGGTGGCCAAAACCAAAATAATAATGAATTCTCTGTCTTTTCATATATTTACCCACCCCATATCCCCCTTCATCTTCACTCAATTCAATTAGAGCTCAAAAAAACAATTATCTCCTCTCTCTATAATTCTACCACGACACCCCACTCTCCAATGAAGCCTTACTGAAGTCTCTCCCAAGATTTTTCTATCACACGTCAATGTAATGAATTTCTTCCTTTCTAATTGTTTTTACAAATTTTATTATGTTGTTATACCATTTTGTATTCAATTAAAAATGTTGGGGTATGATTTTTAACCTCTCCCAAACATCAAACATTATTTCTAAATGATTATAGACCACTTTATCATTCAATTATGCCTCCTAGGTACACTCGTTACCTTTCCAAAATTCTGTAAGAGATTTCAATCTTCTCATTTATAATCAAGAAATTCACTTTTATTATCATTCTAAATTCAGATACATATTATGGTACATGTATCAATATGACCCCGATACCGTAATTTTTTTGTATATATAATGAGACACACTTCCCTCTCTCTCTCATCAACCATTGTAATGAATTTTTTCATCACACTATTATGCGGCAGAAATTGTACTGCAATTTTTTAAGCTATAGTCATTGTGTAGTGAACATCATTCTCATTTCTCTATTACTGGTATTCAAATTAATAAACATTTACATATTTCTTATATATTTTCCTGCATGAATTCCACATTCTTTAATCATTGAATAAATTATGATGCTTAATGAATCCATGTTATATGATCCATGTGGATCAATTATGCATGAAATGAGATGATTAAGAAGGGTGTTCCTAGATAATGCTCCAATGCAATGGGTAAAGTGTAGTATAATGATACATCGCGTTCTATGAGTGTTTACTCGTGATAATTAAAGTGTAATGATGGTTTAATCATGCTCTGTGTGAAAGGAGCCTTAGCACATGCTAATATAAGGATAAATGTAGTTTCCACATTTCCATGTTATGATAATAATGCTCTTTCATGCCTTTATGTTCATATATATCATTTTATCCATTGATATTCCTATTTTCTAACACGCACTATATTTTTCATGTTATGGATTGTTTACTCTCTTTTCGGGATTTGTATCTCTCTATTTTCTTTTTTACGACCTCAGGTTATCCAATGAAATGTTAAGTACAATGGACTGTTTTGGTCATGTAAAAGATGATTTAAATAAAGATGTTGTGATTCATGTTTTAAGTTGTTTTGTAAAGTTCTTAAGACCCAAATACGCTAGACCTCTCGATCTTATATGTTATATCATGTGAATATCTTATGTAATAAATTAAGTGTTGAACAAAGATCAGGGTTGTTATACAAATTACATGTCACAATTTGTAGGAAATAATCATATATATATATATTTAATTCCATATAATCATGAAAATAATATAGACAGTCATTTGGATTCATTGAACAATTGGTAAAAATTTTAATTTATTAATGGGAATACTAAATATGATACAACAAAAAATTTAATTTTTTAATTTTTTGTTGTAATATATTAATCAATCAGAGATTTTATTGAATGTAGAATATTACCATGATGTATTTGGCATTATACTTATTTTTTTCATTCCGTAGGTATCAGTATAAAAAATCTATTAATTTTATTCTTTTTAATGGGTTAGAACCATATATGATTACATTCAAGTAATTTTTTTTTCGTATCATTAATCAATTTAAAAAAATTATTATAATATGAGTTCAATTAAAAAATTGAATCATCATATATGGTATATGGTATTCAAAAAAAATTCCATATTATCATTGTAAAATAATTTTTATTTTAGATAACAACAAGCCCATTACAAATATTTTGTTGGAGAGATCATAATTAGATTAATATAAATAGAACCAATATAGTTAGATCCATTATCAACATGAAAAAATTGCATTAATATAGTTAAAAACATTTTTTCCTCTGTACTAATAAAAAAACTATAAATTCTAAAAAAGAATAGATAATAGTAATAAAATATTTTTTTAAAAAGATTTTTTTTTCTATTGGGACTTCGGCCTCCTCACACCAATAGAACTAAGAAATCTCTTTAACAATGTTGAACGCTCCCTTCACCCACATTAACTTCAGTATGACCTACTAGTTCCCTCACCCCAGATAATTCCCCTTATGGGTATCAAATGAGATACCTACCCTTCCTGAATCTGCACCTTTACCACTCCTCTGCATTGTTTTGTTATATATTCTATGATATATATATATATATTTGTTTATTTTAAATTATTATCCATATATTAATTGAATTACCTCATGAATTTCTTATATTTTTCTTTTAAAATAAATTTAATTATGTTAATAGTCATGAAATTAACACTACAACCAATTTAAACAAAAAACAATTTATTAACTTTTTTTAAAAAATAAAAAATAACAAATATTTTAGTGAGTTTATATAGTATATTTATATAATATATATGCACTAAAATATTTTGGCACTCATCAAATATACTTGATAGTCATATGATAAGAGAAATCCAAATAAAACACATAATGTAATATATTTTCCCGACCGTTTGTGGTGTGGATTTAAGGGTTGGGGGTGAGTAATAGTTTGTGGGGTGATGTCCCAATGCCGAACTATTTTATATAATTTTCTTCCTTTCATTATGTCATGAGGTGTCATATGTAAAAAAACATATATAAAATAATATATTTTTATAATGATTATTTTGTAGAATCTTGAAACAGAAAACACATTATATTTAAATTTAAATAATTTATCAATTTTAAAATTTTAAAATAAACTTAATAATATTAATAGAACACTAATATTATCTTATGGAGATTTTTTTGGTATTTATTTGTGATGTTTCATTTTTAATGAAAAGTTAAAAATACTGTGTTTTATATTCTAAATTAATTTTCATATATTTAATTTATAAGGATAAATTATCTTTTTAATTTTATTTTAATGTTTAGTTAAAAAAGTTTTTTCATATTTATATACTATATGTTACTAGATTCAATTAAAAATTGAAATTAAATATATAAATATAAAAATGTTTTTAGAATTTTTAAATTAAAACCCCACATTATCGACCCATCTACGAGATAATATTTTATTTAATTTATGACCTTTATATGATTGAAAATTGGAAAAATGTATTTCTTTTTTGGAATCAAAAAAATTATATTGTCTACTTAGTTCAACTCATTTTTTATAAAAAATATTAGTGAATGTAATTATAATTAATTACAACAATTATGGTGAAATTAAGCTTAATAATTGACAAAAACCTATACATATAGCCTGGTATGATCTAGAAAAAATTTCGAAATTTGATTTACATTCCTTATTTAAAACCTAAAATCATATGGATATAATTTATATTATTAATCATATCAATTTAATAATAATCGTGGATGGGGATCCTTTAATGAAAAATATTACAAGTGTTTTACTCATTATCGACTATAAAATCATTCATTTCCACAAACATTATCACACCAATCAAGCCACTTATGTTTTCAAAGATATTCCAAATTTACTAAAAAATATCCCTAAATTTATCTTTGATGCATAAATTTTGGAATAAAAGAATCTAAGTAATATTTTTTTTGAAGACGAAAATGAGTTACCCGATTAATTGGTAACATCTTCACTAAATATCATTAATTTTATTTCAATTATCCACTTCCAAAAATATTCTTATTCCATATTTATATATCCACTTTAGTATCATAAATATACTATAATGTTTTTAGGTAAATGTTTTAACCTAAACTAAAAAACACCATCATTTAATGGGTTAGCTATATAATGTTTATGTTTTTGGTGAACTAGTGCATCACGAAACAATGATTGTTCATTTTCCCTTTAACACCTCTCATTCTTGACATTATGATAGAAACAAATTTTATATAATTTAATATATATATATATATATATTTAAATTCTTTATACCTTTTTAATTATTTTACAACACATATATTTATACTTTCCATTTTTTAAAAATGATTACATCGCTTCGGGAAATGTGCACTACCACCCCATCAAAGTGATGCCATTTGTTCAGAAGATACATGTAATGTATAAAGGATTGTTTTAATTGAATATACATTAAATAAATAGAATATATATGATATTTACAAAAAAATTTCCATTCATTAACTATAATATATAATTTTATATACACTTTTACACAATTAAAAAACTGAAAATGTTGTTTGTGGACATTTGACCACTGCCTCCTAAACAAGATTTGATTCCTTTAACTACATATGAATACAATATACAATTCTATAAGAATAAATTTAATGGTAATTATTATATAATGATCTTTTTATTTAAATATGTTGTGATATTTATCTTCTTCATATACTGATCAATTAATACGGTGAATATTACTCATGAATACGCTTGACCTACCATCTCTACGATTATAACATTGATTCATTTTTCATATCAATATTTTATGATTTTTTAGAAAAGTATAATTGATGTAATTATATGCTGATTATTAGTCAGATAATGTGACTTATATATTTATATACTGACATCTTTTATCGTAGTTGACCTACCAATTTTGTTTTAGCACGTGAACCTAATTTGGTCAAAAACCCAATATAAACATAATTGTCTATGTAATTGAATAAAACGCCATAATAATTACATTAAAAGTAATAAAAATCATGTAAAAATACTGAATATACTAAATAATTAAAATTATTTTATTATTTGGAATGATAGAGACACACATGACAATTCATTCTCAATGTAATGGATTTCATCAAGATTAACATTCCATTGGAACATATTTCTTATTATACAAAAATTCAATTTTACATGGTCCATATCTGACAATCTAATGTGTAATATCATTAATATACTTAAGATTATGATTTTATGATATTCATTAGATGTTATTCCTTCAATGTAACATATTTATCCCATTTTTAAAAGAGGAATGGGATGCTTTGGAATGATTAATGCCTATTTTTCTGAAGAATGTTTTAAGGATTTTTATGTTGTATTTCAAATCATAAACTTCAAAAACTCATATTGTTTGTTATCCTCCACTAAGGTATTACTAATAATTTTATATTATTTTCTCAATAATGATATTTAATAATTCATATTATTTATTTTTATTATTTTATATGAATATTGCTTTAGGAAAACAATGATGGGTGAGGCCCAGATATTATATAGACCCTTGATGCATTGACAGGTTCCAATGAGATGAATATGATGGGAAAATTAAACGCATATATAACCATAGTATTAATCATCTTGTGAAGTGTCAGGATGATGTATAATTTCATGTGGACTATACATAAAGTCTATAAATAATAATTTCCTTAATATATATTTTATATACTATTTATCCATGATATTTTGTTTCAAATGTTATTAGATATTGATCATTCTTAGTTCGTTGACTAGATGGATTGTGTTTTGGTTTATTATCATGCCCCGTTAATCTTTCTGTATATTGTAATTTGAATTCTATGTGTAATCACTTATTTTCTATTCCATATTAATTATTATAATGTCTTCTTTATTTTTTCTTCTATACATAACCTTACGGAGAATTTCTACACATCATTTTTATGACTACATTACCCATGATATGAAGATAAAATATTTTAATATTATTTCAAGGATGAAGTTTGGATTATTTTATTTTGTGTTATGTTTTTTCATTTCCGAATATATTATGTGTATCATATAAGTAATTTGGATTTCCAATACATCTAAAATAGTCGATTATTTGGGATCGGATTTCATGTAATCATGTAAATGTAATAAAATAATCCATAAGGTCTCATCTTCTTGGTTAGGGTCCTTAAATATGGTATAAAAGTAATTTTACAGTAACTGTTGAAACTAGATTTATTAAAAATATAGTAATGAGAACAACCATATGAAATACATTAAAGATATGTATATAATAAAATCCTAGAATTTTGGTGAGGAAGATATTGTGTGGGTAATCTTAGCAATACAACCCTATATAGATACTACAAGTGGAAGTGGTTCTTACCCCAATGATACCAGGAGTAACATCATTGACATGGGGTCCTGGTCATGACATAGGGTAACCTGGTACACAACAATGGGATTTTCTATGAACATATTTTTAAACTCGCATGGATATGATTTGGATAATTAACATTCTATTTTCTAACAATTATGATGAATTTAAATGTAAAAATTTCCACCAACTAACCCATGATATGATTTATGATAAATGAATATTTATTTTATGTTTACTGTTATACCATATTTGAAATTCATGATTTTATGAGGTATCTGATGTATGCCATTTTTGTATAGAAATAAAGCCCATAAGGATGAATTGTATTAATAATCCTGGAAAATGTAGGGATTTCCCTTTTTAGTAAACCAATACAGCTTCTAATAGAGTTGAATTTCAGGGAAATATTTTGACAACATAATCAGGTTAGGATAAATATCCTCACGCAAATGGAGAAACATATTCAATAGAAGGTGTACCATATATTATATCAGAATATGTGATAGAATCCCTCATCGCTTTGTGGGACTACAGATCTAGTTGAATATGAGTAATGAATTATGTATCTAGAGATGATATTTATGTCCATGGAATGTAGTGAAAATGAAAAGGTTATAAAATTGTAGTATTGTCTCTATGATGATGATGAGAAATAATGGACCTTACTAAAAAAATTTGGGAAGGAATATGAAATAGAACTCAAGTAATGATGACCCTTTAGGGATACATTTTTTGATAAATACATCCCTTGTGGTAAAAAAATCAGATGAAGAGAATGTTCATTGACATAATTAAAAAGGAAAAATATGGGTTTTTATACTATGAAGCTACTATTACAAGGGTATCTAGGTATTTTATTGATTATATATACATCATAGAGTTCATAATCATCCATTTCATTTAGGATCTTATTCCAAATCCCCAATGGACACCGGTTTATCGGAATTTTTCATCATATAATGAAAAGGATCTATATTCTATAAAGAGGAAGAATTAATGATATATATACATTTTATTCAAGGGAAATCATTGTAATAAGAGGCCATCTGACCACCATGAAAAATTGAATGCATCACATAAGGTGATGTAGTTTGATAATTTTTCATCCAATGAATACTATTGGAAAAAGCACCCATAAGATGTTTAAATAGACAACTATTTTGTAATATATACTTAGAGAAGGGTCACTAGACTTGGGAATGAAATGGAAATATACCGATTTATGTGGTTCAATGAAAAAACATTTAACGATATGGTACACTAATGAAGTGAATTACCCATGTTCCATAAGAATCCACCAAATAATAGGACAAGGGTTTGTAACCAAGCTTATGCAATCACAATAGAAGATGTGGATGTTCCGAATGAACTGTTGGGAGGTACATTAATACAATCTTCAAATTTAGTCAATGCTTTTTTAGATTCTGTTTCGTCTCACTCTTTAATATCTAAACAATTTTTTTAGAAAATTATATTTTTTCTCATTGATTTCATAATTTATTTTTCAGTAAAAAATCTTAAGGGAAATATCATTACAAAAATGATGAGTCCAATAGTCCCAGTTATGGGACATAAATTTTCTTTATGTTATGAAATAGTTATCAAAATAGTGGATGACATTTATAAAATCTGTGGAATGAAATGACTCTAAAAATATGATGAAAATATCTCTTGATGGAGGAAGGAAATTATGATTTGTTATGAAGATGTAGAATACATCATATTTAGAGAAACATATTATTATTTAAATTATTTTCTATATCCATCCATATAAGGTCTAATAAATGAAATTATTCTGATATAAGAGAAAAAAAATAAATTGAAGAATAAGGTAGTCTAAAAATATAGAATCTAGCTATTTGGTTGAAATTCATTAATGTATATTCAGAGGAATTACCTAGACATCCTCCAGAGTGTTGATTAAAAATATCAATTTATTTTGTCGATGATTCATGTCAAATATTAAAGATTGCCTATATAATTTACATTATGTAATTGGTATATTTGATGAAATAAAAATGGATTTTGGTAATAAGGGACTTATTATCCATAGTTTTTGACCATATGGAGCCTATTCCCTCATTATTATGAAGAAATATGGATCCATGATTTTTCGAATTGAATATAGGGTAATCACTATCATTATATTATAAACAAGGATTCAACTATATTACATAGTTTATTTATTTCATTATAATCATGGTGCCCAAAATTCTTCTTATATTGATATTTTTTTGGGGTACTTCCAATTACGAGTAAGGAAGGAGAACATTCCAATGAAATATTTTTGAATGAGGAATGGACCATACAATTTTACGATAATTCCATTTCGATTGACCAATATACCGCTTAAGTTTTGGACCTAATGAATAAATAATTCATGGAATATTGTGATCATCTTTCTGTGGTATTCCTTAGAAATATTCTACTATATAATAAATTCAATGATGACTAAGAGAATCACTTGTAGTTAATTTATAAAACTCTTAGAATTAAAGAGTTATATGGGAAATTTTACAATAGTGATATCTTGATTAAAAATTTTCCTTTTCATGGAAATATTGTCTCCATAGATGGGATATTAGATGATACTTCGGGGAAAACAGTAGATAGATAATGGATTATTCCAACAATCATAATTGAGGTACATAGTTTAATTTTTTTTAATGTTTCAATCAATGATTTTTTCTAAATTTTCTCCGGTTGGAAAAATGATTAACCATTTTTAATAATAATCATTTTATTGTTTTTGTTGACAAATCAATGATAAAAATATATTTACGAACTAAATAGAAGACTTTTAAATGCTCATATTGTGACTTTACCATATGGTATTGATGGGTTTTCATATATAGTGATTCATATAAAAATGGACTTGGGTTTTTATTAATGATAAATGTTAAAGTTATTGAATATGAATCATGGAAATTGAATGATATTAAAAAAAATCCATCCTATGATATTGAGTGAGTGAATATAAAATTCTCCTTGATTGTGTGGACACATTATCTCTAATGAGAAAAATGTAAGATATACATAGATTATAATACCCTCAAATACATCTTCTCAAAGAAAGAGATCAATATTACTGAAATATCATTGACTGAATTACTCATGGATTATGATTTCAAAACACAATTCCACCAATGAAAAGAAAATAAGGTAGAAAAACCAATAAGAAGAAAGGATTATGTAGTTATATCCAAGACGAGGATTGAGAAGGATCCCTGGTTCATGGATTTATTAATGACAAATATGGGAATTTATTAGGAAGGTGGTATATCAATAATTATTCAAATTATTGAAAACCCATATTTATTATAGAGGATAACAAATTTTCTATATTATAATTTGATATTACAAATGAATATTAATGCTATAAATGATTGAAAATTAGTATATTTTCTTGTTTAATATGGTTTTCTAATGCTATAAAAGAGGCTAGAAAATCCATCTATATTTAAGCTAAAATGTTAATTTTTGGATGACACCCATATCTTAAATTTTTTATTCACCCTAATAATACAAATATGTAAAGGTATTTGATTTTATAATTTTGGTGGTATAACATAATTTAATAAATTACTGATTATGTTTCATGATGCTTGGTGTTCCGACAAAGGAATTTTGTGTGGCCAAATCCTAAATGTGGCCTTCAATATCATCTTTATCATGTGTGTAAATGGGATAAAATTACTATTTTTTATACCACATGACTATCAATGACTCCTAGAAAGACTGATGAAACATGGGTTCTTGTTGATTTCTTACAAAAATAATTACATTTATTATCCATTAAAAAATATATGCCTCTCAAGAGCCTCATTTTTCTCTACATTAATGCTATATCAGTAGTTCAAGGTGATCCAATATCAATTTTTTCTAATTGGGATCCCCAATTTAACTCCAAATTAAAGATAAATCTTTAGACGAATGATGATACTATGTTTCATTTGGGAAATGATTACCATCAATAAGCAATTAAACACTATTAATGAATAATTAAAAAAATGGAAGATATGTTTAGGTTAGGCTCACTCGACTCACAAGGTCTATGAGAATTGTACATAACATTGGTTGATTCCTCATTTAAAAATATTTTCCATTAATGTAATCCAATAGAACAGTGTGATACATTATATTAAAAAAGACTTCTTACGAAAACTTGTTAGGAAGATGTTAGATAAATGAAACCGTTATGCCAATACCTTTTAGAAGTTATAATGACAAAGGTAAATAATATTCCTGATCATATTAAATCGAATCAATGTAGTCAAAAGAGTTATGCCGATAAATGGGGGAACAATTTAGAGATCTAAGTAGGAGATCATTTTTTCTTGAAAGAATATACATGGATTGGTTTTATCAGATTTGATAAGAAATTTAAATTGAGTCTTGAGTGTATCAGACACTTTAAATTTTTTTTAGGAGTTGGAATATTTTCATATCATTTGGAAATTCCTCAAAATCAGTCAATGGTTTACGTTCTGTTCTTTATATCTCTTCTGAGGAAAACAATTACTGACTAATTTCACGTGTTCACCTATTATGAAATATACTTGGAACATAAAATTTTATACTATAAAGAGAACATCAGTATTCATGAAACTAGAGATCATGTATTGAGTAATAAGAAAAATCATCTGGTTAAGGTACTCTGGAGAAATCACAAAATGGAAGAGGAAACATGAGAACCAGAGTATTATATAAAGGATAACTACAACATTTTTTCACAAGGTAATACCCTTAAAAATATGAGGTTTATTTTTTCTATAAGAGGGAATAATTTAGAACCCCCCTGATATAATATATTTTCCATTTACAATAAATTTAATTTTTTGATATTTATTCATTTCACAGATCACTCAAATTAAAGACATTAAAATTTTATCTTGTTTTTTACAATAAATCAAATAATGACAATTTTAAAGAGTATTTATAGTATATTTATATATTAAATATCCAATAAATTTTTAATACACTCATATAACATATTTTATAGTCTTAAGAAAAAATAGACCTAATAAACACATAAAATATAATACTTTTTTTTAAAGTTAGTTTGTTGCCTTTTGATAGTGAACCCTTTCAAAATTGGATTTTGACAATTTTATAAATATTATATGTTAAAATAAAATTATTATTTTGAATTAAATGTTTAAAATATTGTTTAGGGTTATGTTTTGGTACTTTAAAGAGATTTTTCATTTTTTAATGAAAATTAAAAAATACTAAATCTATTTTATAAACTATTTTTTGTTTAATTATATATAATGATAAATTACTTTTTAAATAAGTTTTAAGTAATAATTATATAATTTTATTGTTAATGAATCTGAAATAGTTTATTAGAATAAATTTGAGATTGAAATTACACAAAAAAATATAGTAATGTATTGAACATTTTTACTAAAAAAACATTAATTGTCGTCTCATCTGCAGGATTGAATGTAATTTAATTTCAAACAGTTTTTTAATTTAATATAATGGATTTAAATTTTTAAATAATAATAACATTTAATTTATAATAAATTCATATATGTTTCCTTCCAAAAATATTATTGAAAGTAATTAAAATTAATTAAAATGTTTCAGGTAAAATTAAACTTAACCGAGGAATAAAACCTCTATATAGAGAAAAATATAATTGGTAAACATGTCTAAATTTCATTGGACGGAAATATTTATACACTATATTCCCTTTAAACATATTTTTACCATTATTGATAAATTTGAAAAAAACATGGGTTGGGTTCTCTTCATCCAACATATAACAAGTCTGCCACTCCTCCTCTAATATAAAAGCCCTACTTCTATCCCACTTCTATAAAAAAATCATGAATCATATGATCATAAAATCTGTATCTAATTCAATCCCAAACATAACATCCTTAGTTCTTGAAATCACTCTTTGTGTATAAAAAATACATGGAATCATTTTATCACAATCCAAAAGGATTTTCTCATGTAAGATGTAACATCTTTTCTTAACCTCTTTAATTTTATTTCAATTATCCACCTAATAAACTCATATTATTAAATATTTATATACAAAATAATGTATCCTAAATACACTAGTATGTATTTATTATATGTTTTGATCTAAAATTGCACATTTCTATATCCAATGTATAACGAATGAACTATTTGGGAGTACAGTGAACTACCGCCTTATGAAATAATGATTAATCATTTTTCAATTACCACCTCTCATTGTAGATATTATGATGAAAAATCAATTTATATATGGCATATATGATATTTATTATTTCTGTATGATACATTAATTCTTTAACAACACATATCTTTGTACATTTCATTTTTCATAAAAAAATTACATCATCTTGGTGAAATGTGGATTACTACCCCCTGAATGTTATGTGATTCGCTGAAAAAATACATTGTATTTATTATGGGTGGTTTTAATAAAAAATATGTAACATAAATAATATTTATACGATATTAATGAAATAATTAACATTATATAAAGAAAATATATTATATTATTTTTTTTCAGTATACAGACATAAAAAGTGATTACGTTGTTTGTGCATGTGTTGATTACCACCTCCCTGATGTAATGTGATTCCATTTACATAACATGAATCCAATATAAAAGTATAAATGAAAAAAATAAAATGGTGTTTATGATATAATAATCGGAATTCTAATATATAGAGATACATAACTTCATTCCATAAAAAAAATTGAAAAAAGAGATCATTACTCATCTGTACTTATGACCTACCATCTCCATGAATGTAACATTGGATCATTTTAATAACCATAATTCAAGATTAGATTTTAAAGTAAAATTTCTTTGAAGATATGATAATTATTTTATGAATATTATTTCAGATATTTTATTATAATAAATTCATTTATTATATTAAACCTACAATTATCATTTAATCACATGAACCAGAGTCTGTTAAAACACCAGATATAAAGATAATTGTTTATATTATATTATACTAAATCACAATAATAATAGGGAAAGTAAAAGGTAAACATGAAAAGGATTCTAATGTAAATAATTAACATATGTTTATTATTTAGGATAATGAAGACTAATGTGACAAGTTAGTCTCAAGGTGATGGATTTCATCAGGATTTACCTTCCCTTGATATATATTTATTATTACGACCCAGTAAAATTTTATTTAGTGTATATTCCACCCTCTAACATGTTATATCATGAATATAATTTCTCTCATGATATTATAAGTATTTGTTGATTTTATTACTTCATATTAAATTATTATTTTTTTAAAAGTGGTTTGGGATTCTTTGGAAGGAATAATGATTATTTTTATCAATAATGTTTTAATGTTCTTTATGATGAATTTATTTTCATCAACCTAAAAAAAATTAGTGTTCTTTATCCCCCATGATGTAATTATTTATGAGTATGTTTTATTTATTTTATATGTATATTTGATAACACATATTATTTATTTGGATTATTTGATATGTGGAATGCTATGGACATGAAATGAAGGGTGGGGCTCAAACATTATATAGCAGCTAGATTCATCGACAGGTTCTCATGAGAAAAATAATATGGCCAAATTAAATGTGTTTCAATCCATAATATTAACCATCATGTTTACGTACATGACAATATATCTTTCCATGTTCTTTATATAGGATGTCCAATAATTATTCATTATCTTCATATATATTTTAGTTATTATTTATCTATGATTTTTTGCATCGATGATTCTATAGATATTGTTCATTATCAGTTTGTTAACCATATTTATTGTGTTTCATTTTCTTCTATTATCATATTAAATTTTCCATATCATGTTATTTTACTGAAATCATTTATCATTTATTTACCCAATTATGTTAATTATTTTCATTGATTCAATCTTTATTCCACTTTATGTACCCATATTGAGCATTTGATATCACCTTTATTATGCTGCATTTCCACACGTTATGAAGAGGAAATATTTGAATATTCTTTCAAGGATGAATTGTGATATATTTTATTAAGTATCTTTATTTTCTCCCTTTCACAATGTGTTATGTGTATCATTTATGTAATCTGGATTCTCAAAACGACTAAAATAGTCTATCCTTTAGGATTCGATTCCTTGTAATAATGAGCATGTACTAAAATAATTCACCAGATCTGGGATTATAGGGCCCAGGTATTTCATTAATATATATTTTAGTATAATTAATTGTAAAAACATATGTAAAATAATTTTTTGTGTGTGTTTATATATATATATATATATATATATATCTGTTTAATGGGGTAAAACAAAATTAAAACACAGACACACACACAACACACACATGTATGGAGGCATCCATGCCCCCTAAGAGATATCCCACACATCAAGCCATATTTTTTTAGAACATATCATGTAGGCCCATTGGCATGTAGTCCAATACATGGCCTGAAATCCCACTGAAAATCATGCATGAATCATCATGTAATAATATTTTCACCCAATAGGGTGAGAACCAAGGGTCTCTTAGTTTCCAAGAATGATCATTTACCACAATGGTATATTCATGTTGTCGTTTGTATGTTTATAAATACACACATAGACATATATGTATATATACAGGTGTGTGTTGATAAAAATAATTATACAAATTTATATTTATTTACATATATTATATATTCATATTCATATACAAGTACATATATATTAAAATATATAAATAAATTTATATTCTTACCTCAATACCCACACAAAATATATATATATATACACATTAATTTTATAGGATCACATATATTCACATATAATTATATATATATATATATATATATATTATTAGTTAGATATGGTTTATATATATAAGATGATATTTTATATGTAAATATGAATAACGACTTATTTATAAAATTAACTTTTTTTGTATGAATATATACAAATATTAATTCATCTGTATATATAAAATTATATATAAACCAATATTGGGAAAATTGATAAAATTTCAAAATCTTAATATAAATATGAATTTTATCCCTTGGAATAAATTCATAGGCAAATAAAAATAATAAAAATACCCAATGAACGGGGATGAAATTCCATTAAATGTTAACATATTGGGATACCAAGACTAAATACTCTGTTTTGGAGGCCTTATAGGCCTTTTTATCCTAAAAAATTGTGACCATGATTTCACATGGATTCTAGTAGAAAGATTCCACCACATGATTCAATTTGATATGTGGTGGTTTACCGAATGGACACTAATATCAAAATTTATATCCTTCTAATGTTCGAGTTAATTTTTCAACATATGTTAGTTATTTTATTCATTGCATTATTTTTCTATCATAATATTTTTATTAAAATATTATTACTCAATAATAATTAGAAAATTATTAGTTAATATTATGTTTTTAATAATTGTATATTCTATTTTTCACTAAATATAAAATATATTAATTTTAAATGCATATTTGGCCTCTATAAATCATATTTAATAAAATTATATGTACATAACTATGTCAATATAAATATATTTTAATGTTATCATATTTTTTAATTATTTATAATTTTTTATGAATTTTACCTTTTATCGACACTAGTAAAAATTTTCAAATAAAAACTCTAATATTAATGCTACTAAAAGAGATCTAATAAATAGGGTACTTTTAATACTGCTACAAAATGAAATTCTATAGGGGTTATCTTTATCACTGTTAAACAAATAAATTTTAATGGTGTATAATTATGATTTATTTGTTTTACTACTTTTAAAATAAACTTTTATCAATGTTTTTTTAGTGTTGATATGGGTACCCAATTTATCACTACAATTTTTAGCACTGTTAAAGGGTTCCTCAAGATAAATCCATTTATGGACTATTGTAAAAAAATTTATTTAATATTTTCGAATGATTTTTTACTAACTCAAATGGTTGAAATAATTTATAATAAAAAATCCTTCGAAACATATTTTGTACAATGATTGTCCCAAATGGAATGATAATGATACAATCAAGACATATTAATATATTATAAAACATTATTGGACTCTATAATAAAAATTATCTGAAAAATGAGAAATCTCAATGTTGAATAATGATAAATATTATACTTATCACCTTTAAAAAAAATAATTTATAACTCATTCAATTTATTATTTTTTATTATATTATTATATTAATATGCATCTTATTATTTATAAAATGAATGCAATAACGATGTAACCATGTTAAAGATTCAATATTATCGTTATATTATTGAAAAAAACATTATTATTCTTATAGAGCTATAATTATAAAAATATTTTATTTTTTTCAAAAATATAAATAATTTTCTATGATATGATTTCTATAAGAGTAATGTATTTGAATTTAAATAATTTTACCAATGATATTTTTAATGTTTATATAAATTGGAAAATATATTTCCACTAACCATCCTGATGATGTAAAACATTTATACTTAAAATTTTCATATGAAGAATAAAATAAAAGTATTATATGATTTTAATATATATATACATTTTTGAGAAACATCTAAAAATTATAAATCAGATTGATTAATATAGAAGTAAATAATGTTATAATTGTAGAGTCATATCTGGGTAATGAGAATTCAAATTACATTATATATGTTTTTTTAAATTGATATATACATCAATGTCTAAAATAATTTATCGGAAAAAGTAAATTAAATATATTTGACCTTCTAAACAATGAATATTATTTAATCAAAAGTGACTTGAACATATTACTGAATTTGAAAACCATATTTCTATAATATATTTTAAAATAGATTTTATATATGTCGTACTAAGATATTAATTAATTAAATTACCTATACAATAACATTTATTATTATATAATTTTCTCACATTATTTTGGAAGTTAAATTAAATATATTTATTTATAGATTACATGTTGATATTAATTTAAATTAATTCTCAAACATTAGTCATGGTTCTCATAAGGAATGTAAATAATTTTTTATATTATATTGAAATGATTTTTGATATAGAGTTTCCCTAAATATATAGGATATATTTATATATCTGAATATATTTATAATTGAAATTTTTTTGGATTAACAATATATAGAGTGAATTGATTTTCAATTATGTGTAGTTTTCCTACCATAATCCTAATTAGTGAAATATGTTATTATTCTATGGTTAATGGTTTTTTATTTAATAATAAGGATAATGTTACCCACTATATTTCATTAAAAGTCTTGTTCTTTTGAATGAATTCATCACAAAGAATGTTCAATTAACATTAATGACATATATAAACAAAATATACATGATTTTATATCTAGGAATGATCTATGATTCAATAATTAAATGTGGGTTCTGTTGATAATAAAAAATTCAATCATGTATTAATTAAAAGAGTAATAATGGATCAGTAAGTATATTATTTTTATTATAAATATTATTTTACTTTTTTATAGGGAATAATTGGCTTGTTGAGTGTAATTATAATTATATATTTTAAAAATACATTTACAAAAAATGAATTATATTCTATAGAGTTATAAATTAATGTATTTTTATGACACACCTCCAAATACATGTCAACAATTAATATATATATATATATACATTAGATTTAAATTTTAAATTAAAGGTTGACGATGATTTAATTATGAACAATGAATTTATTAATGAATTTTAAATAATGGAAAATTTTGAAAATTGTGATTTTGAGGCAATTGATTGAGTCCATGAATAAGTTTCACATAAATATAGATATATTTTAAACGATGAAGAATAAGATATTACTTCATAATCAACCCATTTTGAAAATTTTAACTACTATAGAAAATTAATTTAGATCTTCCAATTCCTAATTATTATTCTCATTATTGATAATGGGTATTTTATATTTTATATTAATGGAGTTGAATGTGAAAACATTATTCATAAAACATAAAATAGACATTTGAATAATAATGAAACAAATTATACTATATCCAATTAAAACCATGATGTTATTTTTGTAATATCAGTTATAAGACATCAAGAAACTATATGGTTAATTATTTTATACAATTTTCATTGGTGGAATCCAAATAATGGTTTTTCAACACATTTATATTTTTAATATAGAATTTTTTAAATCAATTTATATTATGATTAATTGATCATTCCATCAACTATAGTTTCAAAAGTTATATTCCCAATTTTCAATAAATGTGTATATTTTCCCAAATACTTTACTTTTAAGGAACTATTTCATACTATAATGATTTAATTAATATTATGTTCCTCATGATTTAAAAGATCACAATTTGGATTTTAGTAGCCATATAAAATAAATTATCGATATATTTACCATACAAATTTATTTCTTCCTATGATATTTTTCTCAAATATTTATTTTCTTAATTGGGTAAACTATGTGGAGAACAATTAACATTAATATGTCTATTGTAGCTTATATTAAAATAAATATTTACAACCATAGATGGGTTTTTCTCTCAATTTTTTTTATTGTTGGGTTTGAATAGGAGATGATATAATAGTAAATAGAACCAACCAATATTAAATGTAATTCATAGATCCATGAGTTATACTTTTGGTATAAATATTCAATTATAGGTATGAAATGTTGTAAATTTATATTTTAAATATATTTTTACATTTACATAATTCACTATTTTTATGTGTTATGCTATATGAGATGAGACACAACTTCCCCACGTGCCTTAAATTCTTAATGATCAGTGGGGTCACATAATTTTATTTTTGGAAATGGAATCACATTATATTATATCGTTGTAAGTAGATCTCTTCTATACGAATATCCCTCGTATCATATATAATTGAAATCCCCCAATGAATATATATAATTAAAGATATGGTTATAGAGGTATTAAATTAATTAATATCATAGGTTATAATTCCTTTTCTATTACTACTCCATTCAATTTTATTGAATGTAAATATATTTTTTATTTATTTATTGTATGTTGATTATTTTCATAATTATAAATATTGTTTCTAAAATATTTTTTTCTTGATTGTGCCTTTTATTTTTTTATAAATGATATAAATACATGGGGGATTTATAAATTGGGGAAATGGAAAATATTTCCTATAATCCATGATTCACTAACATCTATATGATGAAAATGATTGAAAATTTTAAATAAAAAGAAACATTCAAAATGGATGAAAATTATAGAGTGGAAATGTTATATCTATTAATATTAAAACACATTTGAAATTACCCCTTGTTATTATCGAAGTCATCACATCTAAGGATATAATCCACTCATCCACACACTCTAGCATATTTTTCAAACTTGATAAGGACCTTACTAGGTATATGGAAAACTATAGCCCAAATATCATAATCATTAATATGAGGAAAATAATCAATTTCCATCCATAAAAAATATTCATTTCACAAAAAGGAAATGAAACATATAAAAAATAAATCACATATAATGAAATAACACAATATTAAATCTCAATTGATCACCCACAATATTGACCACATATACCATATAACCGTAGAAATAAATACATATTGTGTTATAATAACATCTAAAATCATAACCTCCCAATCAATATAAATCTACACTAACTGGATCCCTTTAAAAAAAATTCAATGAAATGTACTGCAAACATATGATCTCCATCCAGACTAATGTAGTCATCTAGGATTATAGAAATACCTCCTAGTTGTTTCTCACTATGTTTTCCAAGTAAAATTCTTTATATAAAAATATACTTCTGGAAAATAAGTATGATAAATAAATATATAAAATTTATGTTCCGACATTTTTTGCTAACTAGTATACCATAACCACTAACCAAAACATCTTCATGATATTTTAATTGTCGATCACCTCATTCCACAAGATCGAAAATAGATGTGATGTATTTATGAGTTGACTGATTCTCTTAAAATATATTAACAACAATGTTTATGGTGAAGTTTTAAGTCATTTATTTATAATACACTTCCACGATATAACTAACAAAACTCCAACGTCATATTTTAAATAATAATATTATTACATGGAATAGGATTTAATCGATTGAATCCCAATGGACCAAATTGTTTAGTGTTCATGGAAAACAAGATACACAGATTCCTTTTATTTGACATTATATATGTATTATGAAACAATGTTAATGTTATTATTATGTATCCTTGGACTCACAAACAGATTTATTCTTCATATCCTCAGGAGTATAAACATAATAAATAGTTGTGTTAAAATTATTTTTAAGGGAATATGTAGAGAGGATTCTCTCATAAAAAAACAAGGAATAAACAATAAGGAATGTTGAATAAATAAAAATGAATTTAATTAATCTATAACCTGAGAACAAAATTAAAATATTTATATATATATAATATCAATTTAGTAATCTAATGGATAATAATAACTAAATTTCTAATGAAATAAATGAATAATGTTGTATTTCATAAAAAATTAAATCATTCTATCATTATTATTAAATCCTGTGACCAGGAAAATTTAATTGATGGGTGGTATGTATGCACTAATCAACCATTTAATAAGGCATTTGAAATTTTCTACCTCATGATACATTTCAATAAATTGAGGGGCTATCTATAAATGGTCACCACTCTTCACAAAATGTCCAATTTATTCCTCAAATATTTAATGATAATTTTAATTCTTAAATAATACACCATATAAAAAAATGTATTGATTATTGAATATATAATACAAATATTTCCAAAATTAATTAAAAAACATCTAACTAAAACATAGTGTGTATAAATTGTAAATTTTTTTTTGAAATTGAATATTTGAAGAGAATGTTAAAAACCTCAAAATTATTAATAGATAAAACCAGACCATTAAAAATAGATAATTATAGGTCTCCAAAAAAAATCATCTCCCATATAAATGAATTAAAATGGAATATAAATTTTATAAAATTATTTTATAAATAAATTTTCTTTTTAAAAACATTTTATTCATTTATAATATTCCAATTTTAGAAAAAAACTCAGTGGTAAGATTTATTTTCAATATTTTATATGTTAAAAAAAATTATAATTAATTTAGGGAATATAATAAATTGATCAGTTATAAAATAGCTGAACAATTAATTTCAAAACTTTTAAAAAATTAATGATATCTTAAAATTTCATTAAAAACTATTAGTAGTGAATAATCATAAATTTTGTAATTTTTTTTCGAATAGAATAATTAATGAAAAATAATCCATTACAAAATAAATACAATATCTCACTTGATTTTATGTAAATAATCACTTGATTTATGTTTCAATGATATGATAATTAATAATCAAATATACAATGTCCATAAATATCTATACATTAATAATATATATCTATTTTATAGAGTAAAAAATATAATCAATCACATCAAATGATGTTGAGAAATAAAATATATCCACTTTTTAGAAAATTAATTTATAACCCCTTAAAAGTGTTAAAAAGATTTGAAATTTAATAATCATTAATAAATATATATTGATGATAAATAAATAGGAGGGTCTTTATATAATCCACATAAACGTAACTAGGTGGATAATTTCATATGATATTTAATCGTGTTTAAATTGAGACAAAATCCTTTATAATGATAAAACAATGAAATTTGACATAACTAATGAAATTATAATTTAAATAAAATGTAATTCAAAAAAATTTTAATTAAAAAATAAATCAAACATTTTCTATTTCACATATAATATTGGAATATTAAAATCAATGTCAATGTATTTTGACCCAGTGAAAGGAGACTGAGTTGTGAAACCCCTTACCTAATGTTCAAATTTCCTTGTAAATGATTTTAATATATGATATCATAAATATAGATATATTATATATATATATATTAAATAAAAATATATATACCAATAATATCCTATCTCAGAAAATTATGACTTCATATCAAATGTTTTTTAAATTCTTTTATTATTATAATTATTTCGAGTCCAACTACTTAAATTTTCATTTATGTTTTGATTCAATAGTTATTATCTATGATTCTACAAAAGTTTTATATAATATGATGAATTTTAATCAAAATATAACAAAAATACATATATCATATATAAATAATTAATATAATACTTGAATAGATGATTTGAACAATGATTTAGATCGCATTGTAAATGAGTTAGTCCACAAGTACATAGAAGCAACATTACATTTTTAATGACTGGAAGGGTGACAGGATTAAATATATATTAATTTTATAGAATCAAAATTATTTCATAATTATCATATGAAAAAAATTTATCTGTATAATCATCTTTATAATGTGGGGATGAATAAAAAGATACCTATATATTTATAGATGTTAATCATTACATATACATGTGAAATGATATCACATTTATTATAATATAAAAGGGATAGATAATTGTTTTAAATATTTATAATAACATATATGTATATTTATTATACTATTTTTATTATTTTAGTAAATTTACCCCATGATTTGATGAAGTTGTAGAAGAAATAAAATGTAATCAGTCATTATAGATGATTATCTCTCCTATGGTAGAAATATTTAGACCCTCTATTAAGAACCATGTTAAAGATATATATATATCACACACTAACTTAATAATTGTTTAAGTGATATAAAATAAGTGAAATACGATGTTTTTTGTCAAGCTAAATGGAAAAAGAGGTGTAATATGGAATATGGAAGTGGATCTATTTTATAATTATTTGGAGGGGATCTCTTGGAATTACATAATGTATTATATAAATAAAAAATAACTTTAAAATAAAAAGAAATGAATATAGAAATAATTAAATTAAAAGAAAAAAATATGTCTACATCCTCTCATTACAATTAACATTGTTTAATAGTTTCCTTGTTTTTACACAAATCACATTGATTTAATCCCCCCCCCATTGCATATTTTTATTATTAGCCAAATATCAATGTTTTTTAATCATTATGGAAAAAAATATATTTTAAATAGAATAATGACCCATAAATTGATCATGGTTCATATTATCAACCACATACCCTTAAATTTAATGATTAATAAATTTTTATGAATTTGAAATAATATAAAAAAATAATGTTTATTATAAAATAAAATTAATGTCATTTTTTGAAATATGTGAAATATTACAATATAATATGTATATAATTCATGTAAAATGGTTCCATAATAATAATTATTATGATATATGGAAGATATTATTTCAATATAATAGTCCAATCAAATCTTTATAAGTCTATATATCATTTAAAACATTATTTATTTTTTTTAATGCATGGTTAACTAATTTTTACATTATCTCTCGTAATGTCCTATTCTATGTTAAATTGTTTTAGTTTTCTGTATATGGTGACTATTTCATCGTAAATGTAATCATTATAAAATTTCACACTATTTATAAACATATATTACCACATTTATGTTTTTTTTTATTTTTTTTATTTTATAAAATATATTGATAATAAAATATTATTGATGTTATATTTTGTACATTTCACAATATTTTACATTGAAAATGCATTTTAAAGTGTAATTATAATATATGACCCTCAAATATATATATATATATGTATATATATTATATTTTTCTAAAAAATTAGTGGGACATTATCAGTCACCAAAACAATATTGCTTTTAATGCTTTTAAAATCATTTACCTGATTTTTCTAATTCCACCACTAAACCATTATCGGCGTTTCATAAGAATTAAAATAAATTATTACATCACTAAAAATAATAAAATAATTAAAATCATTAGAAATAAATAATTTTGAATAAAAATATTTATTTTCTATATGTTTATTCTATTACTGAAATCAATGTCATTAAAAATTAATTTATATGTTATTTTGAATTTCTTAGCCTTGAACAAGTATTAATATTCTTTTAAATATGTGAAATTAATTATTACTTAAATATACACATATTTATATAAAAATCATCAAAAATTCATATTTAATATCAATATTTATAAAATTCTTCCACATTCTCGTATGATGATTTTAAGACACTGAATTTTACATTTCAATGGATTGAATGATTTGGGTTGAAAAAGATACTAATTTTCATATTTTCAATGAATTTAATTATAATTTAAAATATTCTAACTATTATTCATTGAAATTTTCAGTAAATCAACATAAATTATTCATTTCATAATCGTTATAATATTTTGTCATTTTTATGTCATAGAGATATCATAAAAGATAATGTTTTTTATAAAAAAATATAATTTTTAATCTTAAAAAAATCAATCATTTCATAAATATCCAAAAGATTAACCTTAAGCTAATTTTGAAATGTGGATTTAATAAATTATAATAATTTTATCAAATTTAATTTAATAATTTTCCTAATGTAATTTTAATATTCTATAAAAAAATGAAAGAAGAATCTTTTTATAAGAAAAATAATTTCTGGAAGAAAAAAATGAAATTACAAACGATTCTATTCATATTTATTAATAATTATTCTGTATATTTACACTAATTTGGACCATTATACATTTATTACATAATATGTTTAATCATATTCATACAACAAAAATCACGGTCATTGTAATTATAGTCACATTTATATTGTAATATCAATTCTCATAAAGCCCTGTATTGTATGTTGACAAAGATCTAAAACTTATTATTAATTGAAAAATTTATTATTTAGAGTTTCCTTATAACATCTTAATGAAATTTCTAGCTCGTAATTTTATCTCTATCATCATTGGATCAACCTTTATAGAAAACCCACATCATATATAAGTATATTAATAAATCTTTTCAAATATGTATGTTGGAAACATGAAGGCTACATAAAATATAAAATATTATTATGAAAAAATAATAAAATAATTTTTAGGAAGTAAAAATATATTTATGGGTGAGGAAACTGATGTCTAATAACTGATACATCATGATAGATAATGTGGTCATGAATTATTTAAGGACAAAAAATTCATAAATTTGTCTGTGGTTAAATGACCATTAATTAATTAGAAGCAATGGTAAAAGGATAAATTTTTTATTTTGACATCCATTACACAATTTCTATGGATTTATTTTTTTCATGATAAAGTAAAATGGAAAATATAATTATTCGATTTGATTCAAATTCATGAGGTATTTTTCATTATTTGATTGTTCCTGATAAAACTCTACCTAATCAATTATTATAGAAAATAAATTTTCAATATGAATTTTTCTATCCTAAATCACTAAAATTAAAATTTAATAGATCATAAGATTCATAAAATGTTAAAATTCAATCCTCATTTATCTAGATATTATAGAAAAATATGGTTATAATATGTTATTAAACAATGATATATTAATACATTACTTGAGGAAACATCATAAATAAATACATATGATAATCATAATCCATTTAATAAATAGTAATGATTTATAAACCTATAAAATCATTCAGACCAAATTCAATACCAATGAATTCAAAAGATTTGATTAGAAATTTATCCATATAAACCTTAACGTAGCTTTTAATTCCACTTCCCACAAATATGTATTATGATATAACTTATTCCCATAAGACAAACAAAGATCATGAATGACCATAAAACCTCAATTAATACACATATTCATAAAAACTATATCCATCAAATGAAATCATTTTCTTTTGAACATATTCCAAAAATCCAAAAAGAAAATATTTTTCACCATTATAACCTCAATCACATTATTATTGAATCCCTAACAAAATAAACAAACATCAATACTTTCAAATTTTAATCATTAATAACAATCATCAAATTATTTTATATAATAATTAACAGCGTAATAATTGGAATTGATTTAGGGTAATATTTTCCTGAATCATTGGTTTTTAATAAAATATGAAATTTCCATTAAACAGATTCTTTAATGATATTTGTACTATTCAACACATGCTTCAAATTATTTAATGAAAAAACACTATGAAATATTCAGTAAATGTTTTTTTATTTTTATAAATAGTATATCATTTATATTACACTATAAAATTATAATTCAAAAATAAAAATATATTATAAAACAATAGCCCATTCAAATCAAAAATTGGCCTATCATTGGCCTTCCATTGTTCTCGATATTAACCCTTAAATTGGGAATTGATTTGGGTAATTCCCATGATCCCCACAAATAAGACATTTAACTATAAATAGTAACAATTGTAAGATCTTTATATCCCACCATTGATCTATTAAATTTTTCCCAAAATTTTATTTTTTTATGCCCTTGTTTTCTACTGATATGTCAAGTCACAGTTCTATTAAGACATTTCCTTGAGTACTTCATATCGTATTCATGACATGTTAAAACATAAATCTTTTTTCCTATATTATATTTATGAAACTATATTTTTCACATATTAGGTGTGTCATGTAACTCACCAATATTTATATTCTTAAACATAAAATAAGATATCTGATTACATTTGATTGAAATTTTTTTCTTTCTAGTTCCAATTTCATTTGGATTATTAAGAAGAAATTTATTCCACTGTTTTTCAAAAAAAAATTCACATGATTCATAGTAGTTCTATAAAATAAATAAAACCAAAAAATAATATAACAACAAACCATAATCCTAATGAAAATCATATTATTCTAAAAATATGTATATGATTTCTAACTTATCAAACCTTATCATTAACTAAATTAATTCATGTTTCATTTATAATATATCATTAATAAAAATTTTATCAACCTACTAATATACATATAGAGTTTCAAAAAATTAAGGAATTATGGGAAAACTCACCATGAACTAGAATGATGGTTAAAATATACTTGAGCAACTCATTTTATGGTTACATCACAGAGATTCAACATTTCCAAAATGGCATCCACATGAATTATCCTGACATGTATTTATTTCTAGGAAAATTATGTAATATCCAAATTACAATAAAATATTATTCCATTAATCTATAATCAGTTATACCCTCAACTTCTTTTATAAGATAATTCTCTCTAATCTATGTTTTTCAAAATCAAGATCTCTTGTTATCTACTAAGAATTTTCTAAATCCGACTATATCAAACAAAAATCTAGGAATCTGGAGTTGGGTTTTACATAATTATATTATCACTAGATTAAAAATATCATGTTAAAATGGGCGGAATATATTTGTTGTCTTAGTAAACTAGATAAATAAATTATCCTCAAATTATATTAGAAATAAATATTAAACAATGTAATAAAAAATTTATATATCCTTGAACTCGTTCAATAATTCTTTCTTCATATCCATGGGAATGAAAACATATGAAAAAGGTGACAATAAATTATTAGTAAAAAAATCATAAAATTTTATATATTCAGATTATATATGGAATATTTATAGTCATTTGTGAAATAATTTAGAACAAATACTATTTAATTAATCAAAGGAGAATATAAAGATAGGTTAGAAAGACTATAGTAATAATATAAGAGGGTGTGAATTGTGATCTTTTAAAAATTTCACAATTTTTCCGGTTCACATGATTAGTCGATAAATATGGAGAAATTTATGTGTGATAGTGTATGTAGTGGATATGAATTGAGAACAAAGTAATGAAATTTATAGATTTTTCGGGCACGATGATCCCCTAGTACACACCACCATTCACCAATTTTACAGACTTGGTGAATTTCACTAGTAAGGTCCTTGTATCATAAGACCAATTTAAAACGGAGTACATGCAGTTATCACACTTACGAAAAATGGATTTAAAAACTGATCATTTATTTTATTTTACATGGAACTGATAAAACTTTAACTTAGTGCATGAAGCTGACAGTCCATCATGACTGAATACTAGTATCCAAATCTCATGATAGATAGGATTTAGTTTGCTGAGAAATAGCTATAGACTATTGTTGTATCATCACGCAAGTAAAAAAATATGGATCATTGACTTGAGAAGAAAATAAAAATTGAAATATATTTGAAGATATCTGAATGCAGAAGGCATCATCGTTTTTAAGAAAAAAAATTAATAATGAACACCACACTTTAACAATTAAACATGAATATCCCTAGAATTTAGTCCATGATTCTGAGATGATCGGTCATTATAGCACTATAAACAATTTTCAAAGGAATAATTCAAAAAATAATATTTTCACAGATATCTGTGAGGTATTCATGGATCTTACAGATAATCCAATATGATTCTCATAGAGAAATTGAATGATAAATCTACAACATGGATTCAGATCTACAAAATGTTACTGAGAAATATAGTGAATTCCAATTTATGAAATACTGCTCAGAGTAGTCGTAACATCCCATAAAAATATGACTAATAATCTCCCCTGTAAATTAATATTTAAATAATTTAAAATGATCATGGAATCTATTAAAATTTATCATTAAATCACCCTAAAATTTCACAAAGACTGTTGAAAAAAGACACTATAAATATGTAAATTATAATTTCAAACATTTAAAAGTGTAAGGTATGGTTCCTTCACAAAAAAAAAATTATTTTGGGGATCAAGTTCATAAAAAAGGGTTTTTAATCCATACGTTTATCTACGTCAACATAGATCTCTGAATGTAACATTGATTATCCATATATTCACTTTTCCAAAATGTAAGGATAACAATTTAAGGTTAGTTACAAATGTAAGGATGATGATTCATGCATTTGTAAAGTTCCAAACTTATGTATATTTCATTAAACATACTTTTTTTCTGAAAAAAATATTTTTATTATACAACATAATGTTACATAACCATACATTTCTTCAAATGTATGGTTGATTGACCATATGCACTGATTCTTCAACATAATTGTATTGTTCATTCTATATGTTACTTTCATCAACGTATTGAATGAATAGTATTTCCAATGAATGAAAAATAGTGAATAAAGTTTCCAGAATATGCTTAAGGGCATTCCTAACACTTTAACAAATATTTATGACAAATAAATAGTTAATATTATTTCCACAACTGAATTATAAATAATATAAATTTCATTAAATACACTAAAAACAAAAAAATTATTAAAACAAAAAATATTATTTGTGAGCATCAAAATCAAAAATATCTATAGAGTATTGTTGATACAATACATGATCAAAAATATGCCCTTTTTGATAATCACAACTCTCATAAATTAAAACTATAATATTTGTAATAAAATTAAGAATTTTGTAATCATTAAAAGAAAATAATTTCAATTTGATAGAAATATTTCTATGAAGAAGAAATATTTACTATTCTCCCCCAATGGTAAACTTCAATGAATTATTTTTTCTTATATAAATTTCTCAAATAAAATATATTATGTTTTTATCTAAAATTCTCTCCCTTTTTTGATTTAAAAATGAATGTATAAAAATATATTAAAACACATTTAATATTCAACAGAATTTTAAGTGATTGTTATAAGTAAATGTAATGAATAAAAAGAAATGGATTTTTTAATATCATATAAAAATAAAAAAGAAGGTAAAATAATGAAATGTAATATATATGACAAAAAACAAGCTTATTTTTTCAATAAAGACATTAATACAATAATTCATGTGACTAAGAAACTAAAATGATTATTGTCATTATTCATGGTAGGAAAAAAGGAAAAGGATTGGCTGGGATTGAATTTTGAATGGCATTAAACATCTTCTTCATCTCATCAATTTACAATATTAGATTTTAATCAAAATATCTCCTAGGTGAATTATCAACATCATAGATTCATTATTGGAAAGTTAATTATCCACTACGTTGACTTTCAATAAACACATGAAAACATTCATCTTGCTTCGTAAACAACTCTAACTTTTCTAAAAATAAAATCATCATCAGTCTAATGCTAGGATCTCCTTGAGTTAACAGATCATCAAGTAATATCTGATTTTACAATAAAATAATTGGAGTGTTCTTTCATTGAAGGTACTAAATATGAGCATTCATGTCGTCCAAATAAGATGTAATGGCATGATGTATTCTAATACAATATGGACTTTTGGCATAGGTAGGTGTATATCTACTGTCCTAATTTATGGATCATTTTACTGATTCAAACTGACTTCCTAGATTCAACATTAATTATAAAAATTATTTATTCGATGATAAATTATACACTCTTATAAAAATTGTTTATTTCTACCTCAGAAATAAATTCTCAGTTTATTTCATTGAAAGTTGTCTCATGTTTTTGAAATTCCCTTTCATGTTTCAAGAGTAGGTTCTTCTTATGTAACCATTCAAGATCATCCATTTTTCAATAATTATTTATTTTTCTAATAACTATTTGTTGTTTTTGGCTTGATTTCTTCTATTTCGTTGAGGATCATAGTTTTCATTATTTCTGATGATATGAAAATATGGAGATTGTATCTTCTAGGGATTAGAATGATAAATGATGAATAAGGGTTAGGAAGAACAGTTTCTGGGTAAATAAATGGTTTGTATGACAAAGGATTTCAGAAAGGTGACACATCTCCTCATTTCACGTGTCGTAGTGTAATTCTGAAAAATAGAAATTTAATAATTAAATGAAATAATAATTTTTATGATAACATATATTAACTGAAATCCCATAAGATAAAAATAAGAAAAGTAAATTATACTTAAATAAATATTTTATGTGTAAAATAAATTAAAATAAAATATCTTCAAATATTTATTTAAAAATTAAATAAACATAACTCCCATTAATAAAATCAGAACTCACACTGGAAATTGGTTTACTAAATATATAAGCTAATTGAAATTTTATGTTAAAATTTTTTAATGATATATATTTTTTATAAATAGGTTGTCTTAGAAAATTATGTCTACTAACAATATGATTTGTTATAGAATGACTTATTGGATTTTTTGAAATACTTATTGAAGTTGTATTATCACAACAAAAATTTATTAAAATTATGTCCAAAGTCCATGGGAATGTTTTTCATCCATATAAATTGGGCATAGAAACTGCATATAGATACATATTCTACTTTAGTTGTTGAGAGTGAAACCAAGTGTTTATTTCTACAAGATCATGACAGAATCGATTGTCTTAAAAAGTGGTATGTTCAAGAATTATTTTTTCTATCTAATATACAACCAACAAATTATGAATCTGAATATGATAATAATTAAAATAATATTTTTTTTGGATAAAGATGTGATTGAACAACTGTCCCTTTTAAATATCTACAAAATCCATTTTATAGTAGAAAGATGTGATTATTTTGGATTTCATATAATTCTTGAACAAAGTGACATAGAAAACATAATATCATCTCTTTTTGTAGTAAGTTAAAGTAAAATTTCAATCATACCCTTATATAACTTTTTATCCACTAGTTTTCCAGAATCATCCAAATATGGTTTTATATTAGTAAACACGGTATATGAATATGTCTTCTGGTTTTCTTGACCTATACTTTTCAATAAATTATTAATGTTTTTAATTTTATTTATTAAATTTCAATAATATTTATGTTAAATTTAAATTCTTAAAAAGAAATTTAATTCCACCATCATGCTCATTTAAAATTATTTTTTTGTATGATCTAAAAAATATTGACAATGTATATTATTTTTTGATCCAAAAATAAAATCATCATCATATATTTTATCCAATAATAAATTATAAAATATTGGATTAATAAATAGGATTGGTACTTCCAAACAAAAAATAAAACCATCTATCAAAATAAACGAACGTAATATTTCATACCATGCATTAGGTTCTTGTTTTATCCCATAGAGAGTTTAGTATGTTTAAAAACAAAATCGTGTTTTTGAGAATATTTCAAAACTAGGAGGTTTCTCAACATAAAATTATTCCCTTAAATATCCATTTTTAAAAGAATATTTTACAACCCTCTTATATAATTTAAAATCTATAAGAGATAAAAAGTACAAAATAACTCAAATTAATTCTAGTCTAGCAACCGGAGAAACAATTTCATCATAATCTATACCTTTTTTATGATACCGTTTGGATACTAGTTTATCTATGTTTCTTTTTATAATACATTTATCATATTGCTTATTCCTAAAGAAAAATTTAATTCATATATGTAAAAAATTTGATGGTATTTCCAAAAATTTCCTTAAATCGTTTCTTTTAACTTGATTATCTCTAAATTTATTTTTAACACCTAACATTCATCTTCTAATGCTTTTTCAAATTTCATAGGCTCTAGCTGACATAGAAAAGTAGAAAATTCGACTTGGTTGCCTACACTTCTCTAGTATTTATTCCTCTGTAATGATATCCTATAATAGCATCTAAATGGTGATTTTTTAGGATTCTATATTGTCTAGGTAATGAAATTATTTGTTCATAGTTATCATGTTCTTCTGAACTAGACTAAATTTTAATTACATTTCTAAAATCATTGTTCATGTTATCAAGTCTCATGATGATAAAAGAATCATCAGCTTCATCTATTTGATATTTCTCTTTATTAAAAGTGTAATATTCATCAAATTTCACATGAACTGATTCTTCAACAATCCTAGATTTTTTATTAAATATTATATAATAAATAGATGATGTAGAATATCCTAAGAATATTCGTTCATTAGATTTTGGATCAAACTTTACAAGATTGTATTTGGTGTTCACAAAATATACCATTCATCAAAAACATTAAAGTACTTTCCCATATGATTTCTGTTAGTCAAAAGTTTATAATGAGTCTTTTTGGAAATATACCGAATTAAAACTATATTTATAATATAGAATGTTGTTTTTATAGCATCTGCCAAAAATTACATCAGAAGATTATATTCCATTTATCATAGTTCCAGCAATTTCATGAATAGTTTTATTTCTCCATTCAGTAATTCCATTTTGTTTAGGTATTATAGGTGTATATAAGGTGTTTCCAATAACCATATTGGAGAAAAAAATAAATAAATTCTTGATTAAAAATCTCTATACCATGATCAAATCTATATAAAATCATCTTAAAACATTTTCCATTTTAAACACTTTTACTAAATCTTTCAAAAATAGAAAAAAATTAATTTTTTGAGTTTTATAAAATATACCCATGTAAATATAGAATAATTATCAACTAAAACATATACATATAATTTAGCTGCAAAAAATTATATTCTAGATGGTCTAAAAAATACATATAAAAATGTTCAGGATGATCTGATATAGCGTCTTAGTTAATAGATTTGAAGGAATATTTGTGTTTCTTTCTAATATGATATGAATAACAAAATCTATCAATATCAAATTTGAGACTAGGTAAAACTGAAAATAATAGATTCAATGATAACTTATGTAATGAATAACAAGTACAATGAAAAAGGTTAATGTGATAGATCCATTACTCATTTATATTTGCGGTTAAGGAGTTCACATTTTGTTTAAACAAGAAATTTAATTCCAAAGAGTATACATTATCTATTCTGGGTGCTCTAAATTTATGAAAATTATCTTTAAAAACAAATCATTATTTATTAGAAAAATCAATACAGTATCCATCAACACAATGTTTAGGGATAATTATCATATTATTCTTCAATCCTTTTACAAAGAGTAATTTATTAATTGACATAGTATTTGGATCACCAAATATTTCGAGTCAAATGATTTTTCATTTGGAATTGTCACCAAAGGTAACTACAGCTCCAAATATTTTAATTGAAGTACAGAAATTTGATGAATATCCACTCATATGCATGAACAGACACTCTCTATAAACCATATATATGTTCCTCTTCTATGTTCTCTTATCTACAAGGTTTAAATAAACAAAAATGTTTTTACTACCCATATATTATTGGGTCCACCACTGTTTTAATTAATACTAAATAATGGTTTTTGATTAATGAATATTCTCGATACCACATAATTGATGTTTTCTTAAAAATAAAAAATAATCAAAATTTCCATTAATAACCTAATTAAAACATTTAACAGTAGACATTCATTTCTTGTAATGCCCTGTCCCCAGTTACCCCGAGTCGGTGCATTATTTTAATACATTGTCATTAATACAAGGAATCATGTACCCAAGGTCAAATCAGTTTATCAGCCATGGAAAATAGATTTCATAAATTAATGTGACATTACACTTTATATAATACAAGACAACATAAATAATAGGTTATGAATGCCATTATTCCCTTGGATTAACCCTACATATCAATCACAATACACTTCTTGGAATCCTGGGAAAAATAAAACATAAAAAGTGGTGAGCTCAGATACCCATCAAGGTTAAAAATATAACAAAAACATTCATAAATAATCATAAACATTTATGTAAATGTATAACTAAAACAAAATCCATTTAAACTTGAAATTCAAAAAAATATTGCAGAAATAAAATCAAATAATGCCATTTACTTATTCACATGGATATTATACTAATCGAATAATCACATGAAATATCACTAACTAATTTTATAATGATGGAATGCATAATGCCAGATGATCATAACCACGTAGCCAAGGCCTCGTGCCAAGACTACAAATAAGATTTTGTCAAGGTCTTGTTCCAAGACACTAGTTTGTCTAATGAGACCTACTGATGCGTCGGGGAGATATAGCAGGCTCCACCCATCCCTTACTAAGTCCAATGCATTCGTTATATGAAAATATTTAAACATAACATAAACATTCTAATTAAAACTAGCATATGAAATGTCAATAATTTATCCATAAACCATGAATGGTACAAAAAATAACACATCCACAATTAAACATATCACAAATCCTTGAATACAATATAGAAGATTTGTATCATAATAAATCAACTTCAAACAAATGTAAAATCCATTAAAGGATTTTGACATATATGAAAATGATTTATAAAACACTTTGAGAGAAATATAACATTTTCATGAAAACATTTAAAAGTCACACAATTCAGAAAGGAAGACATTTAAATTAATTTTTTAATCAATGTTTCCAGTAACACTTTGAAACTTTTTAATGTAATTAACATTTTAAAACATTCATTTAAATTTAAATAAATCCTTAAAACTATTTTTAATACATAGAAATTAATTAGAATGGTTTATAAGAATAAATATTTTAAACAATTAAAATGATGTTTTAGTAAAAAGTCCCTTAAAATAATCCCATTGAAAATTATTTTATAAAATCTGGACATGGATAATAAATATGCCCTAGTAGATACTTAAATCCTCAGATAATAAAGAGATTGTGAAATTAACCCTTACCAATTTGGTAAGTTACGAAACATACACCCCATGAAAGAGGTATCATACAATGAGTATGTAAATACACATAAATTAAAGTGTATTACACAAATAATTCAATTATGGGCTGTATATACACCACACAAAAGATAATAGTCGTAATATGTTACAAATCTCCCGTAAAAAAGGTGTGAGATGAAAACCCCTTACCTTTTATTTTTTCTTGATAATGTGTAGATTAACCTCCTGTATAATAGTTAAATATTTGTTATTAAATTATACAAGAATCATATTCATAAATATGATATCATATATGATCTTTTAGTATTGCTTTGTTAATAATATTTTTGTATTATCATCGTTCCGGGTGTTAACTGATTCATTTTCCTTTATATGAATCGTTAAGTAAGTCGTGACAGTTATGGAATGGTTGTATCTTATTAATATATATAATGGCATAAAGTCCTTAAACATTACTTTTAATCATAAAACTATAATTAGTCTTGAATCTATTTGATGGGGAAATGAATCTCATTGCATTTGTGGAGATGGTAATCTGTACGTACGCATGAACACTACTTCCATTTCATTTTCATTTTAAAAGTAATCAAAAAAATGATACATTAGAATATTATTATTCTAGTATAATATAATATATTATATGTGTTACTTAATTTCATTACCACCATCCTTTATACATTCCATGTATGGTGTGAACGAGTCATATCACTTTGAGGGGGCGGTAGTCTGCACTTCCTCAAATAAAATTATCATATATATATATACAACATGAAACAAATAATGGTATGATATAAAATTGAATTATAAAAGCTTATGTATAAAATAAATATCATTAATATCATATTTAATTATAGTTCCATCAAAATGGAAACCATGAGAGGTGGTAGGAGATAATTGAACAATCATCATTTCGTTAGGAGTATGGTTGCCTTCCATAAAAACGTTATGTTCTTCACCCATTAGATGGAAATGTGTGTCAGTGTAGTTCAAATAATTCTCATAAAAATATTCTAGTATATTTATGATACTGTTTTTTAAACAAGATAAAAAAATAAGAACAATTTAGGGGTTGGAGATGTAAAATAATAGAAAATAAGCTAAAAGAAATCGTTACCTTTAATTGGGGTAACTCCCTTAGGTTTGAAACATAATGAACTCTTGAAGTACCTTATGCCTAAGGTAAGGATTCTATGGGTAGGATATAGATCTAGGGAGATTAATTGGGCAGAGTTTTGACGAGCCAAAATGCTTGATAGCTGTGAGGAATTGGTTAGAAGTGGTGTCCTTTTATAAGAGGGAGGATGGGCTCTTTAGAAAAAACATAAAGTATTATTTTATAATAAATTCCTATTCGGTTTATAATGGCTAAAACTGTATTATTTAAAGTCTAAGGTGGGGATGGGTCTAAAAAAACTCCACCAATATGTTTTAGACAAATTTGGGTCACTATTTTACCCTTATCTTCTAAATTTAACTCTTAGTTAAATAGTTTGACATTTACCATGTCTCTTTATATTTTTATATTATATGGTTAATAAACATACTATAAACTTCCAAGATAACCCCAAGTGGTTCATTAATGACATATATATCATAATATATATCCTTTGGCTGAACCTTAGATTTTTAATAATATTATATCATTTAATAATATAATATTAGTTTTAAAAACTCCTTTATGTCAATTTTGATACTATTTAATAATTGATTTTTTTAAAGTCATAATAATTTTATTAATTATAACCTAATTTATATAATCAATCCTATCATATCATATTATCCAATAAAATTCGTGAAATTCATTTAAAGTATAAATTTATATTTATTTGGGTATTTATAATATCAATTATTTTAATATTTCATTAATAAGGTAATTAATGATTCATCATTATGTCATCAATAAATTAATTTATTAAATGTGTGAAAATTATAAAACAAATATAATGATGTAGGAAATTTTTTTATCTTTTCAATGAATATTTATAGTCTAAAATATAACTTATATTACCCCATGTAAAAAATAATTTACTAAATGATATTTGTTTGTGTCATTTTTGTCTTTACGTTAAATTAATTAATCTAAAGAGTCATTATCACTCTCAAGTGGCTCCATCGGGTCAGAAAATCTACCGAAGGATTCCCATGGCCGGCCAAGACTCACCCAATTAGGTTAGGACACGTGTCAGGGTAATTTGGTATTATTATAATATACATTTTATCTTGAATTACCTTATTTACCATTAATCGCCGTAAATAAAAGGCACAATTTACTATTCACCAAAATTATTATTATCTTGTTGAACCACTTTTTTCTACATGATATTAACCGTGTCTCTCGGATTTTGAAATTCTACTAAAATAAGCTGTAAAATTATGTTTTATGTTAATTTGAAAATTCTCTTAGGAGGTGAGTAAAAGACCATGACAAGTTCAATAAAATTTTTATATATCTAAAATTATTATAAACTGACTCCAATGAATTAAATTTAGCTTATATAGGTATTATGCATCTATTTTTACATAAAATAAATTTAAATAAAATAAATAATTATTTAAATAAAAATTTTGTATTAAACTATACTCAGTGTTTTCACTATTCATCAAAAAATAAATGTTTTCAGAAAAATACAAAAAATTTACCCTAAGCTAATTTTGATATTAAAAATTCAATAATGAAGTCTATTTTAACAAATTAAAAACATAGATGTTGAATTTATTAATTTAAAATTTTTTCATGCTGTCAAAACCGAATGGCGCATTTTTAAGAAATTATAATAACCAAAAGATTGACACATGTTTATATCCAATTTCAAAGTGAAATTACTTATAATGACCATAATTGGATTAAATGGTAAAAATATAATCTATATATACTTCAAAACCTTTAAAATGTATAATTTAAAAAAATAAATTATTTTTATTTAAAAAGTTGTTTTCAGTGAAAATATATTATTTTTCAATATTCACCCAAATATGAAAGTAATTAGAAAAACACAAAACCTTCTTGAAAATAAATCATGAGGACCCTATTCAAAAGAAGTTTATTTTGTCAAATTGAATATATGAATGTTTGAAATATTGGATTTAAAAAATCTTCACCATTAGAAGACGATAAAATTTAATTTTTTTAAAAATACTTCTTTTATCTGAAAAAATGTATTTGTTTATACATTATTTCAATGAAACTCATAATATAGATTATATAATTATAATGATCATATAAAGTTCAAAATTCAGTTATTACTATTCATAACTGCTTTTTAACGGCTTGTTTGGTAAGTCATGGTGTGCTAGAACTCGGTGTTGCGTGTAGTGAAAGTTGTTGAATTACATTGATGAAATAGCGTACTATGAAATCTTGGGGTGTTACATTCTTCCCTCCTTCAATAAATTGCATCCCCATAATTTGAAATTATTTTTTGAAAATAAAAGTTTGAAAATAAAAAATAACTTTGGGAAAACCCACATCAGAAATTAGGTTAATAAAATTTAGACTTAATAAGAGGAAAAGGGAAATAAAAGGGTCACCACCAAATTATGATCTCGGTGTAAATTAGAGACATATAATTTGAGAAAAAAAAGTCAATATTCATTAGTAGTGATGGAGGTCATCAATCACAAACATGTGTAAAATTTATGGCCTTAAATTCATCAATCTATGATGATTAAAAATACCATCAGTTCAACAAAACATATGGAATTAGGATAACACATTTTTGGTTTTAAGATCCCTTCATTAATGTATAAGAATTAATTTATTCATAGAATAAAAGAAGAATAAATATATATACATGAAAAGTAGAGTCCCATCCTTTAACTAATTTTTACCATAAACTAATATTTCACTCTAAATTATAATAGAACTTAAAAATAATATTCTATTTATCCTATACGGAAAGGGTTCAAAAAAAATAAATTTATAATTCATCTACCGATTTTTTTAAAAGGAAACATTATTCAATCCAGGACATCACGTTTGCCAGGGGTAGGTGATACTAACTTCTCGCCCTTCGGTTACAGGTTCAGGTATCGCGGCCTTGATGGACGCGACGTGTTGCCGCCCGACCTCCGGGTTGTTCATTTTTGGAAATCGAAAAATAATCTCTAACTAGAATTATCCGAAATAGTTCTGTCCAAACTCACATTCCAATATTTATAAGGAAGGTAAACACAATGAAGATCCTTTTTTCCACGTAATAACATGTGACCACTTTCATCATGTGTTCTTTTAAAACACTACAACATCATGGATTACCATAAATACTTATTGATTAAATTCATGATCCCATATTCTTTATAGACTACTGGATATACTCCTTCTATTCAAACATGTTGTAAACTCCAACAATGATGGAATATACAAATAATTAATCAATTTCAAGGTAATCAAGAATATCCATTAAAATTTATCCAAGTCATTCATGTATTATTCCAAAATCACTACCTCTGTATCAAATCCATATTATGGTTTTTCATTCCCTCAACCATATATTTTTAAAAAAATTAACCTGATATTGAGTCACTTTTCTTGGTTCCATAGAATCTAAAGTCCTTAATGAAATAGTATTGCAGTACAATCATTATATACACCATAATTATTATAACCAGTTTAATATTGATACAACACTCAAATAACATAATTCTCTAATAACAACATAAGATCTCTAATAATTTCTCCTCATATGTGGTAGTATCATAACTTGATTATTATCTAATAGCATCATTTGTGGAATACACTGATGATTTGGACAATAGTTTGCGTAGTGTCCCAATTCCGTACATATGAATAATTGTTCATTTGAAACCTTTTTATTACACTTGTAGTCATGTACATGGTGTCCTTTTTCTCCACACGTATAAAAAACTCACATTCCCTTCATGAAAGTTTTATTGGGTTTCATTCCACAGTTATCACATATGGAAAAATTCTTCTTTTCCGTCTTCCCTTTATCCATATTTCTCTATTCCATCCTTTTCTTCTCTTTCTTCCCTTCAAAGCCATATGACTCAGAGAATTATTTTCTTAAATTATTAACACATGATAATTTTTCTCCACATGTTGAGAATACATTGGAGGCAATTACCCTTTGAAATGTTGTCTTAATATTGTGAAAGATGTGATCATTATTACACTTTGGATCATACGTATTATTGGAGTTCACATTCCTTATACAGGGCACCATTTCTATACAATAGCATAAACTAGGTCAGTTTATGAATTTGAATGAATAATTCTAAACTTGTAAAATACCTAACGTAAATTGAATGGTTTATGGATATAATCCCTAATCACAAAGAATTTTTCATTGAGGAATTATTTACACATAAACCCTTCATAATGATTTGTAAAGAAAATTATAATTATCCTAAGAATATCCCCTGGGAGTGTGGTAACCAAGAGTGAAGCAATGCCCGTTGTTGTGCACCATTTCCCATTCGATTCTAGCTCCAAGAGTTGTTTTCAGGTTTCACCCCTAGGTACATCTGTTCCAGGGCCACCTCTACCTGCTCGTATCCATACATGGATGTATTGCTCAGAAAACTCACAAAATCTATACAATAACAAAATTCTAGGAAGTTATTATATACTAATCCTCAAAGTCAATATTAGGGATATGTTCTCTAATCAGAGTTTATCTAAATCTACTTTTCAAGGATATTTCTAAACTTTCTCTGATACCAACTGTAAATCCCTGACCCCAGTTACCCAGAGTCAGTGCATTATTTTAATACATTGGCATGATTATAAGGAATCAAGTCCCGAAGGACCGATCAGTTTAGTAGTCTTGAAAAATATATTACATAAATTAATTTTACATTACACATTATAACATACAAAAAATAAATATATAATCCTTTATGAATTCCATTATTCCCTTGGAATAACCCTTCATATCAATCAAAATACACTTCTTGGAATCCTGGGAATAATAAAACATTGAATGGGGTGAGACCAGATACCTAGTAAGGATAAGAATATAGAAAAAGCATTCATAAATAAGAAAAAACATTTAAAAAAATTTATAAAAAAATCCTTTTAAATGTGAACTTTAGCATAATATGGCAGAAAAAAATGAAATAATTCCATTTACTAATTCACATGGATATTCTACTAATCGAATAATCACATTCAATATCAAAAACTACCTTCATTATGATGTAATTCATAAATCCAGACTATCATAACAACGTATCCAAGGACTCATGTAAAGAAAACAAATAATATTTTGTCAAAACCTCATGCCAAGACAGTAGTTTGTCTCATGAGACATATTAATGCATCAGGGAGCTATAGCGGGCTCCACCCGTCACTTACTAAGTCCAATGCATTCCACATATAAAAATGATTAAACATAATATAAAAATTTACATTAAAACTAATATATGAAATGTAAATACTTTATACACAAACCATGAATGTTATAAAAACTAATACATCCACAGTCAAACATATCAAAAATCCATCAATAAAATACATGAAGATTTGTATCATAATAAATCAACTTATAAAAAGTATAAAATCCCTTAAAGGATTTTGACACAGATGAAAATTATTTGTAAAACTATTTGAAGAGAAATATCCCTTTTTAATGAAAACATTTAAAAGTCACAAAATTTAGAAATGAATACATTTAAATACATTTTTGAATCAACGTGTCTCATACCACTTTGAAACTTTTGAAATTAATTAACATTTTAAATCATTCATGTCCATTTAAATAATTCCTTAAAACCATTATGAAAACATGGACATTAATTAGAATGGTTTAGAAGAATAAATCATTAAAACATTTAAAATGATGTTTTAGTAAAAAGTATCTTAAAACAATCCCATTGAAAACTATTTTATCAAAAATGTACTTGGATAATAAATATGTCCCATTAGATACTTACAATCTCGGATAATAAAAAGATTGTGAAATTAACACTTACCAATTTGGTAACATACGAAACATACACCACATGAAAGAGGTATAATACAATGAATATGTAAATAAAAATAAATTAAAGTTTATTACACAAATAATACAATTATGTGTAGTACATACACCACACAAAAGGTAATAGTGGCAATATGGTATGAATCTTACGGAAATAAGGAGTGAGATGAAAACCCCTCACCTTGTAATTTTCCTTGATTGTTTGTAGCTTAACCTCTTGTATAATATCTAAATCATTATTATTTAATTATACAATAATAATATGCTTAAATATGATATCATATATGACCGTTTAGTATTTCTTTGTTAATAATATTTTTCTATTATCATCTTTTCGGGTGTTAATTGATTCATTTTCCTTTATATGCTTCGTAATGTAAGCCGTGTTAGTAATGAATAGGTTGTATCTTATTAATATCTAGAATGATATCAAGTCCTTACAAATTATTTTTAATCATCAAACTAGAATTATTCTTGAATGGATATGATGGAAAATGAATTGCATCGCGTTCATGGAGACGGTAATCCATACGTACACACGAACGCTACTTCCATTTCATTTTAATTTTAAAAGGATTCAAAACCATATGATACAGAGGTATATGACTTTGAGGGGGTGGTAGTCCACACTTCCTCAAATGAAATTATCATATATATATATATATACATCATGAAACGAATAATTTTATTCAATAAAATGTAATTACAAAAGATTATATCTAAAATAAATATCATTAATATCATATTTAATTATAGTGCCATCATAATGGCCACTATGAGATGTGGTAGCAGATAATTGAACAATCATCGTTTCGTGAGGTGTTTGGTTTCTGTCCACAAAAACATTATGCTCTTCACCAAATATATGGAGGTTTATGTATGTGTAGTTTTAATACTACTCATAACAATATCCAAGTATATTTAGGATACTATATTTTTTATAAAATAAAAAAATAAGTAGATTTTAGGGGTTGGAGAAGTAAAATAAAAGAATATAAGTTAAGAGAAATAATAACCCTTAATTTGGGTAACTCAGTTTGGTTTGAACCAAAAAGGACTCTGTAAGTGCCTTTTACCTAAGGTAAGGATTCTAGGAGGAGGATATGGATGTATGGAGCATAATTGGGTAGTGGTTGGACGATCCAAAAGGCTTGAGAGGTGTGAGGAATTGGATAGAAGTGGTGTTCTTTTATAAGGGGGGCGAGGGGCTCTTTAGGAAAAACCTAAATTATTATTTTATAAAAAATTCATATATAGTTTATAATGGCTTAAAACTAGATTATTTAAAGTCTATGGTGGGGATGGGTCGAAAAACACTCAACCAATAGGTTTTAGACAAATTTGTTTCACTATTTTACCCTTATCATTTATATTTAACTATTAGTTAAATAGTTTTACATTTACCATGTCTCTTTGTATTTTAGTATTATATGGTTAATAAACATACAATAAACAACCAAAAGAACCCCATGTGGTTAATTAATTACATACATATCTTCATATAAGTCCTGTGGCCGATCCATAGAATTTTAGGAATAATATTTTAATTAATAATATAATATTTGTTTTAAAAACTCCTTTATGTCAATTTTGACACTACTTAATAATTGATTTTTGTTAAAGTCTTAATAACATTATTAATTTGAAAAAAAATTATTTAATCAATAATAACATGTCATATTAACCAATATAATTAGTTTAATTAATTAAAAGTCTCAAATTATATTTATTTGGGTATTTATAATATCAATTATTTTAATATTTCATTAATAAGGTAATTACTGCATCATCATTATGTCACAAATATCATAATTTATTGGATGTATAAAAATTATTAAAAGAATACCATAATGTTTGAAATATTTTTATCATAACAATTAATATTTATAGTCAAAATTATAGCTTATATAACCTCATCTAAAAATTAATTTACTAAAATATATTTGTTTGAGTCATTTTTGTCTTTACTTTAAATTAGTTAATATAAAGAGTCATTATCACTCTCAAGTTGCTCCATGGGTTCCACAAATCGACCCATGGATGCCCATGGCCTTCCATGACTCATCCAATAAGTTTTGGACAAGTGTTAAGATAATTTTTTATTATTATAATATAGTTCTTATCTTAAATTACACTATTTACCTTTAACTGCGGTAAATAACAGTCAAATGTTACTATTCACCAAAAAATATTTTTATCTTATGGAACCAAATTTTACTACTTGATATTTACCGTGTCTCTCAGATTTTTGAAATTCTACTCACAAAAGTGGTAAAATTATGTTTTATGTGATTTTGCTAATTCTCCTAGGAGGTGGGTAAAAGACGGTGAAAAGTTCAATAAAATTTTTATATATCTAATTTTTTTTAAACTTACTCCAATGAATTTAATTGATCTTATATAGGCAGGATGTATCTATTTTCACATAAAATTAATTTAAATAAAATAAATAATTATTTATACAAAAATTTGGTATTAAACTATAACTCAGTGGTTTTCACTATTCATCAAAAATTAAAAGTTTTTAGAAAAATACCAAAACATTACCCTAAGATAATTTAGATATTCCAAATTCAATAAATAAGTCTATTTTACCAAATTCAAATCATATAAGTTGCATTTATTAATTTAAAATTATTTCTCGCTGTCAAAATCAAAAGGCGTATTTTTAAGAAATAATAACAACAAAACATTCGACACTTATTTATGTCCAATTTCAAAGTGAAATTACATAAAATGACCATCGATGGATTGAATGATAAAAATATAATCTATTTATACTTCTGAACCATTAAAATTTATAATTTTACAATATAAATTAAATTTATTTAAAAATTAGTTTTTAGTTAAAATATAGTAATTAAGACTATTCACCCAAATATAAAAGTTATCAGAAAAAAACCAAAAATTTATTGAAACTAAATTCTTATGTCCCGATTCTAAATAAGAAGGTTATTTTTTCAAACTAAATATATAAATGTTTCAAATATTGGATTTCAAAAGGATTCTCCATTAAAAGACGGTAAAATTGTATTTTTTGTAAAATACTACTTTTATCTGAAAAAAAAAATTCTTTGTTCTTACATTAGGTCTAAGAAACTCATAATATGGATTCTAAAATTATAAGGATTATATAAAGTTAAAAATTCACTTAATACTATTCATAACTGCTTTTGAACGGATTGTTTGGTAAGCAATGGTGTGATAGAACTCGGTGTTGCGTGTAGTACAAGTTATTGAATTACTTTGAAGAAATAACTTACTATGAAATATTGGGGTGTTAAATTTTTTGTTTGAACCATGAAAATAATTGATTTTGTACAATTTGGGGTTTTCACCCTTATTAAAAATACTATATAATTCCCTTTTAACACCATTTATTCCAAGTATTTCATTCAGTTTATTATCTCCTATTGTAAAATTAAGAGCAATAGAATTACAGGTTTCTATTTCATCCTGTAGAGTTATAATATTACTTTTATGATAGGCATATTTTGTATTAGTTAAATAAATTATTCAACAAGTTCTTGATTTTGTTTTAGTAATGTGTCTTTTTCCACTGAAATAACATGATGAAGGTTTTTTTAAAGGGTAATGATTCATTAATATGGAGTCATATATTTCTTCTAGCATAGTAATGTAGCAGTCCATTTTATCATTTGAGTAACTAGTATCAAAATCAGATAAATTGTAGGGTTGTAACTTCTATTCTACATCCATAAAACACATATTAGCTTTTATATGTGAATCTTCCTTCTCTAAAAAAGTGATTGATGAGCTGCTATTGTATTTATATGAATGTCACATAACCTTTATAACTCTTTTTTCTTTATTCTCATAATAAACATTCTTCTGATATTTGTTTTCTATATTTATCTTATCTTCTTTCAATTGAAGACAATCAAGTCTCATATGACCCAAATTTTTGCATTCATAGCATCTAACATCCCTTGAGTCTTTATCATCCTTTTTAAAGGTTCTTACAGATCTTTTCTTCATCCAAAATAATTAAATAAATTTTCTATATAATGGAGCCAGCTCAATTTCTAAACCAAATTAGTTGGAATTTCTCTCTTCTTGTTTTATTTTTATGATATGCTTTTGTGATGTAACTTTTAATGTACTACCAGTCATTTTTACTTGGACTTTGTGATATTCTTAATAAACTTTCATTTCAGCCTCATACATCATTAACGTTCCAATAAATTCTCTCAATGGTAGATTCATGATAAGTACTAATTTACATATTGTAGTAGAAATTCCATTCCATTTCATAGGTAGAACACATAAGACATTCAATGATTGATCAGTTTGGTTGATAGGCTCACCTAAAGATGTTATGTTATTAACATTGTCAATTAGTCATCCATTCATCTATGTGATTTAGTATCCATCGCAATTTATGAAAGTATTAAACATTAATTTCACAATATCATATCTTAAATTTCTAACATTTTCTGTACCATTATATGATACTACAATTGTCTGACAGAAATCCTTGGATATTGATCATTGTGATAAATGTTTGAATTCACTGGTCAAAGATCGCAAATTATAGAATTTATTAATTTTGAATTCATATCATACTCAAAATCTGTAGTAGTATACCATGTTTTTGGTGTACCAGGAATTGTGAAAGGAGTAAAAATCTTTATGTATACTCTAAATCCATGAATTTTTACGTTGATTATCATTTGTGACTTCCAGCATCCATAATTCACACCATTGATATATGGACCAAGAACCATTGACATTATGTCGTTGATATTCTCCACTAATATCAATAATATAGATATTATGCATTTAGCTTTTTATAGATCTGTTGAAAAGCTCAACCTCTAACACCAAATGATATGTCGGAATGAATATAGTGATTTTACATGAGGGGGTTAATTGTGTTCTTTTAAATATTTCACAATTCTGTCGATTAACATCAATTATAGATAAAGTTAGAGATGTATGTTTATGATATAATATGGGTAATATTTGAAAAGAGAACAAAGAATAGTAATTTATAGTGGTTCAAGGCACGAAGATCATGTAGTACACTCCATCATTCACCATCTCTATAGCATGGTGAATTTCAATAGTATGGTCCTCATATCATTAGACTAATCCAAAACTAAATGAATGATGTTTCCACCCATAAAAAACAAGGATTATAAAACAGAGACTTCTTGGTCCTTACAGGGAACAGATAGAATAAATTCTTATTGGGAGAAGCTGACACTCAACTTCGACTATATACGAGCAGCCGAAACTGAAGATAAATATGATGTAGATGGATGAGAAACATATATATCTCGCAGTTTCAGAAGAACACAAATGACATAAAATGGATATTTTACTTCAAAAAAATATACTTTGAAATATATTTGAAGTGATCTGGTTACACAAGATAATTTGATTTTATGTAAAACAACCAAAAAAAGAATCACAATTTCATAATTATAGATGTATATCTCAAAAATTTAGTCCTTTTTTCTGAGATGCTTGGTTGATGTAGCAATGTATACAATTTTCACAGAAAGAATCCAATGAATAATATTTTCATAGATATATGAAAGGTATTCACAGATATGAGAGATATTCACAGATGATACTCAGAGAGATATATAATGATAAATTTCCACCATAGTTCTAGATCCACAATAGATTCCTGATAAATCTAATGAATTCGAATTCAAAATATATAGCTCAGAGTAGTCATACTGTTCTTTAAGAATATGAGACAAATCCTCCTCTATAAATGAATATTTATATCATTTAAAAATATATTCAAATAATTCGAAATCATGATTTAAATTTCCCTGACATTCCACATCGATAATTTCCAATCCTCCGAAAAAATGTATATTCAAATTTCTAATTTTGAAAGTGAAACATTAGGATCCGTCACAAAACGAAAAAATAATAAGCACATGCATAAACATAAAAAAATTGGGTGGATGATCCATAAGTTAATCCTGATAAGAAAATATCTCTGAATATAACTTTATTATCCATACATTCACTTTACCCAAATATAAGGTTGAGAACGTAATGTTGATTACAAAAGTAAGGTTGATGATTCATTCATTTGTAATGTTCTATACTTATGTAGGGTTCATTAACCATAATTATTATTTTAGACTAATTTAATGTTCTTATCCAAATGTAATGTTAAATAACAATAAATTTCATCAAACATATGGTTTATTTACCATATGTGCTGATTCTTCAACATAAACATATATTCTGATCCAATCAATACATTATTTGACGTATTGAATGAATAGTACTTCTAGTAAAAGATAAACACTGAACAATGTTTGCAGAATATGATTAAGAGTGTTTGGAACACTTTAACGAATATTTCTCTTAAATATATAGTTGAATATTATTTCCAGATAAGAATTATGAAGTATATAAATATCCTATAATAATCTCAAAATAATATCATTAGTAAAACAAACAAAGGTATTTTATAGCATCATCATCAATAATATATAGAGAGTATTGTTGAGACAATACATGCCCAACACCTAATTCATCTAGGGATAACAATATATGATGTATTCTCATGAATAAAACAAATTGAATTCTTAAAAGAAGCAAATGATTAATTTCAGACATCATGATCTCATACATACTAAATTATTAGCCATCAATAGATTGATCCAGGATTATTTAATCAATGTAGCGGTATAAACAAAAACCCAATTTAATATTATTTCCTAACTAATTTGTCTCAAAATAATTGTTAATTCATTGAGGGGCTATCTATTCTCAGCCTAAGCCACCACTTCTTATCCAATGCATTACTGATATATTTAACGAAAAAATTTAATTCTTAAAAAATATACCATTTCATTAAATGTCCATATTAATTATTGAATATATAATATAAATATTTTCCTAGTAAAATAAATTGACTTAAAAGTAGGAAAAAGTATTTATAAATGTAATAGTATTTATGAAATTGTTTTTATAATGATAAAAAGAATTTAGATATCTCTGAGAAAATTATTTTTTGATTTAAAAAATGTGCATAAAAATATGAATATTTCAAGATAATGTTGATGATAATAGTATTACAAATCGATAAATGATAACCGTAAATTTGTTCAAAATATTTTTATTTCAATTAAATGATAACATTTTTAGATAAAAACATATTGGTAGAGAAATAATAATAAATTTCAATTATTTTAGTGTTTAATTTATAAATTATTTTAAATGAATTAGTTGAATCTAAAGATCATAAAATTGTAATGTAAGTAGGAAAATATGTTAGATTAATTTATGATAAAAAGAGACAGTCCTTTGGACTTTATATAATTAAATTTCAAAATTTACTTTTTCAAAAACATTCAAAAAATTGTATCAATTCCTTGTAAAAATTTATGGTTAAAAAATTATACATAAAAAATGTGATTAGAGAATAAAAATTAATTTATTAATTTCTTTTAAAAATATACATATAAGAAATATATAAATGGTCAAAATGGAAATATAACCAGGTTTTATATCATGCATTTCTATGGAATCTGAACTTTTTAATAAAATAATTTTAACATAATTCTTTTAAAAATATTATTTTAATTACATCAAAGGATATTTTGTCGAATATATTTTTGGCAACTGTCTATATTATTCATGAATTAGATCAGGATAAAATAAAAAAAAAATTATTTAATCCTTTATAAATAATCCATTGATAATAATTCATATGTCAAATAATTTTATGTAATTTCTTGAGGAAACACATAAATACAAAAGGGTGAACTTAAATCACATGAAGGAATAAAAATGGAAACTGATAATGAATGACCATCATGAAAAAACCAAGAGGGATAAAATGGGTGTATAATCATATTAAATTAACAAATAACATATAATTGTATCTAAAATCAGAAAATGAGACATTCATAAACATATCGCCATGGATTATAAATATGTTGTCAAAAATAATAATTACCATGGTAATTATATAATTTATTCTGAAACAAGTAATATATAGTGATATGTTACATACTATATATATTGGAGTTATAATAGGAGACACCCATAAAATCATTAAATTCACATTTCCACATTTCCCATAATAAATCATTTCATCAATAACCTAAAGAGAATAATATGGATGTTTAATATAAGAAAATTGAGAACATAAATTCATATAGATTGGAAGGTTATATAATATTTAAATAGAAAAATGTAAATGTAGGTTTCATAGTTTTAAAAACATGATAAATAAATTATTTTTACATCACAATGACTTCCCATTAGTAACAAAGGGGTTTGTGTATTCAAAATAGAATAATATTTCATATAATATATGGAAATTAGTGAAATATATTTTACCAATATATTATATACTATGTAGAATAATGAAAGGTTATAAGAAGGGGGATTTAATGTATCACCTAAATAAAAAAATGGAAGTAATGGGATACATAAAAAGGTTATGGAATAAATTTAATTCTATAATATGAAAACATAAAAAAAGTCACACTTTAAATGAAAACATGATCTAGACAATTACCATACAATGAGGAGTTATTTCCAAAAACTCTAGGATATTACATTAAGACCATGAATATTTCATGGAGGGATATTTTGGGATTTAAAATGTCCATAAGATCATGTATTATTGTTTTTTAGTGGAGAGAAATGGTGGGATTGTTTTGGTGTGTTGAGTAAAATAAATGGAATTTTTTATTAATTTCTAAATTTATGTCTTCAATTACAGGTTGTGTAAAATTTAAAATCATTATAATGACCATATATTTATATTTTCGTTTTACAAATTTGAGTAATTTTTATAATATTTTTATCCTGTAAAACTGAAAACAATCCGTTCATACTACATTGGACATAGATACTAACATTTTTCACAAAATATAATTTTTTATATCAAAATTTACATTTTAGTACTTGGAAATTCATTCTTATGTTTTGAAATTTTTTAAAATATAATAAAATACATGTTATTAAAAAAATTATTCTTTTCTATTCAAGGATTTTGTTTATTTAATTATTACATAAATCATACAAATATATCAAATCATTAACGATAAAAAACACAAAAATGTATTTTGAATATTTGTTTAAAAATAATGTAATTTTTAAAATTTTAAAATATTAATACTAAAATAATTTTAACATTATTATCAAATATGTATTTTTTATTTTATAAAAATAATTTCATAAATATTAGTATCACATATTTTAAATGAAAAAACCATTATTTACTGATAAATAACAGTTTTTATGACATAGTAAACATTATAATAATTATAAAAAATTAGAAGGACGTTATAATACTATATTTTCATTGAATATTAAATAACGATTTTATTAAAATAGTGTTCCATTAAAATAATTTTTATTTGAAATACTTGAATTATAAAATTATGTATATTTTTATGAAAATATAATTATGTTTTATTTGTATTAAATAATATATTGAGAAATTAAATATTACATTCATGTGTATTTAATTAAATAATTATAAAATTGGATTTATGGAAAATATTCCTTATTTATTCAAGAGATGTAACACTTTTATGATTCTATGTTCTAGATATATAACACTTTATTACAACAATATACATCCCAAGGGAAATGTGTGTGATGTTGGGTGTTTCATTGGGTGTCATAGCTAACACATACCTATTTGTGATCTCAAATAACATTATCTTTTCCTATATGGAATTCCATTCAAGACTCAATTATTTAATCTTATCACGATCTTTTCATGGGATAGCCTCGGTGATTTTATATCCCTCTTATGTAATAGAAGTTGCATTCAGAAGGCATGAATCTGTGATATTACCCCATCATTTCTCTCCAATGACTCAATTATCATCTTTCAATACCATTTAAAAATATTATTTCAAAATTTAAAATTATTACCAATGGTCATAATAACATATTTTCATATTTTCCAATGATCATATCAATCTACAGTCATATTGACCAATGTTAATAAAGACCAACAGTAAGGGAATGATCAATTCCCAATTGTTAATTTTATATTTATTCTATATATATACTCCACCATTAATCAACATTTAGTACAAGATACTCTATGTTTACTAAAATTACTTTGGTTATGATAATTATATTCATAACATTTAGTTTTTATTATAAAAATATTCATGGAATCATTGATCATCTACGTGGATTTTTATCATATTCAGTATACCAATTCATGGCTGTCATTTTTTAAATCCATGTACTAGTATTAACAATAATAATTATAATAATAACATTTCATATTATTTATTTTTTGAAATATTCATTCTGTTTAATTAATATTTGAAATATTATATAATAAAAATATGTAATAAATAGTTTATTTATTAATCATAGAAAAAAATATACTGTTACAATCTATACCATTAAAAAAATTTATCTAAAAAATATTACACTTTAATCCAAAAAAATGGAGGTATTTATCTATAACTTATTTCTCATGTTTCAACATATATTCATCAAATATATAGCTTCTCCATATGAAGTTCAAAAGACATATTGTCTTATTCGTCATTAATATTACCCTTCAATCAATAATATGGATTGGTTACTCTTCATAATACCAGTTTGGATTCAATTCCACAGAATTGGTATTAGGTAAATGTGATGTGTCCGGGAGGTACATTGTCAATAGTGATATATGGTATATATTATAGACATTGAAAATATTTTTTGGATGTTCTAATCGATAAGGAACTAATAATACATTATCCAAAATAAAAAATGGACCAAAGTGACATGGACTTATTTCCCCTTCTTCCAAAAAATCAAGGCCACTTAACATTGTAATATGTTGAGAAAATCCTGATCCCTGACTTGAAACTCTATGTCATTACTACATAATTTAGTATTTTTTATCTAACACTATGATAACCAAATATTTATTTCCTAACAACACGTATCTTTTACGTATTCTCCTCCATAATGTATTTTCGCAATTGTCTACCTTTTCAAAAATCAACATGATATGTCATATTTCAACATCTGTTTCAATATATATCTTCGAAATTCATGATAATAATAATCGAGTTAAAATTATTATTAAAAATAATTAAACAGGTGGATGTTTTTTATTCTGAAACCATTAAATATAATGCAAACTTACTTGCGACATGTATTACTGTGATTTTAAAGTGATTTTTGAATTCCCATCAATTTGAAGTTGATGTGATATTCTTAGGTTTTCTTATGTATTAATTTACTTATAACGGATCCAATATAAAATTTATGTAAATCATGATCTCGGTCAAAAACAATCAACTATGGTAATCGATGGAGTATCACTACTTTTTGAATATAGAGGTGAGGTATGTTCTCTAGGATTAAATAGACTATTTTGGGAATTTAATGGGTAGATTTTATCAATCAATTGATCATTAAATATATAGAATTATAACCCTCGTATGCATTTTTAAGTATAGTGATAAATTCAAAAGTGATGTTATTTCACACCCATATAGGTATGGGTGGTAGTTGTAATAATACTTTCAAAAGTTTTCTCTCATAATTCATTTTTTAAATATAATGAACCTTTTAGTATAATACAACAAGTCGGTTTTCATATAATCCCACAAATAATGATAAAAAAGGTCTCTGTTTAATTTTTTTGTTCTATGATATATATTAGGTGTAAATATATTTTCATTATCCATCAACTCTTTATTTTTTTTAACAAATGTAAAACAGATCCTTGTACCAAATTTCAGTACACCTTATTCATCAATATAGAATTAATTAATGTAACTAGTTTTTCGTAGCCACTATATATTTTACAACTAAAGGATCATATCCTTTAGAATTACTGATCCTATTTTAGATGGGATATTGAGAAATAATTTGGGATAAGATTGATATTATTCAATCCCTTATGATTCCCTTGTCTAGATTTTTTATCACTGTATATACTTAAATCATCATCATTGGATGAACACAAGGATAAATCTATCTCAATTTTTCGGAAACATTGTTTCCGAATTTTGGATGATAATTAATGGATTATTCATTGTACGCATAACACTATAACCACCACATTTTCCCATGTATTATTCCTTTTAGTGAATATATACTTGAAACATTTTAGATATATATATATATGTCACACTTTTCTATATAAGTATATTGTCACTATATCATTAAAAAAATATGACTTCATCTAACTCCATGTATTGAATATTATAATCGTTATCAGGAGGCATTAAATTTTGTGATGTATTAGAAATAAATTTTATATTTTTCTTGAGAACATGTCTATTCCATTTCATAGATGCATCACTCTAGATTTAAAATTCTTCTATGTAAGAGGTTTGAGTTAACATAGTTTAAATAAACATATAATTCATTAGATTATGGAAAAATTATTCACACTCCATTATATAGAAAAATTAACACCCTTTGTAGTTACCATTTTTATTGAATTATATATATGTAAAATATATTTCAAAAAGATTATATAGTATCATGCTACATCATGGATACTACAAATAGTATTTATATTTTTTTATGCGGAAAATATTTATTGCCTTTGTCTTGGACGGATAAATTATGGTCCCTTAGCATTTTAGAATGTTCCCTAATAATTAAACATTTTATAAAAAGAATTCACAACTAAAAAATTTATAAAATAACTTATCTTTCCTCATAGTTTGTAATATGACACTTTTATGGTATTCCTGGTAATCTTGAACTTTAGAATATAATATAATATCATCAATAATTACCACCTTAAATATATCAAGGTTTTCCATAAATGATCAATTCATTAAATACTTAAATATGGATGTTCTATTGGATAATATAAAGTGAATATCAATATGCATGTAATTTCAATATCATATTTGGATGAAGTTTTTGGTAAATCCCATTCCTTCAAATTCAATTTATTTTACCCATTTCCTAAGTATATATTGGACAATAATTGATCCCCACGATAGTAATCTAAACAATCATCAATCAATATATGAATCAGTTTTTATTCTATTATGACCCCATTAATCACTCTCCATTCCATGAATAACCATAATAATCCAAATTTCTTTTTAAATAACATAATAGGTATACCACAAATAGGTACACCTGGTTAAATAAAACCTTTACTGATATAATATTGTAAATTTATATCTAATTTCTTAAATTCTATATATGCCATTATATATGTAGTATTTGATATTTTCATGGATAGAAGTTTGATTTCAATTGAAAATATACCATTATTTCATGAGGTGGTCCATGTTACACTTAAGAAAATAGTAAAGTATATTCTCAACTGATGGAAAATTCTCTAGTGATTATAATTTCTATTTTTTATATATATTCACCATTAATTTCTAAAATGAATGTAATATGAGGAGGTTCATTCTGAGTATGGGATAAGTTATCTCCCTATTAATGTCCCCAAGTCGTTTTCCCTTCTAGAAAATTTGAATACCCACACATATATTGTTCATCATGACATTATACATTGGTAAAAAATGCATCAAAATTACGATGTCAAATAACACCATGTGAATAACCATCAGGATTGAAGAAATATTTCAGTCTCTAAATTAATTAGGGTATTAAAAATATACATTTTATTTATTAATATTTATTATTTAAATTAAAACCAAAATCCATACCACTACATTATTAGGGAGTATCATTATATTCTTCACAAATATGAATGGAATAAAAGAATTTATAGAATGAGAAACAAAACATGTACCACATAGAATCAATTATATGATAAGATTAAATTATAGAAAATCAGTTTAATCCACAAAAATATCAATCATGGTTTTGAATGATTTACTATAAACCAATGGTTTATGTTAATATTTACGTTTTTTACAATTATTTATTTTATAAATTGATGATTGAATAGTTAAATTTCCATATACCCCACACTCATGCATTGAACAATAAGTTATTCATGAACCATATTCAATTTTTAATTTTGGTTCAAATTTTGATGCATAACATATGTATGATAGTTTAATATAATAAAGAATTATCTTTGGATCATTTCAAGAATTTCACCTCCTTGCATGAAATTCCCTAAATTAATATTAAAATATTTTTTCCATATGGGATGATTTTCTTTCATAATGTAAAGATTATTTTAAAAATTATGATCCACCCATATCTTATTGTAAATCTCTCAGTGATTCAAATGGGATTCTTTGAAAAACATTTTTACATTTAGTGGAAGTCATATTATCTATTCCTAAATCTGAAATCCATAAATCACTACTGATTTCCATTGATAGGGTATCGGTCTATAAATAAATCATTCATCTGCTCTCAAATTCATGGAAAAATCAATAATTGTATCATGGTAACCATGTATGGTTCATTTCATAATCCCTCAATGATTAATTTTCAATTTTTTATCATAAGAAATTCCTTCTCCACATTTGAGAATAGGCTTTTAGGAAAATACTTGTGAAAAAAAAATTAGGATGGATACCCATTTCAAGGCTTCAAAATCGTCCTCTGGCTTCATGTTATTGATCTGTGTCCACTACTAATCTTATTACCCCTATATTTGAAACTATAGAAATTTATAATTCAATTTTTCATTAAAATGGATTAATTAGAATTCCATTTCTGATGTATTTATCCACTTTCAGTGATTAATTGACAATATGTTGTACTAAAAATACGTAGTCATTAATTTAAGAAGGATTAAACTATAAATTGTTCCTTCTATAGTGATATTGGATGATCTACATTGTTTATGTCTTTTCATGGATCAATTTAATAGATTAATTATCATTGGGATGTTTTTAACTCCATCTCCCCCATATTGAAAATTCATCCACCATAATTTCCCTTTCATTTATTATATACCCAACTACTTCTATTTCCTATGAACATTACAGAGAAGAAATCCATTATGATAAATTTTTTACTATTGGGATTATAATAATTACAATTCAAAATGAAATCTTATTCCTATTATTTTAAAATACAATACATGTAGATTGATATACATTAATATGAAAAATTATTATATTACATATATATCCATCATAATGGTTTTTAAAAATCATGTGACTAACCAATGAATATCCCTTAAGAGTGTACGCATAGTGTGAATCAAGGTCATTTTTCCTACACCAAGTGATTATATAGTCTAAGATCGATTCACCATTTTCATTTTTATTACAAAAAGTTATTACTATACTAGAGATACATAAATATTTAGTATCTAGATATTTATTTCAATACTTGGAAACAAATATATTTATACATTAACAAAATTTATGAATGTATTATAGCATTTCTGGTACATTATATGGTTCATACAAAATTTTTGATCTCCTAAATTAAACAAATAACTTAACAATAAATATATAGAAATTATTGAATAGCTCTTTTTTATACATGATATTAAAAATAATTAATTAATAAATATTGCATTAACAGTATTGAAGGATCATTTGAGGCCCGTTGAATTGGAAAATAGATAAATACTACATGATTTATATATGAAAAAGTATAATCATTATTAAATCTATTTGAATTATTTTTATGGTAATTATCAAAAGTTCAGATCAATATATGTAATATCCTAGGGATATAAATCAATGGAAAAGGGTGAGAATAAATCATAGTAAGAAATAACAAAGGAATCAAAATGTGAACATAAATCCTAGACAAAGAAGGAGGAATATCATGGGAGAATAACAATAAATACTTGATATATAAACATTTAATATATATATAATAGAAAAATTATATATATTTTTTGGAGATTAATTATGGGATTTTTAGTGGAGTGTAATGGTGGGATTTTATTAAATTTATTAAAATATGAGAAATAATGTTTAATACTTTCTAAATATAAGTCTGAAAATTATATATTTTCAAAATGATAATCAATTTGGTAAAACATGGGATTTCAAATAGATTTCATCATTTTAGTCAATATTTTTATATTTTAATACATTGAAACTGAAAACCATTTTATAATATTTCATTGGATATTAAAAAAAATTAAACAATTATTGTAATTAAAATCATAATTTATTTTTCAGTCTTTAGAAAGTTATTTATATATTTGTGAATTATTTTATTACTAATAAAATATATAATATTAATATAATTTAGTTGTGGGTTTTATTTACTAAACTATTATATATATATATATATAGTCATAAAACATACCAAAATATTATAATTCTACTTTCACTATTTGTTAAATAATATTTTTTTATAAGATAAAAAAATTCACAGTAACCAAATTATGATGTATTTATCTTATTTTTAAATTTAATTTTTTTAACAGAAATTCCAAAATGTGAAAATATTATATTTTGAATGAAATTAGTTATTTGATAAAAACTAATTGTTTGTCGACAAAGTCAAATTTATAACACATATAACAATTTCCTACACTATTATAAAATTTTCCTGACATATCATTTAAAATAAATTATCCGTAAATACTATTTAATGAAAATAAATTTTATTTTGAATATCATAATTATAATATTGTATATATTTTTTTAATAAAATATAATTTTGTTTCATTTTTATTCAAAAATATATTTATCAAATTCATCATAATGTAAAATATATTTTATTGTATAATACCTGAAATGTCATTAATTGAATAAATAATTCATCTATAAAATTTAATTTCCACATTTCTGGAATGATGTGAGAAATACAAAAGCACTAATTACATTACAATGTTCCCTAAGGTTATGGTTTGTGATGGTGGAAGATGATTTTGGTAGAACCACATCCATTTAACTTATTGGGATATCTACTAAATTAGACTCCCCTAGTAATTGATCCCCTGTAAATCTCACTTAAACAAGATAATATTCAAATTGTCCAAGAGAGACCCCTAGTAATGCTACCTCCCTCTCTAGTTCTGAAAAATGGGCTTCACAAAGCATAATTAAATAGTATGTGACCATGTTTTCTCCTCACTCTTTTAATTATTATTTATCATTACACCTTAAAATCAATAATTATAAATATATAATTACTAAAAATGAAAATAATACCAATAAGTCATTTTTAATCATAGACATATTTACAAATGGTAATATTCATCAATGGCCATGTAGACAAGAAATCATATTAACCAATGGATGTATAGGCCAATAGTCAGGAAATGCTCAGAATCCGATAGTTATTTTCCATTTATAAATTATATAAACTCCTCCATTACTTAAAATTTATTGATTTATTCCCCTTTTATTGTATAGTTCCTTTTAAAATGTCAACTATATCTGTAATAATTATTTTTCTTTTAACAAATATAATGGATTATTTAATCATCATGGAAGAGTATGAGACTATGAATTCTACAATTCAATGTTCAATATTTTCTGGATATTATATAGTTGTACACATCATATATTTATTAATTGGTATCAATAATTTAAATAAAATATTTTTTATAATTTTATTTTGGTGTTCTTCTAATGTGAAATACAATCAAATAGTCATTATGAATATTTTTATTAATCATGGATGAAATTTTCATGATGTTAAAACATATATACCTGTTTAATGTGTAAACATTGATAAAATATTTAATTAAAATATGTATTATATATAAATATCTATAGTTTATGAATACTTAGGGTTTTTATAAAGTATAATATAATAGCAACCCTTGAATATGAGATTTCAAATAAAACCATACAGCTTTGGAATCATTTATGATGTCTACCATTAAATTACTAAATATGAATTTAATGTTTAATAATCATTATTATTATATATATATTTATTTATTTAAAATACACCATAGAATAAATATATATAACACATAAAAATAGTTATGTTCATAATACAAAATATGTCTCAATAGAGTAGAAATTAACCCTAAATCCATTACAATGATAATTACATTCATGCAAGGATGAATCAATGTTGTTATAATGAACATATAATTTAATTAAAATTAATTAATGTGTAAATGATCCCTAAATAAAATATTTTACATTTCACTCATATTCACTTCATAATAGTTTAAACTAAGAGGTAATTTATCCAAATTAATAGAGATTGTGTAATCTAACCCCTTACCTCAGGTTAGATTACCTCATACGTTATTTTAAAGTCATATAAAATAAATATAGATTAATTTAATGTTTAATTATTGAACATATAAAAATATATAATATACAATATAATCAATTTATAACATATTATCACCCATTTGTTAGAAATATTTTATTGTTATCATCCATGTTGGGTGTTGACATCAATGTTTTTCATTTAGGATTTTTTTTGGAAATTAAAGTTCATTTATCATGTTCTTAGTAATATACTCCCAATAATAATAATCATGATATGAAAAATATATATATTCATTATATACATAGTTAAAATCATCCTTTAATTTTTTCCAATAAAAATTAATCACATCTCTTTTTGGAAGTGGAAGTCTAGAAGAACACATGTGATACATTATAATTTTATTAAAATTGGAAGTGTTGGAAGGAAAATTATTTAATATCATTCTAGAATAATAATAATATTTAATACTAATCATTTATATTCATTTTTTTGTTATTATAACCATATTTTTAATGTGGTTATAAAAATGTACCACTGGGTGGAGGTGGTTAGTCGCATGTACACATGGGTGATGATTTATATATATATAGGATGAGAAAATATTGAGAGTTTCTTTCCCAAAAATAATAGTAACTTGTAATTATATGTAAGGTATTGGATTTATTATTTTAAAAAAGGTATATTATATTTAGAGTATGTAAATTAATAAATAAACTTTAATGTGTTGGTAATAAATATTACCTCTTCTTCAGTAGAATTTGTATACAAATATTATTAAGAACCACTATAATGGAAATTAAAGAGTTTAAGAACCTATAATTAATATATATATATGTTTGAAAGAAAAATTTATAGGTTTTTATCAAGATAAATTAATCAAGAGGTGTGAAGGTGTGATGATAGGGGGTGGATATTTATAAATAATGGGAGGAGAACGATTGGAATTACTAGAAAAATGAAAAAAATATAAATTAATTTTCTAGAAAATTTTACATAAAATTTATTTTATTCAAATAAAATATTAATATGAGTATATATACTCTCATTAACAAAATTTCAATGTTTTTTTTATTTTTTTTTCTCTCATCTATTTGATTTCGCACATTATTGACCTTTTTGATTTTTAGATAGATGGAAATGTTTATTATTATTTATAGGTGAATGAATTTCCATTATTGGATAATTGAACCATAATTACAACATGTTTTTTCTCAAAACTACAATACATTCTCTTAGAAGAATATTAGATATTTAGACATTTTTAACCATTTAAAAAGATATTGATTATAATAAAATATTATTTATTTCATTTTCTAAAATTCAAGAAATTTATAACATAATATCCTTCTGACTAAATTTAAATAGTTCCCAAATGAAATTAATTTTAATATATGATAGAAAAGGTCTTAATAGAGTCATATAATTAATTTTCAATCGTTTTAGATATCATTTAATTCCTTTCCATTTGGTTTATTCCCTTAGTAATCTAATTTGAAAATTAACCATAGTATTGCCTTTTTTAATATTAATGGGTCCAATTATTTGGGGAAAATTGACTCCTAAATGTAGAATGTATGAATTAATATACCATTACAAACCATATAATTCATCTTCAATTATTTTGGTGATTTCAAAAATAATATAAAATTATATTAAACATAATACACTATTAATTCTATTTTAAGAGCATTTATAATATTTGAAATTTATAACTATATGAAAATAATGTAATTATGATTATAAATATTTATAAAATATTTGATTGGTTATATCTAACTTATAAATTAAAACGAAACATTCAATCATACTAAATATATATCTTTTATACTTTCAAAAAACATTTACAAGACTTTTCTATAGCATTTACAAGTGCATTATCATTGTTTAATATGAATTTATAGTAAATATATAACCACTTAAAAATAAAAAATAACCATTATAAAAATAATTAAACAATGTTCAATATAATATTTTATATATTTTTGGAATTTGTTTATCTTTTCATTTATATGTTTTGAAAAATTATTTAGTATATAATTTTTTAAATTTGATCCTTGTAGAAGAAATGCAGAAAAAATTGAATAAGTCACATGTTGTATAACTCAATAATTTTTATATATCAAGAATAATATTGAATAATACTAAATTGTAAAATTAAAAAATACATCCTCAATGAAAATTATTATTTTTGGGACATAAATTTTTTCTTTTCCAAGGATATCAAAGCACTATGTCGGTAAAGTAGATGATTATAAAATTTATTAGAAAATTATTTATTTTTATTTGTATGATTTTTTGACATTTTAATAAATGATTCATTCCATATGTTTAAAAAAAATTTATATCATATTTATATTATTATTATATCATAAAAGATATTGTATTATATCATCCCAAGTAATTATAGATTATTTCATTTACATATATATTAATATTTATGAATATGATATTATATTTTTATAAAAGGAGATGAAATGTCTGATAACATACTCAACACACAACAAAAGGTTTCTCTAAAAGCTTATGTTACACACAAAACTGAGTTATACAGAAAAATAATACATTATTAATTTTAATTTTAAAATGTTAATTAATGACTAGTTGTTGTACTGGGGGGATAGAATGTAACAAATTGTATTATTTTTACACATGTTTATTTATTTTTACAATATTTCAATAAATTTTATGGACATATAAAAATAATAAAACCAATTTTTTGAAAAAAAACTATAAATTTATTAAAATGTAGTGTTTGCACCTTTTGACTGTGAACCCATTCTAAATATTTTTTTTACCTTTATATTTTATATGTAACAAAATAATAATATTATTTTAAAGAAGGGCATCAAAACAATTCGATAATTTTTTTAGTAACATTCATATTTTATTGTATAGTGAAAAATAATTCAGTTTAATTAATAAAATTATGTCTACATTATATGAATTGATATATAAAACAATTAAATGATATTAATTTTTATATAGTATATTTTTTACAATTAAATCCAATTTTGGTAATTGGAATCAATTTTATGTTGATAATAAATAAAAAATTATTTCAATCTTTAGAATGTTTAAATTTAAAAACAAATTTTTTATTTTTATTGTGGAATTCATTTTAAATAATATGTTCCAAAATAATTGAATCTAATTAGGTAAAGAGGATACAATATTTTAAATCAGAATGTAAAAATTAATTTTTATGTCAAATATTATTTTTATTTATAAAAAAGATACAATGGTAAAAAACTATTTATCGTAGTAAAGGTGTACTTTTGACAATGGTTGATGGTAAAAGTTAAAAGATAAATATACTAAAAAAACAAAATATAATGGTTTTTAATGTCTGGATCGACCCTAAAAATTTATAAAACATTAATTACAATCAAATATCATGTAATTTAATTCCACCTATATTTGGTTATACATCAATATAAAATATTCAATAAATTAAAAACTTGAACCCACCTCTACTTAAGTATAAATACCACTTATCCACCCCCATATTTTGACCGAAAAACCAATTAATCTCCTAAAATTTCGATCAAATCCAATCGTCATCACATTCCAATTTTTCATGTTATGATGTTCTCTCCAAAAGAAACTATCCAATGTCTTTAATGGTAATTCAATGAGGATAAATTCATGAGTAAATTTTCTCAAATTACCTCTTTTAATTTTTTTATTTTTCCACATTCTACTCATTCCTTCATCCATAAATTCATGAATCATCCAAAATAAATTATATAGTATATATTTATGTCTGTAATTGAATACCACATATCTAATTCATTTTTTGCCTCCTCCTATTCAAATAAATGATATTTTTTCATTTTATATTAGTAAATCTCCTAAGTGAATAATGTTTTTGTTATTTTTCATTTACCTCCTTCAAAAATGATCTTGAATAAATTAATATGATCAAATAATATTTTAATATTTATATTGTGAAATATATAATATTCAAGATATGTTATATAAATCATACTTTCATGAATCCAATATTGTTTTCGTATGATTAATATGTTTGGGGACGTGTAGATAACTTCATCCTCAATATGATGTGATTCATTCACATATCACATGGAATGTGTGAGGTATTTATTAAGTAAAAATATATGATATAAATGATATATTAATGCGAATTTAATATATATATATATATATATATATATTAATATCACTCATTCATTATGACATGAAGAAATAGTGTTCATGTGTACATATGGCCCACCATCTCCATGGATGATGTTTTTAAATTTAATTAAATAATTATAATAAATAATTTTATAATTGATATATAAAATATTTATATCATGATTATTATTCCTAAGATAATGTAATTTTTAACTCAAGGACTATTCACATCAATCCAAGTACATTTTCGACAGTGAAATGAATATCTACAAAACAACCAATATGAAATTACAAAATTACTAAATTTTTATAAAATTTTAATAAGTGATATTTAATAAATATGAAAATTTAAAAAGGTTTTCATGAAATAATAAATGAATCAAAATTTATTATTTATGAATATAGTGATTGTACATGAAGATTCAAACACACTGTTCGGTTATTTCTTCACAAAATATCCATTCTTTGGGTTAATCATCAAATTCATGATTATGTAATTAAACTCTTATGTGTTAAATGGATTTTTAATATCTTATATTTTATTTATATCTATAATTTATTTCATTATTTTATTAATTTAATCTTTTTACATGGAGTTTCTGACTTCCAATTCAAAAGTAAAAAATGTATATTATTAACATATATGGAGATAGTGAATTCTTTGCCGCTATAACTATTATTTATAATTTATATTCATCTATAAGACCTAATTTATGAAAAGTAAAAGAAATAACATATTAACTATTAATTTATATATTTTTTAAAATTGTTTTTTAAATGAATTGATCATGTCAGTACCTTGAAATGATATCTTGAGATTGCAATTTGGAAATTTTATATTATTTTATTCCAGAATTAAGTGTTCTGTTTATTTTTTGGTTCCTTAGAATTTTTTACGTATAAAGTAGTTTCCATGATAAAATGATTCAAGGTTATCCTTTGATATCTCTCCAATTCATTGGATAGTGATATTGTGTTAAATAATAAGGTTTCTCTTAAGGGATTTAGCAAATATACTATGATCGATATTCCAATACAAATCATGAAGTTTACTCCCAATGTTTCTTGGAAATATAAAATGTAAATATGAAATAAATTCTACTTCATAACTTTATGATTTAGTATTTATATGTGTTTTTCAGTATTTATATGATTTCATGATTTATATTAAATTGTTTTTGTTTTGTATGGGATTGATATGCGATATTGTGAAATATTTCCTTGTTTATTAAATAATAATTGATTAACAGTTTAATTTCATATTTTATTTCCCATATAGATCAATTTTTTCATATCCTATGATATTGAAATGTTTTCCAATGGGTATAAGGATTGGTAATAGAAAGGAAGAAGTCAATATGAATTTTATCAAGAAAAAAAATCATATATTAATTTTATAAAATGTTTTATTTCATAATAAATTGATATTATATTTGTAGTATCCCCTTGTATGACATTGGAATTTTATATATTAATATTTCTTCATTCCCCTAAAATACAACCTAGAAACGATATTTAATTTGATCCAAAGTATGTTCTTACTGAAATCAAGATTATGTAATGTTTAAGGTAGGGGCCCTATAGTTGGTATTTGAGGTTGTTTTAGATCACTTTGGGGGTATTTATATTATTAATAGAATATTGATTAATTATTATTACATTATAATAATATTAAAATGATAGTGTATTTGAATATTGATATGTGGGTTTTTATAAAATTTGTATTTCCAGAATGTTTTTCAACAAAAGAAATTTTTTATCATTGATGGGATAACATCCAGATGAAAACAAATATCCAAATCAACAACATGAGATGGTACTAATCGAAACTGAATAGATTTTTGCAATGATGACCCAGTTGACTTAGGCTATATATTGTGGTGGTATCCACACACCTCATCAGCCGAATCAAATATAGAGGAACATGTTTGTAATTGATCATTTTAATGAGTTAATGACTCCCATCATTTAGAGGTTCATCTAAAAATGTGGTAGGTGAAGGGTGGATTAATGAACAAGAAAAACCATTCATTGTCACGGGGTGTCTAGAAAGTCGAATGATTAAAAAAATCTTTTTATGGTTTTTATGGTGAATCTAATGAATGGTGTTATATGGTTAATAATATTGGGTAATAAAGATACTGATTCTCTTGGGTGGGATGAATTCCAAAATTAGTATCATGAGATGTATTTTCCTAATGTGATTTGACTTATCATGGAAAAATTATTCATTGAATAATTGACATATTTTGACATGGTAAATTTCTATTAAGAATAATTATCTTGAATGGAAAGGTATTATACAAATTTCATCTAGTATCTCTATAGTAAAATATGTTATTTATAAATGTGAATAAATATATAGTATTGAATGGAATTTCCATCCACTGAGTTAATAAGTTAAAAAACATGTTTTTTTTGGGATGAGAATGTTGAAATATGGTGTTTTTTATGATAATTTGTTCTTTTAAAAACAACTCAATAAAAGGTCAATATGATATGATAACGAGAATAATTATTTGAAAAATTATATTAGTATGAATTTTTTTTACTCTTTGTAATTTTTTTAAAAAAAATTATTGTTGGAAATTGCTTATGAATTATGGTAATTGATTTTGATGTGGTAAAAGGGACATAAGGATAATTATTGAACTAAAAAAATTATATTGGTAAAACAAAATACTATTTAGTATTTAGTACAAAATTATTTTTAATTAGATTGTTCATTAGGAATATTAGTGTCTTGTGAAATAATAAAATATAGGGGAGCAGAAAAAATGTAAGTAGAAATGTGTAGTGAAATCCTTTAAAACTACTTCAGTAGATGATGGGATATAAAATTAAGTGGATTCATTTTAATAGTTTGTTTACTAAGATTTTTTCAATGTGTTGTTTGATTCAGGGTCTACACATTGTTTCATTTATTATAAATTTTCTGTTAAATTGGATATTCCACCTCAGTAAATGAATCAAAAAAAATGGTAAAAACACTGAGTGGACTACTTGAGGAAAATTAAAATTCTAATGATCATCATTTCATTTTCTTTGGAATTAATTAACCAAAAAACCTTTTTGTTTGTCCTCTAGGTGTGTTTGTATTTATTCTAGGTATGGATTGGATTTATGATTACATTGATACGATTATATATAGAGATAAATAATATTATTTTAATAAATAATTTAATTTTGTGTACATAAATGAAACATTACCTTGAATGACATATCATGAAATTTTGAAAAATTTAAAAGATGGAAATGAATGTTATCATGCATATATTGTTTAAAGTAATGAAACACATTAGATTAATTATGTTCCAATGTTAAATGAGTATCTTAATATTTATATTGAGGCGTTTTATATTATTATATTAGATCAGGATGCTGAATATACTAATTACATTATTCTTGACGGTAATCCAATATCAAAAACCCCATAATGAATGGCTCATACTGAACTTTTAGAGTTGAAGAAAAAATTTCATGTGTTATTTTATAAGGGTTTCATTAGTCCTAGAACATCACCATGGGGTTCTCTTATCTTATTTATTCAAAATAATTATTGTTTTATGATAATGTTTATTGATTTTGGGGCTTGGAATAATATCACTATTTGAGAAAATGTTTATGTTTCCTCCTAACGATGATTTTATTCACTAAGTCTAGGGGGAACAATATTTTTTGAAGGCTGATCCATGATCGGGGTATCATTAGATGAATGTAATTGAGGATGAAATTTTTATTAAAACATTTCATAAATGATATGGCCACTTTGAATTTGTAGTTATGAGATTTTTGTAAACAAACACACCTAATATATTAATGGATCCCATGAATAGAATAATCCATGAGTTAATGGATAAGTGTCAGGTTTTGATATTTGATTTTATTTTTATATATTCAAATAGTAAAAGTAACATGAAATTAATTTAAGGGTTATTATTTAAACAATTAGAAAATAAAATGTATGTTAAATTTATTGACACATATTTTTGGAAAAAAATTATTTCATTGGTCACATCTATTCTATATATGGCATATATTTCGATCATTCTAAAATAAATATTCTTGAAGAATGAACAAGACCCATAAATATATATATGATATATAGTTTTCATGGTTTAGAAGGCTATTACCATAAAATTTTTGAATGTTTTGCACAGTTATATATCCCACAAAATTAGATAACATGAAAGTGTTTCATGTTCATCTGGATAAATAATCTGTTCAATGTTTTTTGGAATTGAAAAAAAAGATTGATGAATGATCTTGTTTTTTAACTTCCAAAAATAGTGTATTTTTTATCTATATTAACTCATCCTTAAAAAATGGATGTTTCCTAATGTTGAATAATCAGTTAATAACATATTCATCACATCAGTTGAAAACTCATGAGTTAAATTACTATACTATTGATCTGGAATTATCTATTATTTTATTTTATTTTTAAATTTAGAGGGATCATATTTATGGAATAATATGTCAAGTATATACGTGCCATGAAATTTTGATGTATATATTCACTCTGAATGAATTGATCATGAGACAATTGAGGTGGATAAAACAACTCATGGATTATGATTTCATGATTCATTATAATCCTAAAAAAGAAAAAATAGATTATTATTTGACTAGGATATTTGATTCTATATGAACAATGATATATATTGAACATGATCCATTGATTAATGGTTTTATGTATGTTTTCATGGATGTATTTGGTGTATTAAATTACTCTATTCTGTTTCTAGTTTCAATGAAATATTCTATATCAAATAGAATTAAATAAACATGTTAGGAGGAAAATTAGTTGATAAAAAATATAGAATTGGTTTATAAGGAGAAATCACCTTGATATAACTTTGATACACATTATGTTTTCAGAAATGGAAAGTGGTTATGCGTTACTTATGATTAAAAGTTGAGGAAATGGATATTCTGTGAAACTCATAGTTATTCATTTTTATTCCTTCCACATAGTAATAATATGTACAAAAACCATCGAAAGTATTATTGGTGGGATGGAATAAAAAAAGTGATATTACTAACTTTACACTTTACTGGTTGACCTGCCAAAATTTGATAGGATAAAAAATTTGTCAAAGGGTATGTATCCAACTTTTCTGGTACGAGAGTATAAATGGGAGAATATATCTATTGATTTCATAGTGAGATTTCTGAATACTATTTGAGGTAACCCTGTGATTTGGGTTATTTTTGTTCAATTGACCATACATTCTCATCTTCTTCATATTTGGGATAATTTATCTCTAAGTAAAAATTCCCATTTTTATCATAAAGATATATTAAAGATTCATGGAGTTACTCTAACAATTTTATCTGATCAGGATACCATGTTCACATATATTGGTTGGAAAGGCCTTTAGATGTTTTTTTATGATGAAATAAATATTAGTACAACTTTTTATCCTTAACCAGATGGGTAGTAAGAATGAACAATTTAGAAGTTGGAATAAATCCTATGATTTTATTCAATGGATTACCAGGGAATTTTGGATCAAAAACATTATTTGGTGGAGTTTTCTTATAATAATAGTTTTCATTTATGTATATAGTTTTTACCATTTGGGGCATTATACAGAAAACCATATCAAACTGCAGATTTTTGGGATGTAGTATGTGAATGATTGTTAATTTTACAAGATTTGGTAGGCGAGATAGAAGAAAACGTTATGTGGATTCAGAATCATATGAGGATATCTCAATTTCTGAAGAAAAGTTATGCAACTATCTAGATGAAGGATCATTCTTTTGAGGTATTCAGCCTGTATTTCAAATACCTTCCACATGGAAACGTGTGACGTGTTTTGGTAAGAAGTGAAAAATGATACCACTATTCAATGGACCATATGAAATCTTGGTAAAAGTTTGGTAGATTTCCAAATGACTGTATTTCCCTCATATTTTATCCCAACTACAAAATATCCTTTTTTTTATGTTATGAAATTTTATGTTAGATACATCTTCTGTTTTGAGTGAAGTGGAAGTTCAGTCAGAAAATAATATTTCTTATGAGGAACAACCTTTCTAGATTCAAGACTATAGAGAGAAAGTGTTGAGAAATATGGTGAATAATTATATTAAGTTTTTTTGGAAAACCCATATGGTTGAAGAGGAAACATGGGAATTTAAAACTTCTGTGAAGTAGAAATACCCCACTTATGGATAAGTGAATAAAAATAAAGAGGAATAAATTTTCATAAGGGGTAAAGGATGTATCATCCTAGGTGGTTATAAAATAATACATTTCAATATTTATTAATATTTATGAATTAGATTTAATGTTTAATTAAAATTTCATGCTATGTTTGATATCTTATTTGACACCATGCAATTATTTTATTCAAAATCATATGGTGCACACAAAACTGAGTTATACATACCAATAATACATTATTAACATTATTAATTTAAATTTTATTTAATGCCTCTACTTTGTATTTTAGGAATTGAATATAACATACTATATTACTTATACACATGATTACAAATTGTTTTTATGATATTTTAAAAAAAATTGAAGCTAAAATACAATATATCCAATTTTAAGAAAAAACATTAATATTTTATATCGTAATTTTAACACAATTTAATGAAGAACACATATTAAATATAGTTTTTACTCTTTTATATTTTATATTTTAAAAAATTAACATTTTCTTTGAAATTGGGGCATGAAAAAATTTTTGGGATAAATTTTTATTAATTTTTTAAAAACATTCAAATTTTACTGAATAGTGAAAAATAAATATTTTTAAATGGAAAATAAATTTTTTGGATAAATTTTTATATTATAATATGATACATTTAATTTATTTAAATGAATATTAATTTTATTATTTATAATTTAATTCATTTATTTTCATTGGAATCAATTTCTAGTTTATAATAGACATAAAAACATTTCAAATGGGTGAACGTTTCACTTGTAAACCCCATTTTTTTCAGAATTAATTTTAAATAATATAAACCCATTTATATTAATTGAAATAGGTAAAATTGATAAAATATTTCTAATCAGAAGGTCTAAATTATGTTTTATGGTAAATTTAATTTTTAGTTATAAAAAACTAACAAAGGTAAAAAATATTACATACCGTAGTAGAATATAATTTTTCAGAAGGGTTAATGTACAAAGATAAAATCATAAACATATATCAAAAATAGAATATTTAATTGTTTTTGAGGTGTTTCATAACACAAACCATCCTATAATACATTAAATACATACCAAATTCATGGTAATTAATGCCAAATATATATGGTTATATTTTTATATAAAATATCCAATAAATTAATCATATTAACCCACCTCTCCTCAAGTATTAATACCACCACTCTACAACCATATTTCAATCAAAAATGCCTTGTAGATCCTAAAATATCTACCCAATCCACTCTTACACACTCTCCCAACATTAATGTGTTGATGGCCTCATCAAAAGACCCAATCTAAGGTATTCTCGTTCCAATCAAGGAGGGGATATTCAAGAGGTAATTTTCTCAATGTACCCCTCTTAATTTCATTTTTTACTAAATTCCAGTCACCATATTCATCTATTAATGAATGATTAATACATTATCATTTTTATATGAAATTTTTTATTTTAATAATGGAATATATCATATCCATTGCATTTATTATCTCATCTTATTCATGTAAATGTAATAATTATCCTTGTTATGTTGGTTAATAAACTCCGTGAATAATGTTTCTATTCATTTCTCCTTTACTCACTTCATGGCTTTTCATAAAATCATTATTCTAGAAAAATTTATTTTTAATATCAATATTATAACCTATTTAATATTCTTTATATTTTATTTTATACATAATATCATTTGTTACATATTTTCATTATACGATATCATTTTTGGGCGACATGTGGAATTCCACCACTTAAGAATGTTGTGATTCGTTCAAACATCACATGGAATGTATTAATGAATTTTTTTATTAAAAATATTTGATAGGAAATAATTATTAATTATAATGTTTTTATATCATATATTGATTCAAATTTATATACATTTCATTTAATTTTACTCCATCAATATTACAAGAAAAACATACATAGAATTCATGCGTTAGTACTTCCTAACATCTCTATGAACGACGTTTTTATATTATCTTAAAATATCATTATAAATATTTATATAATTAAAATTTTATATATTTATATCAGGTTTTATATTATATATATAATTTTCATATGACCACATGGTCTATTGGCATCATAATATGTTGATTTTCGACTCGAGTACTGTATATCAACATAGCATACGATATGAACATTTTTTTTAAATTTTCACTGCATGGTAAAGTGAAATATAGTAAATAAAAAATTTAAAAATCCTAATTAAAAAAGTATAAATTTATCTATGTTTATTATTCTGAATTATTATGATTTTTGTGATGAGTCAGACTCAATGTAATGGAATTTCATAACCCAATTTACATTTTTTTATTAAAATTATACTTATTGATGACGAAATTCATCACTTTTGTGTGAAGAAAATTTTGAATATATAATATTTTATTTATATATTTTATTTCACTAATATTTTTATTGAGTATTTTTATATGTCTTGTTTGAAATTCTGAACAAAATGAAAAAGGAATTTTTTTCACGTATACGGAAACAATGTCTTCTTTGACACTGTAACCATTATTTAATATTTTCCTACACTTATATGACTTAATATTTTTAAAATTAAAATATAACATATTCCATTTTCATGTATTTTTATTTGAAAATAATCATGATAAGGGATTCATTATGTTAATATCTTGAATCTATATCTGGTGATTGCAATTTTAAAATGTTATTTATCATTTATATATTACTTATGTGATATTATGTTATTTTGGTAATGGGGAATTGTTAATGTATACGATAGGTTCCATGAAAATCTATGGGAATTTGATCTTGTGATACCTCTCCAATACATTGGGTAATGATATAGAGTTTAATAGTATGGTTTCCCTTTTTATATTTACGTAATATATATTGATGGATATTCCAAACATAACCATGAATGTTACTCTATATGGTTGAAATGTATGATGTTGTGAAAATTTATTCTTCTGTTTTTAAATATTTATGGACTAACTATTTTATTATTTATTTTATATCCCATAGTAATATATTTTTTCTCATCCTATGAATTTTAATTTTTTTCCAAATGATATAAGAATATGTAATATAATTTAATAAGTATATAAGATCATTATTATGAAATAAAATCATGTTTTAATTTTTTATAAGGGTTTTCATTGGTGAAAAAATTGATACAGTTTTGGAAGTATCATCATGTATTATTATGCGATGATATGTATTGGTGATGGTAAAATTCTATAAAATACTAATATTTAATATATAATCAATGTTAATGAAGGTAATATCTTTACTAAACACATGATTATGTGATTTTTATAGGGAAGGCATTACAGTACATCCAAAAAATGTATTGTTCACTACTCACATAATTACAATTATTTTAAGAAAATAAAAAAAGTATCACCTTAATATATTATCTATATTATATTAAAAAATAACATGGTATTGATTTAAAATAAAATTTTATAGAATTACATAAATTAATTATAATATTTATTAACAATAAATAATGAAAAAAAAATTTGAAAAAAAATGTTGAAAAATAAAATGACATTGCAAAAAAATGAGTTATTTTTTCCATTAGAATGAATCAGTATATTTATATTAAGTTGGAAATTTATAAATTTCTTTTATAATAGGATTACACATATTCATATCCACGGTTTCAATGGATTGGTTATAATTTCAACATTTGAACAATGTTTTTTAAAATAACCTATCCCTATTCACTTAATGATTTTTTTTGTGTTTAGAAAACCATAATGATTTTATTATCTTCTAAAACCAGTTGTAGTAATACACATGACCCAAAATGGTTTATTGTCTTAGGATAATTTATAAATAATATTATTATTTTTTGAAACACTTCTACACCATATACTCTATTTTCACATATAATTTTCTTCTTAATCATTCCATACTAAATACCTTTCTTCATATCCATTGAAAATGAAACTATATAAAGGGAGAGATATTATAATTAAAAAAATTTATTAATGTCAAATATTATATTATAAACATTAGTGAAAATAAAATAAGAATAATGAAATCAGAAAAAAAAACTTAATAATACAAAATCATACATAATAATTAATAAATAATAATCATGGGTCCTTGTACAAACCTTTGTTAGCTAAAAATATATTATTTAATTTTAATCCCTGACCCATGAGAAAAATATTAACTTAATTTAATATTTTAAGATAATGGAATAACATTTTTTCAATAATTTTATTCAAATAAATATTATTTCAATTCTAAAAATATTCTAATTACAAGATGTTAGGCTTTGGATACCCCCCCTATAACTACTTTTCGAATCGGAAAACTACAATTGTTAATTTTCATCATATATAAGATATATCATTATCCAATGATTTCATGGTATCTAATTAATTTTAACATATTGTTTTCATAATCTATTAATTGTTATACCTCAATATGAGGAAATCAATTTTCATTTCATCATTTATTAACCTTTGTAAAAAAATCATATTTCACCATGATCATATCCTCATAACAAATAACAACCTTTAGAAATTATAATAACGGTATCATTATATCATATCACAAGTGAAACATATTTAACCTAAATTTATGATTTCATATATAGAAAAAACATAATAATATTAGCAGAATATTTCATGTGTAAAATACAATTTTTATTTTGAAATCACTTATTTATAATTTATAATATTCAAAAATATAATGGAAAACAATTTATTTTATATTATCATGGAAACTTATAAAGTTATTTTCTATGAAAATATTTACCATGGAGGTGGGAAATTATTTTCATGTTGTATATATTAAAATAAATATTCCTCTCACATTTTTGATAAAAAAATGTAAATAATTAATTAAAAAAGAAGATGATTCATTTAATAAATTTTTATAGTAATGAAAAAATTGGAAAATTTGAATTTGAATATGATTTTTAGAGTGGTATAATATTTCATTATAATTTATTATAAAACATGGGAATAGAAGACGAAATATTCATGATAATAAAGTGAAATAATTACTCCATCTTTTAAAAAAAGTCATAATTATATTATATATAATTAGATTGAAAAAAGAAAAATAACATGTAATATCCATAAATAACATAATTATATGAAATAGAATTTTATTTATGACATATATATCACATAATTTAATCAATATAAATTTATTCATAAACAATGCCAATAAACATTGTCAATGTGACATAAAACCATTACCTCATGCCTCTCATTTTTTCTATGACCTCGACAATCCAATGTAATTAATATAAATTATTTATTAGTCAATAAGGAAACATATTGGTAAATAAAATTCCATACATGGTTTTCATATAAATTTTTTTCAATAACTAAATTTCTATTCATTATTAAATTTATTATGTTGGGTGATAAGTATTTCATTTTAATGGGTACTGAAGAACAAATATAGCTAACCATTAACATCGATAAGGGTTATATTATCCTTGAAATGAAATAAATGTTATATATTTCACATTATATGATTTTATAATTTCTATTTAATACTCCTTAATCATTAATGTCATGTGAATTATACCATCACTCTTGTATGAGGTAAAACCAACATAAACAATATAGTGTTGTAATTCCTGAATTATAAATAAAATGAACTAATATAATCATAATATAATGTTAATATATGATTCTTAATGTTATTTGTATCATATATTATCATTATATATAATTTTGTAATTTTCCATGAATAGTTGATATTGGAATTGAAATATATCACTCATGGAGATGGCAATATGTATGAATGATGGAATGATAATTCCATTATCAATTAAGATAAATTAAATGAAATTATATTATAATTTACCAATTATGAATAAATATTACATCATATGTATCATATATATTATTTAAATCCATCTTAAAACCATCCATGTCTCATGGTGATAGAAAAATAATCACATCTATATATGGTGGTTGTAGTATGCCTGTATGCATAAGCTATAATTTTAGTTACATTTTTATTATAAAGGGGGTAGAAAATGGTTTCACCATAATCCTAATAACATTAAATATTTTGATGAAGTTGATTTCAATAATTGAGCTGGGATACAGTATATATAGAAGTTGTAGAATAAGAAATTTTATTCAAATCAGACATGAATGGTGACTACATCTTCCTTAATAAACCTCCAATGGCTTACACCACAATTTTCCATTGGATATTCATAAGAGAGTTTGATAATTAGAAAAAATCTGTTATTGATCCTATGAAGGACATTGGGTATATATTTTCTAAAAAAGAGGTATCAATGTTTTTAAATAATATGTTATAAGAGGTTCCATATTAGATGTGGGGGGAGGGTCACTCATGGAATTTATAAAGGAATTTAAAAAATATGAAATAGTTTTCATTTCCCTATGGTATAAAATGGCCTTGAATTAGATGGTAATATATGATATAGTTGAAATATCTTAATGAAATATGACATAGACAAGTATGTACATATTTTTTTCTCTTATCTCATTATTTATCCCATGCAAGACCTTTTATCATTAACAATGTTATTAAAAAAATTTATTTTAATATCCATTATGAGTAAACATAAAAGTAGAATAGTTAAATTATTTTTACTCACTGATTTTAAATATCAATTAGATTTTTTGATACATATTTTCCATATTTGGAAGAAAATATCATTAAAATAATAATTAAAAATTAAATAAAGCCCAATTTTATAAAATTAATATCTATCATACTACAAAATTTATTCTCATTTTTTAAAAAAATCCAAAAAAGTGTTGTTATGAGTTATTATTTAATATATTATAATGACCCTAATTTTTATAAATAAAATTTACCATTTAGTTATTATTAACTATCATATTATGTAATATGGATGTAGAAAACACATTTAAGTATTTTTTTATTTTAACAAATTTTGTACTGAATAAGGTTAAATATCATTACCATTAATAATATATATGTAGAAAAATGATCACATGATTAGTATAAATATATGGTTTGAACAAATTAAATTTTCCTTGATAAAGTGTGTGATGGCCTTATCCAATAGGATTGAAACCTAGGAAGACCACTTATCAGAGCTACTAAGGGAGATATAATTACTGATAATTTCCCATGACCATGCCCAATTTGATATCTAACATTATAAGCATGTGTTAAACAGTCCATTGGAGATGTTCAGGCTCCTATAGATCACGACTCTAACCGTGTTTATTGAACCTCCCCATAAAATTCCCACCAAAAAACACCTTACTGTCTTGGATTTTGTTATTACAGTAGCGTGATATGTATCAAGGTAATAGAAATTTGAATATGGAAATCATTTTTCATAAATAACAAATATATTTCATTAGATTTTTTTTCATTTTTAAATGATTATATTTTTGATATAATAAAGTGGAAATTATATATTTGTTTGATCTTCAAATTAAATTAATGATTTTAGGAATTAATGGATTATTTGATATTTGAAATATTTAAATAAAATATAATTTAAAAAAAATTAATGATATATAAATGATCATATAATTATTATAGACTCAAATATAATTTATATAATGGTTCAAATAACTGTTATTTATTAATAATCCAACATTCCTCAATAAATGTAAATTTTTATTTTAAAAATGAAAATTACCATATTTAATAAATTATTTTCCTAAAATTAATATTATTTGTTGAATCGTATTGTTAAAATTATCTGATGGGGGATTTTTTAGAATTTTCATATTTCTCCCTATTTTGGGTCAAAATTGAATACCATAAAAATATAAATTGTATATTATGACATCATATTGACCCGAAAATTATGTAATAATCACAATAAATGGGTTCCACTAAAAATTATTCTTTCAATTTAAAATTAATATATTTTATGTTTTTTGATTTAGTCTCTAAATCCAATATGAATCCTCCTAAATTTATAATATATTTTATGGTTTTAAAATTCATTATTTAACATTATTACTAAACAACACTCAATAAAAGGGAATTATATTATTATATTTCTATGGTGTACTTATAAAATATGTTAACCGCTTCCATTTGGAATAATATGTTTCTAAAAACCCAAGTATGGTATGTGGTATTAGATATTTTATTATGTAATGCCCATAACTTAAATAATAATGAATCACCCCTCTTTTCCAATGTAAACCCACCAAATAACCCATTTATATACACACCCACTCCTTTAATCAAATCTATAAACTTCCCTCAACATTATAGATTCCTTTAATGGTTCCCCAAATCTATTATGAATCCCCACTAATGCTTTTGTGGTTACACACATGTAAGGGACCCTTCTCTCGTCATTTCAAACAGAACCACCTTATTTGATAATAGTTCATTTAATTTCTATTATTTATATTTTAATTCATTTATAATAATTATCTTACTATGCATATTATGTTATTTTAGTGAGGCATCATTTATTATCCCACATTTTGACACTTACCTAAGTCGTTACAATAGAAATATTATGTATGTTTTCCTCATCCTCTCTTCATTGTTTATGGTTTTTTTTCATCTTATGAATTATATTAAAACCTAATAATACAAGGAAATTTATTTACATGCTCCTATTATTTCATATTATATTTAAAAATTATTATAGTCTCATTTTACTCTCAAAGACCATTTTTAATATTGTTATGTATGACTTTTATGATACAAAAATATCAAATTGATTTTACCTGATAAAACAATTATATAGTGAATACCATTACTATTTTTATATTTAGGATATTAAATATTAATAAAATATATATTTTGATTGGGTACTTATATTCATTTATTAATCATTGTTTTATCTTGGAATAAATTATGATTATGAATTATTCCATGTTGTTTGATTATTGTGAGACACATAAGCATGAGAATAAAATAAATGTGATGTGTTCACCCATAATTATATTGTGCAAAAATGCATTGGTTAATATTTAGTATCTTTATAAATTATTTTGGGGAACGGATTGAACCTAATTACATTATGGTATTTTTTTACCATGATGTATTACTGTGATTGATGTTTATGATGAAGTGTTTTATGTTTTTTCCACACTTCCCTTGTTATGATAGTCATTCTATAACATGTATTATTATTCCTGTTATGATTATTATTTTTGATATTCATATTGTATTAAATTTATTATCTTCTTCCTGATATTAATTTTTTATTCCCTTTCAGGGATTTATAGTTCACCTATTTTTTATGTTTCTCTTGAGGTTACCCCGTCAGGTTATATGATTGATGGAATATTATTATAACATAAATGATGTTTTCGATAAAGATTTTTCATCAGATGTTATGTGTTTTTATGTAATGTACATCAACCCCAAATAAAAAATAATTATCGATCATTTGGACTCGATTAGGTTAAATTTTATATAATAAATCATGTATTAAAGTGTAATAAAGTTAATTTTTTTCATCGTTGGTATTAATGTAAATGTTCAGTTATTTTTGGAATTATGATGAGAAATATGTAGTGAATTGTTAATGGATCATAAAATATATAATAAAACATCCCTATATTTTGATAATTATATATATATTTATATTTGGAAAATACATCTATATCAGGATAATAAATATGGACATGGTTCTGGAACAAATATAGATAAGGGTAACAACTATGACATGGTGTCCCTTGCCTGGCTCTGGGTAACCTGGTACAGGACCATGGGAATTAATTCACACTTAGATTAAAAATCCTACAGGATAAGATTTTAGGTATTTCATAATCTATTTACAATCAATTATTATACTAAAAAATTCCATAAGTATTGTTTTTAGGAAACTGATATGGGATAACAGATATTGAAGCCATGAAATTCACTAGTTTAATAATAAAATGTAATATGTAATTTATAATGTAATTTTCATTGGATTCCATTTTTATGTTTAATGGTTCAAAAATAGTCATCTATAATTATCCCATTATTATATCCAATTCAAATAAATAGGAAGAATTTTCTAAATAATCAATTAAATGGGAAATGTGATGACTTCCCAAATAAGCTATCCAAACTAACGGGAGTACAATTTATAAATTTTATGATGGAACTCATTAAATAAAAATAGTTTCTTAAAATAATATGAGATTAGCATGATGTCCCAAACCCCCTATGAGAGAACAAGCTACTTTCATGAGATAAAGACCTCTTAATTTCAATGGATTATCTGATCTCATAATCATCGAATAGTCAATAAATTCATTTGAGAATATCTTCTCAATAGTTAAATTTTATATGAATGATATATGTATACTAGATGATTATCATATGGAGGGAGGATATTGTTTTTAATCTATATTTATCAATAATACAATTCATGTGGAAGAGATCAAAGCAATTGAGTGGAAGAATTTTGGAATTTTTTTTTCAATATATAGTTTCCTCACCCACTCCGTCCTAAAATAGAAATTGATTTTCTTACCCTAAATGAAAAAATATGACAAATAAATTTAATAGTATGAGTAAAATGACAAAATTCATGCATGATACACCACCAATATTGTTGTTAGTCATGCATTAACAGTTGACTGATTCATCATTTCACTAAAATCTAGGCTATTGAATATCTTGGTGATTTGAGACATTCATAAATATGAGTAAATTTTAAGATGTGAACTCAATGTGGAAGTTGTGTTCTGTGAATCTCATTTGTATCATGAGGATACTTTTCCAAAAGGGGAGTTTATTTCTAGTAGAGGAATGGAATACATCAGAAATAAAGTATTGCATTTTTTCATTTCTCCAACTTTATAGAACCAAAGTACATTTAAAATTAATGAACCATTTCACATTTTTTCAAAGACAACCAAAAAAATCCAAGGCGGTAGGGGGGATTTTCTATCACAAATATTGAGTTGGATCATAAGAACAATGTAGTTAAATGTACAAAAGATATTCCTTAAATAATAGTAAATGTACATATTGATTCTAATTCAATATAATTCTTTACATCATGAATTTTTTGAATAAGTATTACAACACTACCATAAATCATAGAAGTTGAGTTTCCTGTGAATATAGAAAATGGGGGAATTATTGAATCCCATGTATATAACTCATCCCTTGTCAATGTTTTTATCTTAATTTCATATCAACATTTTCATACTTCCTTTGATGGAATATTATTCAATAATGGACATGGATTGGATTTACCTATATAGAGCCTACATTAATTTACATTATAATGAAATCTCTATAGGTATTGTGTATCTAACCCTAATTCAGTACAAGTGCAGGAAGATTGATGATTATTATTTAGCACCATCATCACAATCGTGATAAATATTTACATTTGACCAATCAAATCTTGGTCAAATGATCATGTGTAAGGAAATAAACCTCCCTGATGAGAAGCCAATTTTTAGGTAAGGCGCTATTATATTTCCTAAGGGATTGTGTGGTCTTACTCCTAGCAAAAAGGTTGAATTTTGAATTTTGATTATACCTGGAGAATTTCCATTATACAATACACCATATAGAATGGTTGTTAGGGAACTTCAAGAGCTGAATAAATAACTATAGGTGAGTCTGGATAGAGGGTTCATTATCCCATGTGCTTCACAATAGGGTGAACTATTCCACATCGTCTTGAAGAAGTATGGGTTAACACACATTTTCATTGATTATTGTTTACTCAATAAGATCATTATAATGAAAAACTATCATCTACCTCTAACTGATACCTAATATATGATTTGGGAAACATTTCTCCGGATTTTCAAACCCTCTTATAATGATTACTCGGAATGTATTAATGTTTTTCCAGATGCATGAATGTGAGGAAATATTTATGGATCTCCAAAATAGGCGTGTCACTATAATAGTTCTCAAACAACCGACAAGTAAGAATTTTTTTTAAATAGTTAGAACCATTAAATAACTAATGAGTATATTTAATGATGAAAAATGTTAAAGTAATATCCTTATCCTATAGGATGTTTCCAATTCATGAGAAACAAATTCGCACACATGATTTGGAATAAGAAGTTGTCATCTTTTTATAGAATATACGGCGACATTATCTCTTTAGGGGGAAGTGTGAGATATATATTTATCATAAGATCCAAAAATATATATTCACAATAGAATAGATTAATGTGATCCAGTGAAAATGGTTGGATCTCATCATGGATTATGACTACTTAATCCACTAACAACCTAGTAAATAAAATAGTGCGGTAGATGCTCATAGTAGAATGGATCTTGCATGTTTTTCTATGATGATAATTGAGTAGGGTAACTTTTATTATATTTATAAATGATTGATATAGGAATAAGAAATAAAGGATCATCATCAATCCATTCATAGATTATTGATTGTCTAACACTTTTGTAATTTACGGAGGATGATTAAAGTAATAATGTTGGAATTCCGAAGAATGTGGAATCTTTATCGAAAGGGAAATAATTGGAGTTCAAATTTAATGAATATCGAATTCCGAGATTGTGTTCACCAATATGTTCTCTATCAAATACAAATTTAATGAAGGAACTATTGGATGATGGAAAAAGTTCTACGTTCTCCATCCACCCATGAAGAAAATGATATATCATGATCTTAGTGAGAACTTTTGGTGATACAATATAAAGAGGGAGATCATTGAATATACTTCAAAATTCCTAGTATTCACAGAAGTCAATGCTATATGGTTGAAGTATAAGGGGAAAATGAAACCATAACACATACCTATATAGAAATGGTAGAACATCACCACGGACTACATAACTGGACATCAAAATACAATCAGGGGAAACAATGCAATATGGGTTATTGTGGAACATCATATAAAGATAGATAAATTTATTGAAATTCCAGAATACGTCTCATTATATCAACATATGTGGATATATACACTAGTTATGTGATAACACAACATGGACAAACAATATTGGTTTTATATGTCCTGGATTTGAGAGTCACCTCTATGTTATGTAAAATGATTCAACATGTTCTAAAAACTGAGATAAAAATCAATAAATTCCATGTACCCCAAACTATTGGTCAATATGAGTGAAAATTTCTGAGACATGAATATATTTTTCGAGAACGTTATATTTACAATAAAGCGGTATGGGACCAAAATCTAACTTTGGTGGAGTTCTCTTACAATAATATTTTTCACTCAAGAATCCTAATGTGTCCCTATGAAGCCCTTTTATGCGAAGTGGTGTAGAACATTATAATGTTGGGATGTTGATAGGGAACCAAAACAGTTAGGTCATTATTTTTTAAAGGAAATAATGTAAAAAATGATATGACCATGCAGTAGAACATCAAGGATACTCAAAATCTATTGAAGAGATGTACCAAAAAAATTAATAGATCTATATTTCGGTATTATATACATGATAGTCCTAATAATTTCTCCATTAATGAGAGTGATGAGATTTGGGATGATGGGAATGCTTAGTAAAAGTTACAAGGGCCCCTATGAGACACCAAATGCCATTAGAGATGATTCCAACCAACTTTCACTCCCACCTATACTATATCATGTACATTATGTATTCGAAATATCACTATTGGGAATGTATATACTAGAACACACACATGTACTCAATCCAAAGGTAGTACCATTGTACAATGATATTCCCCTTGAGAAGGAATCAGTGATGTTCTCAGATCATAGAAAAATGTTTTATCAAATACGACAATTCACCTTGTTATAGTGTTATAGAGAAAACATGTTTGAAGAAGAAGCATATGAACCATAGGATGTGATGATGAGGATTTACCCTCATCTTATTTTTTTTGTGTAGAATAAGTTAAAATTGTGGTTGAAATTTCAAATGTGGGAATATTTTAACAACCCGAACTATTATAAATAAAATTCCCCTCTTCTTTTAGTTATGTCACATGATAAGAATTATGGATATTGAAAATACATGTACATATTTTCTAATTATATGCAATTTGATTTAAAATAACATTAATTATATTTACCATTGATAATATAGTTATGTAATTTTCATCACATGATAATTGTAAATATATGGTTTTAACAAATAAAATTGAAATATACATGTATGTGATTCCCTCAACTAGAAAGATCCTACACTTAGAATCCCACCTTTCAATGATTCAGAGGGAGATAACTTCATTGGGATTTTCCCTTGACCAATCTTAAGATGATATCAAACAATATAAACATGGGTGAAACTATTTAAAGGAGTAGTTGAAGCTCCTCATGATTTCAACCCAAACCATGTTCACCGAACCACCCCATTTAATTCCTTCTATCTCTCTCCTTAATATTATAGAGTACACTAGTGTATTAAACGTATATGTATCAATTCCCTATATATTTTATTTTTTACACAATTTTGTACATAATAATGAATAATATTCATCAAATTGTTTTTATATGTAAATGATTTTGATTTTGATAATGTATAAGATGAATTGTTTTTTTGTTGAAATTAAAATTAAAATAATGAATTAATTGATTGTTTAAAGAATAATATTTCTATAAAATGTACTTTTTTATATAATTTTTAGAAAATATGAATGATCATATAATTTTTACTGATTGAAATGTTTTTTATAAGGGTTCGAAAAACTATTTTTGTATAAAAAAGACATCATTTCTAAAAAAATATTGGTTTATATTTTAGAAGTAAAAATTCATGTATTTATAATCTTATTTGTATAAAATAAATATTAATTTTGTAATAAAAATGGTTCAATTATCCAATGATTATTTTTCCATAATTTTATGTGATGGTCGAATCATCAGGTAAAAATTAAAAAACATAAAAATATACTTTTTATATTATGACAACATAATGTAAAAAATGTGATGAAATAATTAAAATAAATAGTATCCGCGAAGAAATAAATTTATTACAATCGAATTAATGTTATTTTTAGGTTTATTTGTTTACTTTTTTAAAGCCATTATGAATCATCAAATATTTATAATATTTTTTTGGTTTATAAAAATATTTCATTAATAGTGTGACTAACCACGATATATAAATGAAAATTTGTTTATTAGGTTCAATATGTGGCCTTATAAAATAATTAAATCCATTCCCATTTTGTAAAACCCATGGTAAAAATGTAATAATAATGAATCCCCATTATTTTCTTACTTATAACCACCCGAGATACAATTTATATTCAATAAAACTCGTTGTAGAACATCAATACTCTTCCCTCCACTATCTACAGTCCTTAAAAGGGACAATAAATATCTCAAAAATAATCTTCAAATCATTTGGGGTCACACATTCAATAAAGTGACGTTCCTATCCTGTTTCAAATTCAAGAATCTTCATCAAAAATATATCTGTCATTTTCAATTATTAATATAGTAATTAATTTATAATATTTACCATAAATTAAATTTTATATAATATGAGTTATTTAAATTAATCCTCCAACATTTTTACCCTTACATATGTCAAAACTATGTCAAAATTTGGTAAGGGATCCTCAACTTCTCTTATTTTTAATGTTTCGTTATAAACATATGCATTATATTTTAATTTCCTAATTTTGGTACATGTATTTACATGTTAATATTAAATAATAATTTATTTTTTCATAAGGATAGTCCCATTTATCTATCATTATCGATTTTAATAAATGTTTACATATAATTGTTATGCAGCATATTTTCCATCAAAACATTCCATGACAAACAATTATTTAGTTAATACCATACCATTTTTTCACGGGTATTCATTTTTATAAACATATACATATTTATTGTGTACATAAATGTATTTATTCCACATTGCTCCATATTGTTAAAAATTCTGATATTGATTGAATCCATGTTGTCTGATCGATGTGGAAGGCTTATACACTAGAATGAAATGAATGTGATGGGTGTGACATGAATTATTTTGGACTCTAATGCATTGAGAATGTTTAGTATCCATATATGTCATGGTGGTAGGGGAGTGAACTTGATTTTTTATGGGAATTTTTCCCCCAACATGTATCTTCATTTTTATCCTTGAGATATGGTCTCAACCATATTTACACGAGATTTTAGGATTAGGAGGTCGTTTGTATTTTAGATTGGGTTGTCTAAATCTTAGAGACATAAGAATATACATATAGACATGTACACTCTATAGACTCATTTTGGCTATTTCGTGGCCATCATTGGGTTTATTTTATATAGGTTCATGTTAAATCTATAATAATTAGGTGATTTCAAAATAAAATGATGAGTTGATCCTAGTGTATCACTTGGGGAGGATTTGATGAATTCCTTTTTCAATTATTTATGTTTCATATATTTAAGATGGGTTCATTTTAAGAGATCAAATAACAGAAGTACTTACTTGTTTAGTTCCTTTACCCCCTTATACTAATCACCAATACATGTTAAGGATCAATGATTTAAGTAGTCCATCATAATGGTTAATATTATCACATGAAGTGTCTGGCCTTAAATTCAACAAGGACGAAGGAGTTTAATGATCATAAAACAAAATTATCAATTAAAAGAAGTTATTACACATTAATAATGTGATAAATAACATCCAATATAGTCCCTTGACACTCAAATGGATGAACCCATATGTGGGTTAGGACTTCATTGATTCTATGGTTTCAATTGAAGCATGAAGTAGGCTCACGAAGGAGGAAATTGAGAAGTTAAATAGATAATGAAATAACTATCATTCCACTATTGTGTGATTATTTCACAAGGATTGGTGTGAATAAATTCACAAATTGATCCAATTGTATCAACGTGATATGAATAAAAATAGAATAAGAGGGAAAGAAGAAAATTTACTATGAAACATGATTGAAATAGAACAACATACATGTGAAATAAAAGCACGAGACAAAAAAGCTGCATAACATTACAATGAATGAAAGCACCAAAGATGCATAAATCCCCAAAAACAACTTCATTAAATTGTATTTTTGGAAGCCTTGGGTCAAGCCTCCTAATATTAATGTCCTCCATCTTGATTACAGTATTCATTCGGGGGTGGAAATATTGTGGAACTTAGACGTCTCAATTCATGACCCGAGGTGGAAGCCTATTTGCATCCCCCAAATTGAGGTGTCAAAATGACCTTTTATATGGCCGAATTAAAGTGGTCAGTATGGGAATGAAATAGAGCCCTGACTTTCCCCTAATATCATATAAAATGACATCCCAAATTAAATTTTTTTCTAGATATTATTGAATAGTGTGATGTTTTTCCAGGACACAAAATATGGCTTGGATTTTTATCTCCATCATGGGCCACCTAGAACAGTAATAAAATATTAGAATTATATCTTGAAATGATTTGATAAAATTTCCAAAATGATGTCCTATATATGAATATAATTTCTATAAATAATTGTGCTTGGATATTGGTCGCTACAGTCTCTTTATAGGGATGATTTTCAGTTTAATTTTACCATAATGTGTTGCCATTAATGTCTATTTTGGATGTCTTCCAATTTGAATCATCAGGTACTCTAAAATTATGATTTTTTCCAATATAATTAAAAATATGAAAATTAAATATCAAAATAAAATCAGATCCGTTGGATTTTCTATATGGTTTTCTATAATGTACCATGTAATTATACATTTTTAGAAGGACATAAAACCATAATGTGAAATGATGTTCAAAGTGTAAAATGCAGTAAAATGGATTTTAGGAATAATAATGCACATGAATATTGTATGTATTAAAAATAAATGTTATTCTCATTCAGTGACTAATAACACCCACAACATTAGTTTTGATGGTCCTAAGAAAAATTTATCCCAAAAACATGATATTCTAATTCCCATTTCCAAAAACATTTTTATTCATGTTTCTCACAGAAATACCTAATACCATATAATTATGAAACCCATATTGATAATTTAAAACCTTCTATGTTCAAATAAATATCCCAATACCTATCTCATTCGTTTGTTCTAATTCATTTCCACATTTTATACAATTTCAATTAAGCATGACGATTTTTTTTGTATCACAAAATAACTGTAGATAATCATTATTTATTTGGAAATAATAGAATTTCTAGGTGGAATCACATTTCAATATTATGAAGAGTTTGACATTTTTTTAATATTTTAATTTTTTTTTATTTTTTCCCAATTTTTTACTTGGTAATTGATATTTCACTTAATTGAGTCATCCCTTGTAGAGAGACATTTCAGCTGACTCCAAATATCAAAAAACAAAGGGCATTAAGTGAATTCCACATAGATGGGCATCATATCGAGTTAACTCAGTAAAAAAAAATTAATTATCAAAAATAAAGATAAAATTACGAACTCAATGATAGAAAACTATGGATTCATGATCCCTATGATCTGAAATCCATGTATTAGGTCAATTAATTTTCTATAGGCACAAATTAATTGTTTTTTATTTAATAATAATATTTAAACTAAGATCATCACCAAACCTATGATATTTATTTGGGGGACCCCATGAACTCAAACTAATACCCCACAATCCATATGACGTACATTGGTTTTTTTATTAAATGGATGAAAATAAAAAAATTGAAAAATCAAATCATAAAACCACACATTCAAAAATATATTTTAATGAACAGAAACATGTATTAAAATCAAAACCAAGTCATGAAAAATTAACTGATATACAATATTACAGTGTGCAATGTGTGTTATCCTTTTCAATGTTAATGTAAATTTTTCTTCCATTAAGTATTTTTTTCAAATCACTTTTTTCCATACTAAATCAGTTTTTATTTCATCTCCCCCAAAATAAAATAACAAAGTCCCCAATGTTTGATGATATGAAAATTTAGATGGGGGTAGAGGCATATAAGGGTAGTTCAAAATTGAAATTGAAAATGAGGATCATGGAATGAATACACATGTTGGTTGATGTTAATATTATTGTTTCTCCAATTTAGTCTGTTGAGATCTGTGTCACTTGTATAGTACACTAGTGGAAAATAGAAAAACAAACAAACACAGAAAAATATATTTATAAATTTATATATTTATTTTTTATTTAATAAAAAATGTTATTTATATTAATATATTTAGAAATTATAGAATAATAAAGCACTATAAGTTGTAGGTCAGGGGTAAGTACATGCCCTTTTCTCTTTTCAGTCATGGGTTCGAGTACCTATAGCTTCTCCGGTTGGGAGGGGGTTTACCCCAAGACCTACGACGCGTCTAGTAACATCCCTAATAAATTAATATTATGAAATATTTATATTTATTAATATTTTTTAATTAAATATTAATTTAAATTTAAATGGTTTTCTACGTTTGATAGTGTACCTGATATGCAACCACGAGTTTCTTTGAATTCTTACAATGCACACTAATAATATAATATTATTATTTAAAATGGAAGTTAACTCATAACCATTGTATTGGTGGGAATGAAAAAAACTAACTAAAATATGGTTATACATGTTTATCAAATGTATTTACATTTATCCATTAAAATTTATAGGCCTATAAAGTGAATGAATCTAAATTTAAGCATAATTTACATTAAAAGGCCGATTTAACGCCTTTTAATGGAGAAACCTCATTAAATATAATTTTGGTCAAATCAATAAATTTTATTTGACCAAATAAAATCTTTTAGTAGAATAGGGACATCAAAATTTACTTTTTGTAAATTTTTGTAATTTGTTTGATAATGTTCATTTTCTAATGATTAGTGAAAGATATTTTATTTTAATTCAAAACTATGTTTTAATCTAATTTATTTATATAGATAGATTATCTTTTTAATTTGATTTAATTTTTAATTATAATATATTTTTATCTTTTAATCCAATGTTGGTCATTTTATTTAATTTCACTTTGAAATTTGTCATAAAAACGTTTCAATCATTTGATAGTTATTGTTTCTTAAAAACACGCTATTTGTTTTAACAACGGGAATTAATTTTAATTTAATTAATACAAATTATATTTTTTGAATTAAGAAAAATATAAATCATTTTTTAATTCCTAATATCAAATAAATCTTAGGCGGAAATTTTTGTAATTGTCTGAAAAACATCAATTTGGATGAATAGTAAAATGACTTAGTAGTAGTTAACAAAATAAAATATTCATTTAAATGATATTGTACCGCATCTGTGAATTGAGTTTCTTAAATCTGACATACATGGTTGTTATCATGAAGTAAAATGTGGTTCAATAAGATGGAAATAATGTTTGGTGAATAATAACTTTTGACTTTTATTTACCGCTGTTATAGGTAAATAGGGTAAATCATGGTAAAAAGAATATTATAATAATTCAAAATTACTTTAACACTTTTCAAAACCTTATGGATGAGTAATTTACGACCATGGACATCTTTGGGTTGCTTTTGGGACCCAATTGAGTCACATGGGAGTGATAATTACAATATATATTTGTTAACTTAATGTAAAGGAAAAATTGACAAAAGAAAATATCTTTAAGTAAATTAATTTTTAGAAGGGGTCATATAAATTATATTTTTGACTATAAATATTCATTGGAAAGATAAAAATATTTCATATATTATTAAAAAAATTACAATTTTTAGGCAGGAAATAATTTAAATTCTTTATTACACAATAATGATGCAGTGTTTACCTCATTAATAAATCATTTAAATAATTATGATTATAATGATTAAAATATTATCCAGAACCTATCCAATTCCTAATGTATGATTTTATTTCGACCATGAGTCATCTTATCTTCTACAGTAATTATTTTTGAGCCATTATAAACAGAATATAATTATAAAATAAAGTAATGTTTTTACACTTTCCTAAAGATCCCTACTCCCCATTATAAAAGGAGGCCACTTCTAAAAAATTCCTCACACATATCAAGCCATTTTACTCATCCAACCTATGCCCAATAAAGCTCTCTACATCCCTCTACTAATCCAAGAAAAATTTCCCTAGGCATAAGGATGTTCATCAAACCCTTTTGGATCATACCAAATAGAGTTACCCAAATTAAAGGAGATTAAAGAATGATCGAGTCATGTCAAACACGAGGTGTGGGATTTTCTTATCTCACTTTTAATTCCATGAGATTTCAACTGTTCACCACTTATATATTGCATGTGGTGTAATGTATACTTACATTAATATATATTATCATGATTATCATTATATTTATGGTATTGTGTGATTTATTTGGTGGTTATTTTCTTTTGCTCATACGACTCGATTGATTACAACGAAGTATGTGTTTTTCATCTCACTTTTATTTTGTGAGAGTCATGCTATATTGGTTAGTATTTCCTTTTGGGTGTTGTATGTACTAACCATTATTGTACCCTTTATTTATTATACTTTCATTTTTTAGTATTCACATCTTTATTGTATTATCCTTCTTTCATGTGGCGTATGTTTTGTATGTTACGAAATCGGTAAGAGAACCTTTCACCCTCATCATTTTTAAAAGACTTATTTTTTTCATGTCTTTTAATTTACATATTATAATGTTGGGATATGTTTTTCTATATAATTATTTAAATAAAAGTTTTATCCATTTGATGAGATACCCTTCTTATCTCATCTATTAATTTTTTGAATTTTAATGTTACACCGTTAGGCTGTCGAATTTTTAGAAGGGAACTTCTTAACCCAATTTCAATTCTTTGGGATCAACTTCTACTTCTTGAATATTTCATCCTATTAATATGTGTGAATGACCACTGATTTTTTTACACATAAAATCCACTTATATTGGGTGTGTTTATATTTTCCAGAAATAATTATGTGATTTATTTATCTTTATTTTAAGGATACCATCTTTATAAGGGATTTCATCTCAATTTACAATCCCATTGAGACTTCATTGTTGTTATGCACCAATTCACTCTTATATGGTGTATATATTATCCCTCGAGATATTATATCACAAATCCCTTTATTTCATGATATTTTAATGTTCTGATTAAATTTTATAACTCTTTTATTTGTATTCTAGTGTGTCTCTTTTTGTTAGAAAAACTCATTTACTAAAATATCCCTTTAAATGTTTTAATTATTTATTCTTCTAAATATTTATCTTTAATGTCTAGGTTTTCGAAATGGGTTTTTGGATTTATTTATATGGATAATAATGTTTTCAAATGATAATTCATTTAAAATCTTCAAAGTGGTATGGGAAACATTGATTCAAAAATCTGTTTTTAAATGGTTTATGAAAATGCATTGATTATTTCAATATCTAGAAATTATTTCTTGTGATTTAAAATGAAATTTTATTAGTCAAATGTATATATTCGCAATATTTTATGCACTGTGATGTTATTTGGACATTTTACGGGTGGTTACATGATAAAACATATGACGGGTGGTGTGGTGAAAACTAGGACGGGTGGTTATGTTATATCCTTCAATGAATTGGGTATGGAAGGTGGCCATATGGCTATTCCATTTAGTGATATGGGTGAAATTCGACCATATCGTTATTCTATTTATGTGTGTTTATGTCCAAAGTTACCTTTATATGTTATGTGTTCTTTATATGGGTTTTATTGTAATATTTTGGTTACAAAAGGGTAAGTAATGATCTTTTATTCAGTGAAGAGTATTTACTATTTCATAAAGGTGAAAAGTATTACATATGATAAAGTATTCATGGTTTACATGTTGTTTTGAAATAATAATTGTTTTCTGTCTTTTTGTATCCCTTACTAAGCTTTTTTGTGCATCCCATGTTTTTGAAATGTTTTTCATAGGAAATAATGTGGAATAGGGTCAAGGATGAGATCAAGGAAAAGTCATGCTATCTTAAACATTGAACTAGACATGAATCTTTTTTTCAATTGTTCACGTTTTGTAAAAGAAATGGAAACTATGTAGATGTGACTACATTATAATCTTTTGAAATGTAACAGTTATGTCCTAATTCTCAAATACTATAAACCTGAAAGGAACCTCAATTGGATTTATTCCATTAATACAATATTATGTAAGGTTTTACATTCATGTCCTTATAGTTGGTATTAGAGGTCGGTTTAGATAACATTAGAGGATAGGGTGTAATATAAGAATAAGTTACATAACCATAATGGTTAACATATTTGAAAGAGTCGTAGTTATTTTGACTGAGTTTATGATAACATGAATACGTATTTACCCTCCTCATAGGATATTATATGATTATTTTACTAATATACTGAAACTGGCCTTTTTTTTAGTAAATGAAAGGATTTAGCAGGCACCAATGTAACAGTGGATGTGATGAAATCTGTGATGGTTTTCTGAATGAGTAACTTAATGAAATGAGAGATGAAATGAGAACTCTTGTGGTTATTCTCAACCAACTATCTGAATTTATCATTGAAAACATGAGCCTTGTTGATTTTTATAAGGCATCGTCTATGCGAGAAACAAATCCATACGGAATTGCAGGTAATAATCATAAAGGTAAGTATGTTCAAAAACCAATGTGTCAAGGATGTGGAAAGAAACACCTAGGAAAATTCTTCCAAGGTAAATGATGATGTAATAGATGTGGGAATTAATTTCATAACGCAAGAAACTACAATGGAAAAAGGAAACATCATGTTGACTCTAGGAAAGGGAAAGAAGTTATTTCTAAGGGATCAATTGAATGTTTTTAAGTGGGTGTGCATGGTCATTATAAAAATAGATGTCCTACGAAGATGTTTCGGGAATTGTATCACCCAGATCGTACAAATATTTTTTTACCAATACCTAATGCCATTCTAATTGAGGATGAAGAAATTGACAATAACCATTGAAAGGTATCTATTATTTCTTAACATATGTTTTGATATTATTGAATCTTAGGATATGATTCATGATTATATTTGTATGAAATAATTATTCTATAATAAGTTAAAAATGAATGGTTAGTGGATCTTGAATAATGTTGAATGAGTAAGAGGTCAACATATAAGGGATTCAAGAGTTATGGTAGATTTTAGGAAGGTGAAATGCTTAAAAGTATTAAGGCTCTTTTGATGAAGAGAATTACATTAGAATAATTTTTATAGTACGTGAAACACTGAATTTTTATGTATGAAAATCTTATTCAAGTAATAATTATCTTTTCTTTTGTGGATATAGTTATAAAGAACAATTTGGGTTTATATGATCCTTGAATTTGAGGAAATTATAGGTTAATACAATTTTGGGATGAAAAATGAATGTTATTTGAAAAAAATCATGGATAAAATATGTTATGGTTTTTTTTGATAAATTTATCTATTTTTCGAAATGTTATAAATTTATATAGTTTTTGAATAGGGACAACACACATATCATGTGGAAACCCATTACTTCGGACGAAGCTGCGAGTTTCGAACCCACAACCAAATTGTGACTTGTATTTATCGCCTACCAATGGAATACGTGAAGTCTCTGGTTAGTCTGACTAATTTTTTTTAGTTAGGGGATTTTATAAATTAATAATAAGTTGATCATTGGTTATATATGGAAATTATTAACCTATCAAGGAGGATATGTGTTTAAGTTAATTAATTTTTAATATGATACTTTAAGAGTAACTGATGTTATTTGGAGATAAATTTTAAGATTTATCTTGGATGAATATGTGATTAAATCCATCGGAGATTTGGGTTTAAATATTAGTTTGTATTACATTGTAGAATTTTATGGATTGTTGTTTATTGAATGGTCTTTGATGATATTTTTGTTTTGTTTGACAAATATTGGAGATTAAGAGTAGTTTTCCTTTTTGTAAATGATTATCCTTTTTTGGGGATTATCCGATCTGGCACACACAATTTTGGTTTTGGTTAAGGTATAAAGACATGGAAAATATATATTTCATTTATTTGGATTAAGTGAGTCTCTCGAAGTTGATTATAGTGCTCTTAATGTGAAAAAAAGTCATCCTGAATACTCATCGTTTGGAGAAAAATATGATTTTGTGTTAGAAATCTAGTAAAAGATGAATGTCTACATGAAAAGTAAGTATATTTCCTTATGTTTTTAGTTAAGCTCATGAATAAATTCCTCAATGAAAATAAACTTAAATAAAAAACCTTTTCAGTTAAATTTTCCTACTGGGGAATCAAAGACTGTTTAACCTATCAAGAGTTTGTGAATTTCTGGTGGTTATCTTTCTCCTAAACATGTTTTCTATCACTCGCCCTCAGAACTTGAAGGTTTGATTTCTCCTTCATATCCATGTATTCATGGAATCCTAGTATCGGTTTTCTAGGGTAACATTTGTACTTATAAGCCTTTATTTTAAAGTTATAGTTTCAATGACACTATTTTCGATGTGGGGCATTCAGTGATGTTCCTGAGCCCAATTTTTAAATTGTGAGGACGCAATTCCCAAAAGGGGGAAAGGATGTAAAATCCCAGATATATGAACAATATGACATTTTCATATTTATTAATATTAGTGAATTAAATATTAATTTTACTTTAAATGGTTTTTTATGTTCGATAGCATACCTGATATGCAACAACGGGTTTCTTTGAAATCTTAGGTTGCATATTAATAATATAATAATATTATTTTAAATTATTGTTAACTCATAGACGTTTTATTGGCGGGAATGAAAAAAACTAACTACAATATAATTATACATGTTTTTTAAATGTATTTATATTTATCCAATAAATGTTAGAGGCTTAAAATGTGAATGAATCTAATTTTAAGCATAATTTACATTAAAATGAAGATTTGACGCCTTAAAATGGGGAACCCTCATTAAATATAATTTTGGTCATTTTAATAAATTTTTTTATACCAAATAAAATCATTTTTATGAATTTTGGCATCAAAATTTACTTTTTCTAAATTTGTGGAATTTTTCTAATAAACTTCATTTTCTAATGAATAGTGAAAAATATTGGATTTTAATTCTAAACTGTGTATTAATCTAATTCATTTATATGGTTATATTATCATTAAAATTTGATTTAAAGTGTAATTAGAATATTTTTTTAACTTTTAATACAATTTTTTTCTTTGTAATTAATTTCACTTTGAAATTGGACATAAACAAGTGTCAATCGTTTAATAGTTATTGTTTCTTAAAAACACACGATATGTTTTAACAACGGGAAATAATTTTAAATTAATTATTTCCAATTCTATGTTTTTAATTTAGATAAATACACATTATTTTTGAATTAGGAATATAAAATAAATCATTGGCTGAATTTGTGGTATTATTCTGAAAATTTTCAATTTTTGATGAATAGTGAAATCAATTAGTTGTATTAAAAAAAGTGACTTTTTCATTTAAATGAAATTTTACCGCATCTGTGAATTGAATTTATAAAATCCAATATACATGGTTGTTATAAAGAAGTAAATTTTGGTTCAATAAGATGAAATTAATTTTTTTTTAATAGTAACTGTTGAATTTTATTTACCGCGGTTAAAGTTAAATAGGGTATTTCAGGGTAAAAAGAATATTATAATAATTCAAAATTACATTAAGACTTGTCCAAACTTATTGGTTCAGTCATTTACGACCATGGGAATCATTGGATCTATTTTGGGACCCCATTGATTCACTTGGATGTGGTAATGACAATTTTTATTAATTAACGAAAAGTAAAGGCAAAAATGAAAAAAGAAAATATATTTAAGTATATTCATTTTTATAAGGTGTTATATAAATTATCATTTCATATATAAGTACTCATTGGAAAGATAAATATATTTCTCATATCATATTATTTTTGTTATTATTTTTAGACATCAAATAATTTAAATTATTTATGAAAAAATAATGAAGTATTGTTTACCTCATTATCAAATAATTTAAATAAATAATCTTATAATGATTAAAATATTGTCCAAAACCTGTCCATTTCCTATTGTATGATTTTATCTCGACCATGAGTCATCATAAATTCTACTATAATGAGTTTTGAACCATTAGAAACTGATTATTATTATATAATAAAATAATGTTTTCACACTTTTTTAAAGAGCCCCTCCTCCCCCTTATAAAATTAGACCACTTCTAAATAATTTCTCACACCTATCAAGACTTTTGGCTCATCCATAATCTACCCAATTAAGCTCTCTATATCCCTCTCCTCCTCCTAGAACACATACCATAGGTAGGAGTCACTTCAAAAATCCTTTTTGTTTCAAACCAAAGGGAGTTACTCAAATTAAAGTAGATTAAAGAACGATCGAGTCAAGTTGGACACGAGGTAAGGGATTTTCTTATCTAACATGTAATTCCACGAGATTTCCATTTTTCTCCACTTATTTATTGCATGTAGTTAATTTTTACTTCCATTTATATATGTTATCACGATTCTCCGTATATTCGTAGTATTGTGTGATTCATTTGGTGGTTATTATATTTTTTTCATATGACTCGATTGATTACAACAAAGTAAGGGTTTTTCATCTCACTTTTATTCCTGTGAGATTCTTGCTATATTGGCCTCTATTTCCTTTTTTGTGGTGTATGTACTACCCATGATTATAATTTTTTTGTAATATACATTCATTTATGAGTATTTACACCTTCATTGTATGATCGTTCTTTCATGTTTCATATGTTTTGTATGTTACCAAATCGTTAAGGGAACCCTTCACCCATCTCTTTTTTAAAAGAATTATTTTTGTTATGTATTTTAATTTACATATTATTATTTTGGGATATGTTCTTATAAATCTTTATTGATGTAAAAGTTTTTTCCAAGGGATTAGATAGCATTTTTACCTCATCAAATAGTTTTATGAATTTTATGTGACGTCGTAATACTGTGGAATTTTTACAAGGGAACATCTTAACCCAATTTCAATTCTTTGGGTTCAACATGTACTTCTCGAATATGTCCTACTATGAATAAGTGTGAATAACCGCTGATTTTTTTACACTTAATCTCCAATTATATTGGGTGTATTTATAATTTCACACATTATTATGTGATTTATTTATCCTTAATTTAAGGATACCATCTTTATATGGGATTTCATCTAATGTTAAATTTCCATTGATACTTCATTATTTTTATACACCAATTCACTCTTTTATGGTGTATATACTATCTATTGACATCTTATATCATGAATCCCATTATTTTCATGATATTATAATGTTATGATTAAATGTTATAACTCAATTATTTGTATTCAAGTGTCACTCTTTTTGATAGAAAAACTCTTTAACTAAAATAAAATTTAAAATGTTTTAAAGATTTATTCTTCTAAATATATCTAATTAATGTGCATGTCTTCTAAATGGGTTTTAGGATTTCTATATATGGACAAATTTTTTTTCAAATGATAATCCATTTTAATGATTCAAATTGGTATGGGACACATTGATTCAAATATCTATTTTTAAAAGGTTTATGAAAATTGATTAATTATTTAAATATCTTGAAATTACATCTTCTGACATCAAATGAAATTTTAGTAGTGAAATTTTTCTATTTTCAATATTTTATACGCTGTTTTGGTACTTGGATATTTTACAGGTGGTTATGTTAAAAACCATATGATGGGTGGTGCCGTGAAAATTAGGATGGATGGTTATGTTATAACCTCCAATGAATTGGGTATGGAAGTCAGCCGTATTGTTATTCCATTTAGTGATATATGTGGAAGTAGACTGTATGGTTATTCCATTTAGGTATGTTTATCTCCCAAGTTACCTTTTTCTGTTATGTGTTCTTTATCAGGGTTTTATGGTAATCTTTTGGTTACCAAAGGGTAAGTAATGATCATTTATTCTGTGAAGAGTATTAACTACATCATAAAGGGGAAATGTATTACTAATGATAATATATTCATGGTTTACCTGTTGTTTTGAAAAACTAACACTTTTCCTTCTTTTTTTATCCCTTTATGAGCTTTTAATGTTCATCCCATGATTTTGAAAGGAAAAGTCATGCTGTCTTAAACATGGAACTCGACATTACTCTTTTTTTCAAGAGTTCATGTTTTTTTTAAAAAAATAGAAACTGTGTAGAAGTGTCTACTTTGTAATCTTATGAGATATAATAGTTATGTCCTAATTCTCTAAAACTATAAACCTGAAAGGATCATCAATGTGAATTATTCATTTAATTTAATATTATGTAGGGTTTGAAGGCCGGGCCCTTATACTTCCTTTTATGTTTATTAATTATTATTATACTTTTTATTTTCACTAAAAATAAATAAACAGATGATACATTGTATTCCATTTAATTTTTTGTTTAATGTATTACTTAGGGATAACACCACGTGACACAGATGAATATCGTGCTCTACTTTTATACCCTTCCAAATTCATAATATCAGAAAAGGTCAACAGTCTAAGGTACTATCATGTTATATGTTTATTTATTAAATATTTTTTTTAAATGCAAAATTGATTTATTAATCATATTCCAAAAATAAAGAGGATTCAAACGGATTGGAAACATGAAAACCATGGGTTGACTCCCATGTAATAACTTTTTAATTTCTTTAGATCGACATTTACCCCCAACAAACCAAATACAAACATTCATCATTTTAAGGAACTTATGTTTCAACAGTTATATTAGTGTGTAAATGATTCTATGCTTTGAATTTGTTTAATTCACACACCTATGTTCTAACATTAGTGGGTAAATCAAAGGAATATCAGAAATGGTGGATCTAGATTCTTCTTTAGTCTTCTATAAGAAATAAAGGAACATTCCTATATTATTTTTATGATGATAAAAAAATGAAATCATGAAGAATTGGGATATTCCCAATGAATAAAAAATTCAGGGAGGATGGAATAGACATATGATTAGGTTCAGGTATGCTAACAATTTCATACATATGTTGGAACCTTGAATTGAACTTGATTTTATTTTCATAATTTCTTAATAAATTTGTTTCCTTTGGAATAGAAGATTAAACCACAAAATTGGAATTATCAGTGTTATGAATGGGAATTGACTCCATGTTTTTTATTTTTCTTAATGGTTTAGTGAATGGTTTTTTTGAAAAATCATCGTCATAGTTATATTTATGAGATTCCATACATGATGTCAAATTCTCATTTTTGAAAATAAAATAAAATTCTTCTTGATTTAAATTCCCTTCAAAATATATATTATATACATCATCTATACCAAATCCAAATGAGGGTTCTACAATAAATTCATGTGAGATTTTTGGGCGAAAAAAGTCTTTATTGAATGATGAGGATGGGATATCATGACTTGGAATGTCTTACATAATTATCTCAAGGTTTTGTAGTTATAATCTCAAGGATGAAATGTGAAAATTCATTATCACCATTTTTTCACATAGTTTTTCATGTAATGGATGTGGATTAGGATGGATAAGGGGTTGAGCCAAATGGTCTATCCAATGTGGATAGTTATATTGTTTTAATTTCATAGAAGGGAGTCTAGATAGGCTTTGTGGTGATTGATACTCATTATTTGTTGGAATGTTTTGTGGATAATTAGAGTTAAAATATATTATTTTATTAGGTTGTTGATGATTCCAAAATTATAAATTAGGATTGTCAATGTACATCACACATGGGGTTGGGTGATCAATGTATGGATAGGTTCCCCATGATAGTATTTGATCAAAATTTCAATCCATAAGATTGAGGGGGTGAGAAAAGAGAATTTTGGTGAAAAAAATAGATGATGTCTTAGATAACTTACATAGGTCATCAGAAACAGTGGAAAAATTTGGTTATGCCCAAATTTACTATGATTTTATGATTAAGAAGTCACTTATAGTTGATCTTTTGTTGTCAAATCCTCAGTGACCTATGAAAAATCCTATAAAAACATACATTCGATATATCATTTATGGTTTATAAGTGGACAAAAATGTGTTTATTTTAGATAGTTTTATGTTGAAACTAAAATACTTAATTTAATTCAATTTAAAAGGACGAGTTGATCATAGGTTATCACCAGGGGTGGATTGGATGAATTCATTTTTTAATTATTTCAATTTCATATATTTGAGATGGGTTTATCTAAGGAGATCAAACAAAATCATTACATGATGGTTTAATTCCAACACTCACTAACAAAAATCACCTACACACTTGATGGATAAATTTTTTGAGAACTCCATGGTAAAGCATTGTATTATCACTTGAAGTGTTTGGCCTTAAATTCAATATGGACGGTGGAGTTTAATGATCATAAAACAAAAATCACAATTAAAAGTAGTGACTAGACTTTAATAGAGTGAGAAATAACATCCAATATAGCCCCTTTATACTTTTTTAGATCAAACAATATGTTGGATAGTGGAGAATTGATTCTATGGTTTCAATAGAAGAGGGATGTAGACTTATGTTGGAGGAAATGGAGAAGTAAAAAAAGACAATGAAATGAAGATCCATCCACCTTTGTGTTATAATTTCACAAGGTTTGGTGTTAATAAATTCTCATAATGATCCAAGGGTATCAATGTGATATGAATAAGAATATAATAAGTGGATAAAAAGAACATTTATTAAGAAACTAAGACAAATTTGAACCACATACATGTGAAAGACAAACTTGAGACAACAAAAATGCAGCATAAAATTTTGATGAAATAATGCTCCAATGATGTCTAAATAATCCAAAAACACTACCTTAAATAAGAATTTTGGGACACTTCGGTCAGGCCACAAATAGTGAATTTCATCCATCATTAGTATGGTATTCTTAAGGCGGTGGAAATATTATGGAACTTAGAATTTTACATTTTAGAACAAATGTGGAAGCCAACTTGCATCCACTGAACAATGGATTCAGAATGAATTTCCAGATGGATGAATTAGATATGGACATATTATAATAAAATGGAGCTGGTGATCTCTCATCACTACCATTTAAATTTCATCTAAAATAGAGTATTTTTTGTGATATGTTCTCAAAATGGTGTGATATTTTTCTAGGATTTAAAATCAAGACCATAGTTTTATTCCTAACATAGGTCACCTAGAACTATGTTAAAACATCCCAATTATCTATGATAACTGTTGAATTAAATGATCAAAAATATGTCCTCCATATTCAGATAAATATTTATAATAATGAGGATTACATCCTGGATACTACAATTCCATTATTGAGATTTTGTTCTCTTTACTTTAACCAAAATGTGTTTTTTATGAAAGCCCATTTTGGTGGCCATTCAATGTGAATAATTATGTACTACAGAAGTGTGAATTTTTACCAATGTAATGAGAAAATAGAAAATTAAATATCAAATTAAATTCAAGACCATTTGGAATTTTATACAGTGTTCAATGTTGTACTATGAAATAGTTCATTTTAAGAAAGACTTGCAATCATAATGTGTAATAATACTTAAAGTTTAAAAAGCAATAAAATGGGGATTATGAATAATAAAGCACATGAATATTATATATATTACAAATGAATATTATACTCATTAAGTGGATAATCAACCTGTGTGTCTTATTTTGTTTTTTAAATTATATCCACATTTTCCACTTTATAATTGTAATGTTATATCATGTCTTATTATTATTTTTTCCTTTTAATCCTATTATATATACATATTATCTAACAAGCATCATCTTATTCATGTTATGTATTATTTATTCCTTATATAAATTTATATCTCACCCTTTATTATGTTATTCCTCAGGTTATCACACACAATTTATGGTTTGATGGAATATTTTGACCATGTTAATGATGTATTAAATAATGATTTAGCATCACATATTATAATTTTTTATATAATTTACATTATTGTAAAATACACATGATTTATCAATAATTTGGGGTTTATTAATTGTATATTTAGTTATTAAAGCATGTATTAAATTGTAATAAATTGCATAGTTGATATATATATATATATTATTAAAATTTAATTAAAAATTTTCAATAATAGTTATTAATTTAATTTATTATGTTAATCATATATTGCATGTAAAAATGTTTTTTTCTTGAATAATTTCTAGTTCTACATTCGAATGTATTTATTATCATTTATCACTAATTGATATCAAATTAATTCATTTTATGTGTCTATATAATTTATATGTGTAATATTTTGATGTGATATTAAAATAAAATAAAATTACCTTTAAATAAACAATACATTTTTAAACAACGCTCATAAAAAATATTCCAAAACAGTTCATGTGGATAAATATTATTTCCTAAGATATTTAAAAATAATTCCTGATAACTATAATTCTTTTCATCACCTTATTATGTGAAATATTTTAAAATATAGAATAATTTTTCCAATAAAATAAATCTTGAGTGTAAATAAAATTTTCATAACCATTAAATTTATTTATCGATAAATATGTCATAATTTGTTAGGAATCGACACTCTATATAGGGTTCTTTAATAATCCCATCCACTACAAAATGTTATAGGGTAGGGTGTCTTACCAATTCATGAAAACAATACTTTGTCCCATGGCTTGTTATATGTTGTCGGAACCTCATAAGAAGTAACAATAACTATCATTACAATTAGGGTAGGGTCCCACAACAATGTCTTGCAATATTATACGTTCATTAATGGTAGTATTATATAACAATTTTAGGAAATGTGAAGACATAAATCCATGTATTATGTTGTAACACATTAACTATTTCCAACATTATCATGGTGGGTAACAAACATCATCAAAATCATATCCAAACATTTCCACTCAAGACAGTCCATCCAATAGGTTATCACTCAATGTGAGGCCATTAAACAACATCCCACTAATTTATATGCAATATATAAACATCTGGAAAAATAAAAAACTGCATCCTTTAAACAAAAAATTTGATAACCACACATTCTCACTAATTTTTCATCACACATATATGATAACAAACTATCAAATAACAACACATGATCATGCCACTAATTATAATGGGATTATACAATGTCACATTGTGTTACCCAAATATCACATTTGGGGTACTATTTTCATTTTCATGGTTTTCCACACTAAAACCTTCTAATTCAAGATGTGGTTCTACCTAGAGATATTTTCTACATCTATATAATTGTTATATCATCAAAATTAATGAAAATTATACATAAATAAAAAATTATTGGGTCCTACAAGCAATCACATAAGCTCATAAGCTCTCTAACTATGTTTTAGTCCCTCAATACCATTAAACACATATTGAGTAACATCTAATAATCCATAGAGTAGTTTTTTTCGATGTATATGTTACTATATCTATAGAAAATGCACAATATAGTGATCCCCTTGAATATCTTATGTCACCAGTAGGCACATCTATTAGGTCCTTTCTGACTACCTCATCCTCTAATCATCAAGTTCATGCGCACTCATAAACCCTTGGTAAACCTTAATTATATTATATCATCTCGACACTATCCTCAATAGACATATCACAATGATATTCATAATCTGACACAATCATTTAATAATGATAATCAAGGAAAATATCAAGAATACTCCTACTAAAACTCATGGAATTAAATTCTATATTACTTGAGAAATTATAAATTTTATTCTTGGTCCAATATTATATATCCCCTAGAAGAATATGTCATGAAAGAAAACTGTAGGAAACATTAAATGTTTTTATATATCATGTCACAGTGCAATTATCGTCATCCGAACACTTTTCAGGGATCTAATCCATCCATAATAAGGTTTTCACTATCATCTATAAGATGTATGACCACCTCACCCATAATTATTATTCATAAGCTTCCCATACTATCCCATATAGCACTAGCTGATATATAATAGGATATTTTCAACACATTCTATGATCATTTACTGGTCTTGGACATGTCATAACAATAACTAGTAGCCTCACCCTTTATATGGCAATATTACTAGGTGATTTGAACAAATCCAAATTGGAATGAAGCCATTTATCAATTTCTAGGTGCCTAAATTCAATAACATATATCTAAAAATGATGACATTTCCCCTTATTCCTTATACGAGGAACAAATAATCCAAAATGAATTCATTACCTTTCAAAACATTGATATGTTTTAATGGTATTGGGAGAAAAAAATCCAACACATAGTTACAATCCTTATTATGCACCACACGTATTAGGACATTCCCAAAAATCACTCATCAAATAAACAAACCTTACAGGAGTTATCTTATTAGGCCAAAAAACAAAAAATAATTATTTAAAAAAAAGTTAAATTAATTATGTAGTTTCCCCAAAGACGCATATTCATAAAAAATAACTCCAATCAATACATCTCTTTCATAACCTCAAACAAACTTCTTTATCTACCCTATAATGATATAATGTTACCAAGATTAGTTAATCCCCATTGATGGGTAGAAGTTCAATCACTCTCCAATGAAATAATATTAGAATCAGAAGCCCCTAGAAACCAATTAATGTGACTAAGAAAAGAAAAGATTAGTAGATGGTAAAATTAAACCATAATTACATTGATCACTATGGGAAATAAAATAGAATCAACCTTCTCTAATGTTCTTTATGAGAGACATGAGTAATTTGTGACCTCCCAGAGTTGTTTCACAATCTGTAAAGACGATACAATTATTTCCATTGTGAATTGTTCCGATTGAAAACAATTTTATTTTTAATGATACTTATTATGGGAAAATATACCCATCGATAATACCCCTAACGGGAATACGTTCCATCCTATGTGAATGATTTTTTTAAAAGGTATGTCTTTTCCCATAACATATACATTGGCAGGGAAGTTTTTATGCCACTGGACAAATATTTTCGTCACATATAATGAGTCAAAATGATGTATTTATGATGGGACCCATTGAAAAATCAACTTAAATCACTATTATATGTGATGGGTTATACATCACATAGTAAGTTGATTGAAAAGTATTTTTTATGAGATCCACTGGAAATAGTTTTATATAGACACCATATGTATTTATTGTGGAATCTATTGGAAAATGTCACATTGAAAATAATTTCTATTTTTGGACTATTTGTTACAGTTCTCTTCACATATATTATGTCACTGCTAATCTATTATATGTATATATATCCTAATAGAATTCATCCACTATCAATTTATGTGCTCCATTGATCACCTCTCTATAATTTTTCTATGTGTAAACTATAGTTTTTAGGAATCCGACGCTTTTCAGGATCACATCACTCGTTTAATTGCAATAAATCAACATTTGTGATGTATTTAGTTTATTCGTTTAAACTATTCATATATATATATATATATATATATTATTTTATATTAGAATGCATGAATAATAATTACCAGAAAATAGTTATAATTACTAGTTTAATTTTGAAATTAGTTATAGTTCAATGTAATTCATAAATGTTTTTTAACAAGTAGTAATGATTATAATTAAATAGTAAACAATGTTAACATACAATATCTATTACCAACAATTAGAACAAATAACTAATAATTAGTAATAATAAGTAATGATTATCTATATTTAATAATTATTAGTAATAATTTCAAATTAAATAACATAATTAACTATAGTTAGAAATATTTACTAATAATAATCATAAATTATTGAATTAAAAGTAATTAGTAATAATTGCCACAAATTATTAATAATTAAAAAATATTACTAATAATTAATGACAAATAACAAAATCTATAATAATTTATAATATTTAATAATATTTTTTTAAAATTCAAAAAATTCAAATAATTATTAATAAAATGAAAAATAGTAATAATTACAAATAATTTCCATAAATTAGTAATAAATAGGAGAAAATATTAATAATTAATAATAATTACCTATAATTAGTAAAAATGAGAAATAATTTTGAATATGTAATAATTTTTAATAATTAATAATAATTACCAATAATTTATAATGAATAAAAATATTTGTTTATAATTTATAATAATTATTAATAATTGTTAATAAATACACAATTTTTTAATAATTACAATACTTAATCATTGTTAGTAATAATTAATGTAAATTAGGGATAATTATTCTTTATTAATATAAATTAATCCTAATTTTTATCAATTTGTAATAATTAAAAATAATTGAAAAGATTTAGAAACACTTAGAATTAATTAAAAATAAATAGTATTAATTAATAAAAATTAAATATAATAAGTAAAAATATTTATTTATATATATATGACTAAAATAATTAATAAAAAATAAAAAATAATAATAATTTCTATAAATTTGTAATATTTATCGATAATTTTTAATAGTTACTAATATCGATGGTTAAAAAAATTGGAAATTTATAATTGATAACATGTTTGAATAAAATTATCTTTGATGAATTATTTTGATGAAAATTTTAGTTTCATTTAGAATATATACTAATATATTGATTTTTATTCCAGTTCTACATGATCTTTTGAATGACTTCATATTCAAAATTTGAAAAATATTTCATTTAAAAAAAATTGCCATAATACAAAATGTTAAATTTTTTCCATATATAATTCAAAAATGAATTCCTTTTAAATATATAATTATTTTTATTATTATTTTATCATCATTTTTTAAGTATATTTCCACATGATATTGGCTGATAAAAATTTAGTTACTTTTCATAGAGAATCTATTGATGACGAATAATAAATGGACTCATGGTTGAACTATTATTGTCTTTATAAGAAAGTGCTCTTGAATTTTCTCACATTTATGGTGGTTGATTATCATTACAATGGATGCGAGATAATTAAAGAGAACCTTCTTTTTTAAAAAAAATTTATGAATTGTTGTTTCCAGTTGCAATTAGTCAGGCCACAAAATGAGTGACCAGTAACAGTTCTCAAATAATACCTGTAAATTATTATGGAACTATTATGTAGTCATCACCCAGCATTATGGGAGAATGTACAAGGTATTTTTCATCACCTATAGATATCGAGGAGAATTTTTTTATCATAATATGGGGATTTAGTGAATCTATAGAGAGTAGGAGCTTCCTCAATTTCAGAATCAATTTACCTGATAGTGGGACCAGTATCCTGAGAAATTGAGGATTTATATGTGATGTATTATATTCGGTACATGGATAGAGATCCCACTAACTAGTCCTCCAGATGACCCCTACCTCCAAATTTATTTATATATTTTTATAAATGAAATATTATGATGAATTTTGGATGAACTTATTATGATTAATATGGTTACTAATTCATAAAAAAAGTAATATTAGTTTATAATTTTATTTATATGAACGTATATTAGGAAATAGATCAAATTGAACAATATATAAAAAAGTTCATTTATTAATCAGAGATGATATTGTATGTTCATTAAATTTTATTTAAATTATGAAATTGTAAAAGAGGAGAATATTAAAGGAAAATATGATACTACATAAATATATATGGGATATGAAAATATATGTTGTTTATAAGGGATAAATATATTTACTTCCAAGAAAATGATATTATTAAATAATTTTTCATCGCTTTGGTATAATTTATTTTCTATATACATAAATGTGTATGCAAGAATTTAAACTATAATCATAATGAATAAATAGAGATTCATTTCAAATAAATAATATCGTTAATACGATGAAAAGAATATACCCTTATAATATTCCTCTATATTAGGTGTTTTTATGATTAGAAAATCCTAACATTTATTCTAATATGCTTATGCAATGTGTTTCATAATATATTTATCTTATGATGTCTTTCCAAGTGTTTATCTTATCAAGTGTATAGAATTTTACCCACAAAAAAGTATTTCATCTTAAAAAATTTAAAGAACATGTAAAGTTCTATCAGAATAAGAATTTTCTTATGTTTATTCTACTATATAAGCTAATATATTTTGAAGTAGGACTTTGATTTTCAAAATTGATGATTTATTCATAATGATAATATAAAACGAATTTTTCTTCTAAAATAAATATTTGTAGCCAAAATAAGATGAATAAAATTAGTTTTAAATCAGAGTAACATATTTATCTTACATTATAAAATTATCTGACCCATGAGTGAAGATAGATTTACTTATGAAGAAGAACTGCATTATATTACGTAAGTTATCTAAAATGAACAATACATCCAGATTGTTATATTATAAAGAATTAAATATTATAGAATGTCATGATTACTTTTCTAAAATCTTGATAACTCATTTCCTTATTTTATTGAATGTAAAATGGATATTATAAATTTATTGAATGATTATACTTCTTAATACTTGACATAATTGGAGAAATTTAAAGGATGATAATATTTATGGTATCGCTCCTAAAAAATAAATTTCTATAATTATACAAATGTATAAATATATTTAATAACATTTCATATAATGATCAATGTATAATCTCACTACACAATTACAATTATATCATGGTCATGTTAAAATATGATATTAAAATTATTTAGACGCTATAACAAAGAGGATATAGTTTATTACTTTTTATTAAAACATTGGTTAACTATACATAGTTCAAACCAAAATCATTCATGTTGTGCTTATAATTTTTATCAGTTTCAGTAACAATAATCCCAATATATACTTTGGAGTCTATCATTTTTTCATTCCAAATTTTCTTCTACTATTAGTTTCTTCATACGACAATGTTCTATGAATGATTATGTCAAATCATTTGTTTCATTTTGTCTTGTTAACACTCAGTGTAAGAGTGTGTGTAATAAAATAGAGATTACTTTTAATGGTAGAGCCTAGTTGAATAATCATGGTCATTTTATTATGGTACATCATCTTTTACTCATGTGGGTGCCCCCTAAAATGTTCTATTATATGGAAAATCAATAAATTCAGAGATTAATGTGTTGGTGGAGTGGAATAGGGAATTTCAATCACCTCAACCACTGTAAATACATGTGTTAAATTTCATATATATATTCTTCAATTTTTCTACTTCATATATTCTTTAAGAAATAATTGAACTCAAATGGTTGAAGAGGGTGGTATAATAACAATGAAATATTTAATAACATGAGCACCCAATATTTATTTATAAATCTAATCATTATCTGGGAAAACAATTGGCTTCCGAGAAAGTGACTCATAATTTAAATAAATTCAATGTATATAGTCAAATTATTAATCTCCAAATGGATTCCATGGATGATAATCAATAAGGTATGTGGATGGTTATATCTTAGTACTTTAAGGATGAATAATACAGTTTCTATGATGAATTCATTATAATTTATCTGCAAATAAGTGCCTTGAATTTTTATCTCAAAACAGATAAGAACCATGAAATTATTAATATAGAACCTAAAATATGGGATTATATATAAGTATTATATTTTGATCTGGACTCCATAAATATGAACACTATCATCTATGATCAAGGAATATATGAGTTTATTTATATCTATCAATTTTAAAAAACACATGAAATGTTTACCTCTATAGCAGTTTCATACGAGGGAATGAATAATGTAAAAAATAATAGATTTGATACATATATTCTTAATATTTATATATTAAAAATTTATTAAGTAGATAGAATTAAACAACAAAATTGATGACCCCCACGTATTGTCGATAACACTGCTTCTCTGGGAACAATTATCAATGAGCCTGAACAAGCAATGAAACTTCTCAGAGTATTAACACCCATGTGGGAGGGAATCTCAACTACTATTATTAAATCTAAAAAGGTCTAAATATTTCAAGTAATATATAACATAAGAACTATCATAATCTATATATCTGAAATTGAAATTGGAATTGAATAGCATATGATGACCGAGAATAAAATTTATTCCATTAAGGGTTCTACTCCTAAATATGACAGAATGAGTCTAAAGAATCTTTTGAAAAAGATTTATCATTAAAAGATAAATCAAATGATAAGCTCAATTAATTTTCAAAAATGGTCAAAAAGTTCTATAATGATAGGAGAGATTTTATAATAATGTCTAATAAGCATATGAATCAAAGTGACCACTCGAATGTATTGAGGTGCTAGGAGTAAAAATTGTTTAGAAATATCATGACTTACTATAAAGAAATTTAATTATTTTAATAAGTCATTAATTAAATATTTCATTAATGATGGTTATAAGAAATATACAAATGGTATTAAGGCCCCATGAAGTTCTTATAAGAATTTAGGAATTTTCCATCTCTAGAATCAAAAGATAATGGTAGTTATTATAATTATAACAAAAGTTTTGTGGAAATTTCATATGAGGTAAATTATTATAAATAATCATGTAATTTATAATAATTATGAACTGAAATATTCTCATTAAAATAATTTAATATTTACTCCTCCATGTTATAAATCTAATAGGAAATCCTAAAAAATTAAAATAATTCTCGTGAAAATATTAATAATAAATTTTTTAGTCAAGGGGAAAATATGAACAACAAAAATTTATGCATAAAAATAAACTTCCTCAATACTGAAGATTTAAAAATTTTCTAAAACCTATATAATATTGATTAAAACATCAATGACATTTCAAGGGTCCTTACTAAATTAAAATATTATTTTAAAAAATCTTTTTGAAAAATAACCATTGCAATGAAAAATATGGAATTCATTGCTTTAGTGAATGTACTAAAATTTAAAACAAGTATTATGTTGTTCTATAATAATAATCACCTTTCCAATGTTATTTTTTTATTGTGGGGATTTAGAAAACTGTAATAATATTTTTGATAAAAAAACTACAATTTTTGTGGAATCGATAATTTTTTTCAAATATTTTATAAAATAGATTGCATGATTTTTCAATTGAATAAAGAAGTCTGGATGCCTATAAATCTTATACATAATATATATGGAACTAATATAATGTGGATACAAAATAATTATATTTATTGATCTGTCATTATACAGAAATGGCCATGGGAAAAAAGTGAAAAATGTTTTCTCAGAAATTGATGTCCAAGTAATATGAGTGGATATTATTCAAAATTATACCCACTATCCAAACTAGATTGAGGATACGTCACATTTCGTGATTATGAAAAAGTTAACATTGTTGGCGTAGGATCAGTTTCAAATCCTAAATAATTATCATTAACAATGTAATTTATATCTAGTTTTTATGTACAAAATGATTAGTATATCATTTCATTGTGTTGATTATGATTCGATATATTTCTCTAAAAAAGTAATTTTTTATTTTGAAATATGATAATATAAAGTTTAAATATCCCATAATAGACAATGTTGACACCATATGTCTTATTATATCTTTAGATTTAGTTTAAAATGTTGAAATTCTGAAATTGTTGAATCATGGATTTGGAATAGAATCCTTGTACATTGAAATGTTCATTCTCTGACAAATATATCAAAATTAAATTTAATTTCTAATCATTCAAATTTAGAATATGACAAAAATATGTTATGTGATGGATGAAAAATTGGGAAGCAATAAAAATTCATCATTAAACCTAATTAAAGAACTCTATACATCTAGATATTTTGAGATTATACATGTTTATCTGTTCATACATATATGAAATTGATGTTTTACAAGTAAATAATTTGATTATTTTTTAATCGATGATTTGTTATGATATACATGTGTTTAATTTTTAGACTCAAAAGTTAAGCATGTTATGTTTTTTCAATTTATATAAACTTGTGAAAAATGAAAATGATTTCAAAATCATGTCATTAAGAAGTGATCATAGTGGTGATTTTTAGAATAATGAATGTAATTCATTTTGATCAAATAATGGAATTAAACATAAATTATCAACCTCAAGTACACCTATGAAAAATTGTGTTGTTCAGAAGAGTTATCAGACATTTTAAAAAATTAACAAGTCTATGAATTTTTAATATATCATGCCCACTCATTTCTGGCCTAATACTATTAAAACATCATGTTATATCATTTGGAATGTGATAATAATTCCTATCATAAAGCATTAATCTTATAAGTAATGGAATAATTGAAACCCCAAATAATGATCCTTCAAATGTTTTTAAATCAAGGTTTATATCTTTAAAACCAACGATAATCATTGAATGATAGATCCGATGTATTATGAAGTTATCATCATATGTTATTTCAATACCTATAATGTGTATATTGTATCCAAAAAATATTCAAGGATTTTGGAAGAATCAACTCAAGTTATGTTTCGTGAATGTGATCCTTTTAGTCAAAAAATTGATTCAAAATAATGATTAAAATGATTCATCTAAAAATTTGAGACTCAAACACCATTTAATTATAATAAGGAATAATATTGGGAACTTTATTTCTTTAAAACAAATACTATAAGGGGAGATTCTGGTATATTATTATGTTTACGACATATAATACATAGAAGCATAAATATCGTCCTATTTAAATGGTTATAGAAAGACACTATTAGTGTGTATGAATAATAAGGAACATATAAAATCTAGTATAATTATATGTCTTCCATAAATAAATAGAACATAAATCCATAGATTAATCCATATCAGATGAAATTTATATCATATCTATGCATGAAGAGTTAAATAAATTGAAAATAAATAGATCATGATAATTATTTAAATGACCATAGAACTGTCATATAATTGTGACCAAGTTGGTTTTTAGAAAAAAATAATATTATCATGGGGTAATAACTTAAATGAAATCGAGATTAGTTGAAAAATGATATAATCAAGTAGAAGGAAGAGATTATAAAGAAATTTTTTCTCCTTTAGATGGGATAGAATATATTAGAATAAATATAGAATATTAATTGAATATTAATTTTAAATTATATTTTATGGACATCAATTATTATATATTTAATGGAATATTAATCGATGAAGATTATATTTAACCGATTCCTTTTTTTCGAGATTCTCATTTAAGAAAAAATATTTTTTAAACATACAAAGTCATTATATAGACATAAAAAAACTAAGGGATTGTATGAAAGGTTATATTGTTCTGATTTATTTGATTGTTTTATAGTAGGAATATAAGATCCTACATTATTAGTGAAATGGTCATTAACATATAATTTATTAGTACAAATATATGTAGATGATCTCATTTTTTGGATGAGAAAATAAATGTTATTTCAATATGTTTTCTAAAATTATGCACAAATATTTAATTGAGTATGAGGGGTGAATAAATCTATTTTTTGATAATAATAAAATATTACAAATAATTAAAAAATATTATATAGATACATGATCTAATTACTGATTTGGTCATGAAAATAGATAAACCTACTAAAATCTTATGTTTTATAATATCAAACATGATTCAGATGAAACTAGAAACTATTTTAAAACATGTTGAATAGAGGAATCATTGTAAAATAGATTTACCTCATTTTTAGTATTCAAAAAATTATGTTTTCTTTATGTATTTATGAAATATTTAAATCTAATACAAATCAATAACATTTATTTAATCAAAAATAATTTTCTTATATTTAAATTTTATCATGATTATTTCTCTTCTTTTTCCTAAAACCTATGATTTTATCTTAATAACATATTTAATTGTTTATTTTGGATGTTGTGGGCTAGATAACCAAATCATCTCATGAACCTACCAGTTTCATTGCAAATCCCTTGTGCCTTGGTCATGTAATAAGAAACAATATTTAGGACTATCTACTTCTAAATCTGAATATATTTCCCCAAGTTGTTTTTATGAATATGTTCTATCGATGAACTTCATGTTAATGGATTTTTGATTTAGTCATAAATCAGTTCCAATTATATGTGATAACATGAGTTATATCCACACCTCAACGAATCTGAGAAACAATTCACAAAAGGATCACATTGATTTGACACATCATTTAATGAGATATTGTTCTTATAAAAATGATATTTATTTTTATGTTGATTGCGTAGAATAATAATTAGGATAAAATTTTAAAAAACAATTTCCTCCGGAGATATTGAATTTCATTAATTCAGAAATATATATGTTTAATTTTACAAAATAATATTTTCAATATTTAATGTAAATATATTATTTTCTTTATTTTATATAGATATTATTCATTTTCTGTACTAGAAACATTCCATAGTACACACCACTTCGTTTTATTAATAATTAATCTACACATCACTTCACAAACCCTCTATTATTAAAAATGAAAACGATTTGGCATCCATTCCTCTTAGGAATAACCTTAAAACCCATTGAATCGACTTTCTGTCTATTAAAAGCATTGTAATCCTAACCTTCCAACCCTCCGACCCTTCAATCCATTGATGAATTCTGTAATAGAAAAGAAATGAAAGCACCTCATCAAGTAGAATCAAAATATAATAGATATCAAGGAAGGTGTTATTTGGAAGTGCTATAGATTTTCAATGGTCGGACATTGAATATATATTGTTGATGAAATTCATAAATCTTCTTGTATTTGAGTATATCATCAATGAAATACGATCCATATTAGTATTAAAAAATTATTTTTTTGAGTTTTATGAATAAAAAATATATCACTTAGGTGAGGATGAAGACTTGGTTACCTCAATAGTTAACTGAAAGAACATCTCAAAAACATTAGTTTAGATAGAAGAACCCCAGAAAAGTAATCATGAAGGCTACCCATTTTTTGGAATTACTTTATTTACCATTGATAGAGTCACCCCACAAGAGATAATGAAGACACTCTTCAAAACAACATTCATTGAAAAGAATCCAGTGAATAATTTAAAACATGATCGAAATTGATGAAAAATATCATACAATTCTGAATAGTTCAAAAAAATGGAGAGTGTTATAAAATTATTTTTCATGATATCAATATGAATTATCAATTTATAATAGAAAATCCTTTGACTTTTTTGTGTTATATTCTATGTTATATGTCTCATGTGCAAATCATGTATATATTCTTTTATCCATTCACAAGAATGTCATCCCTAGTTTTTTGAAAAATTAGAGTAGTATTGGATGATAGTAATAGAATTCCTTGTCATGTATTCATGACATTATGTGCATTATTTTTAAGAAAAAGTCTAATATCTTGGGATTTTTTTATAAGTATGTTACTTCCCTACACCTCAGTTGCTGGTTTAGAAACTATATGGATTCATGGTAGTGATATAATTTCCAAAAAAAAAATAGTGTTACTATAGTAATTATCTCAAAACACTGATATAAGAGAAATTTGATATGATGATGAAACTCTCTCTCAATGATAATTAAAAGAATTAAATATCATTCAATCATTTGAAAAACTACTTATCAGGATAATACACCTCTTACCTAGGTTTTTATACAAGTACATTCTTGTAATGAAATGATATATTCATTTACCACGCACATGATTATAGTTTGTCAATAAAATACACATTCCTTATGTCTTAGAATGTAAATATTTAGGTTTATTACCACTTTTAATATTTGAAAATGTTGTTTCAAGAAGAGTATGTAGAATCGAATCATAGGAGTTGCATAATGTGGAAGAAGTAATTATTTATCATAAAGAAAATTTGTTGGTGATTATAGATTATAATTTAACTAGGAAATTAATTCACCTATTCATGAAGAAGGTTGAAATGTAGATATACCGAAAATTGTAAGAGTGCCTATGAAATTTATAAATAAATATATTTGAAGAAACTTTATGATAAAAAATCATTAAATTACCAGGTGATAGAGTCTAGTAGAGAAGTGATAAGTATTCAAGATCAGATACCATCAGAATATAATTTTTAAGATATATGGTTGTTGGAAAAATATATGCCTGAATATTTATCAAGATAATTGATAGATGGAATTGAAAATTGTTCGGGTAAACAATCAAAGAAAATGGTTTTATCTCATACTGTGGATACGGTGACTATAACTCTCTATTGAATTTAAATGTGAAATTTGTTCAACAGAAATGTTTCAAGATTCTCAAAAAGTAATGATTTATGAATAAGTAATCTTACATGTTATTTATAAAAAAATATTTTGAATCAGTTTATATGTCAATAATGTTTAATAGAAAAATGTTTAAATTTATAACTCCAAAAGTTCTAGAAAAATCAAACCATGTCAATAATGATGTAATCATAATTAGCAAATGATAAAAGTTAGTTCCTCGATCATTAGAAAATGAATTTGACGTAATATAAAAGAAGGATGGAAATCTATGGGGATTAGTTTCATACACTTAGATATCATAATTCATTTATGATTAAGATTATGTAGAATCTGTTTCTTTTCTAGAATCCTAGACCGATTAGTGTGTCAATAAGGAAAATAAGAATTATTTATTCTGGTTATTATATAATACTAGTTTTATGTGTTGAAACATTTTCTATCTAGTTTCACCAAGAATGGAGACATGCCTAATTTCATAATAAATCTATAACATCATATTTATAATGGATTTAAAACTATTTTTTAATACTAAAAAATGACATATTAAAAAAATGATGTCTCTGTAGATGACCATTTTACATCCATGGATGATATTTTCTTGGAAAACATATTCCTAATAATCATCGGTGCACATAATAGCATTTAAAGTAATTCTACGATCCATCAAATTTCTATAAATTAGAGAACCATAGGTTTTCATGATTATATATCTTTTCTTCTACTCAAAAAGTCCTCTAAAATAACCATTATCTGTGAAGATAAATTCAATTTCGTGAGGGAACTAAAATAGACTCTTTACATCCAATAAAAACATGTATAGTCCAATCATGAAGATAATACAAGTATTTGATAATCCCTACTGAAATTGGGTCATGTAGTTTTCATGAAAGTTGTTGTTCGAGTACCTTCATCCTGATTTTCGATGATCAACCCTTATCCTTCAAAAATCCATATCTGAAATTATGTTTTAATAATTGATTTTGATACATTTTATTTCATCAAGGTGAGATGTGTTTTTTTCAATGCATGTGAATTATTAATAAAATTTTAATTATAACAACATTAATGCCTTAATAAAATTCATTTGAATTTGTATTTTGATAAAAAAAATCTGATTTTTAATGATTTAATACCTTTAAAATTATTTGTAGAATTATTACATTATCCTATGATGTTATATTTTTCATATATGTTAAATATTCAATTATATGAGTCTCTTACACAATTTAACTAATTTATTATGAAATATATTTATTTCCAAATTCATATAATCCTATGTATAATTAACTATTTAGTAATTTTTTTGAAAAATATAATTTGTATTATTTATTCTATTCTTTTTTATATCATAGATAAGATAAAATGATAATGAAATAATAAAAATAATATTTTATCAGTACTTTCCAATTTCAAAAAATAGGATAAGTAAAGGGATATTCAAAACAACATTTCCATACATTTTTATTTTTTAGAATAAGGGGAATAATATGAATCATTTATTTTTATAAATGATTAAATCCTAATTTATGAAATTTTGTTCATCTCATAATTTTTTTTGACCATAACGACATGGTATATTGTTGGAATGAATATGTTGTTCCAATATACCTCTATATTATATGTTTCGATGATTCAAAAAATCCATACGATTATTCAAACATTTTTATTCTATGTGAATAGAAATATATTTTATTAAAATATGTGCCTATGTTTCCATATTATTATGTGTAAAAAAAATTAAATTTTCACAAATGTATTTTATGATAAAAAATTTTAAAAAAATTATTAATTTTTAATAGTATATACATGTGGCAAATGTTTCTTATTCTACATAAAAAATTATCATACAATTTTCTATGGAGTTTCATAAGTCAAATTCTTTAGTCATAATGAAAATATGAATGGAAATTATAATTTGAAAAGAAAATTCATATCAAAAAGATGTTGAGGAAACTATAGGATAAATCCATGTGACATATTTTTCATACACTGGTGAATTATCTTACATAGAATAAAGATAGTTTATATTATAATTAAGAGCATCCTTATCTTACAAATTCTATCATATGATGAAAAGTACATTTAGATTGGTAACTAATAATGATATAATCATTAAATAATTCATCATTACTTTTATAATATCATGATAAGTCATTTAATGCTTTTAGGGAACCATAAAAACTGATTATCCATTTATGGAATGATCAATCTAGTTACGATATCCAAAAATCGGTATGATCCAATGATCTAGATAATTTATTACAACTCTACCACAAAAATGAATACTACATTTCCAGAGTTTGGATACATATTCATAATATCTTGTTTTTTATGAGAATTTCATAATCTTTCTCGACCATTTGTATTATATCATTCTCATGTTCGAACATGATATAAAAAGGTCAATTAAACAATAAAAACAAGAAAAATATAGTTTCTTTCATTTTTGAAATATGTCAAATACCTATACATAGTTCAAACCTAAATCATTCATGCTATGATTATCAGTTATATATGTTTCATTAATTAACATATTGTTCAATACCTTGGAGCCTATCATTTTATTAGGTCAAATATACATATACAATAAGTTGCTTCTTACGAATGTGCGCTGCAAATACTTCTCTATAAATTTTTTTCCATTATAACTTATTAACACTTAGTGTAAGAGTGTGTTTATAACTATGGATACGCCTTTTAAAGAGTGGGATATGATGAAATCTATTAGAACATTGTATTAAGTGACGACATCTTATACTCACATTGTATCCCCAAAAATAAAATCATTTTATAGGGATGATCACCAGACTCATGGAGTAGAGTGTTAGTGGAATGGATTATGGGATATCTTTTTCTAGAACCACTATAAATTTCAATGTTCATTTTTACTTTCGTATTATTTAATATTTTTACTTTGTATATTTATAATGAAATAATTGGACTCACATTATTTAATGTGGGAGGTATAATATCAAAGAAATCATTATGAACTCAATTCACCCCCAATTGAGATATAAATCTGGTCTCCATAGGGGACAGAAAAATATATACACCACATAAATATAATTAGGTTCAAACTAAAAAATATGTCTCCATTGAGTTGAATTTGAGATGATATCCCTTAAAATTATCATAACAATGAAGTGATAATTAATTAATGAATTTATAATCTGTATTAAATTCAATTCAATGTGAAGAAAAGAGGAAATAAATAATAAATAAAATAAATTTCATATCACAAATAATCATTTCATAATATTATGAATAATTAATTAATTTAATTAAATTGAATGATTTTGAGTTAATAAACATCTAGGCTCATGTTTTACTTGACTCATATGTGTTTTTACCATCCTATATAGATTATTTTGATTTATTATAGTTACATCCAATAACCATATATATATAATATCCTATATGATCCATTTATAAACATTTATCATCTATTTTTTATCGTTATTTTATTGTTATTGTTATTATAGTTTTCAACTGCATTGGTTTTAATGTATGTTGTGATTTGGAAGTTATTGTCCTTTTATAATGATCGTGGTAATATCATCTCTAGGACCGTATTCAATATATTAAAATCATAAAAAATAATTATAATTTCCAATATCATCATTGAATATAGGATATGGAAAACTAATCATATATCTTCATTATAGATGTAGTTCACATGTACGTGTAACACCCCAAAATTACATAGTATGTTATTTTCTATAATGTAATTCAATAGCTTATGCTACACAAAACATTGAGTTTGAGCGCACCATGACATACCAATGTAACAGTTCAAAAATGGGTTATGAATAGAATTAAGTGATTTTTTAATTTTATATACCCTATATAATTTAAGAACCTATATAATGAGTTTCATAGACAAAATATAAGAAAAAATTCATTTTTTTCAGATAAAAGACGTATTTTTAAAAAATGAATGTTTTCCACCTTCTAATGGAAATCTCTTTTTAAAACCGATATTTGACAATTTTATATATTCAATTTAATGGGATTTAATTCTTCTTTATAATTAAAAAAACATTATTTTGAATAATTCATTGGTACTTTTCTAATAACATTCATATTATGATTAATACTGGAAAATATTAAATTTAAATTAAAAATAATTTTTTAACTCAAAATAATTTATTGGGATAAATTATGATTTTGAATGGTTTGGAAGTATAATTAAATTATATCTATATCATTTAATACATTTATTTCATTATAAGTAATTTACATTTATATTTGACCTTAACACATGTCAATCTTTTGATAGTTATTACTTTTTCAAAACACGCTTTTCGTTTTTGAAAATGGGAATTAATTTTAATTTAATTAATGGAACATCTATGTATTAAATTTTGTAAAATATAAGTTTTTTTGAAATCGGATAATCAATATTACCTTAGGGTGAATTTTTGATATTTTTCTGAAAACATCCAATATTTTATGAATAGTGAAAAAAATAGTGTTATAGTTTAAAACATGCATTTTATTTAAATAATTATTTTTTTATTTAAATTTATTTTAACTAAAAAAAGATATATATTAAATATAATTATTCAATGTAATTCATTGGAGTCATTTTATAATAAATTTAGATGATGAAAATTTTATTGAACTTCTTACCGTCTTTTACCCACCTTCTAAGAGCAATTATAAATTTTCATAAAACACAATTTTAACTCTTTTATAAGTTTCACTTATAAAATACTAGATACATGGTTGAAATGAGTATGTAAAATTTGGTTCAATATGATTAAAATAAATTTTGGTGAATACAAACTTTTGACTTTTATTTACCATGGTTAAAAGTAAATAGGGTAATTAATGGTAAAAATGATATTATAATTACCCCAACACATGTTCTAATTCAATTGGATAAGGTTAATGCGTCCGAAAACAACTTTTGGAATAAAATATGATCCCATTTGGTCCACTTGGATTAGATTATGACATTTATTGTTAATTTATTTAATGAAGAGTAAAAAGAATAAAATTAAATGTTTAATAACTAAACCATTTTTAATATACGGTTATACATAAGATAAATTTGTTTATAAATATTAATTATAAATATAAATAAATTTAAAACATATTGGTTATTTGTTTTTAATTTTTAGACATTAAATAATTAAATTTATTTATGAAACAATGATGAAGCATTAATTACCTTATTAATGAACTATTAAAATAATTGATATTATAAATATCAAAATAAATGTAATTTGATACTTTTGATTAATTAAACTAATTTTATACATTAATATTACATTTTAGGGTTGAATAAATAAATTTATTTTGAATTAATCATGCTATTATGATTTTCACAGATTCCAAATACTAAATAATCTAAAAATTAACATAAATGAGTTTTCAAACTAAAACTATATAATTGGTTGATATAATATTCCTAGAAATATAAGGTTCGGCCAAAAGGCTTAAATATAATTAAATATGTCATTAGTTAACCACTTTATGTTCTATTATATGGTTATTGTTTTTTTATTAACCATATTGTGTAATAATACAAGAAGACATGGTAAAAGTTAAACTATTTAACTAAGAGATAAATCTAAAAAATAAGGTTAAAATGGTAATGTAAACTTGTATAAAACCTATTGGTTGAGAGTTTTTTTGAACCATCAGTACCATAGAATCTAAATAAATAATTTTGGAGACATTAAAAACTGTAAATGAATTTATTAGAAAATAATTTTGCATGGTTTTCCTAAAGTGACCCTCACATATCTTATAAAAGGGTACTTCCTCTTATGTTAATTCAAACCCTCCAAAGCAATTTGGTTCGGAAAAAAACTTCCCAAATATTCTCCCATATTCTCTAAAATAATCCAAGAGTCCTTAATTAGATCAGAATTTGAACCTGTGGATCCCTTTTGGTCAACTCAAAAGAAAACACCCGAGGAAGAGGTAATAATTTCACCACCCACATTCAAGTTATTTTCAACTTCCACTTCCACTTTATTTTTTGTTTCCATACCAAAATAATAAATCAAATGGATTTTAAATAATACTATTATATTATAAATATGTTTCAACCGTATTAATAATTCTATCCATCCTATAAATGACAATGTCACCATACATGCATACGTACAACTTACCATCTCCACTTCGTGGTGTAGTTCGTTATTCAAACACTTCATAATTTGGGTGGATTTAATAAGGATTATAAATTATTTAATAAACAAATATAACATGAAATATATTATTTATATATTATATATCATCCAATTACATATGATTTCACCATCTATATAATGATATTGTCGCTCGCGTGTATGTACTGATTACCGTCTCCACGAACACGATGATATTTATTCTCCATCATAATCATTCAAGAATAATATTCATTTTATGATTAAAAACAATGATTATGAATATAATATAATTATTTATATGAATCAAATAAATCATATCCATAACAAACATTTCTAACGTAACCAAACATATAAATGAATATGAATATGCTAACACCAAAAACGATGATACTACAGAAATATTATGAATAATGAAATTTTAGAATATCATATATAATATCATATTTATGTATATGGTTACTTTATAATTTAATAACAATTATTTAACCATTATAAAAAAAGTTAACCTACCCTATACTAAGGAAAAGTACAGGGTAAGCGGTTTCATATCTCTCTTTTAATTCTGTGTGATTTCCATTGGTCGCCATTTATTTATTGCATGTGGTGTATTATGTAATTCCATTTGATATATATATATATAAATGATTCATTTTATATTCATGGTATTCTATGATTCATTGGGTTTTTAATAATTTTTGGTCATACTAATCGATTGATTACAGCATGGTAAGGGGTTTTCATCTCACTTCATATTTCCATGAGATTCATGGTATATTGCAACTATTTCATTTTATGTCGTGTGTGTACAACCCATGATTGTTTTCCTTATTTAGTATACATTAATATATGGGTATTTATATCTTCATTGTATTATCCTTCTATCATGGAGTGTATTTTTTGTATGTCACCAAATTGGTATGGGAATTTCTAATTTCAATTTCAACTCATTGGGTTTTACGCTAACCTCATTGATTATTTTAGTCAATAATGTGTGTGAAATAACTATTTATTTATTTATGTAGTAATTTCCACTCTCCATTGTGTGTTTATTCTTTTGATACACATAATCACTCTATTTATAAATTCTCAAGTCATCAATATGAACTTGATAAGAGTAATCTTTACTCAATTTTGGTTCATTGACTAAAACATCAATGTCATTGGTGTTGTTGTTAAAAGAATATTTGTGAAGATCATCAGATTTTTTTACTCGGAATATCTAATAATATTTAGTTTATTTATATTTATCAAACATAATTATGTCATTTATTTATCCTTAACCTATGGATATGGTCTTTATAAGAGATTTCATCTCAACTTACATTTTGTTGAGACATCTTTGTTGTTATGCGCCAATTCACCTTTATTTGGTGTATATAATGTACATTGACATAATATATCATGAATCCATTTATTCTCATGATATTATTAAGTTATTATTACCTTAATTCATTATATTCAAGCATCTATCATTAGGTTAGTAACTCTAACTAAAATATCATTTTAAATGTTTTTAAATTTTATTCATCTAAATATTTCTCAATAATGTCCATGTTTTAAAAATTGGATTAAGGATTTATTTATGAGGACATTAATGATATAAAATTAAAATTCCATTTAAAATTTTCAATGTGATATGGGAAACATTGATTCAAAAATCTATTTTAATGAATTTCGTCATAAATAGTGAAACTTTTAATTGGTTTTGAGAAAAAAGGGGTTATTTATCTCAAATAGTTTTCATGATTATTTTCATTTATGGCAATATAGTTCAAAATTAACTATTGAGGATAATTTATTATAATAAAATCCTCTATATTGTATTGAATGAGTTATGTTTTACTGTAGATGTGCTATTTTTATTCCATTCAATGTTTATTGTTAATGTATTGACATTTTGTATATTAGTTTTAATACAAAATTTTAGATTATTTTTCATCTATTCATATGAGGAATGAATTGGACTTAGTATGTGATGGTAGGATCCCACAGTAGCTCCTCGATGCATCAGTAGGTCTCATGAGACAAACTACTATTTGGGCACAAGGCCTTGACAAAATATTATTTTTCTGTCTTTGTACAAGGCATTGACTATGTGGTTATAATGTATGGCATTATGCATTCCATCATTATGAAATTGTCTATTGTTATTAAATGTGATTATTCTACTTGGATAATATCCATGTGAATAACTAAATGATATTATTTTATATAGAATTGACATATTATGTTGATTATTTTGTTTAAAAGGAATTTTTTCTAGTCTTTAACAATTCCTTAAATGAGTATTCATATTTTTGACAATTTCCGCTATATTTTTATCCTTAATGAGAATATGAGTTCACCCCTTTGTTATGTTTTATTTTTCCCAGGATTCAAAGATGTTTATTATTATTAACCTGTATGAATTTTCCAAGTGATATATGGGTGTTCAATGTGGACACAATGTTGTATTTATTATTTTATGATGTAATGTTAAACTAATGTATGTATCTAGTACTTCAAAGGCTACTAAATATATCGGTCTTCCAAGAAATGATTCCCTGTTTTCATGAAAATCTTATTTATGAATGCACCGACTCTGGGTAGTTGGGGTTGGGGCGTTACATACGCCTGACCGGAATTTTCATTTGTTAATAAGTGGAATAGTCAGAAGGATATTAATATATATTATTTCTTGAATAACTATTTTGTTATTAATATTATTTATATTCATTATTTCTATATTTGTGACCATATATGTAAAATAGTTACGTAAAATTAATTACACCACTACGTTGTGACCATATGATGTATATACGTAGATGTGATGTTTTCTCTTTTCATTGGGTTAGAAGAAGATTCATAATGATTTTAAAATAATAATATTAAAATATTATTTTATTTATGATACTATTTCTATTTTTTTGTTAATAGAATAGATATATTTATTCTTGTGTATAAGATAAAATAAACATGAAATTTTCTATAATCATGATTACCACATCTTTAGTAGACATCCTTTAGTTCTATTATTAATGACCACAAAAAATGCTCAGTTCATAAGACTATAACCATTAGTAAATGTTTAGGTAAATATAGAATATAATTTGGTATGAATGTTCCTTATTAAATAGCTCAAGCGGTGTGATTAAGTTTTGACAATAGGTTCTTTTTTATATGTTATGTGAGTTTCAATCATTGGATTTTATCAACTATTAAATAAATATAAATTTATTTTCATGTATATATTTCTCAAAAATTTTATAATTCGAATATATTATGAGGTTGATTATAATGACTCTAATAATAACAATTTTTTATTTTTTTATGTTTCTACACTTATCAATATATTTCACCCCTTTTTAACCTCTCGATGATTACAATGATATCAATGTTTTTTTATAATTTAGGGGTAATCATCGTTTCAATAAAATGATAACTAAATCATAAATAGATTATTACTAATATTATAAATCCCATCTATTTCACATTGAATCATTTATGATTTTTAGAAATTATAAATCATTTAGAAATTATTTTTTATTATAAAATATCATTAATGTCATTTCATAAATAATAAAATATTATAATACAATATATACATAATTTATTTAAAATGGTTCAAAAATGAAATAGATTTAAATATTTATAAAAAAAATATAATAATATATCCATTCAATAAATTTTTTATAGGTTTAAATATCATTTCATAACTTATCTTTCTTTATAACCCCTTAATTAACCCATTTCACCCATAATCGATGTAATGATTTTTTTCAAAATTATAGATCTATAATAAATTATCTAGAATAAAAATTCGATCATAAATGAAGATGGTATGATATGGTATGATATAAAAAATCATACTTTTCATATTTCTAGTTTCATTAGATAAATTAATACATTATATTTATCATTATACACTACTAATTTTATTTTATAAAAAATGAATATATTTTGAAATTTATAATATTATCAAAACAATATAATTATAATTTAAACATTTAACTCATCAATAATATGTTATATTAATATTCCATATTTTTTGAACACATTGAATAAATTAAAATGATTTACATTTATAGTGATTAAAATCATTAAATTTATTTTTATACTATTTTCACATTCATTGTGTCTGTGATTTTCATTAAATTTTTGTAATTATATCATCATTAACAAATTGAAATAAATTTTTATCATAAAAGTAAAAAAATTATGTTTAATATAAATATTTATATTCTTCTAATATGTATATTTAGTCAAATATATTTGCATATAATTTATATAATATGATAATTTTACTTTTTTCCCATGCTCTAGGAATACACAGGCATTTGGTCATGTCACTTGTTATATCACCCCAATATTTGTATATATCCATAAAAATAATAAATAATAAATAATAATTTAACATAATTTCTTGATTAATCATATTCTCCCTAAATTATTATTTTTGAGACACCAAACGTGACTTCTCGAATGCTACATAAAAACTACATTAATACAGAAATGTGTTCTCATATTTATCATGAAATTAACTGTAATTTTTATGTTTTTATTTATTTTTGTAATAAATATTTCTTATATTATCAGATATTATTTTTTCCATAATATAGTTAAATTTTTAGTCCATTTTATTTCCTTATGATATCATTTAATATATAGTATTTAAAAAAAAATTATTTTCTTATATCCACTAAAAATAATATTTTTTCAAAAACACAAAATTACACCTTTAGATACTATTGATATTATAAATTTTTATGTTATATTATTTTTATCAAGTATATTTTATATATATTCTATAAATCAATTAATATATATGATAATTAATACTAAAGACCCCATTTAAAAAATATTTCATTCAAATAATAAAATGACATTACTACAATTGAGTAATTATTTCAGAAATAATTATCCTTATTTTTATATTGATCTGAGAAACGATCATTTTTTTCATAATATATTTATTCATATCAATACCAATTAATTAAATGTATATTTATTGATAGTAAAAATTAAATAATATTATTTTAATAATATATACTAATTCACATAAAGCATGGTGTTGTGTTTTTAGAAAGAAATCAATATTAATATTATTTTAAAAACAATTAAATGGAATGAAACCAAATCAAAAATGGATTATTTACTTTCGATAATAGATTCCTAATAATAAAAATTTTGAAATTTATTCTGAATTAATGGATATGTTCTTCAAATATAGTACTCATCCTAGCCATATAGAACATAATACCATGCATCATATCTTGTGGAAAATAAATGATAGAATGGTTGATATTAGATGATTAATAAAGGTAATAATAGAAAATAATTGTTTATAAACATGAGTGAGCATAATATTATAATGTGGTTATGTGATTTGGAGATTAAAAATTTTAAAACGTACCTAATAATACACAAATCATAATCCTGAGTCATACATATTACATTAGATGTTCATAAGAATAAAATAAGATGAAAACCATGATACATAGGAACATTAAATTTTCCTAATAATGGATCATAAAATTGTGACATAAAAAGGTTTGAATAATTATAATAATAGAAATATTATGTCAATTATATTCCAAAAAATATATCACGAGTTGTACTTTGGATTACCCCACAGGTACCATCATTTGGAATGACCATCTAATAAATGTATGTTTTCATCTCGTAAATTATTAATCTTTACATAATATATTAGAGTCCTTGATTGGAATCTCTAATCATAAAATAATATATAATCCATTAATATAAATGTAATATGATTAGGAAATTATTATAATTTTCATTATTTTTTAACAAGTGGAGAAGAAAACAACTTTCATCAAGATTTCAACATCATAATCATTAACCATAATGCTAATGAATAAAGATATTATAATTTTATCTTATCTCAATTGATGAATAATTAACATCAATGGATTGTTTCATAGATAATAATACCTATAAAATACCAATAGAATAATTCATGATGATGATACAACATTTATTTCGAAATCACATGTTAAAAATATAATTATTTCAAAAGAAATATTGTTAAACGAACTGTCTCTATAATACAGTAAATGTTTTAAAATTTCTATTTTTCTACTAAATACAGTCTAGTGGTGAGATAGTTCAAAACCAAAGGGAAGTTTGATGACTAATTTCATTTTCAATTTTTGAAAACAACAGCACTTTTGTCAGCAGTGGTGTAAACCTTCTATTATTTTACTACCTAATGTATTTTAAAACCTTTTATATCATTTTTATAAAGGATTTTTCGGAAACTAATTTTTAACTAAGGAAAAAATTTCTATATAATAATGAAAATAAAATAAAAAAGTGGATTAAAACAAAAGTTCAAGTAAATAGATCAAATATACACTTGGGAATTTTGTGCTATCAGTCAAAAAAGGTAAATTTAATCACATATTACTACTGAATCACACAATAAAAAAGGATGCAAAATATCCATTTCTTTGATATTCTTCATAGAATATATTGACTCTTTCTGTTATCAACTATGTGAATCAATCAGATGGCCATGAATTTGATTAAGAAAACATCTGGGATTAAACTCACAATAAAACTCCAATCGCCACTAACAATAAAGATCTGATAATTGTATTCAATATCATTGTTTTCAATTGATCAGGAAGTTTGAAATTGAAAATGTTGAGGTATGAAAAATTAAAAAATAGTTAGAATCAATCATGTTGAATGACTCTAACATCATAATAATAATGGATGTGAATAATAAAAAATTGAATTAGTTTGAATTAGAACTCTTGATCATAAATCTTAACATACAGTCATATTTTTTCAGGAATTGTAAAATTTTGATTACAACCAATGAAGTTGTATTAAAATATATGAACTATGAACTCCCTCTAGTGCCTTATTTCTCTACATCGTACTCGTGTTACTCATAAAATCTCATAGTAATCACACTCCAAGGATCTCTAGGAAATGTTCTATTCTCGTGCTCAGTGAGATGAAGTGTGAATGATGTTCTATCCCCAACCACCCATTGTTGCTCTACTAATTATTCAGATGTCATTTGATGCATGTCAACCCTTGTTTTCCACCGATTTCATGTGTTCTTTACTATGCATTCACACACATATGCTTCTTCAATGATAAAATGACACATGAGTGTAGCCAATTTAATTAACTCCCCACAAGTTATTTGAATTTATATTGGATGGGGTTATGTCTCGTACATGTATCTATACATAATAAAAAATAAAATAAATAAAAACAGTTACAAAAGTATAAATATTTTATTATATAATTAATTTGGTTCAACAATTTTTTATTAATTAATAGATATTAAATTTGTAAATATTAATTACATTATTCGTTTTCATTATATGATATCATTTATATTTATATAATTATTTTACTATTATTATAAAATTTAATAAATTTTAAATTATTTAAGAATTATTTTTTATTAATTTGGTTGTAAAATTTAATCTTTTATATATTAATATTTAATTTTATTTAATAATTTTTTTAAATATTATGTTAAATATTTTATTTACAAAATAAAATATTATTTTATTACTATTATATCATGATTAAGAGTTATTTTATTATTCATTTGTTTATTTTATTAAAAATCGTTATTGATGTTTATTTTAAATAATTTTTTTAATAAGTTTATATAATTATATTAATGTAACTATTAATGTATTTAATATTTAAAAATTATATGGTTTAATTAATTAATCAAATTTATATGATTTTTTTGTTATTATTTTATTTTAATTTATTTTAATTAATTATTTTATTTTATATAAAATATTTGTTGTATATATTTATTTTTTTAATAAATTTATTATTAATTATAATATTTTTATTTTTATTTTTATTTTAATTGTCTATCCCCATCATTATCTTATTTACAACAAACTCAAAAATGAAGGTGGGTGATTTCATCCCTAAAAAATGGTAAACCATTGGCTTATCTCCACTGTAGCTTTTTCGATCAAGTGGTGTGTTGGGTTAGAGGGTGAGGCACGGGAAACTACTGGTAAAGGAGGAATTTGTGAGATCTTGACACATGACATTAGAATGTTTTGGAACCGGGCATGCAGCGGATGCCCCAAATAGGTGGGTTTTTAAAACAATTCCACTGTCGTTCTCCGTGAACTTGCTGACGTCGGGAAAAAGCAGCCTGGTCAAAGCCGAGGACCACACGTGAAGGATTTTAAGCATTAACATAAACTGTAAAATACCTAGTTTAAATCTAAGGCCGCACACGACGTCTGCTCGTCGCTGGCGATCGTTGCTTGAATAATTCTAAGCCGAATTCCTCTAGATCGTCCACACGTGCTTCAAGGAATCCGTGGGAGCGCCGTTCGTTGTAATTCGAGTGCTAGACGGATTTGCGACGATGCCTTCGTTGCTCCAACGACCAACGCATCGCATCGCTAGCGATGCCTGAGAGAGAGCTTCATCTGATCTCCTTGATTCTAGGGAATCTCTCTCTAGAATTTGGGAGAGAGGAGTGAATAGATAAGCTCCATTAATAGTGTTTGTCAAGTGCCCCTCCTCTTCTATTTATAGCGCTGAATTAAAATACCCGGTATCGCCTCGTCGGACCCGAATACTTAATGCACTATTAACGACATTTTATGATTACTAAACTGAGCCATAAATATTATTATTATTTACTTCTAATAAATTAAAATATATTACATGATAATAATTAAGTCATTAACCCGACTCGTTGCTCCCTAAAATATTAATTGAACCATGAATAATTTAATATTAATTAATTAAGATTTTTTCAAGTATTTACTTAAAACTCGTAAATACATTTAATAAATAACTTCAATAGTCATTATTCTAAACTCAAATAATATGAATTTATTTATTGCATTGGTGATCGTTTAACTTTGGATAATTCCCGGACCCTTGTGGCAGGCCCACATGTCCAATTCTTCTATTCAACTGAATAAGGAAGATTCTTGAATATGCTATTTTGTGTGACCCTGTAGGCCCTTATATCGACATCTGGGAATAGTATTCATAATCCAAGAGCGGGATATAGAAACCCATCATGGCCCCTGAAAAATTAAGGATTGTCACAGCACCGACAACTAACTTACGAACACACACTCTGTAAGGTAATCTCTTTGTCTATAATATCTCATAAAGCAGGACACACTATTTTATCATCTCCCTTTTCTTTCATTATTGTTTGTTGATGTAACTGGATGGATTTACACTCGACTTCCATGGTAATGGTCATACAATGGTACTGCGATCTATATCAACATGGCTAAAGATATATTACTTCATAACCTAGAAGAGACAAATCCTTTCTTGACCATTCAACCAATGTCATGCCACCAATGACGCACCCGACACAAACTACCATGCCACGACATCATTTACATGGTTTTCATCTTGCATCAAAGTACATAATCAAGTGACATTCATTGGTAATGATCTCATGTCAAGAGACCATTACACATGATTGTAGATAGGAACATCCAATGACACCCAGAACATGTGGAGTTCCTATTGGCGGGTCTATCCTCACGATCTCACTACTAGAGATCACCAAGTGTGAACATCATGAGAATAAATCTAAATTCTTATGAGCCCCCATCACCTGATGGTCAGGAATATACTATGTCCAATTAGTAAGTTGTATCTAGACCATAGAACATATATTTAAGATTAATGTCATAGTATCTAGAAGTTCTTATTATAGCCTAGGAACTGCTATAACCTTTCAATACGAAAATTAATATTTGGACATTACCATTTCAATAGTGGACACAGAAATGTATACACTATAATGGTAAGACGACATCATTAATAGTTTACTCAATACACAATATGGTAATCAAAAGCACGTAATAGTGGGGTCTAGGGAACCCTCTATTTCAACAGAAAGAAGCCCATTTCTACTACTAGGTGTGGCAACATGGGTCAGCATGACTTGTGTCCAGTGGTGGTCGACATCATGGCTCGGTGGTACGTAGTTTCCTCCACTCCAGCTGACTACAGAAGCTCATTTGGTTTTTAGAATATTGGGGAAGGTGTATCCTTATTATGAAGGTTGTATGGGGAGATTATAGTTCCATAACATAAAAATAAGGTAACATTAAAAATCACAGGGTTTATATTCTGGAATGACTTAGATTTGATCCGTTTTGTGAAATTGGTTTGTTGATCGAGTCTGGTTTTGGGTTGGTCTACTTTGGTTCTGAATGGAATGGTTGTAGAGGTGCAGGGGTATTGAATTGATGCATCAGTATGTGTGTGTTTCACTATCTTTGAGATAGTTGGAGAAAGTATAATTGGATGAAATCAATGATACTCACAAGAAGAGTTAGTATCGGTAGTATGGGGAAAGCCATCACTGTGAGGATGAAATAGAAATGGAGAGACTGACATAGACGAGTGGTGTAGGTGGGTTGTGAGAGGAAAAATTACAGGGCGTTGGTCTAACCAATGATATAAAGGTATAATGTGTCGGTAGTAGTATGGAGAACTATCTACGAGGCATTTAATAAAATAAATCCTCTATCTCACCCACAATGTAATGAACCATGTTACTGAGGAAACAAATTATAACTAAAAATATATAATTAAATCAGTTAAAAACATAAATAAAAAAATACCAATTAATTAAATTAATTATATAATTAACATTTGAGTCACCAACTTTTAAAAAAGAATTATGGGGTGCAGGAAGCTTTTTCTACAGATAGTTACTATGGGTGCATTTGTGACTCAATTAAATTGACCTATTAGTGAGACCGACGGGTGAAAAATAGCTATATGTGGCTTAAATTTTATCTCCAAAACATCACATAAAATTAATTTTCTATTGAAACAAAAACAAAAACAAAAAATTAATTAATTTAATTTATTAACACATTAAATATAAACATAAAATAAAAAATAATAATAGATGACCATAACAAACAAATTACACAAATAAATTATTGATTGTTATAAGATAAACTAATTTAATTATTTAAAAAAATTGAATATAGATCATAAATATTACATTAATTATATTATAATAAATTGATCAACTAATTAATTAATATATTACCACCAACTATTACAATATGATGAATTTAAATATAAGAGTAAAAATAATTGAACAATAATGTTTGTTATTGAAAATAAATATATTCAACGACATAATTATAAAATTAATTATAAAAAAATTAACTAAATAATATAATTATAAAATTATAAAATTAATAATATTTATGAAGTAGTTAAATATTAATTATTTTATTTTTTAAGAACTAATTTAATATATATGGGAAAACATTGTATTTTTATAGCCACATCAAAATCCTAACACATTAACCGTGGGATTCCTCATACAATTCCATGTCTTATTCGTATGAAAAATAGATTTGTTTTTTAATAAATGAAAATAAAATGAAACAAAATTAACATTTTGAAAAAAGAGAACTGAAAAACTATCAATGGGCTTTTGGAAAATAAGGTTCAAATGAATATTTCCAAATAAAAACTCTAACAAATTATATAGGTAGTAGTGAATCAGCTATCATTGAAGGTGACCAGTCACATATGAAAAACCTCTTAATGACATACATCTATTCACGTCCAAGTTATATGTTCAAGAATGATTACTGGTAAAATACTTGTCGGATTTAAAACATAACAAGAGGAACATTATACTTTTTCTATCAATGATTTTCCAAAAATAAATACATTTTTTGAATCACCATATTGACAAAATGTTAATTATTTCCATATAAACTAATCTCCACTACATCATCAGGAATTCATCATTCTCATATCCTTAATGAAAACATTTTTTGACCCAACACAGTATTAAATTTTTTGTGAAACCACGTAACATGTTATGAACTCTCAACAGAAGCACTTATTATATGTCTACAAAGTGATTTTTATTAAAAAACACACCCAGTCCCTAGGGCCTCATAGATTCAATGTGGGATCCGAAATACACATTTCAATCTAGTTTCAAATTAATTATACAAAAACCATTTACATTTGATTAATAAGATGATTTCATTAATAAATAAAAGAATGTAAGTCCCCTAGGATAAAATTTAAACATCAAATTCTTTATGTTATGATCTAAACTCCACTAATATGTACCCAATATCATACTCACAAATAATTCCTAAAAAACATTCATAAATTAACTCACTAAAATGACAAAACAATTTTTCACCATCATAAATTTCATACTGAATGCAAATTTCAAATACATGAAAGGAATTTTTTTATGGAAATAATCATTACAAAACATTGTGAATCTTAATGGACTTAAATTGTGAAAGAATTTTGATAATTTTTAATAATTATTTAAAAAAAGAATAATGTAGTAGTAATAATTGTTGTTATTGTAACAAATCATAGCATAGTTCATATTAAATTGACCCATCCCCCAAAATTTAAACCCTTCTTTATTGCCAATGTCGAATTAAAAAGTGGAGGAGACAACAATTAAATAGTGAAAGCTCAAAATTTATTTTAATTATAGTTGATTATTGAAAAAACAAATAGTCTAATAGAAACTAAAAAGTCATTTTTCCATAATAATTAATTTACAATAGGATTAAATGAATTATCAATTAATACAGTGACAAATATTTTTAATATATTTCAAAAATATTCATGTTAATTGTGATTTTACGTTGAAAAGGGTGTAGAAAGATAAGAAATTTGATTAATATATTTTTACTTTTTGAGAAGTAATATTCATGATAAAGACCTTTTATATTAATGAATATTCATTATTAGGATTTCTAGCATACCTGAACACCCCCACAATTATATTTATAAATGATTAAATCCTAATCTATGAAATTATGTTCATCTCACATTTTTTGTGACCATAACGACTAGGGATATTTTTGGAATGAATATTTTGTTCCAATATACCTCTATTTTATATGTTTTGATGATTCAAAAAATCCATATGACAATTCAAACATTTTTATTCTATGTGATTCGAAATATATTTTATTAAAATATGTGCCTATGTTTCCATATTATTATGTGTAAAAAAATTATTTTTTCACCAATGTATTTTATCATAAAAAATTTAATAAAAAATCTTAATTTTTATTAGTATATAAATGTGGAAAATGTTGCTTCTTCTATATAAAAATATTATCTTACGATGTTATATTTTGTTTCATAAGACAAATTCTTAATCATAATGAAAATATTAATGAAAATTATAATTTGAAAAGAAAATTCATATTAAAAAGATGTTGAGGAAACTATAGGATAAATCCACGTGACATATTTTTCATACACTGGAGAATTATCTTACATAGAATAATGATAGTTTATATTTTAATTAAGTGCTACCTTATCTTAGAAATTCAATAATATGATGGAAATTACATTGATATTGGTAACTAATAATGATATAATTTTTAAATAAATTCATTATTACTTTTATAATATATTGATAAGTCATTTAATGCTTTTAGGGAACCTAAAAAACAGATTATCTATTTATGGAATGATCAATCTAGTTACGGTATCCAAAAAATGGTATGATCCAATGATCTAGATAATTTATTACAACTCTTCCACAAAAATGAATACTATATTTCCAGAGTTTGGATACATATTCATAATATCATGTTTTTATGAAAAATTCATAATCTTGCTCGACCATTAGTATTATACCATTCTCATGTTCGAACATGATATACAAAGGACAATTAAAAAATAAAAACAAGATAAATATAGTTTCTTTCATTTTTTAAATATGTCAAATACCTATACATAGTTTAAACCTAAATCATTTATGCTATGATTATCAGTTATATATGTTTCAGTAATTAACATATTGTTCAATACCTTGTATCCTATCATTTTATTAGGTCATATATACATATATAATAATTTTCTTCTTAATAATGTGTGCTGAAAATACTTCTCCCAAAATATTTGTTCCATTATAACTTATTAAAACTTAGTGTAAGAGTGTGTTTATAACTACGGATATGTATTTTAGAGAGTGGTACATGATTAAATCTATTAGAACATTGTATTAAATGACGCCATCTTATACTCACATGGTAGCCCGAAAAATAATATCATTTTAGAGGGATGATCCCTAGACTCATGGAGTAGAGTGTTAGTGGAACTGATTATGAGATTTCTTTTCCTAGAACCATTATAAATTTCATTGTTCATTTTTACTTTCGTATGTTTAATATTTTTACATTTTATATTTATAATGAAATAATTGGACTCACATTATTTAATGTGGGAGGTAAAATATCAAAGAAAACATTACGAACTCAATTCACCCACAATTGAGTTATAAATCTGGTCTCCATAGGGGAAAAAAATATATACACCACATAAATATAATTAGGTTCAAGATACCGAATATGTCTCCATTGAGTTAAATTTGAGATGATATCCCTTACAATTATCATAACAATGAAGTGATAATTAATCAATGAATTTATAATCTGTATTAAATTCAATTCATTGTGAAGAAATGTGGAAATAAATAATAAATAAATAAAATTTCATATCACAAATAATCATTTCATAATATTATAAATAGTTAATTAATTTAACCAAATTAATTGATTTTGAGTTAATAAACAACTAGGCTCATGTTTTACTTGACTCATAAGTGTTTTTACCATCCTATATAGATTATTATGATTTATTATTGTTACATCCAATAACTATATATATATAATATCCTATATGATCCATTTATAAACATTTATCATCAATTTTTTATCATTATTTTATTGTTATTGTTATTATAGTTTTCAACTGCATTGGTTTTAATGTATATTGTGATTTTTCAGTTATAGTCCTTGTATAATGATCAGGTTAATATCATCTCTAGGATGGTAATCATTATATTAAAATCATAAAAAAAATCAATATAATTTCCAATATCATCATTGAATATAGGATATGAAAAATTAATCATATCTCTTCATTAAGGATGTAGTTCACATGTACGTGTAACACCCCAAGATTACATAGTAAGTTATTTTCAATAAAGTAATTCAATAGCATATGCTACACGCAACACTGAGTTTGAGTGCACCATGACATACCAATGTAACTATTCAAAAAGGGGTTATGAAAAGAATTAACTGAATTTTTAATATTATATAATCTATATAATTTAAGAATCTATATAATGAGTTTCATAGATAAAATATACAAACATATTCATTTTTTCAGATAAAAGAAGTATTTTAAAAAAAATCATTTTTTACCACCTTCTAATGGAAATCGCTTTTTAAAACCGATATTTGACATTTTTATATATTGAATTTAATGGGATTCTATTCAACTTTAGAATTAAAAAACATTATTTGGAATAATCTTTTTGTACTTTTCTGATAACTTTCATATTATGATTAATAATGAAAAATATTAAATTTAAATTAAAAAAAATTATTCACTCAAAATAATTTATAGGGATAAATTATGCTTTTAAATGGTTTGTAAGGATAATTAAATTATATTTTTATCAATTAATACAATTTAGTTCATTATAAGTAATTTACATTTATATTTGACCTTATCACATGTCAATCTTTTGATAGTTAGTACTTTTTCAAAACACGCTTTTCATTTTTGAAAATGGGAATTAATTTTATTTTAATTAATGGAACATTATGATTTTAATTTAGTAAAATATAATTTTTTTTAATTCAGATAATCAATATTACCTTATGGTGAATTTTTTGTATTTTTCTGAAAACATTCAATATTTGATGAATAGTGAAAAACATTGTGTTATAGTTTAAAACCGAAGTTTTATTTAAATAATTATTTATTTTATTTAAATTTATTTTAACTAAAAATAGATATATAATATCTAAAAAAGTTCAATGTTATTCATTCGAGTCATTTTATAATAAATTTAGATGAAGAAAATTTTATTGAACTTTTTACCCTATTTTACCCACCTTCTAAAAGCAGTTATAAATTTTCATAAAATTTTTTTAACTCTTCTATATGTTTCACTTAAAAAATACTAGATACATGGTTTACATGAGTATGTAAAATTTGGTTCAATAAGATGAAAATAAATTTTTGTGAATACAAACTTTTGACTTTTATTTTCCATGGTTAAAAATAAATTGGGTAATTAAGGGTAAAAATGATATTATAATTACCCTAACAAATGTTCTAATTCTATTGGATAAGGTTAATTCGTCCAAAAAAAATGAAATAAATACGATCCCATTTGGTCCACTTGGATTAGATTATGACATTTATTGTTAATTTATTTAAATAAGAGTAAAAAGAGTAAAAATAAATGTTTCATAACAAAACAATTTTTAATATAGGGTTATACATAAGAGAAATTAGTTTATAAATATTCATCATAAATATAAATAGATTTATGACATAATGGTTATTTGTTTTTAATTTTTAGACATTATATAATTAAATTTATTTATGAAACAATGATGAAGAATTAATTACATTTTTAATGAACGATTAAAATAATTGATATTATAAATATCCAAATAAATGTAATATGATACTTTTGATTAATTAAACTAATTTTGTACATTAATATTACATGTTAGGGTTGAATAAATAAATTTGTTTTGAATTATTCATGCTATTATGATTTTCACAGTTGCCAAATACTAAATAATGTGAAAATTAACATAAATGAGTTTTCAAACTAATACTATATTATTGGTTGATATAATATTCCTAGAAATATAAGGGTTAGAAAAAAGGCTTAAATAAAATTAAATATGTCATTAATTAACCACTTGATGTTCTATTGTATGATTATTGTATTTTTATTAACCATATTGTGTAATATTACAAGAAGACATGGTAAAAGTTAAACTATTTAACTAAGAGATAAATTTAAAACATAAGGTTAAAATGGTAATGTAAACATTTATAAAACCTATTGGTTGAGAGTTTTTTGACCCATAACTACCATAGAATCTAAATAAATCGTTTTGGATCCATTAAAATCTGAAAATGAATTTATTAAAAAATAATTTTGCATGGTTTTTCATAAAGTGACCCTCACATATCTTATAAAAGGGTACTTCCCTTTTTCTTAATTTCACATATCCAAATCCATTTGGTTCAGAAAAAACCTTCCCAAATATCCTCCCATATTCTCTAACATCATCCTAGAGTCCTTAATTAGATCAGAATTCTATACTGTGGATCCCTTTTGGTCAACCCAAAGAAAACACCCGAGGAAGTGGTAGTAATTTCACCACCCACATTCAAGTTCTTTTCATCTTCCACTTCCACATTATTTTTTTTCCATACCAAAATAATAACTCAAATAGATTTTACATACTATTATGTTATTATAAATATGTTTCAACCATATTAATTATTCTATCCATCCTATAAATGACAATGTCACCATACATTCATACGTACAACTTACCATCTCCAGGTCGTGGTGTAGTTTTTTATTCAAACACTTCATTATTTGGATGGAATTAATAATGAGTATAAATGATTCAATAAATAAATATAACATGATATATATTATTTATATATTATATAGCATCCAATTACATATGATTTCACCATTTATATAATGATATTGTCGCTCGTGTGTATGTACGTATTACCGTTTCCACGAACGCGATGAAATTTATTCCCCATCGTAATGATTCAAGAATAATTTTCATTTTATGATTAAAAATAATGATTATGAACATAATATAATTCTTTATATGAATCAAATAAATCATATCCATAACAAATATTTCTAACGTAACCAAACATATAAATGAATATGAATCAGCTAACACCGAAAACGATGATACTACGGAAATATTATGAATAATGAAATATTAGAAGTTCATATATAATATAATATTTATGTGTATGGTTCCTTTATAATTTTATAACAATTATTTAACCATTATAAAAAAGGATAACCTACCCTATACTAAGGAAAAGTACAAGCTAAGCAGTTTCGTATCTCTCTTTTAATTCCGTGAGATTTTCATTGGTCGCCACTTATTAATTTTTCATTTAATATTCATGGTATTCTATGATTCATTTTGTTTTTATTAATTTTTGTTCATACAAATCAGTTGATTTCAACATAGTAAGGGGTTTTCATCTCACTTCATATTTCCATGAAATTCATGCTATATTGCAACTATTTTCTTTTCTTTGGTGTGTATACAAGAAAATATTGTATTCATTATGTAATATACATTAATATATGGGTATTTATATCTTAATTGTATGATCCTTCTGTCATGGAGTGTATGTTTAGTATGTCACCAAATCGGTATGGGAATTTCTAATTTCAATTTCAACTCATTGGGATTTACGCAAACCTAATTGATGATTTTAGTCCACGAATGTGTGTGAAATAACTATTTATTTATTTATGTAGTAATTTCCACTATCAATTGTGTGTTTTTTATTTTGATACATATAATCACTCTATTGATAAATTCTCAAGTCGTCGATATGAACTTGAAAAGAGTAATCTTTACTCAATTGTCGTTCATTGACTTAATCATCAATGTCATTGGTGTTGTTGTTACAAGAATATGTGTGAAGATCATCAGATTTTTTTTACTCGGAATATCTAATAATATTTATTGTATTTATATTTTTCAATCATAATTATGTCATTTATTGATCCTTATCCTAAGGATATGGTCTTTATAAGAGATTTCATCTCAACATACATTTTGTTGAGACATCTATGTTGTTATGCGCCAATTCACCTTTATTTGGTGTAGACAATGTACATTGACATAATATATCATGAATCCCTTTATTCTCATGATATTATTAAGTTATTATTACCTCAATTAATTATATTCAAGCATCTATCATTAGGTTAGGAACTCTAACTAATATATCATTTTAAATGATTTTAAATTTTATTTGTCTAAATCTTTCTCAATAATGTCCATGTTTTAAAAATGGTTTTAAGGATTTATTTATAAGGACATTAATGATATAAAATTAAAATTCCACTTAAAATTTTCAATGTGGTATGGGAAACTATGATTAAAAAATCTATTTTAAACAAGTTCATCATAAATAGTGATACTTTTAATTGTTTTCAAGATAAAAGGGGTTATTTATCTCAAATAGTTTTGATGATTAATTTCATTTATGTCAATATATTTCAAAATTCACTATTGAGGAAAATTTATTATAATAAAATATTCTATATTGTATTGAATGAGTTATGTTTTTTTTGGATGTGCTATTTTTATTTCATTCAATGTTTATTGTTATTGTGTTGACATTTTGTATGTTAGTTTTAAAAAAATCTTAGATTATTTTTCATCTATTCATATGAGGAATGAATTGGACTTAGTATGTGATGGGATGATCCCACTGTAGCTCCTCGATGCATCAGTAGGTCTCATGAGACAAACTACTGTCCGGGCACAAGGCCCTCACAAAATATTATTTTTTAGTCTTGGTAAAAGGCATTGAATATGTGGTTAAAAAGTCTTGAATTATGAATTCCATCATTATGAAATTGTCTATTGATATTAAATGTCATTATTCTACTAGTATAATATACATGTGAATAACTAAATTACATTATTTTATTTAGAATTGACATACTATGATAATTTTTATGATCAAAAGGCATTTGTTCTCGTCTATTACAATGCCTTAAATGATTATTCATATTTATGAAAATTTCCTCTATATTTGTATCCTTACTGAGAATCTGTGTTCACCCCATTGTTATGTTTTATTTTTCCCCATATTCAAAGATGTTTATTATGATTAACCTGTATGAATTTTCTACGTGATATATGGGTGTCCAATGTGGACACAAAGTTGTATTTTTTATTTTATGATGTAATGTAAAACTAATGTATGTATCTATTACTTCAGAGGCTACTAAACAGATTGGTCTTCTGGGAAATGATTCCATGTTATAATGTAAATTTTATTTAACAATGCACCGACTCTGGGTAGTTGGTGTTGGGGCGTTACATATGCCTGACCAAAATTATCATTTGTCAATAAGTGGAAAGGTTATAAGGATATTAATATATATTATTTCTTGAATAAATATTTTGTTATTAATATTATTTATATTAATTATTTCTATCATTGTGACCATATATGTAAAATAGTTACGTAAAATTAATTACACCACTACGTTGTGACCATATTCTATATATACGCAAAAGTGATGTTTTCACTTTTCATTGGGTTAGAAGAAGATGAATAATTATTTTAAAATAATAATATTAAAATATTATTTTATTTATGATACTATATCATTATTGTAAATAGCATAGATATATTTATTCATTTGTATAAGATAAAATAAACATGAAATTTTCTATAATCATGATTACAACTTCTTTAGTAGACATCCTTTAGTTCTATTATTAATGACCACAAAAAATGGTCAGTTAATAAGACTATAACCACTAATAAATGTTAAGGTAAATATAGAATATAATTGGGTATGAATGTTCCTTATTAAATAGCTCAAGCGGTGTTATTAAGTGTTGACAATTGGTTTTTTTATATGTTAGTGAAGTTTCACTCATTGGATTATATCACGTATTAAATAAATATAAATTTATTTTCATCTATATATTTCTAAAAAAATTTATAATTTGAATATATTATGAGGTTTATTATAATGACTCTAATAATAACAATTTTTTATTTATTTTATGTTTCTACACTTATCAATATTTTTCACCCCTTTTTATTATCAATATTTCTTTATAATTTAGTGGTAATCATCGTTTCAATAAAAGGTCAACTAAATCATTAATAGATTATGACTAATATTATAAATCCCATCAATTTGACTTTGAATTATTTATGATTTTTAGGAATTATAAATAATTTAGAAATTATTTTTATTATAAAATATCATTATTGTCATTTTTCAATTAATATAATATTATAATACAATATATATATAATTTATCTAAAATGGTTCAAAACTGAAATAGATTAAAATATTTATATAAAATTATAATAATATATCCATTCAATCAATTTTTTATAGGTTTAAATATCATTTCGTAACTTATATTTCTCTATAACCCCTTAATTAACCCATTTAACCCTTTATCGATGTAATGATTTCTTTTCAAAATTATAGATCTATACTAAAATATCTGGAGTAAAAATTGGATCATAAATGAAGATGGTATGATATGGTAGAATATACAAAACTCTACTTTTCATATTTCTAATTTCATTAGATAAATTAATACATTATATTTATCATTATATACTATTAATGTTATTTTATAAACAATGAATATATTTTGAAATTTATAATATTATAAAAACAATAGAATTATAATATAAACATTTAACTCATCAATAATATGTTATATTAATATTCCATATTTTTTTAACACAATGAATCAATTAAAATGATTTACATTTACAGTATTAAAGTCATTAAATTTATTTTTATACTATTTTCACATTCATTGTGTCTGTGATTTTCATTAATTTTGTGTAATTATATCATCATTAAAAAATAGAAATAAATTTTTGTCATAAAAGTAAAAAAATTATGTTGAATATAAATATTTATATTCTTCCAATATGTATATTTAGTCAAATATATTTCCTGATAATTTATATAATATGATAATTTTTCTTTTTTCCCATGCTCTAGGATTACACAGGCATTTCGTCATGTCACTTGTTATATCACCCCAAAATTTTTATATATCTATAAAAATAAAAAAGAAAAAATCATAATTTAACATTATTTCTTGAAAAACCATCATCTCCCTAAAGTATTATTTTTGAGACACCAAACGTAACTTCTCGAATGCTACATAAAAACTACATTGATACTGAAAAGTGTTCTCATATTTATCATGAAATTAACTGTAATTTATATGATATTATTTATTTTTCTAACAAATATTTATTATATTATCATATATTATTTTATCCATAATATTGTAAAATTTTTAGGCCATTTTTATTTCCTTATGATATCATTAAATATATAGTATTTTTTTAAAAATTGTATTTTCTAATATCCACTAAAAATAATATTTTTCCAAAAACACAAAATTACACCTTTAGATACTATTGATATTATAAATTTTTATGTTATATTATTTTTAAAATGTATATTTTATATATATTCTATAAATTAATTAATATATTTAATAATTAATACTAAAAACCCCATTTCAAAATATTTCTTTCAAACAATAAAATGACATTACTACAATTGAGTAATTATTTCAGAATTAATGATCATTAATAATATATTGATCTGAGAAACAATCATTTTTTCGTAATATCTTTATTCATATCAATACCCACTAATTCAATGTATATTTAACGATAGTAACAATTAAATAATATTATTTTAATAATCTATACTAATTCACATAAAGTATAGTGTTGGGTTTTTAGAAAGAAATCAAGATTAACATTATTTTAAAACAAATTAAATGGAATGAAACAAAATCAAAAATGGATTATTTACTTTCAATACTAGATACCTATAAACAAAATTTTGAAAATTATTTTGAATAAATGGATATTTTCTTCAAATATAGTACTCCTCCTAGCCGTATAGAACATAATACCATGCATCATATCTTGTGGAAAATAAATTATAGAATGGTTGATATTAGATGATCATTAATGGTAATAATATAAAATAATTATTTATAAACCTGAGTGAGTATAATTTTATAATGTGGTTATGTTATTTGGAGATTAAAAATTGTAAATCGTACCTAATAATACAAAAATCATAATCTTAATTCATACATATTGTATTATACATTCATAAGAATAAAATCATATGAAAACCATGATACATAGGAACATAAAATTTTCCAAATAATGGATCATTATATTGTGACATAAAAAGGTTTGAATAATTATAATCATAGAAATATAATGTCAATGATATTAAAAAAACATATCACAAGTTGTACATAGGATTACCCCACATGTACCATCATTAGGAATGGTCTGTTAATAAATGTATGTTATCATCTCGTAAATTATTAATCATTACCCAATATATTAGAGTCCTTGAAAGGAATCTCTAATAATTAAATCATATATAATCCATTAATATAAATGTCATATGATTAGGAAATTATTATAATTTTTTTTTATTTTTTAACAATTGGAGAAGAAAACAAGTTTCATCAAGATTTCAACATCACAATCATTAACCATAAAGCTAATGAATAAAGATATTATAATTTTATCATATAATAATTGATAAATAATTAACATTAATGGATTTTTTCAAAGATAATAATATCTATAAAATACCACTAGAATAATTCATGAGGATGATAAAACATTTATTTCGAAATCACATATTAAAAATATAAATATTTCAAAAATAATATTGTTATACCAAATTTCTCTATAATAGAGTAAATGTTTTAAAATTTTTAATTTTCTACTAAATACAGTCTTTTTGTGAGCTAGTTCAAAACCAAAGGGAAGTTTGATGACTAATTTTATTTTCAATTTTTTAAAAACAACAGTACTTTTTTCAGCAGTGGTGTAAACCTTCTATTATTTTACTACCTAATGTATTTTAAAGCCATTTATATCATTATTATAAAGACTTTTTATGAAACTAATTGTTAACTAAGGAAAATATTTCTATATAATAATGATAATAATATAAAATAGTGGATTAAAATACATGTTAAATTAAATATATCAAATTTACACTTGGGAATTTTTTTTCTACTAGTTAAAAAAGGTAAATTTTATCACATATTACTATTGAATCACACCATAAAAAAAGGATGCAGAATATCCATTTCTATGAGATTATTCATAGAATATATTGACTCTTTCTATTATCAACTATATGAATCAATCACATGGACATGAATTTGTTTAAGAAAACATTTGGGATTAAACTCAGAATAAAACTCCAATCTCCTCTAACATTAATGATCTGATAATTGTATTCAATATCAATGTTTTCAATTGATTATGAAGTTTGAAATTGAAAATGTTGAGGAATGAAAAATTAAAAAACAGTTAGAATCAATCATGTTGAATGATTCTAACTTCATAATAATAATGGATGTGAATAATAAAAAATTGAAGTATATTTAATTAGAACACTTGATCTTAAATCTTAACATACAATCATATTTTTTCTGGAATTGTAAAATTTTGATTACAACCAAAGAAGTTGGATTAAAATATATGAAGGATGAACTCCCTCTAGTGCCTTCTTTATCTACATCTTACTCATTTTACACATAAAATCACAAAGAAATCGTACTCCATGGATCTCTAGGAAATGTTCTATTCCCGTGCTCAGTGAGATGAAGTGTGAATGATCTTATGTCCCCAACCACCCATTGTTGCTCTGCAACTTAATCGGCTGTCATTTGATGCACATCAACCCTTGTTGTCCACTGATTTAATGTGTTCTTTACTATGCATTCACACAGATACGCTTCTTCAATGATAATATGCCACATGAGTGTAGCCAATTTAATTAACTCCGCAGAAGTTTTTTGAATTTATCTTGGATGGGGTTATGTCTCGTACATGTATCAATACATAATAAAAAATAGAATAAATAAAAAAGGTAAAAAGTATAACAATTTTATTATATAATTAATTTGGTTCAATTATTATTTTTATTAATTAATAGAAACTCTATTTTTAAATTTTAATTAAATTATTAGTTGTTATTATACGATATCATTTATAATTATTTAATTACATTACTAATATTATAATATATAGTAAATGTTAAATTATTTAAGAATGATTTTTTATTAATTTAGATGTTAAATTTAATCTTTTCAATATTTATATTTCATTTTATTTAATACATTTTTTAAATATTATGTTAAATATTTTATTTACAAAATAAAATATTATTATTATTACTATTATATCATTATTAAGATTTATTTTATTATTCATTTTTTTATTTTATTAAATATCATTATTAAATTTTATTTTAAATAATATGTTTAATAATTATATATAATTAATTATTTTTTTTATATAAAATATTTATTGTATACATTTCATTATTTAATAAAATTATTATTAATTTTTATTTTTTAATTTTTATTTTTATTTTAATTGTCTATTCCCATCTTTATCATCATTACAACAAACTCAAAAATGAAGGGGGGTGATTTCATCCCTTGAAAATGGTAAACCATTGGCTTATATTCGTTGTAGCTTTTTCGATCAAGTGGTGTGTTGGGGTAGAGGGTGAGGCATGGGAAACTACTAGTAAAGAAGGAATTTGTGAGATCTTGACACATGACATTAGAAAGTGTTGGAACTGGGCATGCAGCGGATGCCCAAAATAGGTGGGTTTTTAAAAAATTTCCATCATCGTTCGCCGTGAACATGCCGACGTCTGTGAAAAGCACCCCGGTCAAAGCTGAGGACTACGCGTGAAGGGTTTTAAGCATTAATATAAACTGTAAAATACCTAGTTTAGATCTAAAGCCACACACGACGTCTACTCGTCGTTGGCGATCGCTGATCGAAAAATATGAAGTCGAATTCCTCTAGATCGTCGACACATGCTTCAAGGAATCCGCGAGAGTGCCGTTCATTGAAATCCGAGTTCTAGCACGGATTTGCGACGATTCCTTCGACGCTCCAACAACCACCACATCGTATCTCTAGTGATGCCTGAGAGAGAGCTTCATCTGAGATCCTTGGATCCACGACATCACTCTCTAGAATTTGGGAGAGAGGAGAGAAGAGATAAGCTCCATGAATAGTGTTTGGAAAATTCCCTTCTCTTCTATTTATAGCGCTCAATTAAATTACCCGGTATCACCTTGCCGGACCCGAATACATAACGCACTATTAATGACATTTTATGAAAACTAAACTGAACCATAAATATTATTATCATTTACTTGTAATATATAAAAATATATTACATGATAATTATTAAGTCATTAACCCGACTCATCGCTCCCAAAAATATTAATTGAACCTTGAATAATTTAATATTCGGCAATTAATATTTTTTCATGTATTTACTTAAAAATCGTAAATACATTTAATAAATAAATTCAATAGTCATTATTCTAAGCTTGAATAATATGAATTTATTTATTTCATTGGTGATCGTTTGACTTTGGACAATTCCCGGACCCTTGTGGTAGGCCCACTTGCCCAATTATTCTATTCAACTGAATAGGGCAGATTCTTGAATACTCTATTGTGTGTGATGCTCTAGGCCCTTATTTTGATAGCCGTGAATAGTATTCTCATACCAAGAGTAGGATATAGCAACACACCATGGCCCCTGAAGAAATAGGATTTTCATAGCACCGAAAACCAACTTACGAAAACACAATGTGTAATGTAATATCTTTGTCTTTAATATCTCATAAAGCAGGACACACTCTTTTTTCATCACCCTTTTTTGATTTATTGTTTTTTGATGTAACTGTATGGATTTACACTTGACTCCCATGGTCATGGTCTTATAAAGGTACTTTCATATATATCAACATGGCCAGAGATATATTTCTTCCACAACCTGGAAGCGAAAAATCCTTTCTTGACCATTCAACCAATGTCATGTCACTAATGACGCACCCGACACAAACTACCATGCCACGATATCATTACCATGGTTTTCATCTTGCATCAATGTATGTAATCAAGTGACATACATTTGTAATGATCTCAGGTCCGGAGACCATTACACATGATCGTAGATAGGAACATAAAATGACACCTGAAACATGTGAAGTTCCTATTGGAGGGTCTGTCCTCACGATCTCACTACTAGTGATCACCAAGTGTGAACTTCATGAGAAGAAGTCTCAATGCTTATGATCCACCATCACCGAATGGTGAGACATCTACTATGTCCAATTAGTAAGATGTATCTAGACCATAGAAGATATATTTAAGATAAATGTCATAGTATCTAGAGGTTCTCATTATATACTAGGAACTGCTATAACCTTTTAATACGACAATTAATCTATGGACATTACCATTTAAATAGTGGACGCAGAAATGTATACACTATAATGATAAGATGAAATCATTAATAGTTCACTCTATAAACGATATGGTAATCAAAAGCACATAATAGTTGGTTCTAGGGAACCCACTATTTCAACAGAAAGAAGCCCATTTCTACTACTAGGTGTGGAAAAATGGGACAGCATTACTTGTGTCTTGCGGTGGTCGACATCATGGATCAGCTGTACGTAGTTTCCTCCACTCAAGCTAACTATAGCGTTTCATTTTTGTTTTTAGAAGGTTGGGGAAGGTGTATCCTTCTCATGAAGGTGGTTTGGGGATATTATTGTTCCATAACATAAAAATAAGGTCACTTTAAAAATCACAGGGATTATATTTTGGAATGAAATTGATTTGATCTGGTTTGTGAAATTGGTTTCTTGATCGAGTCTGGTTTTGGGTTGGTGTACATAAGTTCTGAATGGAATGTTTGAAGAGGTCCATAGGTATTGAATTGGTGCATCATTATCTGTGTGTTTCACTATCTTTGAGATAGTTGGAGAAAGTAGCATTGGAAGAAATCAATGACACTGACACGAAGAGTCAGTATTGGTAGTATGGGGAAATCCATCACTGTGAGGAAGAAATAGGACTGGAGAGACTGACAAAGAAGAGTGGTGTAGGTGGCTTGTGAGAGGAAAAATTATAGGGCATTGGTCTCACCAATGATATAATGGTAGAATGCATCGGTAGCAGTATGGAGAACTATCTACGAGACATTTAATAAAATAAATCCTCTGTCTCACCCACAGTGTAATGAACCATGTTACTGAGGAAAAAATATTATAACTGAAAATATAAAATTTAATCAGTTAAAAATTTAAATAAAAAGATACAAATTAATTAAATTAATTATTTAATTAACATTTGAGTAACCAACTTTTTAAAAAGAATTATAGGGTTTAGGATGCTTTTTCTACAGATAGTTACTATGTGTTCATTGGTGACTCAATTAAATTGACCTATCATTGAGACTGACGAACGATAAATAGCTATCTGTGGCTTAAAATTTATCTCCAAAACATCACATTAAATTAATTTTCTATTGAAACAAAAACAAAAACAAAAATTAATTAATGTAAATTACAAACTCATAACATATAAACATAAAATAAAAAAAAATTAATAGATGATCATAACAAACAAATTACACAAATAAATTATTGATTGTTATAATATAAACTAATTTAATTATTTAATAAAAAAATTGAATATATATCATAAAAATTAAATTAATAATATGATAATAAATTGATCAATTAATTAATTAAGATATTACCACCAACTGTTACAATATCATGAATTTAAATATAAGAGTAAAAATAATTGAACAATAATGTTTGTAATTGAAAATAAATATATTCAATGACATAATTATAAAATTAATTATAAAAAAAATTAACTAAATAATATAATTATAAAATTATAAAATTATTAATATTTAAGAAGTAGATAAATATAATTTATTTTATTTATTAAGAACTAATGTAATATATATGGAAATACTTTGTGTTTTTATAGCCACATCAAAATCCTCACACACAAACCGTGTTATTACTCAGACAATTCCATGTCTTATTCGTATAAAATATAGATTTGTGATTTTATAAATGAATATAAAATGAAACAAATTTAACATTTTGAAAAAAGTGTACTGAAAAACTATCAATGGGGTTTTGAAAAATAATGTTCAAATGAATATTTCCAAATAAAAACTCTTACAAATTATCTAGGTAGTAGTGAATCATCTATCATTGAAGGTGACCAGTCACATATACAAAACCGCTTAATGACATACATCTATTAATGTCCAAGTTATATGTTCAAGAATGATTACTGGTAAAATACTTGTCGGATTTAAAACATAACAAGAGGAACTTTATACTTTTTCTATCAATGATCTTCCAAAAATAAATACATTTTTTGAATCACCATATTGAAAAAATGTTAATGATTTCCATATAAACTAATCTCCACTACATCATCAGGAATTCATCATTCTCATATCCTTAATGAAAACTTTTTTTGACCCAACACAGTATTAATTTTTTTCTGAAACCATGTAACATGTTATGAACTCTCAACAGAAGCACTTATTATATGTCTACAAAGTGATTTTTATTAAAAAACACACTCAGTCCCTAGGGCCTCATAGATTCAATGTGGGATCCAAAATACACATTTCAGTCTAGTATCAAATTAATTATACAAAAACCATTTACATTTGATTAATAAGACGATTTCATTAATAAATAAAAGAATGTTAGTCCCCTAGGATAAAATTTAAACATAAAATTATTTATTTTATGATCTGAACTCCACTAATATGTACCCAATATCATACTCACAAATAATTCCTAAAAAACATTCATAAATTCACTCACTAAAATGACAAAACAATTTTTCACCCTCATAAATTTCATACTGAATGCAATTTTCAAATACATGAAAGGAATTTTTTATGGAAATAATCATTACAAAACATTGTGAATCTTAATGGACTTAAATTATGAATGAATTTTGATAATTTTTAATAATTGTTTAAAAAAATAATAATGTAGCAGTAATAATTTTTGTTATTGCAACAAATCATAGCATAGTTTATATTAAATTGACCCCTCCCACAAAATTTAAACACTTCTCTATCCCCAATAGCGAATTACAATGTAGAGGAGACAACAATTAAATAGTGAAAGCTCAAAATGTATTTTAATTATAGTAGATTATTGAAAAGACTAATAGTCTAAGAGAAACTAAAAATATATTTTTCCATAATAATTACTTTACAATAGGATTAAATGCATTATCAATTAATATAGTGACAAATATTTTTTATATATTTCCAAAATATTCATGTGAATTGTGATTTTACGTTGAATAGGGTGTAGCAAGATAAGAAATTTGATTAATATATATTTACTATTTGAGAAGGAATGTTCATGATAAACACCTTGTATATTAAAGAATATTCAATATTAGGCATTCCGGCATACATGAACAGCCCCACAATTAGTTTCTTATAGTTATGTGAATTGAATTATAATTTTTCAGCAAGAATGTACATGAAGAATTTTGAAAGCAACAAAACTAAAAAATTTCTAGTATTTAAACAAGTAACATATACAGCTATTTAAAATCAAGAAAACATGTAAATGAATTATGAAACATTCTAGAACAAGCATAAGAACATCCAAAAATGATAAATGTATAATTTTTTTACACCATCAATGATATGGACATATTTTTTTACCAAGAAATATGTTTAAAATTTTATCTTTATCATAGAGAAAAATTTATAGAACTGTATCAATAGGAGAAATTTTTTTTGCATTATAAATTATCTAACTCACTGGCAGATTCTACAAGTAATATGACTCATCGATAGTAGTGTAGCAAGGACTCAAATGTAGTATTGGTGGCTTATCAATTTTTAAAAAAAGTATACTAGGATAAAATAAAAACAAACAATAAATATTAATGTACTTCCCTAAAATAAATTATTCAATTATTACTTCTGTGATGAGATTTATCATAATTAAGTGTAAGTAATTGGAACATTATTTTAACTTAGAAAACATTATTTATGTGCAATAAGAACACTAATCTAGAAATTAGAGAGAAGACAATGAAACATAAATTTCAATTTATTCTAAAAAATTATTAATAGATCATCAAGTAAGAAACTCATTATTTGAAACAAAAATCCAGAAATAAAGTAAAGGGATAGACATTGGCTTGACAACCATGCAACACATAGTGTTAACCATTTAGTTAGAAATTATTTAGAGTCATTTAGGATGAATGTTGAAGGTAGCCAATCCCTTTCTACATCTATTAAAATACATCTTAATTCTTTGGATAATTACCAAAATCAGTTTATTCTCTTCACCAACTATCTCAAAAACTCCATTAATTAGCACACTATCCATTCTAATAGCTCCATAACACAGGGATTCATGTTTTCTTAAAAGGATATTATTTCATGATTTTAAGAGGAGTAAATTCTATCCCTGTTTAAAATTATATGTTTTGGATAATATAATCATGAAGGATATCAACATAGTCTTTGTAAATTCATGAATTATCATATGAATCTGTACTAATTTCATCTTATTCACGCAACTTAAGATTTCATCTCTCACCAAAAATCATAAAATAAAAATTTAATGTTGTAACTAGTGAATATGAATCAAGTTTTATATTAATAGTACAATTAGATAATTTTTAAAATAGATTCCAAAAAAGAGAAATACCTATTTGGGTCTTAAAAGCTAATATATGAGAACTTAATGATTCATGATGTTTATGAGACCGATATATTATTGACTGTGACACAATTTTCTCAATAATATATTTCAATTTTATGCTATCCACTAGAATGTGGATTACAAATCGTACTACTTTTATTGTTGGATCCATACTTTTCCATCACATCCTTAATGTTTTAATTTTTATAATGAGTTTCATTATAAGTTATGAAGGCTTTTATGACTCAAAATCTTAAGAATATATCCTTTTTATATAATTTAATTAAATTGTTCACATGATTGTTGGGATGTTCTACTACCTAATCCCATCAATAAATATAATATATAGCCACTAATATATACTCATTCACATGACATGATGGAAACAGACCCAAAAAGTCTAAACCCCAGACATCAAAAATCTCAACATCCAAAATATCCATATGGGGTAAGTCCTTTCTACTGACAGTTCCTAACCTTTGACAAACTTCTCATCTAATTAAAAAACTCCTACAATATTTTAATATGGAAGGTCAATAAAACCTAGATTGATGGACTTTTGGATTTTTCTTTTAACCACATATTTTACTACTCAAGATATGGAGTGACAACTCTCTAAAATAGCCAGCACAATCTCCTCTTGGAAAAACCTCCTAATAATCCCATCATAACATATCCTAATCAACAATGGGTCATCTCAAAAGTAATAAAGATGTTCATAGTTGACTTATTTTTCAATGTTTGTTGGATTTTTTGGGAAATACTCATACTACCATGTAATTGGTAATGTCCACAAACCATGATGATGATCCGATTGACATAGTAAGATGTTTTTATTCAAGAATAGATGAGTTGATATCCCTTGGATATTCAGAATGGGAGTGAAGAATCTTAGATATGGTGTTGTCAACTAAGATTTCATTTCACTTTTTATATCTAGTTTCATTTTCAAATTCTTGTAGAGAAATATCCATCTAATAAGCATGTGATTCATCTTGTTCATAGAGAGAATTAACATCAATGATGAATTGTAAATGATAATGATTAATTTTTATCCTAGTACATACTAACTAAAATATTATAGAACAATCACAACAGCTAAAAAATATTTTTCCATAGTTTTATTATTTATTGGAGCATCATCTTTCTGTCTACTAGCATAATAAATCACATGTGATTTATTATAACTCTTATGTGCTCATACAGATAGAACACACATATCACTGGCATCAAACAATATATAAAAATTAAGTTTCCATTTTTTCAGTAATGAAAACCTATGTAGTGAGTTTTTACGTAATCATATTTATATATTTTAATAAAAATCATCAAAATGTAATGAGCATACATAACAAGAACACAACCGAAGGGCATAGTGATTTTGGAAAACTCTATGATAATCCTCTAACAGAAACTGAACATCCCTAAAAACATATAATAAAACTGACACTTTCTAAAGGTTTCGTTTTTTGTTCTCAATACATCTTTCCCAAATGAAATCCATATTTACTAAAAAAGTATCATATGTAGAAAAAAATTTAGAGAAATTATCCTTGAACTCCTCTATGATCCTCTCTATCACGTTAGTAAAAATAACCATCACACACCTTTGAAATGTAGCAGGAGATCCATACAACCCAAAGTGAATCTGCGGGTAGGAAAATCTCCCAATGGGGAATCGGAAAATATTCTTCCACTAATCATCTAGAGCTTTTAGATTATAATTGTAACCAGAATTATTATCCCACAAATATAATAATTCATTCCTTAAAATCATCTCATGAATTTGATCATATAAGGTAATTGGAAATTGGTCCTTCCTAGTGGCTTCATTATGCTTCCTATAATCATATAGACAATCTATTTGGTAAATTTATAACATGAATTTGTTCATAATTATCATTAGTAACAATGTTGAACCATCATTCATTATGAACTACATTGATTGGATGGACCGATGTAATATCATAAATATGGTAAATAATATCAGTATCCAGCTGTTTTATTACATCATCTCTCATAACATTATTCATGTTTGGATTCAATATTCCATAACACTCTTCCATATCCGTATGGTTCGACTCCATAAATATTTTATTCATGTAGAATTGTGTATTAATTCCTTTAAAATCATTTATGGTCCAACAAATTGAATATTTAAATTTCATCATGGAATTTAGAAATAATGAATCATGAATATCAATTAGCTAAACAATAATGATTGTAGGTAGTGTAGAATTTTCACCCAGGAATGTATATTTACTATGTGTATGGAGTGTTTTATGTTAAAGGTTGGGTGATGTTTAACTTAAATGAAAAATATTTGGACTAGGATGACTATGATATTCAACATGTTTCATAAATGGAGTTTGATAAGATGGAAGGTCATAAATTTCATGATCAGTGTATGATTTTACATTACTAAAGTCTAATGTGTTCATCTCACTGTCTAGATTCATCAAGTTTGAATTTAATAGTTCTATAAATGAATAGTCATCATGATTCCCTAATAACTCTCCTTATACTTCATAAAGATGTTCAGAAAATTTGACGGTCACAACAGGGACACCATAAAGTCTAGTCAAGATGTTTGTATATTTATAAACACATGACACAACATCAGTATAAGAAGAAACTAGACTATTGTCCAGTTATAGAAAATTTTCCAGATTGTGAGTTTGAGATGAATTTTCAATTTCTAAATAAACATGTTTTTCAGCATCCAAATTGATTTCTTTCGTTCATGATTTTTTATCAGATTATTAATGATTTAATAAGGTTTTCAGTTTATGAGGAATCTATTTTTGAATATTTTTAATGGAATTTTGGACCATTGAAAATTCTATAAACATTAGAATATTATGGTTCTTCTCTATCAGTATATATAAGATGACCCTTAGAAAAATAAATCATTGCACGACCAGTAGCCAAGAGTAGTCTACATAGAATTATGGGAACCAATTGATCACACATTATATCTAACACTAAAATGATATTAGGAATAAATTTAACACATCTCGGACGATAATATCATCTACCATCCCCACAATATGACTGTGATCTGTCATCCCACAAAAGTATGACTATAGTGGGTTGAAGGTCACCCAATCTCAACTATTCGAATAATGAGTATGGAAAAAAATTAGACTATGACCTAAGTCATAGAGGTAGTTGAGCTGATAAAAATTTACAAAGTTATATGGTATGACAAAGCAACTTTTTTCGTTGTGTTTAAGTGGAATGCTCGTTCAGATGCAACACTAAACACATTATTGGGGCGATAAGTAGCAAATTCATGATGTTTTTTTGAAAACAAAATTTGATGTGATTTCCTGTAAGATATTATTTGTATTATGTCATGAAGTACTAGAATATTCCCTTTATAATTGGGTAAATGAAAAAGGATCTAAAAGAGTTCATCCTTGTGTTTTCTTTGAGGTTTCAATTTTTCAGGGAAAGCGATGGGTGGGGAAAAGTTTCAAAGAACAGTATGAATATCAATCATTTAATTTTCTCATTTCTCATTTCCATTAATCATTTTATATTAAAAATTAGTTTTTTCTTGAGTATTAGGTGATAAATTTTTATTTTCATCATTTCTATCACTTTTATGTTGATTTCTACTGTTGGTATAGAGTTGATTTTTGGTTCCATATTAACATAGTTTTTAATTTTGTTAATTTTCAAGGACTTCATCAGTTTCACATTGGTTATTAAGCCCACTTCTAGGGCCAAAAACCATATATTTATCTCTATTATTATGTTACATTGTTCTATGTAATCTTCCATTTTCCGTAGATGTAATTTCTTTTTCTATTTGGCACAATTGAAATTCCATATTCTAAATTATTACTTCATTTTAATTTTTTTATGATTCCTATTATGATTGATGTTTATTCATTTGTGTTTTAAGTAATTATTCTTGTAAATCCAAATTATTTATTACTAAATCCAGTTTATAACATACATGACCATCATATTTTACATGTGAATTTGATGATTTACCACATGGTCGGTTTTGATATCTTTGTTTTGGTTGGTTCTGATAATTAGAGGCAGCAGATTATCTGACTAAGGCTTGGTACATCCAATAATGGTTGGTATGGTTCCAATTTACATAATTATAAATATTGGAAAATGGGAATTCATTATCAGGAATATTAGGTCCATATTTAACATGGTTTGAGTGTTTTTTTATGTTCTAGCATGTCAATATTAGGAAAAATAATCATTTGTGACCAAACATCCCACATTACGAACATTTTTCTATAAGAGGTTTGTTAGTGTTGTGACATCATACATTAATCTTGGATTTTCTATATTTTTTGATCAATAGTGATTGATTTTGGTTGTTTATTTCAACAATTTTTATTTGAGTATCATTTCCTAAACCCCTGTTAACATTTCTATTCACTAACAATCGTCTTGAAAATTTATGTTGAGATTTAATGAAATATTACATAAAATATTTATCAATTAATCATCAATCTTATTATTATAGTCTCTCCTAGTAGCTTGGTCAAATATTTTCTGAACATAAGAGGAAAACACTTCATAGAAGGTATTCGTGATAAGGTGGGAGTAGAGTGGATGATGGGGACACAAACTTAGTGGGTCCCTAAATCTATCCCATGCCTCATGAATGGCATATCAATTATATTGGGTAAATATATTTATCTTAGTAAAATTTTATCCACTATGAATTTGGGGATTAAATTTAAATATAATGTAATTTTACACATGATAGATGTTTTCAAAAAAAATCACCGAAGCTAACAAACCAACTTCTAACACTCCCTTTTCGGAAATTTGAAAAGCAAATCATTATCATCTAATTCATTGTATATCTTAATAGGGGTAATTGTTGAAAATTTATGTTGAAATATATAACTTAAGATAGAGATTAGTCATTAGATATTACATAGAATGTAGGAAATAAGGAAAATTTGTGCATTTTCAGTACCAAATTCCAGGCTCAATGATATAACCTAATAGACGATGGATTACTTGAAACATGAAGGAGTTGGAAGTCCTTAATCCTAGGCCTTTATACATCCTCTAAAATTTGATGGTGGTTATGTAAGTTCATAATATGGAATATATTATCTAAACTCACCATTTCATATTTGTGTTTCTTTTCAATAGAAATTTAGCTATTGTATGTTTCTATGTTCAAAGGCTATATCCTATTAGCAGTAGATCCTGTACCCGTGAAATTGATAGTATAAAATTTAATTTTAACAGAAAACAATGAACAAAAATAATTATTAAATTAGTAACAGACAAAATTAAATTTCTTTAACATAGTTTTCAATTTTTTCACTTTTTTTTAAAAAATATTATATAAATTTTTTATGTTTGTTTGAAATGTTATGACTCATTCCTTACAAAGAAAAGGTTCCAAATATTGACCCAAAATTCATTGTAATTGATCCAATATTTAAAATTATTATTTTATTACTGTCTAGATTATAAGGCCCCAGCCTTAAACCTTACTTAATATTGAATTAAATGAATAATTCACATTGGGGATCTTTTCAGGTTTAGAGTTTTAGAGAATTAGAACATAACTATTACATCTTAAAAGTTTACAAAGTAGACACTTCTACTAAGTCTCCAAAAAATAAAAACTCTTAAAAAGAAAGATGTCTATATTCTATGTTTTAGATAGCATGAAATTCCCTTGATCCCATCCTTGACCTTATTCCACTTTAAGTCCTGTGAAAAACATTTCAAAAAACTTGGGGTGAGAATAAAAAGCTCAGTAAGGGATACACAAAGAATGAAAACTGTTAGTTTTTTCAAAATCAAGTAAACCATGTATACTCTATCTAAGTAATACCTTCACCTTCATGAAGTAGTAAAACTCTTCACTGAATAAAGTATCATTACTTACCTTTTTGTAACCAAAGTATAACCATAAAACCCATATAAAGAACACATAACATATATAAAGGTAACTTGGGACATAAACATACTTAAGTGGAATAACCATACGGTCGACTTCCACACTTATCACTTCATGGAATAGCCATACGGCCAATTTCCATACATACTTAATGGAATAGCCATACGACCGACTTCGATACCCAATGCATTGGAGGTTATAACGTAACCACCCGTCCTGGTATTCACGGCACCACCTGTCATATGGTTTATAACGTAACCACCCGTTAAAATGTCCAAGTACCAATATAAAATCATAAAACATAAAACCAATATAAAGGAATGATAACATCTCCACATTTCAATCACAATATATCATAAATATATTGACATAATAGAATAATTTATCAAAACCATTTTCAATACCAAAATACATAAAAGAGTATATGGTATTTATTTTATTCTAAAAAAATTCGGCTTGTTGAGAAAGCCAAAGATCAAATAATACTCTCAGCGGCGGAAAAGGTCGTTGTCACCGCGTACGTTAAAAAAACATTCCTTTTTGTCGTTTAGTAAAACGCTTCGTAGAAAAAGATTCCTTTTGTATAAAAGTAAAAGTCAAAGGAGTTTATACACCGTATAAAAGAAAGTTGTGTATAAAACGAAATATGCCTCAATGAAAGGAGATTGAGACGAAGTCCCTTACCTTGGGTCCGACTTGACTCGATCGTTCTTTAACGTCCTGAATAATAAACTTGAGTTAATTTATACTTGATTAAGAACCTTTTTAAAGTTCATTATTCCTTTTATATCACTTATTTCCATGTTATAAACATTATGTAACCATTTAAGTTAATAATGTTTGTTTTGTCAATATTTGGTTCTTAAGTCGAAAGTTGACTTCTTACAATTACATGTTGTTCATGTGGTCAAAAGTTCTTTATATCCAGAATGAAATTCCCGATTTGGATATAATATGTATCATATATATCCAGCATATACATGTATTTATAATATTACATAATCATTTAGAGGTAAGAAATGAAATGCACTGTTCATGGAGACGGTAAGTCGTACGTACGCATGAATGCTACTTTCATTTCTTTGTCATATTAATGGAATTAAAACTAAATGAGAGGTATGTATATTTTAATTCCAGAATTATATTCATCATTTAGATATATCATTAATTATATATATACATTATATACATGTAATTTTAATAGTATATTACATTTGGGGATAAGAAATGAAATGCACCGTTCATGGAGACGGTAAGCCGTACGTACACATGAACGCTACTTTCATTTCTATCTCATACTTTAATGGAAAGAAATAATAATGATATAGAGGTATATTATAATTCCAGTATAACATAATATATAATAACTTTAAATCCATCCTTTACACGTCCCACATATGGCATTAACGAATCAGATCACTTTTAGGGGGCGGTAGTCCGCACTTCCTTAAATGAAGATATCGTGTTTACCCATAATGGAAACCATAAAGGTATGCCAAAAATGAAAAATACAGAAGCTTAAGGAAAACATAAACATATTATATATCATATATAAAAATAGTGACATCATAATTGCCACCCTTGAAGGTGTTAAATGAGTATTGAACAATCATCGTTTCGGGAGGCAGAATTTCGCCATCCACGGAAACCGTATGTTCTTTAACCATTTGATGTAGTTGTGTGAGAGTGTAGCTCAAATAAATATTATAACAACATCCTAGTATATTGAAGATACTGGTGTTGTTACAATATAAGTAAATAAAAAGAGTTTAGAGGGTTGGAGAAGCAAAATAAAACAAATGAACAAGAGAGAATGAATTACCTTTAAAAGTGTAACTCCCTTTTGATTTGAGGCTAAAGGCTTCCTTTGAAAGGATTATTCCCAAAGGGAATCCTCTAGGATGATGAGAGGTATTTCGAGAGAGTAATTGGGCAGGGGTTGGCCGAGCCAATGGCTTTAGAAGTGAGTGAAATGGGGTAGAGGTGGGGGCCTTTTATAAGAGGAGAGGAGGGGCACTTTTGGAAAGTAATGAAATATTACTTTATTTTAAAATGTGTTTCGGTTTTAAAAGGTCCCACATTGATATTATTCGTGGATAAGGTGATAAGGGTTCGATATACACTCATCCAATTGGTTTTGTACATGTGTAGGTTTTATATTTTTCATTATCTTTCCATTTTATTTAAATCGCCAAATAATGATGTCATCACTGCATCATTATTATGTCATAAATAATTTAATTTATTTAATGTGTAAAAATTTTAAAAAAAATACTATGATGTAGGAAATATTTTTATATTTCCAATGACTATTTATAATCAAAATTTGGACTTGTATAACCCCACTCAAAAATTATTTTAGTAAAACAATTTATGTTAGTGTCATTTTCACTTTAACATTAAATAAAAATATATTAATGTCATTTTCCAACTAAAGTGGCTCCATGGGGTCCCCAAGTTGGACCATGGCTTGTCTTGGTCGTCCATGACACAACCAATAAGGTTGGGACATGTGTCTAGGTCATTTCATATTATTAAAGCATTATTTATATCTTAAACTACACTAATTACCACTAATCGCGATTAATGAAAAAAAGATACTATTCACCAAAAAATTATTTTAATCTCATTGAACCACATTTTACTTCTTAATTACAACCATGTATGTCGGATTTTCAAAATTCAATACACATTAGTGGTAAACTTTCATTTAACTGAAAAATCAGTTTTCTTGATTGCCACTTAGTGGTTTCACTATTCATCAAAAATTGAAGTTTTAAAGAAAATTACCAAAAATTCACCCTAAGCTATATTTGATATTCCGAATTCAAAAATGAAGTCTATTTTCCAAAATTCAAAACATATAAGTAAAATTAATTAATTTAATAATTAATTCCTGCTGTCATGACAAATAGCGTGTTTTTGTGAAACAATAAGTATCAAAAGATTGACACCAGTTTAAGTCCAATTTCAAAGTGATATTGATTCCAATGACCACCATTGGATTAACTGGTAAAAATATTTTCTAATTTCACTTTAAAACCAATTAAAAATATTATCTAATCATATAAATAAATTATATTAAAAAGAGGTTTTGAATTAAAACACAACATTTATACTATTCATTAAAAAATGAATTTTATCAAAAAGGTACCAAAAATTTACACAAAGTAAATTTTGATGTCCCGATTCTAAAGAAGAGTTATATTTGGTCCAAAATATAGTATAAGAGTGATCAAAACTATATTTAATGACGGTTCACCATTAAAAGGTGATAAGTGAACCTTTAGTGAAAATTAGAGTATATATGCCCGTAAAATTGAACTCTTTCCATATTTTAAGCTTTTATCTTTTATTGGGTAAATGTATAAACATTTAAAAACATATCTAATCATATTTTAGTTATTTCTATCCATTCCTGCTAGTACAACGGCTAGTTGTTAACTAACATTTAAAATAATATTATTTTATTACTAGTGTTCTACGTAAGATTCAAAGAAACTCATTGTTGCGTATCGGGTACGCTATCGAACATAGCAACCCCTTTAAAATAAAATTAATATTTAATTCGTAAATATTAATAAATATGAAAATTCTTTATTCTTTGTTTACCTGGGATGTTACATCCTTCCCCCCTTTTGGGAATTGCGTCCTCACAATTTTATTCACTTATCAAAATAAGTGGGGGTATTTATCCCTCATAGCATTTTCAGATTCCCACGTTGCCTCTTAAATCACATGGGTTTTCCTCAAAACCTTTACCTGATTAATCACCTTATTCCGTAACACTTGCTCCCTGTGGTCAAGAATCTGGACCGATTGTTCCTCATAAGATAGGTTCTCTTCCAGCTAAACTACCTCTGGACTCAAAACATGAGATGGATCTGGCATATACTTTCTCAACATCGAAACGTGAAAAACATTGTGTACCTTAGATAAACTCGGAGGTAAAGCCACTCGGTATGCAACTGATCCAACTCTTTCCAGAATTTCGTATGGTCCAACCAACCATGGACTCAACTTTCCTTTCTTACCAAATCTCATCACACTTTTCCAAGGAGAAACCTTGAGAAATGCATGATCACCTACCTCGAAAGATAGATCCTTCCTCTGGTTATCCGCATAACTCTTCTGCCTGCTCTGAGCTGTTCTCATGTGTTTTCTTAATCAACAGAACTTTTTCTGCCATCTCTTCTACCAATTCTGGTCCCATCAACTTCCTTTCACCCACTTCATCCCAAAATGCTGGAGTTGGACACCGCTTCCCATATAATGCCTCAAATGGTGCCATCTGTATACTGGAATGAAAACTGTTATTATAAGAAAACTCAACCAAAGAAAGATGTTGGTCCCAACTTCCCTGATAATCCATAGAACAAGCTCGTAGCATATCCTCCAATGTCTGAATTGTTCGTTCTGACTGCCCATCTGATTGAGGATGAAAAGTTGTACTAAAATTTAATTCAGTACCCAACGACTCCTGAAGGCCTTTCCAAAATTTAAAAGTAAACCTGGGATCATGATCCGATATAATGGAGAGAGGAACTCCATGTAACCTGACTATCTCTTTAAGATACAGACGGGAAAGTTGATCAAGAGAGAAAGTATCTCATATAGAAAGGAAATGAGCAGATTTGGTCAAGCGATCAACAATAACCCAGATTTCATTATTACCTCGAGATGTCCTCGGTAATTCCCACAAAAAAGTCCATGGATATGTTTTCCCATTTCCACTCTGGCACTGGTAAAGTCTGAAGCATCCCTGCCGCCCTGCTCTAACCTGTTGACATGTCAAACACTTCACAGTAAAATCAGCAATGTCTCTTTTCATTCCATCCCACCAGTAATACTCCCGCAGACCTCTGTACATCTTAGTACTGCCAGGATGAAAAAACAACTCATTCTTCAACTGTGAATCACAAGGCACACATAACCTCTTCACAAACCTCAAAACACAAACACAAACTTATCCAAGAACTCATGGAAAATTTTATTCATAAGGTCCATGAATACAGAAGGTGCATTGGTTAACCCAAAAGGCATAACTACAGATTCATAATGGCCATATCTAGTACAGAACACAGTCTTCGAAACGTCTGCTTCTTTTACTTTCAACTGATGGTACCCCGACCTCAAGTCAATCTTCGAAAAATACTGAGCTCCCTGGAGCTGATACCACTTCATTTGATGGCCCAACATCTGCTGAAGTTGTTGCAAAGGATTTCACCACCCCTTTCTGCTTGTAGTCTGGCTGCATTCCCCCAGTTGAGTTCTTCGTTGGACACTTTTTTGCATAATGACCCATTTCATTACACTTAAAACATCTTACCGTTGGATTTTCATTTCCTGCTTGATCATCTTCCTTACAGTTACGAGCAATATGACCAGACTTACCACACCGAAAGCACTTACCAGACTTGGATAAACATTCTCCAGGATGCATTTTACCACACTTCTCACAGGATGGATATTTGGTTTTCTTACCTCCTTGCTTCTTTGATGAATTCTTCCCCTTTTCCTGCCAACTAGACCTCTTATTCTGTTGTTTGTCATAGAACACATGATCATCGGCAAACTCCATTTCCACCTTCTCCGCACATCAAACAAGTTTTTCATAACTTTTGAACTCACGAGAAGCTAAATCCCTTCGATACTTTGGCTTTAACCCTGAGTAAAAACGGTTTATTTTACTATCAAGATCTCGTATGAAGTTTGGAGCATACCTTGCCAATCGAGTGAACTTTTCTTCATAAGTAGCCACTGAATCATCCTCCTGCCTCAATTCTAGGAACTGGTTTTCCATCCTAAGACGAACCACCTTAGGAAAATATTTCTCAAGAAACATACCTTTGAATTCATCCCAGTGAAGATCCTCAATCTTATCACTATCCCTTATATTTTTCACCATCGACCACCATTGATCAACTTCACCTTCAAAACGGTAAACAGCACGACTAACCTTTTGATGTTCTGAACACCCCATGACATCAAAAATCTTCTCCAGTGCTTTAATCCACCCTTTAGCTTGCACAGGGTCAGATGATCCTCTGAATGATGGGGGATGTTGCCTCATGAAATGTTCCACCACTGCCATGTTCCTCTGCGGTTGATCTGGCTGATCTCGTGCATGGATACCACCACCATTTATAGCCTGAGTCAACTGTGCCATCACTGCAACAAACTGTTCAGTTCCGATTCTGACCATCTCAGGTTGCTGATTTGGAAGGTTATCTTTCTCCTGATGTCGTCCCAACATAGCTGCTTTGTTTCCTCTGCGGAAAACCATTCTGAACACAGAAATATCTTAGGCGAAGCAACATGGTAATCCATAAATGGTATATCATTTCAATCATATTATAATTTAACACTTTTATAACTCCTAAAGTTGTCTAAACCGACCTCTGATACCAACTATAAGGCCTCAGCCTTAACCCTTACTTAATATTGAATTAAATGAATAATTCACATTGAGGATCTTTTCAGGTTTAGAGTTTTAGAGAATTAGAACATAACTATTACATGTTAAAAGATTACAAAGTAGACACTTCTACTAAGTCTCCAAAAAATAAAAACTCTTAAAAAGAAAGATGTCTAGATTCCATGTTTTAGATTGCATGAAATTCCCTTGATCCCATCCTTGACCTTATTCCACTTTAAGTCCTATGAAAAACATTTCGAAAAACTTGGGCTGAGCATAAAAAGCTCAGTAAGGGATACACAAAGAATGAAAACTGTTAGTTTTTTCAAAATCAAGTAAACCATGTATACTCTATCTAAGTAATACCTTCACCTTCATGAAGTAGTAAAACTCTTCACTGAATAAAGTATCATTACTTACCTTTTTGTAACCAAAGAATAACCATAAAACCCATATAAAGAACACATAACATATATAAAGGTAACTTGGGACATAAACATACTTAAGTGGAATAACCATACGGTCGACTTCCACACTTATCACTAAATGGAATTGCCATACGGCCAATTTCCATACATACTTAATGGAATAGCCATACGACCGACTTCCATACCCAATGCATTGGAGGTTATAACGTAACCACCCGTCCTGGTATTCACGGCACCACCCGTCATATGGTTTATAACGTAACCACCCGTTAAAATGTCCAAGTACCAATATAAAATCATAAAACATAAAACCAATATAAAGGAATGATAACATTTCCACATTTCAATCACAATATATCATAAATATACTGACATAATAGAATCATTTATCAAAACCATTTTCAATACCAAAATACATAAAAGAGTATATGGTATTTATTTTAATCTCAAAACATTACGGCTTGTTGAGAAAGCCAAAGATCAAATAATACTCGCGGCGGCGGAAAAGGTCGTTGTCATCGCGTACGTTAAAAAAACATTACTTTTTGTCGTTTAGTAAAACGCTTCGTAGAAAAAGATTCCTTTTGTATAAAAGTAAAAGTCAAAGGAGTTTATACACCGTATAAAAGAAAGTTGTGTATAAAACGAAATATGCCTCAATTAAAGGAGATTGAGACGAAGTCCCTTACCTTGGGTCCGACTTGACTCGATCGTTCTTTAACGTCCTGAATAATAAACTTGAGTTAATTTATACTTGATTAAGAAACTTTTTAAAGTTCATTATTCATTTTATATCACTTATTTCCATGTTATAAACATTATGTAACCATTTAAGTTAATAATGATTGTTTTTTCAATATTTGGTTCTTAAGTCGAAAGTTGACTTCTTACAATTACATGTTGTTCATGTGGTCAAAAGTTCTTTATATCCAGAATGAAATTCCCGATTTGGATATAATATGTATCATATATATCCAGAATATACATGTATTTATAATATTACATAATCATTTATAGGTAAGAAATGAAATGCACAGTTCATGGAGACGGTAAGCCGTACGTACGCATGAATGCTACTTTCATTTCTTTGTCATATTAATGGAATTAAAACTAAATGAGAGGTATGTATATTTTAATTCCATAATTATATTCATCATTTAGATATATCATTAATTATATATATACATTATATACAAGTAATTTTAATAGTATATTACATTTGGGGATAAGAAATGAAATGCACCGTTCATGGAGACGGTAAGCCGTACATACGCATGAACGCTACTTTCATTTCTATCTCATACATTAATGGAAAGAAATAATAATGATATAGAGGTATATTATAATTCCAGTATAACATCATATATAATAACTTTAAATCCATCTTTTACACGCCCCACATATGGCATTAACGAATCACATCACTTTTAGGGGGTGGTAGTCCACACTTCCTTAAATGAAGATATCGTGTTTACCCATAATGGAAACTATAAAGGTATGACAAACATGAAAAATACATAAGCTTAAGGAAAACATAAACATATTATATATCATATATAAAAATAGTGACATCATAATGGCCACCCTTGAAGGTGTTAAATGAGTATTGAACAATCATCGTTTCGGGAGGCAGAATTTCGCCATCCACGGAAACCGTATGTTCTTTAACCATTTTATGTAGTTGTGTGAGAGTGTAGCTCAAATAAATATTATAAAAACATCCTAGTATATTGAAGATACTGGTGTTGTTACAAAAGAAGTAAATAAAAAGAGTTTAGAGGGTTGGAGAAGCAAAATAAAACAAATGAACAAGAGATATTGAATTACCTTTAAAAGTGTAACTCCCTTTTGATTTGAGCCTAAAGGCTTCCTTTGAAAGGATTCTGCCCAAAGGGAATCCTCTAGGATGAGGAGAGGGATTTGGAGAGAGTAATTGGGCAGGGGTTGTCCGAGCCAAAGGCTTGAGAAGTGTGTGAAATGGGGTAGAGGTGGGGGCCTTTTATAAGAGGAGAGGAGGGGCACTTTTGGAAAGTAATGAAATATTACTTTATTTGAAAATGTGTTTCGGTTTTAAAAGGTCCCACATTTATATAATTCGTGGATAAGGTGATAAGGGTTCGAAATCCACTCATCCAATTGGTTTTGGACATGTGTAGGTTTTAGATTTTTCATTATCTTTCCATTTTATTTAAATCGCCAAATAATGATGTCATCACTGCATCATTATTATGTCATAAATAATTTAATTTATTTAATGTCTAAAAATTATAAAAAAAATACTATGATGTAGGAAATCTTTTTAGATTTTCAATGACTATTTATAATCAAAATTTGGACTTGTATAACCGCACTCAAAAGTTATTTTAGTAAAACAATTTATGTTAGTGTCATTTTCACTTTAACATTAAATAAAAATATATTAATGTCATTTTCCAACTAAAGTGGCTCCATGGGATCCCCAAGTTGGCCCATGGATTTTCTTGGTCGGCCATGACACAACCAATATGGTTGGGAAATGTGTGTAGGTCATTTCATATTATTAAATCATTATTTATACCTTAAACTAAACTAATTACCACTAATCGCGATTAATGAAAAAAAGATACTATTCACCAAAAAAATATTTTAATCTCATTGAACCACATTTTACTTCTTAATGACAACCATGTATGTCGGATTTTCAAAATTCAATACACATTAGTGGTAAACATTCATTTAACTGAAAAATCAGTTTTCTTGATTACCACTTAGTGGTTTCACTATTCATCAAAAATTGATGTTTTTCAGAAAATTACCAAAAATTCACCCTAAGCTATATTTGATATTCCAAATTCAAAAATGAAGTCCATTTTACAAAATTCAAAACATATAAGTCAAATTAATTAATTTAATAATTAATTCCCGCTGTCATGACAAATAGCGTGTTTTTGTGAAACAATAAGTATCAAAAGATTGACACCAGTTTAAGTCCAATTTCAAAGTGAAATTCATTACAATGACCACCATTAGATTAACTGGTAAAAATATTTTCTAATTTCACTTTAAAACCAATTCAAAATATTATCTAATCATATAAATAAATTAGATTAAAAAGCGGTTTTGAATTAAAACACAACATTTACACTATTCATTAAAAAATTAACTTTATCAGAAAGGTACCAAAAATTTACACAAAGTAAATATTGATGTCCCGATTCTAAAGAAGAGTTATATTTGGTTCAAAATAAATTATAATAGTGATCAAAACTATATTTAATGACGGTTCACCATTAAAAGTTGATAAGTGAACCTTTAGTGAAAATTAGAGTATATATTCCCGTAAAATTGAACTCTTTCCGTATTTTAAGATTTTATCTTTTATTGGGTAAATATATAAACATTTAAAAACATATCTAATCATATTTTAGTTATTTCTATCCATTCCTGCCAGTACAACGACTACTTGTTAACTAACATTTAAAATAATATTATTTTATTACTAGTGTGCTACGTAAGTTTAAAAGAAACTCATCGTTGCGTACCGGGTACTCTATCGAACATAGAAACCCCTTTAAAATAAAATTAATATTTAATTTGTAAATATTAATAAATATGAAAATTCTTTATTCTTTGTTTACCTGGGATGTTACATATAGTCTAATGGTGAGTAGGGTCGAAAACATAGGGAAGGATTATTTCCAATTTTCTTTTAAATATTTAAAAACAAACCAAATGTTGCCTGCAGTGGGGTAAAATTATAATTTTTTTTACCTTTTAATATTTTTTAAATATTTTTGTATGTTTTTTTATATATATAATGTATGAAACTAAAGCATAACTTGGGGAAAAGTTTGTAACTAATGATTAATCAAAATTACAATAGTGAACTGACACAAAAGAAAAACTAAACAGATCAGAATGACTATATGGAAATTTTACACTACTCGTTCAAAAAGAAAAATATCAATACAACATACTAGTTAATCACATGTTATAAAAATCCATGAATATCCCTCTTTAAGAGGTTCATCATGTAGTATGTTAACTCTCATATTTCGACAATCTTGGAATCAATCAGTATTCTATGAACATCGTTAAGGAAACAACTACAATGAAACTCGTAGTAAAACTCCAATTGAATATAACAGTAATGTTCCTCTAAATGAATTCTAGGATAATCTCACAGAATTATATTGATGTTTGAAATTGAAAATTTTGATTTATGATCAAGAATTATAAATCGTTATAATTAATCTTGTCGGTTGATTGAATCATCATAAGAAGAAACCATTTAAATGATAAAAATAATGAACTGGTAGGATTTAGAACTCCAAAGATAAAATCATAACCTAAAGTTATTTTTTTAAGAATTGTAAAAAAATTATTACAGACAATGAAATTGCATGAAAATAGAAAAAGGAATAACTCCCTCCAGTGTCTTCTTACTCTAGCTCTAGCTCGTGTTTCTCATCAATTCTATAAGAAATGGCACACCATGATCTCTAGGAAGTGATCTACTCTCACTCTCCATGGGATTAATCAAGAATTCTTTATGATACCCAAAATCAAACTTATATTCTACTACTTAATATGCTATCATTTTTTTGCACGTCACCCCATGTTTTCCACTTACATCATGTGTTATTTGCTATGCCTCCGAACATTTGTCCTTATTAAGTGTTAAACACTTCACTTTAGGGTAGCACTTATAAATAACTCCCCATGAGTTAGTTGAATTGATCTTATATGGGGCTTTGTCTTCTGCATATATCTGTATACAGTAAAAAAATAATAAAAACATTTCTAAAAGTAAAAAATATACATATATAATAAATTAGTTTAAATGATTATTATTTTTAATTAATAGATACTCATAATTTTTATTTTAATTACTTTATTCAATTTTATTATATGACATTATTTATAATTTATCAATTAATTAAATATTATTATAATTGTTTTTAAATGGTAAATTTTTTAGTGGTTATTTTTTTAATTTATTTACTATATTTAACATATTTTTTATTAATATTTTATTTTATTTAAATATTTGATTAAATATTTAGATTAATATTTATTTAAAATAATAAAATATTATTATTAATAGTAATAAATATATTTTAAGAGTTATTTTATTATTTTAATATTTATTTTGTTAAATATCATTATTATAGTTAATATTAATTAATATATTGAATAAATTTATATTATTAGATTAATGTAACTATTAGTGTATTTATTATTTTAAACATTTATTATTTAATGATATTATTCAATTTTATTTATGAATTATTTTGATTAATATTTGAATTTAATAGATTTAATTATATTACAATATTTATTATTATTATTATATTATTATTATTATTTTATAATAATATTATTTTTAAATATTTTTATTTTTATATTTATTTTAAATATCTCTGACATTCCCCATCTTCTTCAGGTTTCACTCAAATAGGGGGGGGTGGATTTCTTCCTAAAAAACAAGTCAAGTGATTACATCACTCCAGAGAAGCAATTTTGGGCAAGTCATGCACGTTGGGTAAGAGTGCGAGGTGAGAGAGACTCACATTGAAGGAGGAAAGGGTGTTATCATGGCATGAAAATTTGGTAGGAATCCCTTTTCTCCTATTGGGTGCGGCAATGCGGGTCAAATTGACTGATATCTAGCGGTGGAACACACCTTGGCTCGGTGGTAGGTGGTATCCTCTGCGCCAACTGAAAGCCGAATATCGTTTGAATTTCAATAGATGGAGTAATGTGTATCCTGCTCACGACAGTGGTCTAAGGAGATTTTGGATCTAGATTTGAAAAGGAGGGTACCACTAAAACTGATATTGTTTAAATTAGCGTATTAGTTGGATTTCATATGCTTTGTGAAATTGGTTTATGAATTGAGACTGGTTTTGGTTATGTCTGCATCGATTCAGAATGGGATGATGGTGGAGTTGCATGGTTATTATATGGATGTGTTGGTATGTAGGTTCTTCACTATATATGAGATAGTTGGAAAAAAAGTGTTGGTAGCTGGGAAAGAGACCGACACAATGAGTCGGTATTGGTTGCATGTGGGAAAGTTGTCGGTGTGAAGTGGGTTGTGAGAGGAAAAATGATGTGGAATCAGTATCACCAATAATAGAATGGTATAATGCATCGGTAGTAGTATAGTGAACTTTCTACAAGATATCTAAAAAATGAACTGCTGGTCTCACTGACAGTGTAAATAATTTCATCAGTGAACACAAAAAAAAATTAACACGCCAATGAAAAAATTATGTCATATAATAATTTTAAATAAAATTAACAATAGTTAATTGAAATAGTTAATTAATTACCCATTGAGAAATCGAAAATTGAAAAATAATGCATGTGTGCAGTTAGCTTGTGATGGCATCAGTTACAATGTGTGCATATGTGACTCAATGAAATTGACCTATAGATGAGATTGGTAGGGGATAAATGGGTATCAATGGAATAAAATTAATCTCCAACACATTAACATAAATTATATTACTAATGAATCAAAAAACTATAACATAAAGTTTTTAATAATATTAATAATAATTATACATATAATATTAAAAACATCTACTAAAATTAATATCAAATCCTTGCAAACAATTAACATAATTCAATTATTGACTGTTGTAATATAAACTAAATAAATTAATTAATACCAAACCCAAAAATGAAAACCTCTCTTAAAAAATAAATCAATAATATGATAATAAATTGTTCAATTAAGTAATTAAAAAATTACCAAAAACTATTACAATATTTAGAATACAACTCCATGAGAAAAAATAAGGGATCAAATAATGTATGTAATAAAAAATTAATATATTAACTGAAAAAAATAAAAATAAAAAAATAAAAAATATATATTTATGAATTTAATTATAAAATTTCGAAATTGTTAATATTTTACTAAAAGTGTGATATTAATTAATTAATTTATTAATAACTAATGTAACATACGTTGCAAAACAATCTGTTTTTAGAGTCTCATAATGTGTATATTTTAATGAAATACATGGACCCTTTTAAATAATTATTGTAATAAATTACTACCCATTGAAGCTGTTAAATCAATTCAAGTGGTATAAAATAATATAATTATTACTTTTAATCCATAAATAAAAACTCCAAAGGGATTAATTTAGAAAGTTATAAGATGAATATTGTTGATGTTTTTAATATAAATTAAAATATCATTACAAATTGGCTTAAAACATTAATGGAGAATAATACAAGTATACAAACTAAATATTTTATATCAAATATATGTAATATAAAATACTCTCGACTAAAGAATGTAATAATGATGTCCTTCCATTAAAAAAGTATTTAGACTTTTCATTGTTTAGACAGAGAATAATTAAATTATATCATGTAGCCTTTATAAACAACCATAGGATAAGGTAATAAATTACATTCATTAAATATATATCATATATTTTAATACTTATAAACTTATGCATAATCAATCCCAGTAAACTGTAACATTTTAACATAAAACCCATACAAAAACTCTTACTTACATTGAATGAATACTAACATAATATATAATAAATATAAATTCATTATCAATTAATTATAAAATATTATTTGTACTTTTAATACCATACATGGTTTACATATAACATCATGCCACCAATTAATTTAATTTTTTTTATTAAAATCAATGATTTGTGTGATAATTTTTTCTTTTTACATGCATATTTCAGTTCATTAGTTCCTCTCGTTGAATATTTTTTAGGGTTACATTATCTAAAAATTTTAAATCAAGTTATATGTTTTATTTTATCTCATTATAGGATCAGTATTAAACACTTATTAATCATTTTTATTGTTATTATTTTAACATCAATAATATAGGTGGTAAACCTAATCTAAGAAATAACATGTTATAAAAACTAAATTGGTAACAATATGAACCTATATATTCATAATATATAAATTATCAAAAAATAGTCATGTAATATTCAAAAAATTTGATAATTACAAATCATTGTAAAAATTTCTTTAAATAAAAGATACTTGAAATGAAATATATCACTATAGGAGATGGTAGACTATACTTTTGCCGAAATGATATTTTCATTTTATGATATGAATAAGGAATCAAATTTTGATAATAAATTTCCATTTTTTATCCTTATTAATTATTTAATGTTAGATATATATTTTAAATCCTTAATTATGAGAATCCAGATGATTTGGATATAGAAAATGAATTACATCAATATGTAGAGGTTGTAGTCTGCACATATGCATGAGAGGCACCTTCATTTTTCATTTTAATGAAAGGAGGTTGAAAATGGTTATCCCATAATTTTAATAATATTAAATATACTTATGATACACATTTCATTATATTTAGATGACAAAAATTAGTCTTTTATGTAGTATATCAATAAATAAACATTAAAAGAGTCATAAAAATGATTATGTCTTCATTGGGAGACCTCTTTTGGCTTACACATTAATCTATCAATGGTCTATCAAAAAATAACAAAAAATATAAATAACAAAGGAATGGATTATAATAACTTTTCTGGGTAAGGATTTTCAAATAACGAGTTCTCAATTTTTTTGGATAAGTTAGAATAGTAGGATCCCTTTTATATGTGATAGGAGGGACCCAGATGGAATTACATAGTTATTTTAAATAATATATTGTCATTTTCTTCTGAATATTGAACCAAATGTGGATAAATTTGAATATAGGACACGTTAAAGTGTAAATATATTTATCGAATTAGTCTTAATAATTTATTTTTGTCATTTTTACCATTTTATTTTAGTTTAACCAAGAAAAATTATTTTAACCATAACCCTAGTAATTTTATAGTATTTTTACAGTGAATTATGACCAAAATGAAAAGTGAAATCAATACATATTTTTTAAATTATAATTCTAAATATGAAATTAGTTTGTAAAATTTAATTTTTATATTTTTAATACATTAATTTCAATATAATTGTTAAAAATGAAAAGAGTTCTATTTTTTTGAAAAAAAATATTATTCCCTAAGGTGAGGTTTATGATATGAAAATAGTATAAAATTCTCATTAAAAATAATTTCTCTCTCCTTAGGTTCCCATAAAAATGCCCTATATGAGTACAACATTACTCTAGAGAGTCTTCTCTAATCATGTCCCACAATTTGAGGCCCAAAATACGTGTCTTACTCAATATCACATCACCCATAGCCATCCATATCATGGTTGTCCAAAAACAACATCAAAATCTAGTCATTACATTCTCAGTCATCACAGTCCATCTAACACATTCTCAATAAATTCTAGGCATTAGAACAAATCGCAACTAAAAGAAGGGTCATGCATCAATATTTAGATAAATAAATATAAACAATCCTTTGTATATGACTATTGATGACCACACCTCGTCACTCAATGTGATTCACACATATATGAAAAAACACTACCATATTGAAACCCACTATCCCTTAAATTAGGGTTTTCATGACGATTCGATGTCACATAAGTTTATCAAAAAATCACAATATGGGTGATAACTTCAAATTCATAGTGGAATCTATCAGAATCCTCTCACAAAGGATAAAGTTTTACATCAAGATATATTAAACACAAACAAAATCAAAATATCATAAAAAATTATAGATTTTATCTAAGAATGAACGATAGAATATGTTCTATCAAAATATTCCAGAATCTCCTCAATTATATACAATTATTTTTTCTATTAAGGCCAAGAACACCATTTCAAAGAACATATGATCATACTTTTACTATTGATGTATATGTTTTTATGACTCTATCTGTCTAAAAACTCATAGAATTATGAGACCCTAAGAATTATCATATATCTAATTGGGAATCCACTAAGTAATTTATACCCATAATGATATATCCCCATTTATATAAATAGCACTAACCAACCCATGGTTAATTTTAAGCACATTAGATACGCTGGACAGAAGCCTCTATGGCCCGATCATATTGAAATTAATACAATTACATGTACAACTAATACAAATAGCTAGATTCCATTGCAACAAAACATTTACTATTCCACATTCATTTCAATGAAAATTCATATAGGTAATTCCCCTAGAATTTTTGTGAGTCCTATATCATAAATCCCTTGGTAGATTATATCCAGAATGTCATCTGGAGGAAACCCTCTAGGTTTGGAAGCGTCATGACCCAAAATACATATGACTCTCATATCTCATTAAATAGATCTAATTGAGACTAAAGAGGGTGTACCCCAACATGTGCAAGTTTTATGACAATATAACCAATCATTTATAGTCATTTTCTTTTCATAAAATACCAAATAGTACAAGGGTATCCATTCTAGGTTATTTTCCACTCATCCCAATATTAATGAGATGTGCTGGCCTTTCATAGAAATCACTTCAAGAATCTCCCCATATGTGAAACAATCACTAGGTGATTTTATAAAAACCAATGAACAATTATTCTATATTTTTTTGTCTTGGTGGAACCATTAATTTATATATATTTACCTAATATGATCATGGTCAATATTCCTTAAACTGAGAACATATAATAATATATGCATTCATTATCATTCAAAAAACATTTACATGTTTATTATTTTTGTTCCTCCTACCTCAATCACTTAGTTACCTATATTGTGATTCTCCACACATCCTTGTCCAGTCCAAAACATTCCTCATCTAATCTAGAATAGTTAACCATTTATTATTCTCAGTCCTAAAAAATAAAAAAAAATTATTTATAATAATTTAAAATTACTTATTTAGTTTTTCCAAAGATTATTAATCACCTAAAATCTCACCATTTAATTCCTCACTATCAAAATATCAATTAACCTAGTGTGTTGTCCTAAATGGTATATCCTCATACAATACTGAGGAAAATACCCATCGATTTCTATTGTTCCAACCATTCTTCAGTGAAATAATGGAATGACTATTAGCTCCGAGAAGCCAAATACAATGACTAAAAAAGGGGGAAATGGAACAATCACATGATGAATCATCAAGTAATAAAATGAATCATCTCCAACTATGCTTCCCAACAACGAAATGGGTTATTTGTGATATACTAGACTCCCATCAAAAGTAGTTAATATGATTGACTAATTTGCGACAAGATAAGCTTCATGTCAGAAAATAAGTGTTTTTTCGTGTGATTGGAAATGGGAAAAGATTCTAATCACAAATATATTTGGTTCGAAGGTGTTCCATCCTGTAGGAATGATTATTTGTGATTGGATGTTTTTTTGTTTTTAAAAATCTATTATCATGGAAGATTATTGGTGATGGGACTAAGATTTTCATCACAAATATTGAGTTAGAAAATGACGTATTGGTGATAGATCCTAGAGTAAATACTTTTTATATCATCGCTATTATTGATGGGTTCTTACTTAAATCATATTTTGGAAGAGATTTATTTGTAATTGGATTCATTAGAAATATTATTATATCAAAAACATAAATATTTGTTTTGGGAACAGTTTGCGATGACACCATAATAAATACATTTTATACAGCGACTATTTGCAAAGTATCTCATCTCAAATATTGTGTCTTTTAATATATAACATATATATATATGACCGCCAATAGAATTATTCTCCCATAATTTATGTGTACCTCCCCTCTATTCAGTATAATTTATCATTGAATAAATTTTAAATTTTATTGGCACTCAAGGAATTCGATATGACATTATTGTTTTAATATAGTAATGCAACATTTTTTTGGTACTTCATTTATTCATTTTATTTTATTTATTTATATTATTTTATATTGGAATATATTAGTATTATTGAGCTATAATTATTGGTAATTAGATGTAATTAGCTGAGACTAGTACTAATTATTTCTAATTGATAAATAATTTGTATAAATCTATAATGATTTCCAATAAATTGTAACTAATTATTAAAAATTATAAATGATTACCCATAATTAGTAATAATTAAAAATAATTTGGTATTATTTATAATAATAACCAATAATTTATATATTTTTAAAAATTAACAATAATTTTTAATGATTAGAAGTAATTAAAATAGATTAATAAAAATTTAACGAAATTAGTAAATGTTATGGAAAATTAGTTATACATAAAAATAAAGAGAAATAATTATCAAAATTTAGAAAAATTTATTAATAATTAGTAACAATCAGAGAAATTAATAATTAAAAATTAATAATAATTATAATTAGTAATTAAAAAGTTCAAATAATTTGAAATAAATAAAATTACTAAATAAAATTAAAAAATATTAAAAAGTGCTAATTATTAATATTTATTATTATTTAGTACAAATTAATACTATTAACCTATAATTATTAAAAAATCCAAATTGTAATTATTAATTATGAATAATTGGTAATAATTTTAACTAATTACCCAAAATAAGTAAAATAAATTATTAATTAAAAAATTAATAATAAATAATGATTAGTAGAAATAGTTATTGAAATTTTTTAAACACTAATGAAATAAATAGTAATTAAAGAAAATTAATAATGATTTTTGGATATTTATAATTATTTTGTAAATTTTTTATAAATAAACATTATTAAAAATAATCAATCATAATTATTTCCATTTAATTATTATTAACTATAATTTTTAGTAATTAAATATAACTAAAAATAATTATTAAAAAGTAAAATTAATTAACAAAAAATTGTAATAAATATAATGAAATAACTATAAATAGTAATAAATGAAAATATTTAAAAATAATTCAATATTATTTTTCGTATTAAAAAATAATTGGTCAAAATTAACAATAATTGTAAATAATTTCATATAATCATTAATAATTACTAATAATTGTGGTTATTATGTTTGAGAATTTATGAAATGTATCTTATTCCATCAGAAAACTAGCATCCTCAAAGTGGTACTATGTACGATAATAAGAATTATTTTAAAATATGTATTAATTCTAGTAAATTTATATTCTTCCTATACTACCAGGACTATCAATATTCCACTTATTCAAAAGAGGTAATTGATTTAGTTCTAAATTAATATCATGAATACATGGTGTCAGAATGTACTAAATCATCATGAAAATGTGACTTACTACATTATTTTAGTTAATTTTTTAAATATTAATCTAATATATTTTATTTAATTTATTTACCTTTTATATCTTATACATATTTAGTTTTTTAGATAAATAATTCTTTACGACTTATATGAAATTGTATTATACTAAAAGACTTGTTGTTCTCAAAATTAGTTAGATTGGATTATCTATCGTTCAAAGAGAAAATTTATTCTTACAATGTATGTGACCCATTTCAATACCCCTTACATTTGAGAATAATAGGAAATTGATTGACTTGTAGGAATTTTTTCACAAAAATTTGAGTGGTTTTTATTAGTTCTTGATTGATGTATTCTATTTATTATATTAAAATTGAATAGTCATTATCCGACTCGAATAGAGTGTGTTCAAGGTCATCATAATCATCATCAATAAAGTATGTGGAGAATCTATGATCTTAAAATGATTTTATAGAGTGATTTGATATAGATAAGGATCGACTTTATCAACCCTAGTAATAGTAAAGGGTGTAGCCACATTGATTGTAGGAGCGTAGAAAAAGAAGATGACATAGTACATGTGATTAATTTTTTGGGTTTATGAATGATGTTCCCCCACCAGGGCCTATAGATGTCCCACAACTTACACATGGATTGATATATTTTATTTAAAACTATATTATGATGAGTTTTGGAGGATCATATTATGTATAATATGTTAATTTATTCATATATATATATATTTAAATTTGATTAATGAATGTTTATTTTTCAATTATTTAAATATTTATTTTAAATATTTTTAAAATATATATATATATTTTATTTTATGGTTATATATGAAGTAAATTTAATTCTTCCATAAATATTGATTCTCAAAAAATGAAATGAAAACAATTCTGTGAGGTAACAATATTTATCGTAAATGAAATCATTTTGAGATGATTTGTCATAAAAAATAGTTTTTCAACACCATTTTCATCAACGAGGTATTTAAAATTCATTCCTATAAAAAATTTCTTATGGTGGAGGGATCACATTTAAATTGAATGATTTTACAATTATGGTTCATTGAATAGATGAAAATAGTCAAAAATTGTCTTATATTACCCTATATTGATTCCTTTAATCCTTTAACTTGTGAATTAGGTGACGATCGAGTGATGATTCCACATCCATTTTAAAAAATTTGAACAAATTCACATGGTAAACTAATGAATACATATCATGTTATGATGCACTAGTATATGGCTTTATCATTGATTGACCTGAAGTATTGTGGAATGATTCCACTTTGTTCCATATATCTATTAAACTACACTTCCCTCATAATCAAACCTAGGGATGATATCCCCATAGTTTCATATTTTCACACCCTTAGTATAAAATAACTAAAATCCAATACCTTGACCACCACTTCCAAATATCTTCCATTCAAATCATGGCCTCCACTTTTAGTCAATTAACATAAAACTCAACATTATTAACCCCCCAGAAAAAAACTAATAGTGTATCAACGGGTTCACCAAATTGGTTATTTCCACATTAGAATTTTGAAAAATAAACTCATATGTTTCACACTAACCATTACATAATAGTGATATCTATGGAATGATACATACAATTCATAGCATGATAATCATACAAAATGATATTTCCCTTTGAATAAAATCCCCCAAAATTTCCACCACAATATGAAACCCACTATGAAAAGAGATATTTGATGACCCCACATCATGATTCTCCCCTATCTATCATGAACAGTAAAATATTAAAATATAACACCCCTAAAGACTCTAAAAACATATGAAAATAGATCATTGAGATGATCCATCCCTTAACATACAAATCTATGTCTTCATTAATGAAATGTCTCAATCTTCATGATCCAATATTCAAATTATCTATTAATTTCTCAAATTTTATTATCATAGTTTTTTATAAACTAACCATAAAATTTCATATCATCAATGAGATTCTACAGTGTTTCTCATGACACCATTTTATGTCTAACATTGAATCCAATGTTCTTCTAACCCTCTACCCTCAATCTAAGAATTCTGAACATAATTTTGTAACATTTATTAATAGACATGAGTTTTTTATTCCCAAACATAAAGATTCACACTAATGATAATAGAAAAAATAAAGTTGTAACACCCTTTATATATGGTATATCAAGATTTTATTATTTATTTAATGATATATAATGGTTGAGTGTAGTTAAGAAAAGTTTTGGATTGTTTTGGTGTATTTTCTAAATCAATATATAGATTCATATTTTGACCATGATTTGTGGGAAAAGGGAAACATTCATAGGGAACTACAAAATTGATAATGTGGGTTGTAGGGTTAGTTCATGGTTGTTTAATTGTTATATGAATCCCTATAATTTTTATAATTTTGGGATAGAGTCATTTCATATGGTTTCCTAAACCATAAAATGCTACTATAATCTTTCCTATGTATTTTTTAGTAGATTTCGCATGGTTCGTTCATGTTTGGATTAATGATATGGCCCATATACATTACATGGACTAGTACATATTAATGTTGAATTTTTATTTTGTTTTCATCTAAAATATATCATTTCTAAACAATTGGACTATGATATTAAACATTTGTATTTTTTAGGAATTCAGGGAATCTCCAGTACATTTATAACCTAATTCCAATATGTCAAACGTATGATAAATCACACTAGTTAAATTTAAGAGTAGTCTTCTCTTATTATTTTTCTTCTTTTTATAGATCTAGTTGTTTTCCATCAAAAAATATTATATCTAAACAATTAAGGGATGATATATGATCTATTCAGATGTTTTGATGTGATATTGATTAGAAATATTTATGATAGAAATTATGATCATGTATCCAGTGTTTTTGTGTAATTATTTTCTATAAGGCCCCACCCTTAAACATTAAATAATCCTGAATTAAATTAATAATTCACATAGAGGATATTTTCAGGTGTAGAGTTTTAGAGATTCAGGTCATAACTATTACTTCTCAAAATATTACATAGTAGACACTTCTACTAAGTTTCCATAAAATAATAAAACAAAAATCTTAAAAAGAAACATGTCTAGTTCCATGTTTTAGATAGAATGTCATTCCCTGATCCCATCCTTGACCCTATTCATCTTAATGTTCAGTGGAAAAAATTTCAAAAACATGGGATAAGCATAAAAATCCCAGTAAAGGATACAGAAAGAAGGAAAACTGTTAGTTTTTCAAAACAACAATTAAACCAAGAATACATTATCAAAGTAATACTTTTCACCTTTATGAAGTAGTAAACAAAAGTCTTCACAGAATAAAAGATCATTACTCACCCCTTTTGTAACCAAACTATTACCATAAAAACCCATATAAACACACATAACAAGTAAAGGTAACTTGGGACATAATCATACATAAATGGAATAACCATACGGTCAACTTCCACGCATATCACTTAATGGAATACCCAGACGGCCGACTTCCATACCCAATGCATTGGAGGTTATAACGTAACCACCCATCTTGGTATTCACGACACCACCTATCATATGGTTTATCACGTAACCACCCATAAAATATCCATGTACCATCATTACACATAAAATTTTGAAAATATAAACATTTCAAAAACAACATTTCATTTGAAATCGCAATAAATAATACCAAAGATATTGAATTAATCAATCAATTATTAAAAACCATTTAAAATAGATTTTTGAATCAAAGTGTCCCATACCAAATTGAATCTTTTAATGTAATTACAATTTTTAAACATTAATGTCCATATAAATAAATACTGAAACCCATTTTGAAAACATGGACATTAAAGATAATGATTTAGAATAATGAATCTTTAAAACATTTAAAAAAATATTTTTTTAACGACTTTTTAACAAAATGAGAGACTCTTGAATACAAATAATTGTGGAATAACATTTAATCCAAGATTAATAATAACATTAGAATAAAGAGATTCATGATATAATATGTTAAAGGACAGTATACACACCATATAAGAGTGAATTGGCGCATAACAACAATGAAGTCTCAATGGAAATGTAAATTGAGATGAAATCCATTATAAAGATGGTATCCATAAATTAAGGACAAATATATCACATAATTATGTGTGAGAAATATAAGTACACCAAATATAAGTGGACATTATGTGTGAAACAATCAAAGGTCATTCACACATAATCTTGGAAAAACAAAACCAATTACATAGATATTTAACTCAATGAAATGAGATTGAGTTATGATTTCCCATACAAGTTCATAATAATTTATCAATGAGATGATTATGTGTAGAAATAGTATATATACACAAAGGATTGTGGAAATTACAACATAGAGATTTGACACATAATCTTGGCATAATACAATCAAGAATTAGAGGTTTTACCCAAATAATTATAAGTGGGTTAAGAAGTTCCCTTACAGAAATCCGACAGCCTAACGGCATCACATTAAAATTCAGAAAATGAGTTGATGAGAGAAAAATAGTATCTCATCACCTAGACATAAAATTTACATAAATAAGGATATAGAACAACATATCCCGACATAATAGTATGTGAATTAAATGTCATAACAAATGATGTCTTTTAAAAAGAGGAGGGTGAATGGTCCCCTTACCGAGTTGGGTAACATTCGAAACGTACACCCCATGGAAGAAGGGTCATACAATTAAGATGCAAATACCCATAAATGAAATTATACTACACAATGTGTATAATAATTTTCATTACATACAAAACTCAATGGAAATAGTAGCAAATGTAGCATAAATGTCACGGGAATAAAAGTGAGATGAAAAATCCCTTACGAAAACTCGACAGCCTGATAGCACCACTTAAAACATCCAAAAAATGGATTTTTGAGATCAAATAGGGTCTCTAATAATATGAAAAAAAAATTGCACTATGAGGAATATAAAAGAACATCCCAAAACAAAAGAAATATGAGCTTAAAAGAAATGACAAAAAACATAGTCCTTAAAAAGAAAGAGATAGGTTGGATCCCTTACCTCAAGTCTCAGTTGTCTTGTTTGTTTTTTTATATTCCTGAATAATAAACATTGGTCAATTTATAATTTCTTAAGGATCGATTTTAAATATTATTATTCAGTTCATATCACATATTATAATGTTATAATAATTTGTTAATAATGTGAGTTCATATCAGACATTTTTGTCGATGTTTGGTTCATGAGTTAAAAATGATCCTGTTTGAACATGATTGTCCATGTAGTTATAAGTAAATCATCTCCAGAATAGTATTAATGATTTAAATATCATATATATCCCTTAAATATTCATTTTATACTACTTCATAACATTTGGAGATAAAAAGAAATAAAATGCACCATTCAGGGAGATGGTAGGTCGTCCGAATGCATGAATGCTACTTTCATTTCATTATCAGATTAAAGGAATTACAAATAATTGAAGGATATATATATTATAATTACTGTATAATATATATGTTATATTGGTCACATATATTCATTAATTTTATTCATTATACATTCCATGTCTTGCATGAACGAATGACATCACTTGAGCGGGCGGTAGTCCACACTTCCTCGTATGAAATTATCGCATTTGCACAACATAAAAAGCATAAAGGCATGTTTTAAATATAAAATTCATAAGCATATAGAAAACATAAATACCATATATATAATATATAAAATATAGTGTCATCATAATGGACACCATGAATGGTGTTAAGAGAATATTGAACAATCATCATTTCCTGAAGCAGAAATTCCCCATCCACAGAAACATTATGTTATTTAACCATTAGACGAAGGTGTGTGTATGTTTATATAGAATCATTCACATAAAAACATCCTAATATATTAAATATACTGTTTTTGTTACAATCCAAAGTAATAAAAAGAGTTTATAGGGTTGGAAAAGCAAAATAAAAAAAAGAACACAAGGGAAGACATTACCTTTAAATCGGGTAACTCTTTTGGATTTGAGCTCAAAGGCTTCTTGGAAAGGATTCTACCCAAAGGTGAGGATTCAATGATAAATATAGGAATTTGGAGATATGAAATGGGCAGGGTTTGGCCGATCCAAATGCTTGAGAGGTGTGGGTAAGGTGGTAGAGGTGGGGGCCTTTTATAAGAGGAGAGGAGGGGCACTCTTGGAATGTTATAAACTTTTACTTTATTATAAATTGATGTTCATATTTTAAAGGTCCCAAAATTATATATTTTGAGGATAAGGTGATATGATTTATAAATCCACCCATCCAATAGGTTTTTGACAAGTTTAGGTCCTAGATTATACATTATCTTTTCATTTTATTTAAATCATTAAATAATGAGGTAATCACTACAGCATCATGGTGTCATAAATAATTTAATTTATTTAATGTATAAAAATTATAAAAAATATATCATGATATATAAAATAGTTTTATCTTTCTAATAAATATTTATAGTAAAACATATGACTTGTACAACCCCATGTAAAAATTATTTTAGTAAAAACATACAGGTTTGTGACATTTTAATTTTAACATTAAATAAAAAGTTATTAATGTCATTTTCCAACCAAAGTGGCACCATGGGGTCCCCAAGTTGACCCATGGATTGTCTTGGTCGGAAATTACTCATCCAATAATGTTAAGACATGTTTCATGGTCATTTCATATTATTAAAACATTATTTTTACCCAAAATTACACTAATTATCTATAATCATGATTAAAAACTTAAAAGTTTCTATTCACCAAAAAATTATTTTAATCCCATTGAACAAAATTTTACATCATAATGAAAAAAATGTATATCAGATTTTAGAAATTAAAATCACAGAAGTGGTAATGTTTCATTTAAAAGAAAAATGAGTTTTTAATCTACCACATAGTGGATTCACTATTCATCAAAAATTGAAGTTTTTCCGAAAAATACCACAAATTCACCCTAAGATATATCTGATTTTTAGAATTAAAAATTATGTATATTTTAAAAAATTCAACACATATAAGTTGAATTAATTAATTTAATAATTAATTCTAGCTGTCAAAACAAATAGCGTGTTTGTAAGAAACAATATCTATTAAAAGATTGACACTAGTTTAAGTCTAATTTCAAAGTAAAATTAATTCCAATGACAACTATTGGATTAAATTGTAAAAATTTAATCTAATTTTACTTTAAAACAAATTAAAAAGATAATCTATTCATATAAATAAATTAGATTAAAAAGAGGCTTTGAATCTAAATACAACATTTTTCACTATTCATTAAAAAATGAACTTTATCAGAAAAATACCAAATATTTACAAAAAGTAAATTTTGATGTCCCGATTCTAAAGTAGAATTTAATTTTGTAAAATATACCACATAAAATTGTCAAAAAGTATATTTAATAGAGGTTCTCCATCAAAAGGTGGTTAATTGACCTTTTAATGAATATTAGAATGTTTACGCTTAAAATTGGATTCATTCGCATTTTAATCCTCCAAAATTTATTTTAAAAAGTAAAAATATTTGACAAACCTATATAATCACTTTGTAGTTAGTCATGTTCATTCCCCTCATTACATCGGGTAGCTTTTAACTACCATTTAAAATAAAATTATTTTATTATTAGAGTGCAACGTAAGATTTCAAAGGAACTCGTTGTTGCGTATTGGGTAAGCCATTGAGCATAGTGTTCCCATTAAATTAATATTAAAATTTTATTCAAAAATAAGGATAAATATAAAAATGTCATATTATTTATTTACCTCGGGTGTTACATCTTTCCCCACTTTTGGGAGTTGCATCCTCACAATTTTAAAATTGGGCTTAGAAACTTCATTGAAAGCCCCACATGAGAAAATGAGTAAATTAAAATGTCTCTTTAAAAGAACGAAAGGGAAGTACAAAGGTCACCCGAGTTAACCTATACTAGGATTACATGAATAAAAACATGGATATGGAAGAAAAAACAAAGGGTCATGTTCTGAGGGAGTGTGATAGAAAACATGTTTACGAGAAAGTTAACCACCAGAACAGTAAAAACTTGTGATGGGATAAACTGTATTTGATTCCCCAGTAGGAAAAGTTTACAGAAAACATTTTTATTAAGTTAATTTTCAATGAGGAATTTTTTTTGAGATTAACAAAAACATAATAATACATACTTACTTGTCATGTTGACTTTCAACTTTTACTATATTTCTTACATGAACATATATTTTCTCCAAAAGATTAGTATTTAGGATGAATTTTTTACATTAAGAGAGCTATAATCAACTTCTAGAGAATCACCTAATCCACAAAAGAGAATTGTATACTTCCCATGTCTTTAGACCTTAACAAAAACTGAAACCAAAAAGGTTAGTATGAGATTAGAAAATACCCAAAAAGGATAATCCTTTTAAAAAGGAAATGTATTCTTAATATCCAAAATTTTTCCAACAAGACCCAAAGTTCAATGAAGACAAAAAGTAATCCAAACTAATATTGAACCCCAAATATTTGAAGGATTTAATCACATAGTCTTCCAAGTTAAATCGTAACATTTATCGCCAAAAAACATCAGTTCCTATTAAAGTCTCATATTGAAAAGTAATTAACCTAATCACATATCATCCATGATAGGTTAATAATTTCCATAGATAACCCAAAATAAACATACTCTTAATTCATAAAATCATCTAACTAAAAATAATTAGTCAAAAAAACCAGATACTTCACGTAGTCTAGTGGTAGGCGATAAATACATGTCGCACTTTGGTTGTGGGTTCGATTCTCGCAGCGTTGGCCGACGTGACGGGTTGTCACACAGTCTGCGTGTTGTCCTATTTCCAAACTATATAATTCTCAAATCATTCTCCAAAAAGAGATAAAATCATCAAAAATAACCATAACATAATTTAACCTCAAGTTTCTCTCATGTCGTTCATATTTCATCATAACATATAGTATCCCATAATTAACTCAAAATAAGGATCATATAAACCCAAATTGTTCTTTATAACTATGTCCACAAAAGAACAGATAACTATTCCTTGAATAAAATTTTCATTTATCAAACATCAAGGTTACACATACTATAAAAAGTCTTCAAATGTAACCTTGTTATCAAAATAGACTTAATACTCTTAAGAATTTCACCATAACTCTTGAAGAGATTATATGATGACTTCTTACTCATTCAACATTATTCATGATCCATTAACCATTCCTTTACAACTTATTCTGAAATACTTCTTTCCTACAAACAAAATCATGAATCATATCCTATGATTCCAAAATAGGAAAACAAATGTTATGAAATAATCCATAACTTTGATTGGTTATTGTCAGTTTCTTCATCCTCAATCGAATTTGCATTACGTATTGGTAATCAAATATTTTTATGATCAGGGTGATCCCATTCCAAAAACTTCTTCATAGGACATTTGTTTGCATAATGACCATGCACACCACATTTAAAACATTCAATTGATCCCTCATTAGGAACTTCTTTCCCTTTCCACGAGTCAACATGATGCTTCCTTTTTCTATGGTAGGTTCATGCTTTATGACCATCATTTCCACATCTATATCATATTTCTATCCCTTTGAAACATTTTCCTAGGTGTTTATTTCCACATCTTTGACACATAGGTTTTTGAACACACTTACCTTTATTATTATTACCTGTAGTTCTGTAGGGATTTGTTTCTCGCATATATGATGCCTTATATAAATCACCAATTATTAGGTGGTCAATCATGAATCAAGATAGTTGGTTTAGGATAAACAAAAGATTTCTCATTGCAGCCCCCATGTCATTCAGTTTCTCACTCAGAAAACTGTCATAGTTTCCTTCACATCCACTTTTACTTTGGTTCCTGCTAGATCCAGCCATTTAATAAAACCAAAAAGGCCAGTGTGAGTATATCAACAAAACCAACATATAATAATGAGGGAGATAAACACTAAGATATACTTACTCATTAACTTTATCTAGAACTAGGACCCTTTATGAAATCCAAACCATTATGGTAATGTCACTTATGCTTAATGAATACCCTAACCTCTAAAGTTATCTAAACCGACCATTGTACCAGCTATAAGGCCTTAGACTAAAACATTAATTAATCATGAATTAAATGAATTATTCACATAGAGGATCTTTTCAGGTTTATAGTTTTAGAAAATTAGGTCATAACTATTACACCTCAAAAGATTACATAGTAGACACTTCTACTAAGTTTCCATAAAATAATAAAAAAACACTTAAAAAGAAACATGTCTACTTCCATGTTTTAGATAGCATATCTTTCCTTGATCCCATACGTGACCCAATTCATCTTTAGGTCCTGTGGAAAACATTTAAAAAACTTGGGATGAGCATAAAAAGCCCAGTAAAGGATACACAAAGAAGGAATACTATTAGTTTTTCAGTACAACAAGTAAACCAAGAATACTTTATCAAAGTAATACTTTTCACCTTTATGAAGTAGTAAAAATAACTTTTCCCTGAATAAAAGATCATTACTTACCCCTTTTGTAATCCAAATATTACCATAAAAACCCATATAAAGAAAACATAACAAGTATAGGTTACTTGGGACATAAACATACTTAAATGGAATAACCATGCGGTCAACTTCCACACATATCACTAATTTGAATAGCCATACGGCCTACTTCCATACCCAATGCATTGGAGGTTATAACATAACCATCCGTCCTGGTATTCACGGCACCACCCGTCATATCGGTTATCATGTAACCACCAGTAAAATGTACATGTACCATCAATACACATAAAATATTGAAAAAATAAACATTTCAATAACAACATTTTATTTTCAATCAAAATATGTAATTCCAAGATATTGAATTAATCAATCCATTTTAAAAAACAATTTAAAATAGAATTTTGAATCAAAGTGTTCCATACCACTTTGAAGCTTTTAATGGAATTATAATTTTAAAACATTAATGTCCATATACATAAATACTGAAAACCATTTTGAAAACATAGATATTAAAGATAAGGATTTACAATAATGAATCTTTAAAACATTTAATTCGATATTTTTGATAAAGAGGTTTTAACAAAATGAGAGACTCTTGAATATAAATAATTACAGAAAAACATTTAATCTGAGAATTATAATATCACAAGAATAAAGGGATTCATGATATAATATGTCAAAGGACAGTATACACACTATATATGAGTGAATTGGTGCATAACAACAATAAAGTCTCAACGGAAATGTAAATTGAGATGAAATCCATTATAAAGATGGTATCCTTAAATTAAGGAAAAATATATCACATAATTATGTGTGAGAAATATAAAAACACCCAATATAAGTGGATATTAAGAGTGAAACAATCAGATGTCATTCACACATAATCTTGGAAAAACAAAACCAATGACATAGATATTTAACTCAATGAAATGAGACTGAGTTTTGAATTCCCATACAAGTTCGTAAGAATTTATCAATGAGATAATTATGTGTAGAAATATAATATCTACACAATGTTTTTTGGAAATTACAACATAGATATTCCACACATAATCTTGGAATAATACAATCAATAAGTAGAGGTTTAACCCAATGAATTGAAAGTGGGTTAAGAAGTTCCCTTACAGAAATCTGACAGCCTAACGACGTCACATTTAAATTCAGAAAATGAGTTGATGAGAGAGAAATTGGTATCTCATCACTTGGACATAAAATTTACATAAATAAGGATATATAAGAACATATCCCATCATAATAGCATGTGAATTAAAAGGCATAACAATAGAAGTCTTTTAAAAAGAGGACGGTGAAAGGTCCCCTTACCGAGTTGGATAACTTTCGAAACGTACACCCCATGGAAGAAGGGTCATACATTGAAGTTGTAAATACCCATAAATTAAATTATACTAAACAAAGTTTATTATAATGTTCAGTACATACACCACTCAATGTAAATAGTGGCAAATGTAGCATAAAATTCACGGGAATAAAAGTGAGTTGAAAAATCCCTTACGAAAACTCGGCAGACTTACGGCGCCACATAAAACATCCAAAAAAGGATTTTTGAGATCAAATAAGTTCTCTCATAATATGAACATAAAAATTACAGTATGATGAATATAGAAGAACATCCCCAATGATAAGAAATATTATCTTAAAATAAATGACATAGAAGAGAGTACTTAAAAACAAAGAGAGAGGTTTGATCCCTTACCTCAAGTCTGACTTGTCTTGTTCGTTTCTTTATATCCATGAATAATAATCTTTGGTCAATTTATAATTTATTAATGACCTATTTTAAATATTATTATTCAATTAATATCACATATTATAATGTTACAATAATAGGTTAATAATGTGAGTTCATATCAGACGTTTTTGTCGATGTTTGGTACATGAGTAAAAAATGAACTTGTTTGAATATGATTGTCCATGTAGTTATAAGTAAATCGTATCCAGAATAGTATTAATCATTTAAATATCATATATATACAGTAAATATTCATTTTATACTACTCCATAACATTTGGAGATAAAAAGAAATAAAATTCACCGTTCATGGAGACGGTAGGCCGTACGTATGCATGAATGCTACTTTCATTTCTTTGTCATATTAATGGAATTAAAAATAATTTAGAGATATATATATTATAATTAAAATATAATATATATGTTATATAGGTCACATATGTTCATTAATTTCATTCTTTATACATTCCATGTATTGCATGAACAAGTGACATCACTTGAGGGGGTGGTAGTCCACACTTTCTCGTATTAAATTATCGCATTGGTACAACATGAAAAGAACAAAGGCATGTTTGAAATATAATATTCAGAAGCATATTGGAAACATAAATACCATATATATCATATATAAACTATATTTACATCATAATGGCCACCATGAAAGGTGTTAATAAAATATTGAACAATCATCGTTTCGTGAGGCAGAAATTCGTCATCCACAGATTCAGTATGTTCTTTAACCATTAGGCGATGATGTATGTAATTGTAGCTCGAATACTTCACATAAAAAAAGATTAGTATATTTAAGATACTGGTTTTGTTACAATGGAAAGGAATAAAAAGAGTTTAGAGGGTTGGAGAAGGAAAATAAAACCAAAAAACACAAGGGAAGACATTACCTTTAAATCGGGTAACTATTTTTGATTGGAGCTCAAAGGTTTCCTTGGAAAGGATTCTGCCAAATGGTGTGGCTTCAATGATGAATAGATGGATGTGGAGAGACGAAATGGGAAGGTGTTGGCCGAGAAAAATGCTTGAGAGGTTTAAGTAAGGTGGTAGAGGTGTGGGCCTTTTATAAGAGGAGAGGAGGGGCACTCTTGAAAAGTTATAAAGATTTACATTATTAGAAAATGAATTTCAGATTGTAAAGGTCACAAAATTATATATTTCGATGAAAAGGTGATAAGAGTTAAAAATTCACCAATCCAACAGGTTTCTTACAAGTTTAGGTCTTATATTTTACATTATCTTCTCATTTTATTTAAATCGTTAAATAATGATGTAATCGCTGCATCATCATGGTGTCATAAATAATTTAATTTATTTAAGGTATAAAAATTATAAAAAAAATATCACGATGTAGGAAATCTTTTTATCTTTCTAATGAAAATTTATAGTAAAAATATGACTTGTATAACCCCATGTAAAAATTGATTTAGTAAAACAATACATGTTTGTGACATTTTAATTTTCACTTTAAAAAAAATTATTAATGTCATTTTCCAACCAAGGTGGCTCCATGGGGTCCCCATGTTGACCCATAGATTTTATTGGTCGGGCATGACTCATACTATAATGGTAGGACATGTTTCAAGGTCTTTTAATATTATTAAAACATTATTTTTACCTTAAATTACACTAATTACCTATAATAGTGATTAAAAATTTAAAAGTTACTATTCACCAAAGAATTATTTTTATCCCATTGAACAAGATTTTACATCCTAATGACAACCATGTGTGTCGGATTTTTGAAATTCAAATCACAGAAGTGGTAAAGTTTCATTTAAACGACAAATCGGTTTTTAATCTACCACTTAGTGGTTTCACTATTCATAAAAAATTGAAGTTTTTTCAGAAAAATAACAAAAATTCAGCCTAAGATATATTTGATATTCCGAATTCAAAAATGATGTCTATTTTACAAAATTCAAAATATACATGTTTCATTAATTAATTTAATAATTAATTCCCGCTGTCAAAACAAATAGCGTGTTTTTAAGAAACAATATCTATTAAAATATTGACACTAGTTTAAGTCCAATTTCAAAGTGAAATTAATTCCAATGACCACTATTGTATTAAATGGTAAAAATATATTCTAATTTCACTTTAAAAAAATTAAAAAGATAATCTAATAATATAAATAAATTAGATTAAAAAGAGGTGCTGAAATAAAATACAACAATTTTCACAATTCATTAAAAAATGAACTTTTTGAGAAAAATACCAAAAATTTACGAAATGTAAATTTTGATGTCCCGATTCAAAAGAAGAATATCATTTTGTCAAATATAACACATAAAATTGTCAAAAAGTGGATATAAAAGAGGTTCGCCATCAAAAGGCGGTTAATCGACCTTTTAAAGAATATTTGAATGTTTACGCTTAAAATTGGATTCATTGGAAATTTTAATCCTCTAATATTTATTCTAAAAATAAAAAATATTTTACAAACCTATATAATCATTTTGTAGATATTTCTATTCATTCCCGTCATTACCTCGGCTCGGTTTTAACTACCATTAAAAATAAATTTACTTTATTATTAGAGTGCAACGTAAGATTTCAAAGTAACTCATTGTTGCGTATTGGGTAAGCATTAAGCATAGAGTTCCCTTTAAATTAATATTAACATTTTATTCACAAATAGGGATAAATATAAAAATTTCATATTCTTTATTCACCTAGGGTGTTACATTTTTGGTTTCATCACCCATTTTGAGTTAGGATGTTTCTCCCCCTTCATCATATGTTTTAGAATGTGATGGATTTAATAATTAATTTTAAAGGAATATCATTATTTTAATTCATGTTGGAAAACACATTGGTGTCATAATGGTTAAATCATGTAATTTGAATTGTTTTTGGAAAACCCCCTTGATCATTGGTTTTAAATTGTGGATTTCTATTATCATAAGAAATGTTTTCAATTAAATTTTTTATTGGGTTGAAATGATTTATATGAAATGGGTAATTGTGGCAACATAGCATACATGGGTGTTGTGTTTTCATTTCATTAGATGTGGCCTTTCATATATGTAGTTAGAGTGAGGTTCTATATGGGAGGAACATGTTGAATGGTCACCTTGTGATGACATAGTAAATAGATGAGTAATCACTCATAACTACAGTACTTTCACATGGTATTCATTTTATAATGATTTACATGATATAGTTTGGTTATGAAAATTGTAAAAAATAGAAAAATTTTTTATTTGTTTAAAATAAATTATTTTATACTAGTAAAATACATTGATGTTCCAATTTACTCTTTATAGTTTCTTTTTTAATTGTGAGAAAATTATTTCATGTCCTAGTTCCATGTGGGGATGATTTTGATGTATTTCATACTTGGAATGATTACTCACTCCCAATATACACACTTATTCATGTGTGAAAATGATGTCTTCCATGATACATGTAACGATATGATTATATATTTTAAAATGATTCCAAAAAATTAGATTTTATGGTGTTTGATTTTTGGTGATGGTTTTTCCATGTTGTCTAGAATGATTCTACCTCTATGAGAAGTCATTATTATTTTTAGTATATTCATGTTTTTTATTAATATTTCCACTATAACTCTGATATTGTTGGGTTTTTTGGTATTTAATATTAGTTTTATTATCTACACATCATGAATTATGTAGTTAGTAATTATATTATAATCATAAGGGGTTTTATTTTTTCTAATTGGAAAACTAACCCTTATTATATCAGTACTACCATCGAATTTAAATTGAGGAAATAGTGTCTCAGAACATTACATATGTTTAGTGGAACCTTTACTCTTTGAAATCTAGTTTTTATGTTTTTTGTGGAGAAAATGGTATTTTTGTTGTTTGGTATATCATAATATAAGGGTATGAAAGATATAAGATATAGAAAATCAGAAAGAGAAATACGTAAACTATATTAGAATATCATAAAAAGATGTAGCTAACATATTTATGTGGAATATAATTTTACAAAGGTGTTCTATGAATAAAAATTATTGTATAACACATATATGGGTGTTGTTATATCTTTATCATGGGATTATATGATAGTTGTATAATATATTACATTTTTAATGTGTCTTGCGAATACATTTCCAATTTTATGTTGATGACTTTAAAAAATTGTTTATAATAATTATTTCTTTTTAATTTTTGTAATATATTATGATTAGAGATTCATAATTAATGATAAAATATTTACAATTTTTTCATTCCATAGGTAAATGGTAGTTCTTAGTCATCCCAGATGTCCACCAAAGGAGGTTTTGGAGAATGTGGTTATACATGAACCATGGGTGAATCAATATCATATCCAAAGAATTTGTTAATATTTTCCATATATTGATATGTATAATCAAAATAAATAATCCCTGACATATGGGATATTATTATGAGTTTATAAAATAGGATTTCTTAATCTCTTGGGGTTATTCAGAATATAAAAATACATATGAATAACATGATATAATGAATCAGATCATTTATTTCTTTAGAACACTAATTGATATAAAGGTGGTGTTAGTAGTATACATGTTGGATGAACTGGAAAATCTAGGGTATAATTTATGTTATGTTCTAATAAAAAAATGAATTATGTGTGATGGATTTGAAGAAATTTTCAATATAAAATTATACCCTCCAAAATTCTTCAAAACAGTAAAAACAATTTTGTTTCATTTAAAGTGAAATATATTAGTGACAAAATATATAGCTTTTATTGAACATAGGTCACTTTTTTCCAGATGTAATCGATAGTGCATCCTTAAAAGATCATATATTCTACTTTTGACCACAAATATATATTCATTTTAAGATATCATTGATCAATATTACTGATAAAGATGATAATTTTAATAGGGGGAAAGTGATATAATGGGATATGTTTAGAAATCCTATTAGAGGAAGTATTTTTATCTATATAGGTACATGTGGGAACACTAATTATGGAAACATGTGGAAAAGGGTCACCTACTTCATGGGATTTCAAGTATCCCAAAATCAATCCACTAAAATTTATAAACTTTATTCCCTACCGTAGTTGTAGGAATGGATGTTTTAATATTTTTTATTAGAGAATAATATCTGTGATCATAAGTAATTTTGAAAACAATGTCATAAAAACAATATTATTTTAAACCTTTATTGCTATATCCACAATGTTTCAAGTTCTGTTTCTAAGAATACATGCAATTTTATCAGATATTGTATGCTTGTACTGGTATATCATGTCAAAAAAGATCAAATACTCATAACTAAAAAAACAAGGTGTTTCTTATATAACAAAAATTATTTAGATTAAGAAACCATAGTAGTTATGACATGAACAAATGTGGGTTGAGTAATTAGTTATATAGTTATTGGATGATGATCATAGAGGATAAATAATCACTTATACAATATGAGGTACCATTTTTCTTAATTCAAGTCATATTTAAATTTTTTTTATATTGGTGAATACCATTATTTAATTTCTTTATATGAAATTAATCAAATATATCTTAATATTAATGCAATGCCACATCGGTTTAGTTTCCATAAAATCTCATGTAACATGATTAATGTGGATTTAAATGTAATTATTTTCTATATCCATTGATGGAGTTTATTTTTTTAGGATCTTTCTATTTTTTACAAAGTCATATGTGATATAATCCTAGTATTGGATGGGTTATTTTCTTTCATAGATGATATTTGTTTTTATGTGTTATGAGAAAGGATTGCATCTCATGATGGGACGATATATCTATTCAATTGATACAATGATGAGTATGGTGAAATGTTATACAATTTAACATTGATGGTTTTAACTATATATCATCAATAATAAATGGTTATATAAATTTCAATTGATATAATTAGGACTTGGCATTAAAACATTACAATATTTTGAATTAATGGAATAATTCACATTGAGGATCAATTCAGGTTTAGAGTTTTAGTGAATTATGCCATAACTATTTCATATAACCTTGAAAATTACATTTAGACACTACTACTCAGTATCTAGTTTTTTCATTAAATAAATACTCTAAAAAAGAAACACTTTTAGTTCCATATTTTAGACAACATTAATTTTCTGTGATCCCATCATTAACCCTATTCATCTTTAGGATGTGTAGAAAACATTTCAAAAACATGTGATGAGATTTAAAAGCTCAGCAAGCGTTATAAATTAAGTAATGAATACATCATCTCATCAATAAATACAAAATAATGAAACCATACTTTTCAATCATAACATAACATATGAAATCAAGAGACTTCTGAATAGCACACAAAAACCATATACCATTAAGGTAACTTATGGCATAAATAATATAATTACATAGTAGATTTCACATCTACATAGGGAGTTACGTTTGAAATATGCATCATGGTAAATTCCCTAAATATCTTAGGAGAAACTTTAATGTTTACCTCCATCATGTTACCCCATGCATTGGAGATCTATCTGGGGCTCACCCGCCCTAGTATTATCACGGAACCACCCGTATACATAAATAATTCCCAATAAACATAACATTATCATAACACATAACACAATCATTATGTAAATAAAACATTCAAACATTCTAATAACAGTATATCAAATCATGAAATTGAAATAAACAATGCTTTATCAAACAATTTTCAAAACCATTTAAAACATTTAATAATGTGATTTTTGGATCAAAGTGTCCCATACCACTTTGAAACTTTTAAAGGAATTAAAAATTTATAACATTAATTTCCATATAAAAAATTCTATAACCCATTTTTTAAACATAGGAATTAATGAGAAAGATTTAGAAGAATAAATTTTTGAAACATTTAACAAAATATATTAGTTAATGAGTTTTTAATAAAATGAGAGACTCGTGAATACAAACAATTCAGGAATGACATTAATAAAAATATTTTAATATCATTAGAATAAATTTATTCATGGAATAATATTCAAATGGATATTATATACACTATATAAAATTAAATTGGTGTATAACAACAATAAAATTCAATGGAATGTAAATTATGACAAAGTCCCTTGCAAAGATCATATCCTCAGATTAAGGACAAATCAATGACATAATTATTTGTGATAAAAAAAATAAACTAAATATAAATGGATATTAAGTTTCAAACAATCATAGTTCATTTCCACATATTCATATCATGACATAATAAATAAGTACGGGTTTAACCTAATGAATTAAAACTTTGAATAGAAGTTCCCTTACAAAAATTTGACTGCCTAAAGACGTCACATTAAAATTAAAAAAATGAGTTAACATTTGAAAAAGGGTATCTCATCACATTGACATATAATTTAAATCAAAAAGGATTTATAATAAAATATCCCAACATAAGAACATGTAAATTAAAAGACATACCAAAAATAAGTCATTGATTAAAAGAGTATAGTGAAAGGTTCCCTTACAAATTTGGTATCATACGAAACATACACCCTATAAAGGAAGGATCATAAAATGAAGATTTAAATAAATATATATTATATTATATTACACTAAGAATAAAATCATGTGTAGAAAATAAACCACACAAAAGGAAATTGTAGAAAAAATAGCATGAATCTCATGGGAATAAAAAGTGAGATGAAAACACATAGCACGTTTTAATTAATCGAGTCGTATGACCAAAATATAAAAAAGATCCAAATGAATCACATAATTACATGATTATTAAGAAAATAATTATATTATATATCAAATGGAATCTCACAATACATCAGATTCAATAAATAAGTGGCGAACATTGGATATCTCACATAATTAAATGTGAGATATGAAACCCCTTACCTCGTGTCTGATTGGACTTGTTTGATCTTTATTATTCCTTAATAATAAACATAAGTAATTTTATAATTTTTTAAGAACATTTTCCAAGATTAATATTCCTTTTTATATAACCTATTACCCATCTAGAATAATTATTTAATTATGTGAGTTCATATTTGACACTTTGTGTTTATTCAGAAATTGAGTCCAAAATGAACTTGTCATAATTACACATTTTCCATGTGGTAAAAACTCCATATTCTACCAAATAATATTAATTATTTTGATATAATATATATCATATATATCCATTATATATGTATTAATAATATTAAATAAAAATTAGATATATGAAGTGAAACACACCATTCATGGAAAATGTAAGTCGTACGTACACATTAATGCTACTTTCATTTTTATTTCATATTTAATGGAATGAAAACATAATTATATATAGATATATTATAATTATAGTTTAATATAATATGTAATTTAATTATCTACATCCATTATACATTCCATGTATGGTATGAACGAGTCATATCACTTTGAGGTGGCATTTGTCCACACTTCCTCAAATTAAATTATCACATTTATCCATAATGGAAACCATTAAAGTATGATATAAATGGAAATACATAAGATTAGATAAAATATAAATAAAAAATATATCATATATATATATATAATGTTCAATACTAGGGTCCACCAAGAGAGGTGGTTGGAGAAAATTGAACAATCATTATTTCGTGAGGTAGTATTTCGTCATCCACAGAAATAGTAGGTTCTTTAACCATTAGATGGAGGAGTGTGTAAGTGTAGATAAAATCCTTGTTATAAAAAAACCTAGTATATTTAGGTCACTTTTATTGTTATAAAATAATGAAATAAAATGTTTTTAGGGGTTTCAGTTGTAATATAAAAGAAAATAACTGAAAAGAAGATGTTGCCTTTAATTGGGTATCTTCCTTTTGTTTCCAACAAAAGGTTTAATTGAATTGCCTTATGCATTGTGTAAAGATTCTAAAATGAGTATATGGATGTATATATCTTAATTTTGATGTGTTTGGATGAGACAAGGGGCTTGAGATGTGTGAGGAATGGGTTAGAAGTGATAGATTTTTATAAGGGAGAGGAGGGTCACATTAGGAATGTTTAAAAATATTAATTTACTATATAAATATTATCTGCATCTAAAGTTCCAAAACATATTAAAGTCTATGATAAGATGACTTATGTTAGAAATAAAATCATTCAATAAATTTTGGATATATTGTTGTATATTATGTTAATATTAATAATCCTTTTTATTTAAATCATTAAAGAATGAGATAAATAATGAATCATATTTGTGTCTCAGAAAAATTTATTTATATGATGTATAAAAGCTATAAAAAAACATCCCATGATATATATAATCATTTTATATTTCCAATAAATATTTATAGTCATATATATAAATTATATATCCCTATGTAAACTTTTATTTACTAAAAGATATATGTTAATGACATATTTTTCTTTTCTTTAAATTAATTAAAATAATGTGCCATTATCACTCCCTTATAGCTCAATGGGGTCCCAAAATGGACCCATGGAGGCCCATGGTCGAAAATATATCATCAAATATGATTAAGAAACATGTTAGGGTAATTTAATATTATTATATTAATATTTTTTACCCTTAATTTCCAGATTTACCCTTTAATCATGGTAAATTAAATTTTTACTAAATTAAATATTCATAATGTCTAAAATTTAAAGTTACCTATTTACACAATTTGGATAACATAATTCCAAATATGGAATACATTTTTCCAAATTGAAAACACATAAGTGGCGTAAATTAATTTAAAATTAATTCCCGCTGTCATAACAAAAAGTGTGTTTTTAAGAAATAATAACTATAAATTGATTGAAAATTATTTATGTAAAATTTAATTGTGAAATTACATTCAATGATCAAAATTGTATTAAATGGAAAAAATATAATCTAATTACACATTAAAACCATTTAAAAAATAATAATCTAATCATAAAATAAATTTGATTAAAAGGTAGTTATGAATTAAAATACAATATTTTTCACTATTCATAAAAACGTTAACATTATCAGAAAAATACCAAATGTAACACACCAAGATTTCATAGTACATTATCTTTTCAATGTAATTCAATAACATGCGCAACACGCAATACTGAGTTTGAACACACCACAACATACCAAACTAGACGTTCAAAAAGTGGTTTTGAATAGTGTTAACTAAATTTTGTATTTTATATACTCTATAAAATTTTATAATAACTATTATATGTTTCATAGAAATAATACGAGAACAAATTCATTTTTTTCATATAAAAGAAATATTTTTCAAAAATTCAATTTTACAACCTTTTAATAGGTGAAACCTTTTTAAATCCAATATTTGACACTTATATATTCAATTTGACAAAATATACTTCTTAATTATAATTGTGACATAAAAATATTGTTTCGATAAATTGTTGTTATTTTTTCGATCACATTCATTTTTTGGCGAATAGTGAAAAATACAAAATTTTAACTAAAACAACTTTTTTATCAAAAACATTTATAGTATTTAATTATAAATTTTAATGGTTTAGAATTATAATTAGATTATATTTTTATCATTTAATACAATATTAGTCATTATATGTAATTTCACATTTAAATTTGACATAAACACATGTCAATATTTTGATAGATTTCACTTTTATTAAAACATTCTTTTTTGAATTTGACAATGGGAATTAATTTTAAATTAATAAATGAAACATCTATGTTTTGAATTTGGTAAAATAGACTTCATTATTGATTTAGGAATATCAAAATTACCTTAGGGTTAATTTTTTGTAGTTTTATGAAAACATTCAATTTTTGATAAATTGTGAAATACACCACGTTAATGTTTAAAACCAACTTTATATATAAGTAATTAGTTATTTTATTTTAATTTATTTTATGTCAATATAGATACATAATACATATATATGTTCAATGTAATTAATTAGAGTAATTTTAGACTAAGAATAGATGTATAAAATCTTATTAAACTTTTTATGTCTTTTACCCACCTTCTAGAAGCATTTGAAAATTATCATAAAACATAATTTTACTGCTTCTATGAGTTGAATTTCAATAATCCAGGAGACATGGGTAAACTCAGAAAGTAAAACGTGGTTCAATAAGTTGAAAATAACTTTGCTGAATAGTAACGATATAATTTTATTTACCACGGCTAAAAGTAAATTGGGTAATAAAGGGTAAAAATGATATTATAATTACCATAACACATGTCCAAATAATATTGGATAACTATAATTCTACAAAAAACAGAATTAAGAATAATATATGACCACTTAAGTCCACATGGATTATATTTTCACATTTATTATTATTTAATTTAAAGGATTGTTAAAAGTTTTAAATTCAAGTTTCCATAACTAAAACAATTTTTATATAGGGTTATAAATAAGAGAAATTTGTCTATAAATATACATTAGAAAGATTAATAAATTTCATATTTTAGGGTATTTTATTTATAATTTTTAGATATTAGATAATTAAATATATTTATGACCCAATGATGATCCAGTAATAACCTTCTTAGTGAAATTTTAAAATAGTTTATATTATAAATAATAAAATAACAATAACATAAAGGTTTTGATTCCAAACACGAATTTTCAAGGATAATATGACATTTTAGGGTTGATTAGATAATTTTTTTAGGAGATAAGGTTGTTATGACTTTCACAAAGACAATATATCAAATACTGTCAAAATTGGCATAAAGTTATATTTAAAACTAATACAATATTATTGGTTGATATAATTTTCCCAAAAATATAAGGATCATCAAAAGGGAATAAATAATATGATATATTTCATTAATTATTTACATGATGATCTCTTGACGTTTAGAGTAAATATATTAACCATATATTGTAAGAATAAAGATAAACCAGTAAAAGATAAATTATTTAAATAAGAGTTAAATCTAAAAGATAATGTTCAAAAGGGAACATAAACTTGCCAATAACAAATTGGTTGAAAGGATTTCGACCCATAACCACCTAAGGATCTAAATAAATTCATTTTAGGCCATTATAAAAAATAATATGATTATATCATAAAATAGTATTTTAATCATTTCCTAAAGTGACCCTCACCTCTCTTATAAAAGGGCACTTCCCCTTCTCTCAAATCCAAACCTCCAAATCCATTTGGCTTGGCAAACCCCAACCCAAATATCCTCTCAACTATCCCCCCTTCATCATAGAGGCCTTAATTTGTCCATAAATCCAACCTATGGATCCCTTTTGATCAAATCAAATGGTTGAATTTGAAGAAGAGGTAAATATTTCATCACCTCTTTTAAGTTATTTTCTTCTTCCACATCCTCTTTCATTGTTGTTTCCATATCAAAATATTAACAGCTATACCTTCTAAATTATGAGATGTTATTATAAATAAGGTAAAACCATCTTCATTATTCTATCCATCCTATAAATGATAATGTCACCATACGTGTGTACGTATGGCTTAACATCTCCACGTCGTGTTGTAGTTTTTTATTAAAACATTTCATTATTTGGATGGATATAATAATGATTATAACTAATGTAAATAATAAATATATCATTTTTTCATTCTTTATATATGATATAACATCAAATTATATATTATTTCACCATCTAAAGAATGATGTTATCGCTCGTCCGTACGTACGGCTTGCCGTCTCCACAACACGATGAGATTCATTTCCACGTTCACCATTCAATGATGATTATAAAAATAAATATTATTAATCAGTATGTAATATATAATATAATAATGCTACTGGATATATATATGTGTGTGTGTGTGTGTGAATTTACAATTATATCATTCACTTACTTCTATTCAATACGATATGAAAACAGAAACATCTTTTATGTGTACATACGACATACCATCTCCATAAACGGTGATTTCCATTTCATATATCTATCAATTATATAAATTCATATTTTAAATATATATTTTATATAAATAACTTTTTTTTCTAGAAATATTTAAATCATGATCTAAATGATATGATCCTAAATAACAAGTTAAAACACGTACGATGAAGAATGCGATTATTACACGAAATGATAATTTAAAATTGAATTATTTAATAAATAACTAGTATAATGTCATAAATGAATCATGTATGATATAATAAATATTAATATGGTTCTGGTATAATTTAATTACATACTATGGTCATTATAGAAGAGGTTAAACATACCCTCGGCCAAAGGAAAGTGCAAAGTAAATGTTATTTCCCCAAACTCATTATTATCATAGATTGTTTTTGTGTAAGTATTTTCTAGGAAATTCAAATCACTGGTACCCATATTTTATAAAAAAAATCAAAAAGAACATTTTCTGGGTTTATTGGGTTTTCTATTAAACTATATCATCATTTTAAATGATTTAATGAATTATCTTTCTAAACCCTTTTTATTAATGTCAAGGTTTTCTAAATAATTTTAAGGATTTATTTATATGGGAAAGAATTTTTTGAAATAATAATTCTTTCCTAATGCATCAAAGTTAAACGGGACACTTTGATTCAGAAATATCTTCTAAATGACTTCATTTATAAATTTTGATACTTTTGAACGCTTTCATGAAAATGGTGAATTTCTCTCAAAGCATTTAACTGATCATTTTCATCTATGTCATCATCCTTTGATGGATTTAAAACTTGTTTGAAGTTGTTGTATTATGATAATAATATTCCATATTGTATTGAATATTTTGTGATATGTTTTAGTGTGGATGTGTTATTATTATATAATTAACGTGTTTTGGATAAATTATTGGAATTTACTATGATAGTTTTAATATGAATGTTTTTGTTATTTTTAAAACATTCTATAGGAGGAATGAATTAGACTTATTAAGTGACTGGTGGATCCCGATATAGCTCCTCGATGCATCGTTAGGTCTCCTGATAAAAAATAGTGTCTTCGGAAAAGGCATTTACGAAATATTATTTGTAGTCTTGGAACAGGGCCATGATTATGTGGTTATGAGGTATGGAATTATGCATTCCATCATTATGAAATTGGATATTGATATTACATGTGATAATTCAACCGGTATAACATCAAGGTGAATAAGTAAATGAAATTATTTGATTTACCATTGCCATATTATGATGAAGTTTATGTTTAAGAGGATTTTGTTTTAGTCTTATACATTTCCTTAAATGTTTATACTTATTTATTAATGTTTCCACTATATTTTTATCCTTAATGAGCATATGAGATCACCCCTTTCATATGTTTTATTTTCCCATAATTCCATGAAGTGTTTTATTATTGATAAAAAGGGATATTCTATAGGATTAATGGAAGTCTCAAAGGATCTATTATGTCATTTTTAATTATTCTAATATGTAATGTCATGTTATTGTATGTAATATATTTTCCAAGACTACTAAACTGATCGGTCTTTCAGGACATGTTTCCTTGTAATCATACCTATGTTTTAAAAAAATTCACCGACTCTGGGTAATGGGGTTGTGGAATTACAGTTAATATTAGAGGATGATTACCAATAGCCTTGAAACATGATTTAGATATACAATAATTAGAGCACAATACCATAAGATAGGCATTGATGATTAGTATAGAAGAACAACCGAGAATTATGGTAATGTAGATATTTTTTTAGTTTTCCAAGAAATACACCCTTGTCTAGATACGAGAAGGTAGAGGTGGCTCTGGAAAAAAATGTACCTAGGGGTAAAACCCAAAAACAACATTTTGATCTATACTCGAACGATAACTGGTGCACAAAAAATTATCTTGTGGAACTCTTGGTTACAACACTCCCACAAGATAGGCTTAGGATAATTCACATTTTCATTACAATCCATTATGAAGGATTTAGGAGTAAATACTTCCACAAAGAAATTTTTTATGATTATAGATTATATCAATAAATTGTTAAATTTACATTAGGTTTTATACAATTTTATAATTATTCATTGTGATTCATAAAATGACGTAGTGTAGGCCATTGTTCAGAAATGGTGCCCAGTAGATGGAATGAGAACTCCAGCCAGAAGTATGATCCAAAGAGTAAGAAGGAACATATCTTTCATGGTATTAAGACAAAAAGTATAAGGGAAATATTATCCCATGTATTCTCAACATATAGAGAAATAGTATCATGTGTTAATAAGATAAGTAAATGAATTCTCTATGTCCTATGGATTTCAATGGAAGCAAGTCAAGAAAAGGATGGTAGAGAGAAATATTGATTAAAGGAAGAGGGGAATAAATGTTTTTCCCATATGTGATAACTATGGAAGGAATCACCATGGTAAATGCTTGAAGGGAATGAGAGTTTTTTATATGTGTGGAGAAAAAGGACACCAAGTACTGGATTTAAAGGGTTAGAAAAAGGTCTCAAATGTCAAATGCTTCATCGAAAAAGAGTTGGGACACTATGTGAATCAATGTCCCAGTCATTAGTGTATACAAAAAATGATTATATTGGATAATAATCATGTTATGATTCAATCATAGATGAAGATGAATTACTAGTGTTATTATTTTTTTATGATACAATTATTCCATTTCGGTGTTGTATCGATGATATACCAGTTATATGAATTATTGAAATATATAAGGATTGTACTACAGTAGTATTTCATTGAGGATTTGGTATTAGATGGTTCAATGAAATGTGACTCAGCAACAAGTTAATTTTTTTAAAAATACATGTTTGGAGGAAAGATAAAAATTAATATGGTCCTAATACTAATTAAGTAATATTGGAATAAGAGATGGATGATTTGGATAAATTTTATTTCATATTATCGACTACCTTGGAACTGACTAATGGTTTGTTTACTTCATCATTTTTGGAGTATATAGAAATTTTGGATATAAGAAATATATCTAATATTATATAAGGAATAAGGGGAATTGAATGAAATCAAAAAGGCATTATGGTAATTCAAGGAGTTACAATGATTTAAAAGAATGCATGATGAAGTTATTCAGATGTTATTACATTAAAAAAGATCTTCATTGTGTATACCTTACTTTAAATTTTTTACTGTATGTTTTGAAAGAAGTATTTTGGATAAGTCTAAAGGTTGGAATGTATTATGTTTGAAATTGGATACTATTTTAATGTTTAATGAATTTATTATGATTACCTTTGGATTATTATAAATAGGGCAACCCGAAGGTCGGGTGAAAACTCGTCGCGTCCGGTAAGGCCCCGAGACTTGAACCTACAACCGAAGTGGGACATGGGTGCATCACCTACCACTGGAATAGATGATGTCCTGAATTTTTTAATGTAGTTTTTTAAATATTATGACAAATTAATTATTAATTCATTATTTTTGCAACACTAAATGATTACGATATATATAATATTTTTTTAATTCTATTATCTTTTCCAATGAAAGATTAGTTTATGGAACAAAATTTTCAAGGATGATACCTACTTGTCATTTATATTTTGTCCTCTTATTCTAGGAATAAATTAATTACTAAAAATTATGGAAGGGATATTAAAAACAAAAATTTGTTTTCTTAAAACCTTCTGTTTTGTTGAACCGATGATATTTTAAATCATCATAGATTGATGGCATTGAGGACCTCAATTTTTTAATTTTTTTGTGATTTATAACCTCAATCGCTCGATATAAATATTTTAGTTTTCATCTAATTACGTGACTCTAATTTCCACCAATGTTATTTGAATTGAGATCATAATTAGGTGGTGACTTTTTATTTCCCTTTCCCTCTAATTGAGACTAAATTTTATTAACGTAATTTATTATGTGGGTTTTCCGCAAAGGTACTTTTTATTTTTACCTATTTACATTCGAAGATAAATTTATAATGGCGAGGAAAGAATTTTTTATAGGAGGTGGTAATGTAACACCAAAATATTTCATAGTATGTTACCTCTTCAATGTAATTCAATAACCTGTGCAACATTCAACATCATGTTTGAGCGCACCACAACATACCAAACTAGATGTTCAAAAAGCAGTTAGGAATAGTGTTAACTGAATTTTGAATTTTATATACTCTATAAAGTTTTAGAATCAATATTATGTGTTTATTAGAAATAATATGAGACCAAGTTCACTTTTTCAGGTAGAAGATGTATTTTTTTTAACTCAATTTTATCGCGTTTTAATGGGGAAACAATTTTCAACCCAATTTTTGACACTTTTATATATTTATTTTGACAAAATAATATTCTTATTCAAAATAGAGTCATAAAAATATAGTTTCGATAAATTTTTTGTGTTTTTCTGATATATTTCTTATTTGGGTGAATAGTGAAAAATACAAAATTTTAACCGAAAACAACATTTTTAATCAATATAATTTATAGTGTTAAATTATACATTTGAAGAGTTTGGAATTATAATTAGATTATATTTTTAACATTTCATACAATGTTGGTCATTATAAGTAATTTCACATTTTAATTCGTCAAAAACACATGTCAATATTTTGATAGTTTTTTTTAAACCTGCTTTTTGTGTTTTGACAACGAGAATTAATTTTAAATTAATAAATGCAACTTATATGTTTTAAATTTTTTAAAATAGACTACATTTTGGAATTCAGAATATCAAAATATGATTAGGGTGAATTTGTTCATATTTTCCAGAAAAAATTCAATTTTTGATGAATTGTGAAAACATATCGTAATTGTTTATAACCGATTTTTTATTTATCTAATGAGATAATTTATTTTATTTAATTTTAGGTAAAAATTGATAAATAATACCTATATATGTTCAGTTTAATTCATTACATCTATTTTATAATATGTTTAGAGATATATGATTTTATTGAAATTTTAACAGTGTTTTACCCACCTTTTAGTAGCATTTGAAATTTTTCATAAAACATAATTTTAAAACATATGTGAGTTGAATTTGAAAAATCATAGATAAATGGTTAATCTTATTAATTAAAATGTGGTTCAATAAGATTAAAATTATTTTTTGGGAATAATAACTTTTGATTTATATTTACCACGGTTAAAAGTTAATATGGTAATTAAGGGTAAAATGATATTATAATGACCATAACACATGTCCTAATTATATTTTACATGTTTAATTCGACCAAAAACAACCTTATAAATTAGATATTATCTTTTAGGTCCACTTAGATTATATTTGGACATTTTTTATTATTTAATATAAAGAAGAGTTAAAACTGTTAAATTCAAGTTTTTGTAACTAAAAGATTTTAAATATAGGGTTATACATAAGATAAATTAGACTATAAATATTCATTAGAAATATAAATAGATTTCCTAAATAATGGTATTTTAATTATAATTTTTATATATTAAATAATTTAATTTATTTATAACACAATGATCATGCAGTAATTTCCTTCTTAATGAAATATTAAAATAGTTTATATTATATATATTAAAAATAAAAATAAAATAAATGTTATGATGCCATCAACGAGTTTTCTATGTTGATATAAAATTTATGTGTTTATTAGATAATTTTTTTTCAAAGTGATAAGGTAGTTAGGACTTTCACAAAGACAAAATACAAAATAGTGTCCAAATTGACATAAATTATTTTCTAAAAAATACTATATTATTGGTTGAAATAATATTCCCAAAAATATAAGATTCGTCCAAAGGGATCAAATAATATTATATATGACATTAATGAACTAATAGAGGATCTATTGGAAGTTTAGAGTATGATTATTATCCATATAATGTAATAATACATTAAGACGCCGTAAAAGTTATGTTATATAACTTAGAGTTAAATCTAAAAGATAAGGTTAAAATTGTAACATAAACTTGTCTAAAACCTATTGGATTAGAGGATTTAGATCCATAACCACTTATGACACAAAATAAAATCATTGGAGCCATTATAAACCGAATATAAATATATAATTAGTTAATACTATAATCTTTTCCTATAGTGACCCTCACCTCTCTTATAAAAGGGAACATATCCTTCTCTCAAATTCAATCATCCAAAGACATTTGGATCATCCATACCCTATCCAAATATACTATCAACTATCCTTTATTCATCCTATAGGATATCCATTGGTCATAATGTCATCCTAAATATCCATGTTTATCAAATCGAAAGGAAGAAACCGAAGAAGAGGTAAATATTTAATCACCTCTTTCAAGATATTTTCTTCTTTCACCTCCTCTGTCATTGTTGTTTCCATACAAAAATACTAACCCCAGTACCTTCTACATATTGAGATGTTATTATAAATAATCTAAAACAATATTTTTTATTGTATCCATCCAATAAATGAAAATGTCACCATACGTGCGTACATACGACCTACCATCTCCATGTTTTTGTATAGTTTGTTATTCAAACACTTCATTATTTGGATTTGTGTAATAATGATTATAACTGATATAATAATAAATATTACATGTTATTGATTCTGTATATATGATATACCATCCAATTATAGACGATTTCTCCATCAGAAAACGATATTGTCACTCGTGCTTACGTATTGCTTACTGTCTACACAACATGATGAGATTCGTTTCCGCATTCACCATTCAATGATGATTATAAAAATATATTATTAATAAATATGTAATATATGAAATAATAATTCTATTAGAAATATATATATATATATATATCTGTGTGTGTGTGTGTTTACATTTATCTCATTCACTTACATCCATTCAATACGATATGAAAACAAAAACAACATTTATGGATACTTACGACCGACAGTCTCTATAAACGGTGTTTTACATTTAATATATCTATCTCTTGATCATATTTATATTATAAATACATATTATATATAAATAATTTTTTATATTCTAGAAGTATTTAAATCATTATCTAAATGATACGATCAGGAATGACCAGTTAAAACGCGTACGATAAATATAGTGATTATTACCTGAAATGTTTATTTAACATGGAAATAATTATTAAATGGGTACTATAAAGTCATAAATGAATCTTGTATGATATATTAAATATGAAAATTGTTTTGGTATAATTTAATAATATACTGTGATAATTATACTTGAGAATAAATATACCCTCGAAAAAGAAAAGTGCATTGTTAGGGTTATTTCCTCAATGTCATTATTATCATAGATTAGTTATGTTGAAGTATTTACTTGGACTTACATATCATAAATGCACAAATTTAATAAAATTTATTTCAAAAGGAATATTTTATGGTTTTTACGGGAGGTCATATTTAACTATATCATCATTTTAAATGTTTTAAATATTTATCTTTCTAATCCCTTTTAATAAGTGTCCAAGTTTTCAAAATGATTTTAAGCATTTATTTATATAGACATGAATGTTTTGAAATGCTAATTCTTTTCAAAAGTTTCAATGTGGAATAGGACACATTTATTCAGAAATCTATTCTAAATTACTTATTTTATATATTTTTAGAAATTTAAATGATTTAACGAAAAAGGAGTATTTCTCCCAAAGCATTTTACTGATCATTTTTATCTGTATCGACATCCATTGATGGATTTTAAACTTGTTTCAAGTTGTTCAATATGATCAAAATCTTCTATATTTTATTGATGGTTTTGTGAAATGTTTGACTGTGGATGTGTTATTTTTATACCATTCATGGTTTATAGATAAATGTTTTACATTTTTTAAGCTAGTTTTAATACAAATGTGTTATGTTTAAAACTTTTAATATTGGGAATGCATTGGAATTAGTACGTGATAGGTAGAGCCTGATACAGTTCCGCGATGCATTGTTCGGTCTCATATGACAAACTAGTGTCTTGGAAAAAACCCTTGTCAAAATCTTATTTGTAGTCTTTGCACAAGGCCTTGAATATGTGGTTATGATGTCTGGCTTTATGAATTATATCATTATGAAATTGGTTATTGATATTACATGTGACTATTCGACTATTATAATATCCATGTGAATAATAAAATGGAATTATATGATTTATCTTTTCCATATTATGATGAATTTTATGTTTAGAAGTCTTCTGTTTTATTCTTATACATTTCCTTAAATGTTTATTCCAATTTATGAAAGTTTCCACTATATTGTCATCTTTTCTGAGCATCTGAGCTCACCCCATTCTTAAGTTTTATGTTCCCAAGATTACGAGAAGTGTTTTATGTTTAATAAGTTGGGTTAATCTAGGGTATTAATGGAAGTCTCAAATGATCATTTCTTTTTTGTTTTATTTTCTAATGTGTAATATATTGTTCATGTAAGTAATCTATTTTCCAGGACTGATAAACTAATCAGTCTTTCAAAACTCAATTCCCTGTAATCATGCCAATGTATTAAAATAATGCATTGATAGTTGGTAAGTAACTAGGGTCAGGGTTTTACCCCAAAATATTATCCAATGTAAATATTTATGTCCCAATTCTAAATAAGAATATTATTTTGTCAAATAGAACATATAAAAGTGACGGAAACTAGATTTAAATATTATTCTCCATTATAAGTAGGTAAAAAGTCCCTTTAAATAATATTAGAGTATATATGCATAAAATAAATTCTTTCTTATTTTATTCCTCTGAAATTTATTTGATTAATGTTAATACTATTAAAAACATTTATATTCATGTTTTAGTAAGTTTTATCCATTCCCACTATTACAAGGCTATTCATTAACTACTATTTTAAATAATATTATATTATTATTTTTCAGTATAACTCAACATTGTGTGCGACATAATAATTGAAAGAATCATGTTGTTGCGTATCGGGTATGCCATTGAATATAGAATTCCATTTAAAATAAAATCAATACTAAATTCACAAATTTTAATAAATATGAAAATTTTATATTATTTATTTACTTGGGATGTTACTTCCTTCCCTGTTTTGGGAATCGTGTCTTCACAATTTTAGAATTGGGCATGAGAACATCATTGGAAGTCCCATAATATAAAAAGTGTTAATAAAAATATCACCTTAAAATAATGGAATAGATTTAAAATGGTCACCCCAGAAAATAGATACTTGGATTACATGAAAACATGGATATGGAAGAATAACTAACTCTCATAGATTTATAGAGATAGATAGAGAACTTTATCATAGAAAGTTAACGGCCACAATACCTTTAATATATGGTTGGGTAAAAGTCTGATTATAAAATAGAGCATATAATTTTTTTGTTCAATATCATTTTCATAGTGTTGAATATTTTTTCTAATAAATAGACTAAGATCACAAGGAAATATACTTACTTTTCATGTAGGGTTTCATCCTTTAATAAAATTCTACCACATACTCATATTTTCTCCACACAATAAGTATTGAAAATGAATTGGTCACAGCTAAAGTGCTAGAAAAAATTTCTTGAGTATCAAATAATCTAAAAAAGATGAACTATATATTCCTCCAATATTTGGACATCATCCAAAACAAAAATTGGTTAGTACAAGATCAGAAAATCCCTAAAAGGAAAATCCATTAAAAAAATAAATTAAACTCTTAATCACCAATATTCATAAAAAAAGAACCCGATGTTCATAAAGGACCATTCAATATACAATTTTCCTCAAAATTATTTAAAATTATCCAATATATGATTACGACCCAAAACACGAGTGGATTTAATCACATATTCTTCCACAGTAAAACATTACATTTTTCTCCAAAACCATCAACTATTCTAAAAGTCTCATACTGAAGTGTAATTAAAAAATTCACATATTTTCAAAAATAGAATAATCATTTCCACAAATAACCCAAATCACCAAATGTCCATAGATTCATCCAACTTAATATTCAACCATTACACATAAAAATAAATGATTATTATTCCTTCAATAAAATTTTCCTATATCAATCATTAGGGTTAAACATACTATAAAAAGTATTCCAATGTAATCTCATCCACAAAAGAGCCTTAATATTTTTAATCATTTCATCATCTTAAAATCATTTACAACTCTTGAATCCCATATATGTTGACATCGTACTCATTCAACATTCTTCCTGATCTATTAACCATTCCTTACCAACTTATTATGAAATACTTCATTCATACAAACAAAATATCGAATTATATCCATTGATTCAATATTATCAAAACAAATGTAATGAAATAATCCATAACATTAATTGTTCATTGTCAGTTTCATCATCCTCAATCAGAATGGCACTAGGTATTGGTAAATATATAATTGTACGATCTCGTTGATCCCATTTGGGAAACATCTTCGTAGGACATTTGTTTTTTTATTGACCATGAACACCACATTTAAATCAATAAATTGATCCCTTATAAAGAAAATATTTCATTTTTCTAGAGTTGAATGGATGATTCCTTTTTACATGGAAAGTTCTTTCTTTATGACCTTCATTCCCACATCTATAGCATCTTCCCATCCCATCGAATAAATTTCCTAGGTGTTTCTTTCCACATTATTGACACAGAGGTTTTTTTAACATAATTTACTTTATAATTATTACCTAAATTTATGTAGGGATTTTTTTCTATCATATAATATTCTTTATAAAACTCACCATGGTTCTAGTAGTAAATCATGACTCTAGAGAGTTGGTTGAGAATTACAACAAGAGTTCTCATTACAATTCCCATTTCATTCTGTTTCTCATTCAAGAAACCGTAGCAATTTTCATCACATCCACTGTTACTTTGGTTCCTGATATATCCAACCATTTACTAAAACAAAAGGGTCAGTGTGAGTATATCAGTAATATCATCATATAAAATCTTATGTGGAGGGTAAATACAATTTTGGACTTATTCATGTTATCTTAATCTCATTCAATTTATCAAAACAAATTATTGATATTTGTAAAATGATAACCATTATGGTTATGTCGCTTACGCTTAAATAATACCATAACCTCTAATGATATCTAAACCAACCACTAATACCAACTATAAGTATGCAAACATAAAACAATATATAATCATGAATAAAATGAATAATTCAAATTGAGTATCTTTTCATGTATATATTTTTAGACAATTAGGCCATAACTATTACATACAAACAACAAAATTACATGTAGACACTACTACTATGTATCCATTTTTTCATAAAATAAAAAAAAACATAAAAAAATATGTATAGTTTCATGTTTTGGGAATCATGACTTTTCCGTGATCCCATCCTCGACCCTATTCATATTTATGTCCATTGGAAAACATTTAAAAAACATGGGATGTTCATAAAAAGACATGTAAGGGATACAAAACTAGGAATAAAAAAATTATCCCATCAATAAATACAAAATAATGAAAACATACTTTTCAATCATACCATACCATATGATATCATATAATTTTTGAATAACACACAGAAGTCATAAATCATAAAGGTAACATATGGAATACATAACATATGAACATTATATCTTTCACAAATACATAGGGAGTTACATATGGAATACCTATTATAGTATATTCCCTAAATCTCTTAGGAGAAGCATTAATTTTACCTCTGTCGCATTACCCAATGCATTGGAGAGGTATCTTGGGCTCACCCGCTATAGGATTTTCACAGAACCACCCATATACGTAAAAAATTCCCAATAACCGTAACATAATCATAACAAAAACACAATCATATTTGAAATATAACATTTACATATTCCAATAACAATATATCAAATGATGATGTTGAAATAAATAACGCTTTATCAGCCCATTTTCAAAACCATTTAAAACATTTAATAACAATATTTTTGGAATCAATGTGTCCCATACTACTTTGAATCTTTTAAAGGTATTATCATTTTAAAAAATTATTTTCATGATAAAAAAATCATAAAAACCATTTTTAAATCATGTACATTAATGAGAAATATTTAGAAGAATATATCTTAAAAACTTTTTAAATGGTATTTTAGTTAAAGAGTTTAAAAAAATGATAGACTCTTGAATACAATCAATTGATGAATAACATTAATAAAAACATTATAATATCATGAGAATAAATTTATTCTTGGTATACTATTCCAATGTAAAGTACATACAACATATAAAAGTGAATTGGTGTATAAATTCAATAAGTATAAATGTAATGTAAATTGAGACAATGTCCCTTGAAAAGATCATATCCCATGATTAATGACAAATCAATGACATAATTATGTGTGTAAAATAAGAATACACACAATATAAGTGGATATTAAGTGAAAAAAATCATAGTTAATTCACACATATTCATATCATTAAATAATCAAGAAGTATATGTTTATCCCAAATAATTGTTATTAGGTAAAAAAGTTCCGTTACAAAAATTTGACAGCCAAACAATGTCACATTAAAATTCATAAAATGTGTTGATGAGGGAAAAAATGGTATCTCATAACATGGTCATAAAATTTACAACCACAAAGATATATAAGAACATGTCCAATCATAAGAATATTTAAATTAAAATACATAACAAAAATAAGTCTTTGACTAAAAGATTATGGTGAAACGTTCTCATACCGATTTGGTAACATATAAAACATACACCCCATGAAAGAAGTATCATACAATGAATATTTAAATAACCAAAAATTTAATTTTTTTACCCAAAAAATATATTTATTCCCAGTACATAAACCACATTAAATGAAATAGTGGAAAATATAGCATGAATCTCACCGGGAATAAAAAGTTAGATAAAAACACTTAGCACATTTTAATCAATCAAGTTGTATGAACAAAAGTTAATAACCAACAGATTTGTCACAGAATAACATTAATATATTTATAAAAATTATAAAATATCTCAAATGGAGGTACAAAATACACCACATTCAATAAATTAGTGGGTAACAATGGAAATTTCAAATAATTAAAGGTGAGATAAGAAACCACATACCTCGTGTCTGACATGACTTGCTTTGTACTTGTTATTATAGAATAATAAACATAAGTTTATTTATAATTGCATAAGAACCATTTAAATTTTTATTATTACATTTATATCACTTATTAACTTTCTATAACATTTAGTTAATGATTTAGTTTATATTGTACATTTTGATGATGTTCGGAACATGAATAAAAAATGGACGTGTTATATTTCCAAATTGCCCATGTTGAAAAAATTCCATTATCACTAGAATAATATTCATGATTTAGAAATCATATAATTCATATATATCCTGTATATATGTATTTATTATAGTAAATAACATTTTCATATAAGAAATGAAATGCACCATTCATGGATACAGTAAGTCGTTCATATGCATGAATGCAACTTTCATTTCTTTTGATATTTCATGGAATGAAAACATAATGATAAATAGTTATATTATAATTATAGTATAATATCATTTGAAATTTAATTATCTCCATCCATTATAGGTTCCATGAAATTTATGAAATTATCAAATCACTTAATTTGGGTGGTAGTCCGCACTACCTCAAATTAATTTATCTTGTTTACCCTAAATGGAAACAATAAAGGTATTATATAACTAGAAAATACAGAATAATAGAAACAATATAAATATAATATTTATCCCATATAAATATATTTCCATCACAATGGCTATCATGAGAGGTTGTAAGATATAATTGAACAATCATCTCTTCGTGAGGCTGTAGTTCGTCATCCACAAAAATAATACATTCTTTAACCTTTAGATGGAGGTGTGTGTAAGTGTAGTTATTATCTTTATCATTAAAACAACCTATTATATTGAGAATACTGGAGTTGTTATAATATAAAGGAATAAATTATTTTTAGGGGGTTGTAGAAGTAAAATAAAGTAATAGAACTTAAGATAATACTTTACCTTTAAATTAGGTATCTCCCTTTGGTTTGAACCAATAGTTTTAATTAAATAGCCTTAAGAATTGTGGAATTCTTCAAGGAGGAGTAGAGGGATGTAGGTATTTTAATTGGGTAGTGTTTGGGCAATCCAATGTGCTTGAGATGTGTGCGTAATGGGTTAGAATTGATAGATTTTTATAATTGGGGGGGGGAGCACATTAGGAATGATTTTAAAAAACTATTTTATTATATAATTATTTTTTGTTTCAAAATTTAAAAAACATATTAAAGTTGTTTATAATATGACTCATGTTCGAACTAAAATCACCCAATAATAATTGGAATGGTTTTGGATATTTTTTTAATGTTTATAATCTTATTTTTTGAAATCATTCATTATTAATGTAATACTGCATAATTCTTGTGTCGTAAATAATTTTATTTATATGATGTATAAAAATTATAAACAAATATAATGATGTATAAAAAATTTTTATCATTATAATGAATATTTATAGTCCAAGATATATCTTATATAAATCTATAAAAAAATTGATTTACTAAAAGATATATATTTATGTCATTTTGTCTTATCATCAAATTAATTAATATAATGTGTCATTATCACTCCCAAGTAGCTCCATGGGGTTCCAAAATCGTCCCAAGTATGCCCTTGGTCAGAAACGTATCCAGAAATAGGTCTAGGATAGATGCTATATAAGGACCTGACCTTAAACCTTACATAATATAGAATTAAATGAATAATTCACATTGAGGATATTTTCAGGTTTATAGTTTTCTAGAATTAGGACATACCTATTACATCTCAAAATATTAAAAAGTAGGCACTTCTAAAAAGTTTACATTTTTAAAAAGAACATGTACTCTTTAAAAAAAGAGTCATGTGTAATTTAATGTTAAAGACAACATCACTTTTCCTTGTTCCCATCCTTGACCCTATAACACATTATGTCCTGTGAAAAACATTTCAAAAACTTGGGATGTGCATAAAAATATCAGTAAAGTATACACAAATAAGGAAAACTATTCTTTTTCAAAAAAAGGTAAATCATGAATATTTTATGATATGTAATACTTTTCCCCTTTATGATGTAGTAAAAACTCTTCACTAAATAATAGATCATTACATACAGTTTTGTAACCAAAATGTTACCATAAAACCATTATAAAGAACACAGAACATATAAACGTAACATGGGTCATAAACCTAATTAAATTTAATAACCATGCAGTCGACTTCCACACATATCACAAAATGGAATAACTATACGGCCGGCTTCCATACCCAATGCATTGGAGGTTATAATGTAACCACCCCTCCTGGTTTTCACGGCACCACCCGTCATATGGTTTATAAAATAACCACCCATAAAATTTCCAAGTACCATAAAAACAGATAAAAAATTAGAAATATAATCATTTCACTAATAAAATTTCATTTGAATTCACAAGAATTAATTTCAAGATATTGAAATAATCAATCCATTTTCATAAACCATTTAAAAAAGGGATTTTTGAATCAAAGTGTCACATACCACTTTGAATCTATAAATGAATTATAATTTGAAAACATTAATGTCCATATAAATAAATCCTAAAACTCATTTTTAAAACATGGACATTATGGAGAAATATTTAAATGAATACATCATTAAAACATTTAAAGGATATTTAAGGTAAAGAGGTTTTCTTTCAAAAAGAGAGACGATAGAATACAAATAATTGAGGAATGTATTTAATAAGAACATTATAATATCATAAAAATAAATAGATTCAAGTTATAATATGTCAACGGAAAATATATACACCATAAAATAGAGAATTGGTGCATAACAACAATGAAGTCTCAATGGAAATGTAAATTGAGATGACATCTCTTATAAATATGATAACCTTAAATTAAGTACATATAAATCACATAATTATGTGTGAAAAATATAAATACACCCAATATATGTGGATATTATGTGTAAAACAATCAGTGGCCATCCACATATATTCATAGGATGACATATTCAATAAGTACAAGATGAACCCAAAGAATTGAAATTGGGTTAAGAAGTTTCCTTGTAAATATTCGACAGCCTAACTAAGTAACTTTAAAATTAAGAAAATTATTTGATGAGATAAAAAGGTTGTCACATCACTTGGTAAAAAATTTTATGTCAATAAGGATATAGAATAACATATCCCAACATAATAAGATGTAAATTAAAAGACATAACAAAACTAAGTCTTTTAAAAAAGAGGAGGGTGAATGATTCCCTTACCGATTTGGTAACATACAAAACATACTCAAAAAGAAAAAAGGATCATAAAATGAATATGTAAATACTCATAAATGAATGTATATTAAACAAATTTTACAATCATGGTCAGTACATACACCACACAAAAGGAAATAGTGACCAATATAGCATGAATCTCACAGGTATAAAAGTGAGATGAAAAACCCTTACTTCGTTGTAATCAATCGAGTCGTATGACCAAAATATAATAACCACCAAATGAATTACACAATAACATAAATATAATTATAATAATTATAATCTATAAAAATGTAAGCATAGATTAGACCACATTAAATAAATAAGTGGCGAACAATGGAAATCTCATGGAATTAAAAGTGAGATAAAAAAATCCATTACTGCGTGTCCGACTTGACTCGATCATTCTTTAATATCAAGAATAATAAACTAAAGTTAATTTATACATTATTAGGAACCTTTTTAAAGTTTATTATTCCTTTTATATCAATTATTACAATGTTATAATCTTTATGTAATCATTTAAGTTAATAATGGTTGTTTTGTTGATATTTGGTACAAGAGTCAAAAATGAACACCTTATATTTACAAGTTTTCCATGTGGTGAATAGTCCATTATATCAAGAAAGATAATCATGATGTAGATACCATATATATCTTATATATTCAGTATATAAATTTATTTATAATAGTACATAACATTTAGAGGTAAGAAATTAAATGCACCGTTCATGGAAACGGTTTGTCGTACATACGCATGAATGATACTTCGATTTATATTTCATATTTAATGGAATTGAAACATAATTATACATAGTAGTATTATAATTACAGTATTTTATAATATATAATATCATTATTTATATCTTTTATACATACCACATATTGTACGAACGAGTCAAATAACCTTAATGGGGCGGTAGTTTGCACTTTCTCAAATGAAATTATCGCGTTTGCCTATAATGGAAACCATAAAGGTATGATATAAATGGAAATTATAGAATCATAAATAAAACATAAAAATAATATATACCATATATAAATACAGTTCCATCATAATGGCCACCATGAGAGGCAGTATGAGATAATCGAACAATCATTGTTTCATGAGGCGTTAGTTTTCCATGCACAGAAACATTATGTTTTTCACCCATTAGATGGAGGTGCATCTAAGTGTTGTTATAATACTTCCTATAAAAAAATCATAGTATAAAAATGATACTAATTTTGTTACAAAATAATGTAATTAGATGATTTTAGGGGTCGGAAAAGTAAAATAAAAGTAAACAATTTATGAGAAATGGTTACCTTTAATTTGGTTAACTCTCTTTGGTTTGAACCAAAAGGGCTTGTTGAAGTGTCTTCTGCCTAAGGTAAGACTTCTAAGAGGAGAAGAGGGATTAGGGAGCTTTATTAGGTAGAGTTTTGACTATCCAAAAAGCTTGATATGTGTGATGAATTTTTTATAATTGGTCTCCTTTTATAAGGGGGAGGAAGGTCTCTTTAGGAAAGTGTGAAAACATTATTTTATTATATAACGATATTCGGTTTCAAATGGTCCCAAAATAATTATAGTAGAAGATAAGATGACTAATGGTCTAAATACAATCATCCAATAGGAAATGGATAGGTTTCAGATAAAATTTTAATCATTATAATTTTATTTATTTAAATGATTTATTAATGAGGTAAACATTGAATCATTATTGTGTCATAAATAATTTAAATTATTTGATGCCTAAAAATTATAAAACAAATACCATGATAGAGGAAATATTTTTGTATTTACAATGAATATTTATAGTAGAAAAGATAATTTATATAATCCCTTTTAAAAATTAATTTACTAAAAGATAATTACATTTGTCATTTTTGCCTTTACTTTAAGTTAATTTATATAAATTGTCATTATCACTCCCAAGTGGCAAAATGGGGTCCCGAAATCGACCCACATATGAGGATAATCATAAATGACTCAACCAATAAGTTTTGGAAACGTTTTAAGGTAATTTTGAATTATTATAATATTGTTTGTACCTTAAATTACCCAATGTACCTTTAACCACTGTAAATAAAAGTCAAAAGTTACTATTCACCAAAAATTATTTTTATCTTATTGACCAGAATTTTACTTTTTGATAAAAACCATGTATGTCGTATTTTCGAAATTCAATTCATAGATGTGGTAAAATTTCATTTAAATGAAAAAGTTGGTTTTTTTAACTACTACTAAGTGATTTCACTATTCATAAAAAATTGATGTTTTTGAGGAAAATACCCAAAATTCAGCCTAAGATTTATTTTATATTCAAAATTATAAAATGATTTCTATTTTGATAAATTCAAAAAATAGAGGTGGAATTAATTAATTTATATTTATTTCCCATTTTTAAAACCAATAGCGTGTTTTTAAGAAACAATAACTATCAAAAGATTGACACTTATTTATGCCCAATTTCAAAGTAAAATTAATTCCAATGACCAATATTGGATTAAAGGGTATAGATATATTCTAATTAAACTTTAAAACTAATTAAAAAATAATCTATCCATATAAATAAATTATATTTAAACTTAGTTTTGAATTAAAATACAATATTTTTCACTATTCATTAGAAAATAAACTTTATCAGAAAAATTCCAAAAATTTACACAACATAAATTTTGATGTTCCCCTTCTAAAGAAAGATTTTATATTTTCAAATAGAATGTATTAATGTGACCATAATTATATTCAATGAGGGTTCACCATTAAAAGGTGGTAATTCAGCCTTTTAATCTAAATTATGCTTAAAATTAGATTCATTAACATTTTAAGCCTCTAAATTTTATTTGATAAATGTAAATACATTTAAAAACATGTATAATAATATTTTAGTTAGTTTTGATCATTCCTACCAATAAAATGACGAGGAGGTAATGACCATTTAAAATAATAATATTATATTATTATTGTGCAATGTATGATTTCAAAGAAACCCATTGTTGCATATCAGGTGCGCTATCGAACATAGAAACCTATTTTATGTAAAATTAATATTGAATTCACAAATATTAATAAATTTGAAAATTTCATATTCTTCATTTATCCGGGATGTTACATCCTTCCCCCATTTTGGAAATTTCATCCTCGCAATTTAAAAATTGGACTCAGGAACTTCATTTAAATCCCCACATCGAAAAAAGAGTCAATAAAACTATCACATTAAAATAAAGGAAGAGAAGTAAGATGGTTAACCTAGACATCATATACTATGATTCTATTAAAACATGTATATGGAGGATAAAACTAACCTTCATGTTCTGATAGAGTGTGATAGAAAACATGTTTAGGAGAAAGTTAACCACCAAAAAATCACAAAATTTTAATGGGTTAAACAATCTTTGATTCACCAGTAGTAAATGTTAAAAAAAGGTTTTTTATGTTAATTTTCATAAAAGAATTTATTTTTGAGATTAACTAAAAACATAAGGAAATATAGTTACTTTTCATGTATATATTCATCTTTTACTAGATTTCTAACAGAAACTCATATTTTCACCAAAAAATGAATATTCAGGAAGACTTTTTTTCACATTACGATAGTTATAATCAACATCAAGAGAATCACATAATCCACAAAAGATGAACTATATATTTCCCATGTTTTTAGAACTTAAAAAAATCAAAATGGTTTGTGCGAGATCAGATTATCCCCAGAAAAGGATAATCTTTTACAAAAAGAAAAACTACACTTAGTCTCCAAAATTTTTCCAATAAAACCCAATGTACATCAAAGACCATTCAATAAACAGATATCCATAAAATTCCTCAATGTAATCCAAACTAATTTTTAAACCCAATTCTCTGAAGGATTTAATCACATAGTCTATAATATAAATCATAACATTTATCTCCAAATAACATCAGTTACTTTTAAAGTCGCATATTTAAAAGTAATTAACCTAATCACATATCCTCCGTGATAGGTTAATCATTTCCATAGATGACCCATGATAATATTATTCTTAATTCATAAAATCATCTAACTAAAAAGAATTAGTCAAACTTACCAGGGACTTCACATAGTCCAGTGGTAGGCGTTAAATACCAGTTGCACTTTGGTTGTGGGTTAGATTCCCGCAACTTCGTCCGATGCGATAGGTTGTCACACGGTCTGCATGTTGTCTCTTTTTAAAAACTATATAATTTTATAACATTCCCAAATATTGATAAATTTATCAAAAATAACCATAATATATTTTATCCACGATGGTTTTCTAACAACTTTAATTTTGAATCCCAAAAATGTATTAACCTATAATTTCGTCCAATTCAAGGATCATATAAACCCAAATGGTACCATATAACTGTATCCTCAAAAGAGAAAATAATTATTCATTGAATAATATTTTCTTATATCAAACTTCACAGTTACAGATACGATAAAAAGTCTTATAAAGTAATTCCCACCATCAAAAGAGCCTTAATTCATTTAAGCATTTCACCTTCCAAAAATCCAACAAAACTCTTGAATCCCATATATGTTTACATTAACTCATTCAACATTCTTCATGATCCATTAATCATTCCTTTTCATGTTATTCTGAAATACTACTTTCCTACAAACAGAATCATTAATCACATACTATGATTCAATAATATCTAAACATATGTTAGGAAATAATTCATAACGTTCATTGGTCATTGTCAGTTTCTTCATACTCAATTGTAATGGAATTAGGTATTGGTTAAAAAATATTTTTACGATCATGGTGATCCCATTCCAGAAACATCTTTGTAGGACATCTGTTTTTATAATGACCTTGCACACCACATTTAAAACATTCAATTAATTCCTCATAAATAACTTCTTTCCCTTTCCTAAAGTCAACTAGATGCTTCCTTTTTCAATGGAAGCTTGTTGCTTTATGACCTTCATTGCCACATCTATAGCATCTTCCCGTCCCTTTGAAGCATTTTCCCAGGTTTTTCTTTCCACATCCTTGACACATATTTTTTTGAGCATACTTACCTTTATGATTATTACATAAAATTATGTATGGTTTTGTTTCTCGCATATAAGATGCCTTATAAAAATCACCATGGTCCATGTAGTCAATCCTGAATATAGAGAATTGGTTGATAATAACCACAAGAGTTCTCATTTCATCTCAAATTTCATTTAGTTTATCGTTCATAAAATCGTCACCATTTTCTTTACATCCACTGTAACTTTTGTGCCTAGAAGATCTAGCCATTTACTAAAACCATAATGGTCAGTGTGATTATATCAGTAAAATCATTTTATAATATCTTATGTGGAGGGTAAATACTTATTCAAGTTATCTTAAACACATTAAAAAAAACGACTCTTTAAAATATACTAACCATTATGGTTATGCCACTTATGCTTAGATAACACCCTATCCTCTAATGTTATCTAAACTAACCTATGATGCCAACTATAAGGACCCGGCCTTAAAGCTATACATAATATTTAATTAAATGAATAATTCACATTGAGGATCTTTTCAGGTTTATAGTTTTAGAGAATTAGGACATAACTATTACATCTCAAAATATTACAACGTAAACACTTCTACATAGTTTCACTTTTTTTAAAAAACTTGAACTCTTGAAAAAATGATTCATGTCTAGTTCCATGTTTAAGACAGCATGACTTTTCCTTGATCCCATCCTTGACCCTATTCCACATTATGTCCTGTGAAAAAATTTCAAAAACATGGGATGAGAAAAAAAAAAGCTCAGTAAGGGATACACAATTAAGGAAAACATTTAGTTTTTCAAAAAAACAGGTAAACCATGAATACTTTATCATAAGTAATACTTTTCACATTTATCAAGTAGTAAATAATCTTCACTAAATAAAATATCATTGCATACCCTTTTGTAACCAAAATATTACCATAACAACTATATGAAGAACACATAGCATATAAAGGTAACTTGGGAAATAAACATACTTAAATTGAATAACCATACAATCTACTTCCACATATATCACTAAATTGAATAGCCATACAGCCGACTTCCATACCCAATGCATTGGAGTTTATAATGTAACCACATGTCCTAGTTTTCACGAAACCACCCGTCATATTATTTATCATTTAACCACCCATAAAATTTCCATGTAACATCACAAGACATAAAATATTGAAAATATAAAAATTTCACTAATATAATTGCATTTTAAGTCACAAGAAGTAATTTCAAGATATTGAAAAAATCAATCCATTTTCATAATCCATTTCAAAGGAGATTTTTGAATCAAAGTGTCTCATACCAGTTTGAAGATTTTAAATGAATTAACATTTGAAAACATTAATGTTTATATAAATGAATCCTAAAACCCATTTTGAAAAAATGGACATTAAGGAGAAATTTTTAAATGAATAAATCTTTAAAAAATTTAAAAGGGTATTTTAGTTAATGAGTTTTTCTAACAAAAATAGAGACGGTTGAATAAAAATAATTGAGGAATAACAATTAATCATAACTTTATAATATCATGAAAATAAAGGGATTCATGATATAATATGTCAATGTACAATATGTATACCATATAAGAGTTAATTGGTGCATGACAACATTGAAGTCTCAATGGAAATGTATATTGAGATGAAATCCCTTAAAAATATGGTATCCTTAAATTATGGATAAATAAATCAAAAAATTATGTGGCAAAAATATAAATACACCCAATATAGGAGGATATTAAGTTTAAAATAATCAGATGTCATTCACACATTTTCATATGATGACATATTCAAGAAGTACAAGTTGAACCTAAAGAATTAAAATTGGGTTAAGAAGTTCGCATGTAAAAATTCGATTGCCTAATAGAGTCACATTAAAATTCAGAAAATTAGTTGATGAGATCAAAAGCGTATCTCATCACGTGGAAAAAAAATTAAGTCAATAAGGATATAGAATAACATAACCCAACATAATAATATTTAAATTAAAATACATAACAAAAATAAGTATTTTAAAAAAGAGGTGGGTGAAAGGTTCCCTTACTGATTTGGTAACATAAAAAACATGCACGACATGAAAGAAGGGACATAAAATGAATATTTAAATACTCATAATTGAAATTATATCACAGAATGAGTAAAATAATGGGAAGTACATACACCACACAAAATGAAAAAAGTGGCCAATATATCATGAATCTCATAGGAATAAATGTGAGATGAAAAACCCTTACTTCATTGTAATCAATAGAGTCATATAACCAAAAGAAAACAACCAAAAAATAATCAAACAATACCATGAATATAATGAGAATCATGATAATATATATCAATGTTATTATAAATTAGACAACATTTAATAAATAAGTGGTGAACAAGTGTCCGACTTAACTCTATCATTCATTAATCTCATGAATAATAAAGTAAAGTTTATTTGTACTTTCATGAGAAACGTTTTCAAGTTTATTATTCCTTTTCTATCAATTATTACCATGTTATAAACTATATGTAATCATTTATGTTAATAGTGGTTGTTTTGTTGATATTTGGTACATGAGTCAAAAATGAACACCATATATTTACAAGAAATCCATGTGGTCAATAGTCCATTATATACAAAATGATAATAATTATGTAGATACCATATATATCTTATATATCCATTATATACATGTATTTATAATATTACATAACATTTATATGTAAGAAATGATATGCGCCATTCATTGAGACGGTAAGTCGTACGTACGCATAAACACTACTTGCATTTCAATTTTATATTTAATGGAAATAAATAATAATGATACATAGTAGTATTATAATTCTATTATTTTATCATATATAATATCATTAAATCTATCCTTTATATGTACCACATATGGAATTGACAAGCCATATCACCATGAGGGGGTGGTAGTCCGCACTTCCTCAAATGAAATTATAGCGTTTACCTATAATTGAAACCACAAAGGTATGATATAAATTTAAATTACAGAAGAATAATGAAAACATTAAAATAATATATATCATATAATAATACAGTTCCATCATAATGGCCACCATGAGAGGCGGAAGAAGATAATCAAACAATCATCGTTTCATGAGGCGTTAGTTTTCCTTCCACAGAAACATTAAGTTCTTCACCAATTAGATAAGGGTGTGTGTAAGTGTAGTTCTAATATATCCTATAACAACATCCTAGTATATTATTGATACTTTTTTGTTACAAAATAATGTAATAAAATGAGTTTAGGGGTTGTAGTAGTAAAATAAAAGAAAACAATTTAAGTGAAACTGTTACATTTAATTTGGGTATCTCACTTTGGTTTGAACCAAAATGGTTTGTTTATGTGCCTTATATCAAAGATAAGAAATCTAGTAAGAGTAGTGGGATGTAGGGAGATTAACTAGGCAGAGGTTGGATGAGCCAAAAGTCTTTATTGGTGTGAGGAATTGTTTATATGTAGTCTCCTTTTATAAGGGGGAGGAGGGGCTCTTTTGGAAAGTGTGAAAACATTGTTTTATTATATAATAATTTTGGGTTTCAAATGGTCCAAAAATAATTAGAGTATATTATAAGATGATTCATAGTCGAAATAAAATAATCCAAAAGAAATTGGACATGTTTTGGATAATATTTTAATCATTATAATCTTATTTATTTAAATGATTTATTAATGAGGTAAACACCACATCAATATTGTGTCAAAAATAAAATAACTTATATGATGTATAGAAATTATAACAAAAATATCATGATATAATAAATATTATTATATTTCCAATGAATATTTATTTTCTAAATGATAATTTATATACCCCCTTCTATAAATTAATTTACTAAAAGATATTTTCTTTTGTCTTTTTTGCCTTTACTTTAAGTTAATTAATCTAATTTGTCATTATCACTCCCAAGTGGCACAATGGGGTCCCAAATTCGACTAATAGATTTCCATGGACGTATTTTACTCAACCAATAAGGTTTGGACAAGTGTTATGTTAATTTTTTATTATTGTAATATTCTTTCTACCTTGAATTACACTATTTACCTTTAACCGCGGTAAATTAAAGTAAAACTTTAATGTTCATCAAAAATTATCTTCATCTTATTGAACCAAATTTTAGTTCTTGATAATAACCAAGAATGTATTTTTTTCTAATTTCAATTCATAGATGTGGTAAAATTTAATTTAAATGAATAATTCAGTTTTTTAACTACTACTTAGTGATTTCACTATTCATAAAAAATTGATGTTTTTCTGAAAAATATGAAAAATTCATCCAAAGCTTAATTTGATATTCCAAAATCAAAAATTATGTCTATTTTGATAAATTCAAAACATAGAAGTGGAAATAATTAATTTAAAATTAATTCCAGTTGTTAAAACAAATAGCGTATTTTTAAGAAACAATATCTATCAAAAGATTGACACATGTTTATGTCCAATTTCAATGTGAAAATATTTTCAATGACCGAAATTGGATTAAAAGGTAAAAATAAATTCTATTTACTCTTTAAAACCAATTAAAAAGATAATCTAACCATATAAATAAATTAAATTAAATCACAATTTGGAATTAAAATACAATATTTTTCAATATTAATTAGAAAATGAAATTTGTCAGAAAAATTCCAAAAAATTTCCCAAAGTAAATTTGGATGACCCCTTTATAAAGAAAGATGTTATTTGGTGAAATATAATGTATTAAATTGACCAAAATTATATTTAATGAGGGTTATCTATTAAAAGGCGGTAAATCGGCCATTTAATGTAAATTATGATTAAAATAAGAATCATTGATATTTTAAGCCTCTAACTATTATTTGATAAATGTAAATACAATTAAAAAACATGTATAATCATATTATTATTATTTTTTTCATTCCATCCAGTAATGGCTAGGAGTGAACTAACATTTAAAATAATAATATTATATTATTAGTGTGTAATGTAAGATTTCAATGAAACTCATTGTTGCGTATCAGGTACGCTATCAACCATAGTGAACCGTTTAAAGTAAAATTATTATTTAATTAACAAATATTAATAATTATGAAAGTTTCATATTCTTCATTTATCCAGGCTGTTACATGTTAGGGTTATTTAATATTATTGTTATTATATTTTGTTACCCTTATTTACATGATTTACCCATTAACCATGGTAAATAATATTTTTACTGAAGTATATATTCATAATGTCAAAATTAAAAGATACTTATATAAAACATTTGGACCTCATGATTTCAAATATGAAATCCATTTTTCCAAATTCAAAAAACATAAGTGGCATAGATTAATTTAAAATTAATTCTCGCTGGCAAAACTTTAAGCATGTTTTTAAGAAATAATAACTATCAATAGATTGACACTTATTTATGTCCAATTTCAATGTTAAATTACTTCCATTGGCCAAAATTATATTAAATTTTAATAATATAAACTAATTACACATTAAACACATTTAAAAATATAATATAACCATATAAATAAATTAGATTAAAATGATTATATGGTTTAAAATATAATATTTTTCACTATTCATAAACAAAGGAATATTTTTAGAAAAATAAAAAAAATTATCTAAATTAAATTTTCATGAACTGATTATAACGAAAAATATTATTTTGGCAAATATATCACATAAATGTGACCAAACAGGTATTTAATGAGGGTTCACCATTAATAAGCTGTAAAATGACCTTTTAAAGAATATTCAAGTATTTATGCTTAAAATCAGATTCATTCATATTTTAAGACTCTAAAATTTATTTTATAAATGTAAAAACATTTAAAAAAAATTATATTCAAAATATAGTTAGTTCTATCCATTACAACCAATATAATGGCTAGGAATTAACTACCATTTAAAATAATATTATGTTATTATTTTTCAGTATGACTCAATAATGTGTATAAAATATTATTTCAAGGAAATATGTTCTTGCGTATCAAGAATGCCATCGAATATAGCATCCACATTAAATTAAAATTAATATTTAATTCTAATATTTTAATAACTGTAAAAATGTCATATACTTTTTTTACCTAGGATGTTACAGATAAAATTTAGATAGGGAATTTTACTTCAATTATGAGTAAGTATTTAGTTGTATTTCATTATAATTTCAACATTATTCCGGAATGAAAAATGAAGATGAATTTTTTACCATACTGGGGTGATAATTACTATTTCACATACATCATATATAATTTATTCTTCTAAATTAATGCAATTTAATGTTAAATTAAATTAATTTTAAAACAAGGGGTGTATATGACCAATTGAATACCCCTAAGAAGCTCTAGTTATTTTCATAAATAAGGAAGATTATTCATCAGAACAATGTGTTAATTATCAAAAACTGAATTTGGATGTGATTAAGAATATGTATAATCTTCCAAAATTAATGATCTTTTTGATCAATTAATTGGGTAACTATAGTTCTATAACATTTATATATGGTTTAGGTATCACCAAATTTTTTCCAGGATGGAGGATACTCCGAAAATAGTTTTCATGAATCACTAATTTCATCACTAATTTTTTTATTACATTTGGTATTACAAAGTAAGAAAACCTTTTTCATGGGATTGAGGAATCATAACATTCAATGATTTTTAAACACCTTAATTGTTGTATTTCCAGATGAAATTGGGTTATATTCTGAAACTAAAAAGCTATAATGTACATGTCATAATTATTTTTACCACTTCCAATGAACACAAATAATATTTATAATTAAATATTTATTATTTTTGGATAAAATATGTTCATTTTCATTTAAATGACATTTATAAGAAATGTGTATCAATAAATCATAAAAACATTATTTTTTTGGTCTCATGGAATCTAAGGATGATAATTTTGTAGATTAAAAATGATTTGGGATTATTAGATTATATGATCACTTCATCCAAGGCTTATCACATCTCATATCTCATATGACATAACTCGTTTGGAAGGGAACACCATTTCACTAAGGTGATAACTATAATAAATATTTTTTATATATTAAGGGTACAATCAATATAAAAAAAATTGATATATTATTGCACATAGAGAGGATTATGTGGTTTATTGTAACATATCCAGATAATTAATTAGTTTTGATCTCATGGAGTGAGATCATATTGTCGGTAATGGATCAAAATAGTTAATAATTCATGAAAGGAAATATATAAATCATAATATGAAATTTTCAATAATGTTTAATGATTTGAAAAAATGATGACATTTACTCTTAGGCGCGAATTCCTTGTGTTCACATATCATAATATATTTAAACACACATTTTTCACATTTTTATTTTATCCTAATACAAATGAAATGGATTGAATGTCTCTCACTATTTGACTTCGTCAAGGATGGAATACATGAAAACATGCTATCAAAGAATTATGATTTAACACAAAGATGAATAATAAATTTACTAGAAAATAATATCAGCATGGATAATTAGTAATATCTAGATAATAAAAAATGTAATTAACTTCATATAAATTTTATTTCATAAAATTATTGGGGATATACACAACCTCAAGTATAAATTAATAATAATATAGTATATTACTATATTAAAAGACATTATAATGTTATAATGAAAAATATAAAAAATAAGATAATTATGAATATTCTTTTTAAATAATGCAACTATTTGTATAAATTAGTTCTTAATTTTTAGCTAATTCATCACGTTCATTAAAAAAATCATAAAATTAACTATTTATTAAATTTAGTGAAAACCTTATATAATTAATTTATACTACATATATGAATCTTATTTGAAAAAATGATCTCATTTTTAAAATCATAATAAAAAATTACCGTAGTGTGAATTTTTTATAATTTTCTTAAATCATTAAATTTTGGATAAATAGTCAAAATATAAATGTTAATTGAAATCTATATTTCATCTGGTATTTAAAAGGATTTATTTTTTTGAAATTATTTAAATATTATAATTATTCATTTATATTATGAATAAAATAATTTATTTATTTAAAATTAATTCTATGTATTATTATGGTATAAAAAATAATTATGCTTATGAAAACATTCTTTATAAAAAACTATATTTCATCGCATTTTAGATGTTTATTTTTAGTATAAATTCTTCCAATTATTAGAATTTAACATGATAAAATGTATTCAATATTTTGAGTAATAATATCCATAATTTTTAATGATGATTATTCCGTTTATCCATAATTAATATTAAAAATTGTAAAAATAAATCATCATAGTTATGTTCAAAAAATGTTTTCCAAGGGTTATACAAAGGTATAAGTTTATTTTTTTAAGTCAAACAGGTATAAATAATTTTCAATGGATCTATTTAAACCAATTATTCTACTAAATTAAATCCTCTTGATATATGTAATCATTTTTCTTAATATTGACATTTTTATATATTAATCATTTATGAAATTCATAGTGTGTCCTCTCCCCTACATCAAAAAAGAACCCATTCCTTTAACATCATTAATATAAATTTATTCATCAATAAAAACCATAACCTACCCAATTACCTTTTAAAATTATCTATTAATTATGTATCGGTTTTGGTCCAATTGTAATACCTATCAATGGGTCTACAACAATAGATTTAAAAGTGCCCTACCATGGAAGACATAACCATGATACCTGACCCCGGTCACTTTCTTTAAAACTATAAATCATTTAAATCTATAGTAATCTCAATAAAATAATATATCCATTTTAATTATTATACTGAAATATTATTATAATTATAAAACAAAAAATATCCACTCCATATTCCACTAATGGGGAGTGAAATTATCACCCATGAGTACGTGTGCATTACCTCCTCCATGTAAGAATATTGTCCATTTTACATCATTATATTTAATTTATTATTATTATTATTATTATTTTAATGTTTATATATTTTATTTATTTCATAATTACATTTCATGAAATATAATATAAAATTTATTTTCTTACTATCCAATCCCTTGGATGTTATAACATCTCTCAAGTGTACATGTGTACTACGACCTTCCCAAAGTTATGTGATTCAATTTTCTTTTACACATTTCATGGATATTAATAACGATTTATTTAATAAAAATAAATAATATAATATTTATTCTAGAAGGGATATTTTTTAATTACCTTTCTTTCGTTACATCCATCAAAATGTAAAAATAGTATTTATGCTTATAAACGACCCACGATCTCCATGAATGGTTTAATTCATTATTACATCACTAATATAAATGGATGAATGGATATAAATATATAATTAATATATATTATATCTATATAATTATTAATATAATGGGGATGAATAGATTTATAAGTACCAGAATAGCTGAAAAAGTTCCAAAGAACAATAAAATAATAAACACCTAGAAATAATGGTTTTATTAATTATTGATATATAAATAGTTATTGAAATGTTATAAAGGGAAAATAAATTTAATAATAATCATTAACATCATTATGTTATATAATAATAATATATTTATGTTTTTTATATAGAATAATAGAGTATTTTTTAATCTTGTAGAGCTTAAGGTAAGAGATTTATGTTACGATCGCATTGTTTATGATCATGTTTTCAATAATAATATACCTATAAAAATAAAATAAATATTATTATCATATATTTAATTATTAATATTACATGTTTTCCGTTCATTATACTCTCATTAATAACTCCAGAGTTTGATTTATTGTTATTATGGAAAACCGATATTATTTCATTATTTATATAAAAATTCATCTTTTTTATTATATATGTGTTTTTTAAAATAAATTCATGAATTGTATTTAATACTATTATATAATTTTTTAAGTTCATATTTACCCATTATTTAATTTTTTCAATTTTTTAATTTAATAGTATTTTTACTCTCAAAAAAAGTATTATTTTTTCATTTTTCTAAATTTTTGTATGAAATATTTTTTAATATATATAGAATGAATGGAATTTCCCATCATAAATAATGATCCATGATATGCATCTTAAATTTATATTTTACACATTTCTTCAAATTTTGAATAATATTATGTGATTTAATTTAATATAAAAGATCTAATTCCAATATTATATATTTATTTTCCCCAAAAATAAGACAAGATATAATTTATACCAATTTTCATTTTTGATTAAAAACATTGATTTTTCAAATTTACTATGAGAGATATCATCCATGGTAACAATCTTTATTGTTTTTATATATGGTTAATTATGATAAAGATGAGATGTTTATAAAATTATTTTATTTATAATGGATTATCCTATGATGAATTATTTAAATTCCTATGGAACATTTTTAATATATATGGGTTATGATATATTATTTTAATTTTAAGATATTTTGGAATACATATCCATTGTATAGGGTTATTTTTTAGTTGGGATTATAATTATATATCCCTTAAATAGATAATATAGATTGAAATCTCATCAGTTTTTAAGGACAAGAATGGGGACTGATCTGAGTTTTCCATAGTACACTATCCACTTTTATAGTGTTGTGAGTGAAAATTGAATATAGAGATGTTGTTTTTCTATGTGAAACCAAAACCCCAATGTAATCATGGTCGTGATCCATAACAAATTATCTTATTTTCCATGTTTATTTTTTTTCCAATAACATATCCCTTAAGAAAATATTATGCTCTATTACCTCATGTTCATTGAATGCATTAAAATTAATCTATTATTAACATCCTTGTTCTATTCAATGTCTCTATATAATGATATATGATACCAAGGGAGTGGTTTTTGAATTCTTGAATAATGTTTCCCTAACATTATATTAATGTTATATTTAGTTGATCATTGATATCAGCCTTGACTACCATTTCAATCTATCTAAAAGAAACCATTATTATGTTTCATTTCTCTAGGATATGAAGAAGAAATTCATGTATGATTTTAATAAAAATTATGGTAGTTATGATGAACTCGGTGGGATATTATTTAGATCTCTTATGAATATGTTCACTATTTATCAACATTTCCTAATACTATTGTCCCTTATTATTATATCATTGATTGTAATGTTACTTATTGATGTTCATATAATAATATGAAATATTATGTAATGAAAATAATTTATATATGTAGTTGATAAATTAAAAGTGATTAGCTTCCATTGGAACAATTTATGTGAAAACATTAGTTAGTATCCTTATTATAATCCAATGTATAAGAGAACAACATAAGTTATGGTAAATAATGGACGTTTTATTTCCTATAAAAAGGTCATTTTTGGATACAAAACATTGTAATTTTTTTAACAATGAATCATATATGTGGAATAACCCTAAAAATTGTATGTTGTGAATATCATAACCATCATTCTGGTTTAAAGTTAGTTTACACATACTACCAAATAAGATTGATAGTCTGGGGGAATGTACATAGGTTAATTTGATTTTAAAATACCAATAATTTTTATTGTCTAAAATAAATTATGAATATTTATGCCCAAGAAAAAATTAATTGTCTCAAAGGAATACATGGTTTTCATGATTTAGACATCATATAAGTTATTTTTCCAGATTATAGGGTTTCCTACTATGATTGTTATTTCATACACTCTGAATTTTGAATTTATTTAATGTATAAAAGATAATGATACAATTTTGGGGTGAATATAATAGGAAAATCAATTATTATACTCCATGGAAACTATATATCATTGGTAGTTGGAAGGAAAAACCTTATTTTTTTTAATTACATAACATTTTCATGTCTTGCATCATGTAGAGATTCCATACAATAAAACGAGGGAACTACATTAAATCAAATCATTAAGAGGAATCATATTCATAATTTTAATGAGATTTAAGATACACTAGTTTCTATAAAATAGATCAGTTCCATAGAGTTAAATATTTTCTGCCAAAATGTTTAGATTATTATAAATATATTTCATTTACATTTCATTTTCATGGATAAACATATTAATGGTGGAATCTATATTGGAACATGACAGTACAAGTAGAAATTTTCACTATGGGGTGGGAAGGGGTTAAGAGATTATTTATTAATAAGTATTTTCCATTTATACGTTATATGAAAATGGATAAGTAATTAATTTTGATATATCATATGTATTATAGATTCATTATAACCTATGAGGTATATTTTACATGAAATTAAGGGAAAGATTATGGTATTATCATCTGACCTGAATGATCTATTAATAGAATATCTAGTTGAATAAAACAAATTCTTTGATTGGAATTAACCATAAATTATATCATTAGGTATGAGTAAATAATTCTATGTAAAATTTAGGGGTATATGGTGAATCGTGTTATTAAAAAATAAAATGGATTTAATATTAAAATAAATATGAAATTAAAATAAAATTCCCAATACCTTGGGGAGAAGAAGATGAGATTTCCCTTATGTATGATGTTTGGAATGAAAATTTTTTGGAATTATATTAAGGGAACTCGTAATTTTTTATTGGTGTGAAGGCTGGTCATTGGTAAATCATATGTAAAAATGATAATAATATGAATTTATTTAATGATGCAGAGAAATCCCCATAGAAATAATCAAGCACACTCTAATTACTTTAATTCAATGAGTATTGAAATTTTAAAATGAATTGGTTTAATAAGAAGTGTAATGATGATGATAAAAATCATCAACATCTTAAAACAAAATAAAATGGAAAATAAGAAACAATCAATATTTTCTATCAGGGTTATGATATCAATGTGGCAAAGGGTACATGTACCATCCACAAAAAAGATGATACTAATATATTTGATTATGAATATTCAAAATATTTTATATCTAATTAATTTTATAAGGGTATCAAAATTTCTCCCCAATGATTACATTTTGATTAATATTTCAAAACACACAATGATATGATGATATCATATTATGTCAATGTTTCTTATCTAATTATTATTTGTGGGAATCTGAATCATGAAAATGTAGTAAATCTCTCTCTAGTTTATTTGATTTTATCATAAGAACGGATATGATTTCATTACATAAATCCCAAAAAAAAATTAGAAGAAGATATGTCACATATTATATATTAAACCAAACTATGATCATTTATCAGTTTAATGATAAATATGAACATATGATGGAAACTATATACATTATATGGAACTCGATTCCTATTCATAATTATTTTTTATCTCATATTATTTTAGTAGAAACTCAAAATCTATGATATTCCAATGTAATGATAGTATTTTTTTCATGATTTAAATTTAAGTTTTCAGAAAAATAATGTTTTTTATATTTTAATATAAATTTTACCTGGTTCTACACATATTTAAATGACACTATATATATGTAAGATGATTGAGTTGAAATAATTTTAGAATTAACTCCAAAAGAATGATGAAAATTTAATCATTCAACTATGTTCATCACAATGGGGTACACATGTTATTTTAGTTATGAAAAATGATGGATAAATGCAACTCTTCATTTATTATCAAATACATAAAATATCACAATGATTAATAGGTATCATATTCCCTATATTGATGATTTGTTTGTTCAATTTATAAAATCTAAATAATTTTCCACGATTTCTCTTAAATATTGATACTATGATATGTGGTTACAATATATAGACAAAACCAAGATAGCCTTTTATAAATGGTATGGACACTATAAATTTATAATTATTCCCTTTAGTCTTAATAATTATCATGTTATCTTCATGGATATATTTTTATTTGTTTCACTATAGTTTCCCTAGATTTGTTTTTTAGATGTATTTATAGAATAAAATCACATTTATTCCAAGATTAAGGAATCAAATGAGGATGAACTGATGATTATTCTAATGGTCCTATGAATGGATAAATAGTTTAAAATGTTCAGCATGTGTGAATTTTACCAATTGAATAATTCTTTTTTTATATAATATGTTGATAAGTTATATTTTTGGATCCATTAAAGGTAAAAATCCATAAAAATATTCCCGTACCTACAAATTTTACAAAGATATATGGTTTTATTTTATCAGTAGGATATTAACAATGTTTTCCGGATAGTTTATAAATAATATATTATCCACTCTACATGTTAACTATTAATGGTGTAAATTTTTTAAAAGATGAATTTGAAAAATATTAAATGAATGGAATATATGGTTAATCATTTCACCTTGTCTTACACTTCCACATAGTAGAAAATTGGTTTTGATCGTCAATAATGAATTTAGGAAGATAATATTATTATCCCTAATGTCTAATGATATTGTTATATGTAATGCCTCATTCTAATTGATGGTACACTTGAAAAATTAACCAAATAATGATTTGGATATATATGTAGTCATAGTTTCATTAAATATATATAGGAATTATCTTTATGGAGAAATGTGTGACATATATAGCTATTATAAAATAATAATGTCTTAATTTGATCAAAAAGAGATTAATATGCACCAGAGATGTTGGTTAATGTGAATTATGAATACTCTATAAATTACAACCGTAAAATGTAAAATTGAAGGCACATGTTCTATCTTGAAATGATCCATAAGGATTATATATGATGAGGATCATAAAAGGTCCAATATATTTGTATGATAAAAGGATAGAGTAGTAATCATTCATGGAAGAGGTAAATCATACATTTCTAAAATGAGTGCTCAATTATATATCGATGTATATGTAATATTTATGTAATTGAATGATATATAACTACACAAATATGATAAATTTTAATGAGACAATCACATATTTTGATTGAATCAAATGGTTTTTGAATTATGTAATTTTCTCCTCAACAATAAACATGATGAAGAATGTGCTACTGAAGCATCTCAACGTTCAAAAATAACTATTTTTCCTAGAAATATAAATATGAACATTGATCTGAAAGACTAATTCAGTAATTATTACCTAATGTGAGATATGGAAAAGTATGCTGCTTGTGGCCTAGAATGATAGAATGATAAGGGATATAGATTGAATAATGATGGAATGTTACAACCATTACCCATACTCAAATTGAAATTGGAATACATCACCACGTATTTGGTAATTGGAATCCCCAAAAAATCAATAAGTTATAATGTTATTTGGGTTGTTGTTAATCACATTATGATTTAAATACACGGAATTTCTCTCAGAGAAGATATATCATTGTATCATAATTACAAAATATACATTATATAAGTGGTAAAATAACACAAATTACAACATTATACTTTAAAAAATCGAGATATGTGGATAAACATGAGGTTATGGATAATGTTTCATCATTATCAGTATTAATTGTTTATTATAATTTAAAATATCAACCATAGATAGATATAAAGTCAAAGAGTCAAATTTAAACCCTCAAATATATTATGAGATCATATTATATGTATTTCAAATGATATTGGTATCTATACAATCCTATTGTAATGTATTCATAGAACAACAGATTCTACACAAGAATTCAGATGGATTTATATTAATAACACTATGAAAGGAATTGTAGAATTGTAATGTAAGGAGATGATGATGGATGTAGATAACTATTGGGACCAGAGCTAACTGAGTATTGATAGGGAAATTTGGATCCTTTTAGCAGCTATAGACACCCATGCTTATAATACATAAACATTACATTACTTTTTCAGAATATATAAAACAAAACAAAAATAGACACCCTATGACAGTAATAGTTTATTCTCTCTAGAAAACTCATAACATAATCATCTAATCATAGAGAATAATCTTAAACATCTCCCAAAAAGATATTCCTCTTTTGTTTTTTACCTATAACTCCGTAAGTGAATTCATGTAGAATATAAAAAAACAATAAACAATTTACCTTAAAATGCGAACATAAAGTCTAAACATCTAAATCATGTGTTGTGAAATAAAAAATTGTAGTACAGAAGTCATAGATCATCAATGAAAATATATCATGATAAAATAGCATGGGAATAAAACATTTAATTGTGGAAAACCATTAATCACATTAAATGATTTCCATAGTAGCCAAGGCATTTCTTCCAAGACCGTCATAGTGGACAAATTCCATTACTGAACTAGGTTTACTTGTCGTTCCAGCCCTGTATTACTAAACCATATTTACATTACAATCCAGCAATGTTTGTCTCACATGATATAAATCATTACCCAATGGGTTGGAGGTAGATATAGGTCCCACCCAAATCATAATGAAATCATTCTTACGTGTGCCACAAAATAAACAAAAATCATTCTTCATGCCCAATGAATAAAATGGGTTTCGTAAACATCATCCCATCATAACTTAATCTATATAAAACAATGGATATCATTTCATTATAATCAAAATAAAAACATGTAAATCATAGGAACATTATAATATAAAAATAAGAATATTAATGAATGTAATCATTTATAAAAAATAGTTTGGAATAAACAATAGAAATGAATTCTGGAGAAAAATATCCTTTCTTATTCAAAATTATTTTCTTTTCTCTGAATACTGAGAAATTTTAAAAGAAAATATTTTTTTTGAAAATAATCATGAAATCATTTAGAATAAGATTCATGGAAATATGGTGTTACGAAACCATAAAAATTTTTCACGCTGTATGTGTTAAAAAAACATCCACCTTGTACTTTTTACCGAAAAAGTCAAAAAGTTCCTCATATGGTAATCAAATAAAATATTCCTTCAATACCATGTAGTAAAACTCAATAAAAGGTTAAAATGAATATAAACATAAATGGAAGAATAAAAAACATTTTATGAAAACAATTTTAGAATGCATGGACATGGATGATAAATATAACCCTATTAAATACTTACAAACAAACAATATCAGATATAAACAAGATTAGAAAAGTTACCCCTTACCTTAGGTCTTATTGTTTTGTACATATCTGAATCACTTGTATAATGACTTAAATAATTTCATTGACTTCTTGTAGAGTAATATTTATTTTTATGATATCATATATGGACATATTCTTATCAGTTTACTATTATCATTTCATTGTTTCTCGTTATTCGGGTGTTAACCATTTTATGTAATTATTCATGTTTTGTAGAATAATTTATTATTCCCCTTTTTAGGTTATAGTTATATCATTTAGATAATTTTATTAGTATATATAATATTAATTCATTCAATTCATTTATATAATCATTTTTCAATGAAGATCATGTAGAACGAATCGCATCACATCCTGGAGACGGTAGGTCGTACGTATCCATGAGCGATGATATCATTACCATGATTGTGGAATTATATTTAGTTTTATGGAGAATAATATTTCATAATCATTATAACTTTAAAATAATCACATAAAGTAATTTCTTCCATTATTATACCCATTCAAGTATGTTGGTGATGAAAAAAAAGATTACATCGCGAAGTAGAGACGGTATTCCGTAAGTACGCAAGCATGGTGATTTCATTTTTTGTAGGATGGGTAGAAGTTGAAATAGGGTTGTTTCACATATATAATAACATATTATTTTATGAGTTATACTGATGTTATTACTTTATAAATAAAAAACTAATGAAGAGAAAGTAGAAGATAAAATATATTTGAATGAATCGGTAGAATATTTTACATCTTCTTCGAAGTTAATTCTTAAAACATCCTCTTAGGGAACTAGATTTGAACATTGAAGAAGACCACGACCTCAATAATGTAAATATAGGGGTTTAGTAGAGTAATTGGTAGGGTTTGGACAAGCTGTAAGGCTCAAAATGGAGTGACGAGAAGAGGGAGGAGGTTCCCTTTTATAATAGAGTAGTGGGGAACTTTTGGAAACCTCCAAAATATAAATTTATAATAAACACAAAAGAAGATTAAACACATCCAAAAATGACTCAAAATAAATGATGAGATGATATAGGGTTGTAATCTCATCATCCATTAATATGTAGACTTGTTTTGATATTATTTTATTCCTTATCATTTTGATTTATTCTTTTTTGATCTATTTAATTTCACCTGTGGAAATAATATTCTAATTTTTAAATAGTTATAAATACATACTTATGTGTTGTTAATAATCCATTATTAGATTTATTATTACATTTTAGACCTTGAAAATTTCAATTTGTAATTTTTAAATTTTTTTTTTTGATTTTTAAACAATTTAATAATATGTTATTTTTATAAAACATCAATAGTGTAAATTTTTACAATATTCATTAATTTGAAATTAAATAAAATCCATACAGAAGATATATTCGAAAAAAGTATTTAGTATATTCCTAACATGTCTTATTCATCTTGAAAATTCGCGGATCATATTAATTAGTTCATATAATATTTATTTTAATATTTATAAAACATATTATTTAATATTTGTCATAATAAAATAATAACAACATTTATGTATAATGATTTAATATACATATTTGTTGCATAAAAATTAAAAATAAAATACTATAATTAATAGAAATATCATATAATTCATAAGAATATATTTAGTATAATTTTTATTCTAAAACACACAACTTTTAAAATATTTTGTGTATTAAATTGTGAAGGTGACAACATTGACATAATCTTAAATAAAATACTATAAATGATAAAATATATTTTATAAGGCTCCAAATGGTCCACAAGTAAACAATTGGATGACTGTGGTGTATATATACTCTACCAATAAGTTTTTTTCATGTTTTTTGTCCTTTTAATGTGTATTATGATTTTAATAAAAGCTATATAATTGATTTTTCACTAAATAAATAATAGTTTCATCATATATGTACAAGATATTAATGTTATTAAATGTATATTAAAAATTTAAAATAAATTACCATAACAAATGAAAACATTTTATATTTCATTTTTTTATTTATAATCAAATTTATATTCTATATCACCATATATTAAAAATAATTTAATTATTAATGTATGAGTGATATATATTTCACTATCCTTAAAATAAAATAAATTAATGGTCTTAATCACATACATGTGAGTTTCAATAGACACCATTTCGTCCCAAATATATTTTAGGACGAAATTTAATCATCAAATTATAATAAGACAAGTGTTTTATTAATTTTTTAATATTTTGTTTACCCGTAATTACCAGATTTACCATTAACAGTGGTAAATTAAATTTACCATCGTTACTTTTCATAATGACTAAAAATAAAATTTATCTATTTACACAATTAAATCCTCTTGATTCCAAATATTGAATCCATTTTTACAAATTCAAAATAGATAATATGTAGTAATTAATTAAAAATTAATCCCGTTGTTGAAAAAAATGGGTTTTTATTTAAAAAATTGCAGAATTTTGAAAAGTTTTACATATGAATTAAATGAATAATTAATGATAATGACAAACATTATATTAAATGGTAAAAATATATTCTATTTATACTTTAAACCCATTAAATATTATAATTTAACCATATAAATTATCTTGATGAAATTTTTTTAATTAAAATTTTGCTTATTTTTATTTTTCATCAAAATATGAAAGTTAATAGAAAAAAATTAAAATTAACCAATGTAAATTTTTATATCTTTATTGAAATGAAAAAATTTATTTTTTAAAATTGAACTTATAATCGTGTCAAAAATTAGATTTAAAATGGGTGTGCCATCAAAAGGCTGCATAATTGCATTTTTTTAAATTACTTACATTATACAGAAAATTGATTTTGTTCTTTACCATGTTTTAGAAAATTTGTAAGATGAATTATAATGATATAAAATTCAAAATGCGGTTAATAATATTCATAAAAGCTATTACATAAAAATATTATAACAATATATCGTTTTTTAGTGAAACTCGGGATTGCGTACAACACACGCTATTGATGATGGTCGCTCTTGCGTGCAACACAATCCAAGAATAGTGTTGCGAATAATAAAAGCTAATACGGTGTTGCGTATAGCACAAGATAGTTCTTGTTTACCATACAACACATTACAATAATAAAATTAAAAAGAGTATTTCTCATAAAATATCGTGGTGTAACATTCTGCCCCACTTAAAATGAATTCCGCCCTCGATATTCATTGGGGTTATAAATGGTTTCATACATGAAATTTCTTTCATAGAAACCCACATCGTAAAAATAAATACTAAAACATTTTTTAAAATTTAAAGTAAGAAATATAATTGTTACACAAATTAACTCATCGTTGGGTTTCTGCATAGGAGATCATAGGTGAAAACATGGATATGTAAGAAAAATCTGACCATCCAGTTCTGATGGAGAATGGTAGAGAAAATGGAAATGAAAAGGCAAAAAACACAAAGCTATAAATTTGTGATGATATAGTGTACCATCTGATTCATCATATTTGAGGGTAGTAGGACAATGTTTTTGGTATTCAAGATCATTTCCCTGAAGTTGATGAATTTTTGTATAAGGAGAAATACGTACATGATTTCAGTGTAATATCATCATTGGTCATTCCATGAAAAAATTACACTTAATCTCTTATTTAATGAAATGATATTGAATTTTTCATTCATGATGTGTTAGAAAATCATATTATAGAATGATAGGTCATTCCTTATGACTTTATCACAAAAAGGTTAGCACAAATTATTAAATATACATAAGTCCATATATGGTGAGATTAACTATATATGATTCCAAAAATGGACTTATACTTCATCTATCATACTGCTAAAAAATAAAACTAATTTCTACTAGTCAGGGACTACTTGTGTGCCAGTGGATGGAAATAAAGTCTTGTCACACTTCAGTATTTGGTTCAATTCTTGCATCCTTGTCCAACACGACGGGTTATCGCCCATCTTGCGGGATGTCCTTTTGTGAAAACGAAACCATTATAATATCAAAAACATTCTAATAATTAAACAATATTATCATATTTCCAACTTCATCCATTCCAACATTTAGGCATATCCCCAATAAATTTTTCCAAACACTATAAATGAGATTCCACAACATTATTTTGAAATCATGTTACATAAACACTTAATCATTCCACCTCTTCGTTTTCATATTCAACATCTCTAATAGTGATCTCATGTGACTTCCCTCTTTCCTTTATCTTAAAATTTTGTTGATGTCAATCAACATTATCCCTTGGATTAGGCCATTGATTAGCATAATGCCCCATTTTCCTACACTTGTATTATTGAAGTGTTGGCAGTGCATTCTCTATAGTATTTTCTCTATTCGTATCATTTGATAACATTTTCCCATTACTTAGGCACTAAGTTGATTGATGACCTTAATATCCACACATAATAACATTTCTTGTCCCTTTAAGACAATCCCCACCATGCTTCTTTTCACACAATGAGCATAGAAAAAAAATTTCTTCCTTTCACCATAGTTTTCAGATTTTTCCTTAAACTCCATTTTTCATTTCTTATCAAAGCCATGAGATGGATATGTAACCCAAACATCCAGTTCTACCTTGACAACACAACGTACAATATCTTCATAGCTATTGATGTCTCTTATAGATAATTCCTTTGAAAGGATTGGTTTTAAGCAACTGATGAATTGATCATCTTTACTTTCAGTTTGGATGATAAATCCAGATGCATTTTTTGCAAGCCTTGTAAAATTTTCTTCGTATATACCAACAGATTCATCAACTTTTTTCATAAGCTCAGGGAACTCATTTTCCATCTTCATTTGATTAATACGAGGAAATTAATTATTGAAAATTAAGTTCTTGAAATCATCCCATTCCATGAATTCAATTTCATCATGGGGCATTGTGTTCAAAATTAGAGTCCACCATTGGTCTGCTTCACCTTCTAAACAAAAAAATAGCAAGAATGGCTTTTTCATGTTCTAAATAGATAAGTTTGAAAAATATCTTTTCAATTTTACTGATCCATTGTTCAGGTTCATGTGTATCATAAGATACAATGAATTATGGTGGATGTTTCCTCATAAATGACTCAAAAGAATATTGTTCCCTTATCTACTCATTTTGAAGTCCAAAATGTTTCATAGACTGTGTAAGTATAGAAATAAGATTTTTCATTCCATTTCCCATAATTTTTTTTTCAGAAGGACCTTCCGTGCATTTCCCAGTGCATTGATCATTAACATAGTTCCTTTGGGTTCCATCAATTATCTAAAACCCAAAAAGAATAGAGTGAGAGGAAAAAATCATATTAGGAAAACAACAAAATCAAGTGGGATTACATTCAATATCTAACATCATTGGATTAATCCTATGTTATTCATGATCTTTATCATAATTCTTGTATTGTAACCTATACATTATATTTATCCTTATGGACATCCCAAGACATACCTTAGATATATCTCTAGGGATCTCACTATATTTTTTGCATCCTAGTTTAAAAGGTTAACTACACCCTCACCTCTGATAGCAACTATAGAGATCCAAGCTTGACGTACAAGGACATTACATTACTTTTTTGTATTACTTAATTCATAACAAAAAAAGACACCCACGGACCATAATATTTTAGTGTGTTTGGAAACATTGAACATAATCATCTAATCCTGGTGCAAGATCTTCAACATATCCCATAATGATATTTCCATTTTTTTTCTTACCTAAAACCCTTTTTATATCCCATGTAAATGAAAAAAATAAATTGTGATCTCAAAGGCTTAGTAAGGGTAAGCTGGGAGAAAATAAAACAATCCATATACATTTGAACTTAAAAACATGAACATAATGTTTAAACATCAAGATCATGAGTTGGGAAAACAATCATGGCATTACGTTAGGCATAGACCATAAATGAACATAAATCCTGATAAAATTGCATGGGAATAAAACATGTAATTATGTAATACTATTAAGCACATGAAATGATTTCGATAGTATCCAAGGCATTGTGTTGAGGCCATCATAGTAGAAAAATTCTATTTCTGAATCGGGTTTACTTGTCGTTCCACCATGGTATTACTGAACCGAATTTACATACCATTCAATCGATTTTTGTCTCACAAGATATAAATCATTATCCAAAACATATGATGGAGATTTTGGTTACACCCATCTCATAATGAAATAATTCTTACGGGTGCCATAAAATAAACATAAATCATTCATTATAACCCAATGAATAAAATGGGTTTCTAAAATATCATCCCATCATAACATAATCCATATTAAATAATTGATATCATTTCATCATATAAAAAATAAAACCTTGTAAATAATAGGAACATTATAGGTTAAGAATTTCAATATTAATGAATCTAATATTAAATGAAAAATAGTTTTGAATAAATACTTTAATTGAATTCTTGAGAAAAATATCCATTCTACTTCAGAATCATTTTCTTTTCTAAAAATGCCATGAAATTTGAAAATAAAATAATTTTGTTGATAATAATCATGAATTATTATACAACAAGCTTCAAGGGAAAAAGGTATTAGGAAACTATAAAAATCCTTTAGTGCCTTATAAGTTAAAAAATCTTTCTCCAAGATCTTTTTACTCGAAAAGTCAAAAGTACATCGTATGGTAAAAAAAATGAAATATCTCTTCCATACCAAGTTGTAATAGTCAACATTGGGTAAAAGTGAATATAAACATACATGGAAGAATATTAATTTTTATAAAAATAGTTTTAGACGACACGGACATTAATGATAAATATAACGCCATTAAATAATTATGAATAAATAATCTCAGATAGAAATGGGATTGGAAAAGTAACCACTTACCTTAGGTCTGATTTCTTTGTACGTATCTGAACCTCCTATATATAGATTTAAGTAATGTCATTGAATTATTCTAGAATAATATTTATTTTTATGATATCATATATCATCAAATTCATATCGGTTTATTAGTATCACTTCACTGTTACTCGATATTCGCTTGATAACCATTTAATATTATTATACATGTATTGTCGAATAAATTCTTATTCCGATTTTAATGTTACAGTTATATTATTTTCAAAATAGTAATATTATATATCATATTAATTCATTAAATTTATTTATATAATCATTCTTCAATGAATGTCATGTAGAATGAATAGCATCACATCGTGGAGATGGTAGCCCGTATGTTCGCACGAGCGATGATATCATTTCCATGATTGTTGAATTGTATAGAAGTGCCTGTTGTATAATATTTCAGAATCTATATCAATTTAAAATTATCACATATAATAATTTCTTCCACCATTATACCCATCCATGTATGTTGGTAATGAATAAAATTATTATACCATGGCGTGGAGAGAGTATTTTGTACGAACACACGCGCGGTGATTTAATTTTTCATAGGATGGGTAGAAGGTGAAATAAGGTTGTTTAATTTTTATAATAACATATAAGTATAATAGTGACACTAAATTTATCACATTATAATGAAACAGATAATGAAAATTAATTATAAGAAGAAATAAATTAGAATGAATCTGTAGAAGATATTTCCTCATCCTCGAAGTGCCTTCTTTAGACATCCTCTTAGGGCAGTAGAGTTTGTCTTTGAATAAGGTCAGGACATCTGTAATGTAACTATAATGATTTAGAAGAGAAATAGTTAGGTGTTTTCCAAGCATGGAGGATTAAAATGGAGTGAATAGAAGAGGGTGGAGGTGCCTTTTTATAAGAGAGTAAAGGGTCATTTTTGGAAACCTCCAAAATATTAATTTATAATAAACTCAAACCCTACATAAAAAATCCAAAATGACTCAACATAAAAGATGAGACGAGATAGGGTTGTAATAGAATCAACCAATAAAATTTAGAGATATTTTTATTTTATTTTTAACCATATCATTTTGATTTATTCTATTTGAATCTATTTAATTTTTTTGAGGTAATAATATTCTAAATTTTAAATTGTTATAAATACATAATTATGTGTTGTTAATTTTCCATAATTAGAATAATTATGACTATTTAGAAAATTTAATTTTTTATTTTTAATTTTTAAAAATTTTTGTGATTTTTAAAAAATTTAATAATATAATATTTTTATAAAACATGAATATTTTCAATTTTTACACTATTCATTTATTTGAATTTATATAAAATCGAAATTGAATATATATTCGAAAAAAAATATTTAATAGATTCCTATAATATCTTATTAATCTATAAAATTCTTGGATCACATTAATTAGTTCATATTATTTTTATTTTTATATTTTTAAAACCCATTATTTAATATTTTTCTTAATAAAATAATTACAACAACATTTATGTATAACTATTTAATATAATTATTTTTTTCATAAAAATTAAAAATAAAATTCTATAATGAATATAAATCTAATATATTTCATAAGAATAGTTTTTGTCGAATTTATCTTCTAAAATACCAAACATTTAAACTGTTATGTTTATTAAATTATGAGGGTGGCAAATTTGAAATCATTTAAAGTAAAATAATATTATTGTCATAATCTGTTTTATAAGGCTCCAAATAGTCCATAATCCGACACTTGGATTCTTATGGTGTATATAATATCTACCAATATGTTTTTGGAATATTTTTTGGCCTTTTAATGTGTATTAATATTTTATTAAAATCAATATTATTGATTTTTTACAAAATAAATAATTTTGTCTTCATTAATGTATACAGTATTAAGGTAATTAATGTTTCTTAAAAATAAAAACTAAATTACCATAATAAATAAAAACATTTTAACTTTCAAAACAGTATTTATAATCTAATTTATAATTTTTATAACCTTATATTAAAAATTATTTAATTATTAAAGATTGAGGGAGAAAAATTTCACATTCCATTAAATAAAATAAATTAAAGGTCTTAATCACAAACAAGTGATTTCCAATAGATACCTTTTCGACCCAAGTATATTTTTGGAATGAAATATAATAATATATTTATATTAAGATGAGTGTTAAGGTAATTTTATAATATTATTTTTACCCTCAATTAACTAATTTACATTTAACTATGGTATATATAATTTACCGTAGTTACTATTTATAATGCCTAAAAATAAAATTTATCTTTTTACCAATTTAAAACTCTTGATTCCAAATATTTAATCCAATTTTTCAAATTCAAATCATCGAAGATGCGGTAATAAATTTAAAATTAATCACATTTTCGAAAAAAGGGGTTTTAATATAAAACATTGCAAAATATTGAATTCTTTTTACCTATAAAATCAATATACAATTAATGATAGTGAAATAAATTATATTAAATTGTAAAAATATATTATATATATACTTTAAAATCATTCAATATTATACTTTAATCATATAAATTATCTTGATGAAAAAAGATATTTTTAATTAAATTTTAGAGTATTTTTACTATTCATCAAAATATGAAAGAAAACAGTAAAATATTAAAAATTGTCCAAGTAAATTTTATATCCTTATTGAAATTAATTTTTTTATTTTGTCAAATTAATCGTATAAACTAATAAAAATTATATTTAAAATGGGAGTGTCATTAAATGGTGTAAAAATTACATTTTTTTTAAATACATCCTTAATAAGGAAAAATGATTTTGTTCTCATACCATGTTTTAGAAAATGTGAAAGTTGAATTATAATTTTATAATATTCAAAATGTGGATAATAATATTCATAACTGAAGTGCCCAGATCAGTGTGAATCACTGAGAGGGGGAGGGGGTGAATCAGTGATCCCTTAAAACTTTTTTACTAATTGATTCTTATCAATTAAACCTATATGGCTTGTTAAGGCCTCGATCCACTCTTCTTATGTCTCTCAACCATTCCCGGATAATGCAGTAATGAAAAGGCACAGGACACAAGGATTTACAAGTTTCGGCACCAAAGGCCTACATCCTTTCTATGCTCTCCCAGCATGGATTCTCCAATTATAATCTGTTAGTATTACAATTGTCGATACAGCTTCCCACCGTATCTCTCCTGAGTCCCACAGGAGGGTCTTTATACTGCGTCCCACAGTGTTACCAGAGTCCCACTGGCCTGCTCCAGAATCCCACTGAAGACTTCTTCTCCCTGAGTCCCACAGGGTCTGCTCTTGGCTCCTCGAGTCGCACGAGTAGCTCTTCATCACATTAAGCTTCTTCAAGTATCTTCAGCAGTCTGGGATAAAGACTGCTGGCCTTGCTATGTACCTCTGATCACTTGTGATGATCAGGTCTTCTCGTCTTGCTCAGGATTTATCTCCTTCTTCTCAGGATTACCTGGCTTCTCTCTTCAAGAAACTTCAACAACCTCTGAAAAGGTCTGTTGGTCTTGCTCAGCTTCTGATCACTTCTGTTGATCAGGGTCTTCTCAATCTACTGAAAACTCAGACAACCAATCTCTTTAACTTCAGTCTGGTTCAGTCTCACATCAAAACAACTTCATGCACTGAATGCATGACAACTCTGAATCCTCATGCACTGACTGCATGGCCTTCTCAAATTCTTCAAGAACCTCTGGTCTTGGTCAACTCAAATGCACACAAGCTGGTTTGGCTTTGTTCACGTGTGCATGTGCATGCATGCAAGCATGCACTTCCCTTCTTCTTCTCTTGGTGCAATAAACCCACAAAGGGTGTAGTCACTTTTAATCACACACCTTTTCTTCTTTTCCTTCACACGTTTAATTCCTTTTGATTACACACATAAATGTGTGTTATACTTTGTGTGAGTCCTCTTCTTCTTCTAAGTGTGTCCACTCCTCTTAGAGCACACACATTGGTTCGGCCACTTCACTTTGTTGTTTTGCACACACAACTTTGTTCTTTGATTTGCACACACACAATGAGTGTATATTTGGCCTCCACTCTTTTTGCACACCCCCAAGCTATGCCTCGGCCTTCATTTATTCTTTGTGCACACAAAGCACAAAGCCTCCTTCTCTTGCACACACTCACTTTAGTGTTCTTTTAGTTTGTTCTTCAAAGTGTGCACACACAAGGGATACGGCCTCCTCTTGTTCAATTTGCACACAAGGCACTAAGGCCTCGGCCTCTTCCCACTTCTTGTTGCACACTCTTAACCCGTAGGTTGTTCTTCAATTTTGCACACACAAAATGTGTCTTCACTTGGTGCACACACAAGGCATGAAAGCCTCGGGTCCTCTTCACTTGGCACACACACAAGGCAAGGCCTCGGCCTTCTTTGGCACACACACACAATGTGTGTAAAACAAAACCCGAACTCCACTTGTGTGCAGGCGCGCAAGGGTTGCGGCCAAACTTCTCAACACTACCGCGCAGGGGGCGCGGTGCACAGAGGGAGCGTGCAAGGTCCTACCGCGCAGCCCAATCCTCCTTCCTGTCGCGCAAAGAATTAGCGCGCAGGGTACCCTTCTTCTTGTCGTGCGAAGGTTTTGCGCGCAAGGGACTCCATCCGCACAAGTAAACTTGCGCGGGGCTTCAAAATCTTCGCGAGGCAGAGCACTCACGGGGCTTCTTTCAAGTTCATCAGCAAGCAAACAGAGAGCCTCAGGTGCTCCTTTTATAGGCAAGGAATGCTGCACCTCTTCCACGGGATACAAATCTAAACTCCCGAATATCTCGGGATTTCAAGATTTCATAAAATCTTGTTTTTCTCCTCAGTTTCCCCATGGGTTCCATTTATGCCCATTCTTCACGTTCTTGTGCATGAAAACGCATGCATGGCCTTCATCCATGCAAAGCATCAATCAACATGGCCTCGCACCTTCGGGTTGCTTCGGCCGAACACGAAATTCTTCATTTGTTACATGCAAACCCATATTTATGCATGGATAGGTTCAGTAGGGCCATACGAACCGAATGGAGTCTTCATCTTCGTTGGAGGTGGCCGAACACTCCATTTCTATCCTCGGGGAGGTCTCTGGTTTGAAGGAAGCTCGCGGGTGGCAGTGGCTCATCGCGGGGTTGAAGACAATGCCCAGTGCCGTTGGATCCGTGTTTTAATGACCTCGGACGGCTGTGATTAAATCATCGTCGCGCAGATGGATCGTGCGGTGGAGATTAGACGCGCGATGAGATGTGCGGCTCAGATTCAATCCCAGCGAAAAAACTCGTTCCCACATCGAAACGGCCTCCGATTTTTCAGCGCCTTATCAAACTCGCGCTGCCTCCATTCGTTCAATAATCTCTCTTCTCCCTCCACGGTGCCGCCCCGCACCGTTCCTCTGCGGGCGCGCTTCTGCGCCCACTCACGCCTCCTGCGGGCGCGCTCTAGCGTCCACCATGCACTCCGGGCGCGCTTCATGCGCCTCTGCCGCGCGGGCGTGACACCCCTGTGTATCCATGCCGCCCTGTGCTTGCACCATGGGTTCCCCCATGGGCGTGGCACCTAGTGCCCACATGAGCCGTGGGGTTGAACTCGTGGGCTGGCCTTGGTTGGCCTAATTTTTGTCAAAGGGACAGAATGTTACTTTGTCAAAAAAAAAACAAAGTACTCCATATGAAAAATGCCAATTCTAAATGCCAAGCCATCTTCCTCTAAGCCATTCTTCTTCTACATTTTTCTTCTTCTTCTTAAGAATTCCTCCATTCATCCTCAACAATTATTTATCACTTAGGAATGGAAATTCTTGAAGGTTCTTCATCAACTGAGCTCCTGAATCACAGAAAATCTCCAATGAGCTTCATTGATCTAATCAGAGATCAATTGGATCTTCTTCACATTCACATGCACTACGAAATAGTACATGTACTTTATTAATCCACTTCATCCACTTAGAAGTAGTGGATGGATCACTTTCAACTCCTCGTGCATTGTCACTACAATGCATGGTCTTCAAACATTGGTGTGACATTGTATCCAGTTGATACAAGTTCTTTGAACTTAAAGAGCAGCTCAGCAATCGTCAGATGTACATAGAGAATGTTTCAACCACAACATCCTATGTCACTTAGTGAATCTCCTAAGTGACATGCATCTTAGTATCATGGCCATTCTCCATTCATGACCAACACCATCACATCCTTTTTCATTCACATCTTCACATTCCTTGACTTCCATTCATTCCAAGACAACCTCATGCCTCATTGACAACAAATGCAACACAGTTCACTTCAATAACGTGTAGTACATTATAATATTATAACAATATATTGTTGTTTATAGAAACTCGGTATTGCGTACAACACATGATATTGAGGATGGTCGCTTTTGTGTGCAATACAAGCCAAGAATAGTGTTGCGTATACTACAACCTAATACAATGATGTGTATAGAGCAAGCCAATCTTGGTGTAACGTAAAACACAAGAAATTAAAGAAATTAAAGAGAATATTTCCCATAAAATTTCAGGGTGTCATAATCATCCCTCCTAAAAAATGAATTTCGCCCACAAAATTCATTGGGCTTATAAATGGTTTAATACATGAATGTTTCTTTCACAGAAACCCACACCTTATAATTTAATACTAAAAAATAATTTTAAAAACTAATGTAATTTAAATAATGTTTAACCAAATTAACTCATCATCGGGTTTCTGAATAGGAGATCATATGTGAAAACATGGATTTGGAAGAGAAATCTAATCATCATGTTCTAATGGAGAGTGGCAGACAACATAGCTATGAAAAATCTGTCAATCACAAAACCATATATTTGTGATCATCTAGGGTACCATCTAATTCATCTGATATGAGGGTACTAGAAAAACATTTTTGGATTTCAAGATCATTTCCCCAAAGTTGATGATTTTTTGAATAAGGAAAAATACTTACTTGATTTCAGTGTAATATCATTGATGGTAATTCCATGAAAAATTTCCACTTCATCTCTTATTTAAAAAAATGAAGTAGAATTTAACATTCATGATGTGTTATTAGATTATTCCATATAATGATATTTCATTCCATCTGTCATTATCACAAAAACATCATCACAAATTTTTAAACATACATAATTCCATCTACAGTTACATTAACCGTATATGATTCCAAAAATGGACTTATACATTATCTACCATACCTCTTAATAAAATAAAAATAATTTCTATTAATCATGGTCTTCTTGTAGAACACTGTTAGGCAATAAATGCCTGTCATGCTTGGGTCATGGGTTCCATTCTTGCATCCTTGTCAGACGTGATGGGTTGTCGTGTGTCCTATGTGTTGTCCTTCTTTTTAAACTAGACCATTATAATATCGAAAAAATTTCCAGCCTTAAAAAATACTATCAGATGTGTAATATATCCATTCAAACCTTTATGATTATCCTAAATACATCTGCCCAGACTCAGAGAATAAGGAAATTGATTTCTAGAAAGTTCATATAACAAACATGTGAATACCATCATTTATCCCCCATATATCATTAGATATATCATGTTGGTCACATTAAAAACATTTTAACAACTTAATCATGTATTCATGAAACATTAATTACCATAGAAACATAGTGAAAACATGAATGCTATCAAAAGATAATTATTTCCACATTCAAAAATCCAAAAAAAATTATATAGTCATATCATGATATCACTTTGTCCATATATCAATCATGATCTCATTAATAATATCCACCATATTATTTTCTCTTTATCCCTTCATTATGCGCTTATCATCTTCATTACAAATATACTTCAATCACTTTTCATGGTTTCTGGTACTATATAATTGTTAAAAACCACAACAAACCAATACATAGATATTCGAAAATTCCAAAATACTATAAATGAGGTTCCACAACACTATTTTTGAATCCAGTTACATAAACAAATAATCATTCCACCACTTCAATGTCATATTCAAAATCCCTAGTAGTGATCTCATGTGACATCCCTTTTTCCTTTGTCTTAAGAGGTTGTTGATGTTGATGATCAGTATCCCTTGTATTAGGTCATTGATTAGAATAATGCCCCATTACCCTGCACTTGTAGAATTGAAGTGTTGGTGGTGTATTCACATTAGTCATTTTTCTTTTCACGTCATTAGCTAACTTTTTTCAATTACATCGGCACTTAGCTGCTCTATGACCTTCTATTCCACACTTAAAATAATTAATAACCCCTTTAAGACAATCTCCAGTAGGCTTCTTTCCAAACATTGAGCATTACAGAAAAAATTTCCTCCTTTCACAATAGTTTTGATATTTTTCCAGGAAATCCATCTTTCATTTCTTGTCAAAATCATGAGATGAATATGTAACACCAAATTCTATTTATACATTAAGAGCACAACACACAATCTCTATCTACTGATGTCTCTTATAGCTAATTATTTTGGAAGACATGGTTTTAAGCCACTGAATAACTGATCTACTTTACATTTTTGTTGGATGATTAATTCAGATGCATACCTTGTAAGACAAGTAAAATTCATTTCCTATATAACAATAGATTCATAATCATTTTTCAGAAGCTCATAGGACACCATTTCCTTCTTCATTCGAAGAATATGAGGAATGTAATTATTGAAAAAGATGTTATTGATCTCATCACATTCCATGGATACAATTTCATCTGGGGTTTTTTATTCTTAATTAGATTCCACCACTGGTCTGCTTCATATTCTAAACAGTAAACAGCTAGAATGAATTTTTCATGTTCCAAACTGAAATGTTTGGAAAATATCTTTTCAAACGTACTAATCTGTTGTTCAGCAACAATTTGATTGGAATACCCACAGAAAGAAGTTGGGTGTTGCCTTATGAATGACTCAATTAAATAATGTTCCCTTCTCTGCTCATTTGGATGTCCAGAATTATTCATAGCCTTTTTTAGTATAGCAATAAGTTTTGCCACTCCATTTACAATAACATTTGGTTGTTTAGGAAGACAATCTTTGCATAGCCCAGTGCATTGACCACTAACATGATTACATTGGGTTACATCCACTATGTAAAACCCAAAAAGAATAGTGTGAGAGGCAAAAATAATACTAGGAAAACAAACTAATCAAGGGGGAGTACATTCAATCTCTAATATATTATGTTCAATCCTAGGATATTCATGATCGTTATCATAATTATAGGATTGAAACTTGTACTTTATACTTAAACTTAGGTACATCCCTAGACAAACCTTATATATATCTCTATAGATCTCACTAATTTTTTCACATCCTAGTTTCCAAATGATATCTAAACCATAGCATCTGATACCAACTGTAGAGACCCAAGCATGATGTAAATGGAAATTACATTACTTTTTAGGAATACTTAATACATAACAAAAACAAACACCCAAGGACCATAATATTTTAGTGTATTTGGAATCTCCGAACATAATCTTCTAGTCATGGTGAATGATCATCAACATCTCCCATAATGATATTCCCCTTTTGATTTCTTACCCAAAACATTTCTTTATATTCTGGAGAAAAAGAAAACATATAAAGGTTGAGCTCAAATTCTAATTAAGGGTATGAATGGAGGAAATAAAAACAACCATATACATATGAACATAAAAATATGAACATAGTGTTTATCCATCAATATCTTGAGTTGTGAAATAAATAATTGCAGTATGTACGGCATAGCCCATAAAAGAAACATCAATAATGATAAAATAGCATTGGAAAAAAACATGTAATTGTGGAAAACCATTAAGAAAATGATATGATTTCTATAGTAGCCAAGGCGTTGATTCCAAGACCATCATAGTGGAGAAATTCCATTACTGAACTGAGTTTACTTGTCGTTCCAGCCCAGTATTACTGAACTAGATTTACATGTTATTCCAGCCATGTGTGTCTCATGAGATATAAATAATTACACAATGAATTGGAGGGATATATAGGTCCCACCCATCTCATAATGAAATCATTCTTAAGTGTGCCACAAAATAATCATAACTCTCATTCATCATTACCCAATGAATAAATTGGGTTTCATAAACCCGATCCCATCATAACAAAATCCATATATAATAATGGATATCATTTCATCATAGAAAAAAATAAACCCTCATAAATAATAGGAACATTATACTTGAAATATATCCATATTAAAGAATGCAATATTATATGGAAAATAGTTTGGAATAAACACTTGAAATGAATTCTTGAGGAAAATATACATTCTTATCCAAAATCATTTTCTTTTCTCCAAATTCCATGAAATTTTAAAATAAAATAATAATATTGAAAATAATCAGGAAATATTTTATAATAAACATCATGGATATAATGTTTTATTAAACAATAAAAATCCGTTCACACATTAGAAGTTGAAAAAAACATTCTCCTTGTACTTTTTTCAAAAAAAGTCAAAAAGTACCTCATATGGTAAACAAAAGAAATATTCCTTCTATACCATATGGTAAAATTCAAAAAGAGAAATAAATGACTTCATACATACTTGGAAGAGTAGTAATCATTTTATAAAAATAAATTTAGAAGACATTGAAATGGTTGAAAAATATAACCCCGGTAAATACTTACGTATAAACAATCTCCTATAGATATGAGATTGGCATTGTTACCCCTTACCTTAGGTCTGATTTCTTTGTACATAACCAAACCTACAATATAATTATATAAATAATGTCATTGACTAATTCCAGAATTATATTTATTTTTATGATATCATATATGGTCATATTCTTATTCGTTTATTACTGGCATTTCATTGTTACTCGTTATTCGAGAGTTATCCATTTTATGTTATTATGCATGTTTTGTCGAATACTTTCTTATTTATCTTTTTAGGTTATAGTTATTGAATTTATAGAATTCTATTATTGTATATCATATTAATTCATTTAATTAATTTATATAATCATTCATCAATTAACATCCATGAATGTTGGTGATGAAAAAAAATATTACACCACGGCGTGGAGATGATATTCCATACATACGCATGTGTGGTGATTTTGTTTTTCGTAGGATTGGAAAAATGTGATATGTGATTTCTTAATATTTATAATAACATATCAGTATATGAGTGATACTGATTTAATTAATTTATAATTAAGAATACTAATTAAGAGGAAGTAGAAGAAGAAATATATTTGAAAGAATTGGTTGTAGATATAACCTCTTTGTCGAAGTGCCTTCATTAAACATTCTGTTATGGCATTAGATTTGGTCGTTGAAGAAGATGAGGACCTCTATAATTTATCTAGAGAGTATAAGATGGAACAAATTGGTAGGTTTTGTCAAATATTGAGTGCTCAAAATGAAGTGAAGAGAAGAGGGTGGAGGTTCTCTTTTATAAGAGCGTAGAGGGGCGCTTTTGGAAACCTCCAAAATATTAATTTCTTATAAACTAAAAAACCACATAAAGACATCCAAAATTACTCAACTAAGAATATGAGAATATATTGGTTTGTAATCTCATAAAAAACTAATATTTAGATATTTGGGTTGTTGTTAATCACCTTGTGAGTTAAATACACAGAATTTCTCTCAGTGAAGATATCTCTTTGGATTAGATTTAAGAAATATACATTATAGTAGTGGTAAAATAACACAAATTTCAACATTATACTTTAAAAAATCGAGATATGTGGATAAATACGATTTTATTGATTAATTTTCATCGTTATCAGTATTAATTGTTTATTATAATATAAAATATCATCCATATATAGATAGAAAGTCAAAGAGTCAAATTTAAACCCTCAAAGATATTCTGATATCTTATTATATGTATTTCAAATGATCTTGGTATCTACACAATCCTATTGTAATGTTTTCATAGAACAACATATTCCACACAATAATTCAGATGGATTTATATGAATAACACTATGAACAGAATTGTAGAATTGTAATGTAAGGAGATGATGATGGATAGAGATAACTATTGGGACCAGAGCTAACTGATTATTGATAGAGAAATCCGGATCCTTTTAGCAGATGTAGAGACCCATTCTTTTCATACATGGACATTACATTACTTTTTCAGAATAAATAAAACAAAACAAAAATAGACACTCTATGACCATAATAGTTTTTTTCTCTAGAAAACTCATAACATAATCATCTAATCATAGAGAATAATCTTAAACATCTCCAAAAAAGATATTCCACTTTTGTTTTTTACCTAAAACTCAGTAAGGGAATTCATGGAGAATAAAAAAAAAATTACCTTAAAATGTGAACATAATGTCTAAACATCTAAATCATGAGTTGTGAAATAAATAATGGTAGTACATAAGTCATAGATCATAAATGAACATCAATCATGATAAAATAGCATGGTAATAAAACATATAATTGTGGAAAACCATTAATCACATTAAATGATTTCCATAGTAGCCAAGGCATTTCTTCCAAGACTGTCATAGTGGAAAAATTCCATTATTGAACTGGGTTTACTTGCCGTTCCGGCCCTATATTACTGAACCATATTTACTTACCAATCCAGACATGTTTATCTCACAATATATAAATCATTACCCAATGCATTGGAGGGATATATAGGTCCCACCCATATCATAATGAAATCATTATTATGTGTTCCACAAAATAAACAAAAAATATTCATCATGCCCAACAAATAAAATGGGTTTCGTAAACGGCATCCCATCATAACATAATCTATATAAAACAATGGATATCATTTCATCATAAACAAAATAAAAACATGTAAGTCATATGAACATTATAATAGAAACATAAGCATATAAATGAATGCAATCATATATAAAAAATAGTTTGGAATAAACACTAGAAATGAATTCTTGAAAAAATATCCTTTCTTATTCAAAATCAATTTGTTTTCTCCGAATGATGAGAAATTTTTAAAGAATCTTTTTTTAAAATAATCATGAAATCATGCAGAATAAGTTTCATGGAAATATGGTGTTACGAAAACATAAAATCTATTCATGATGTATATGTTAAAAAAACATCCACCTTGTACTTTTTACCGAAAAAGTCAAAAAGTGCCTCATATGGTAATCAAATAAAATATTCCTTCCATACCATGTAGTAATAGTCAAAAAAGGGAAAAAATTAATATAAACATAAATGGAATAATAGAAAACATTTTATCAAAAAAAAATTAGAATGCATGGACATGGATGATACATATAACCCTATTAAATACTTACGAATAAACAATCTCGGATATACACAAGATTGGAAAAGTTACACCTTACCTTAGGTCTTATTTTTTTGTACATATCCGAACCACCTGTATAATGATTTAAATAATTTCATTGACTTATTAAAGAGTCATATTTATTTTTATGATATCATATATGGACATATTCTTATCGGTTTACTATTATCATTTCATTGTTTCTCGTTATTCGGTTGTTAACCATTTTATGTTATTATTCATGTTTTGTCGAATAATTTATTATTACCCTCTTTAGGTTATAGTTATATCATTTAGAGAATTTAATTATTATATATAATATTATTTCATTCAATTCATTTTTATAATTATTTTTTAATGATGATCATGTAGAACGAGTCATATCACATCATAGAGATGGTAGGTTGTACGTACCCATGAGCGATGATATCATTCCCATGATTGTGGAATTATATTTATTTTTATGGATAATAATATTTCATAATAATTATCACATTAAAATAATCACATAAATTTGTTTCTTCCATTATTATACCCATCCATGTATGTTGCTGATGAAAAAAAAAGATTACATCGTCGAGTGGAGAGGTTTTCCATAAGTTCGCACGCGCGATGATTTCATTTTTCGTAGGATCGGTATAAGGTCAAATAGGGTTGTTTCACATATATATTAACATATTAGTATATTATTGATACTGATGTTATTACTTTATAAATAAACAACTAAAGAAGATGAAGTAGAAGAAGAAATATATTTGATTGAATCAGTAGAAGATATTACATCTTCCTTGAAGTGAATTCTTAAAACATCCTATTAGGGCACTATATTTGATATTTGAAGAAGACCAGGACCTCAATAATTAAACTAAAGGGGTTTAGTAGAGTAATTGGTAGGGTTTGGAAAACCTGTAAGGCTCAAGATGGAGTGACGAGAAGTGGGAAGAGGTTCCCTTTTATAAAAGAGTCGTGGGGCATTTTTGGAAACCTCCAAAATATTAATTTATAATAAACAAAAAATCAAATTAAAAACATCAAAAAATGACTCAAAATAAAGGATTACATGATATGGGTTGTAATCACATCATCCATTAAAATTTAGAATTGTTTTTATTTTATTTTAATCCTTATCATTTTGATTTATTCTTTTTTAATCTTTTTAATTTCATTTGTGGAAATAATATTTAATTTTTAAATAGTTATAAATACATACCTATGTGTTGTTAATATTCAATAATTAGATTAATTATTACATTTTAGACCTTTTAAATTTCAATTGTTAATTTTTAAATATTTTTTTGATTTCTAAAAAATTTAATAATATGTCTTTTTTATAAAACATTAATAGTGTAAATTTTGACACTATTCATTAATTTGAAAATAAATAAAATCCAAACAGAAGATATATTCGAAAAAAGTATTTAGTATATTCCTAACATGTCTTATTAATCATTAAAATTAGTGGAGCATATTAATTAGTTCATATAATATTTATTTTAATATTTTTAAAACATATTATTTAATATTTGTCTTAATAAAATAATAACAACATCATTTATGTATAATTATTTAATATAAATATTTGTTGCATAAAAATTAAAAATATAATACTCTAATGAATAGAAATAGCATATAATTAATAAGAATTAATTCATTATAATTTTTATTCTAAAACACAAAACTTTTAAAATATTATGTGTATTAAATTATGAATTTGACAACTTTCACATAATTTTAAATAAAATACACTAAATGTTATAATATATTTTATAAGGCATAAAATGGTACACAAGAAAAAAATTGGATGACTGTGGTGTATATATACTCTACCAATAAGTTTTCTTCAAGTTTTTGGTCCTTTTAATGTGTATTATGATTTTAATAAATGCTATATAATTGATTATTCACTAAATAAATAATAGTTGCATCATTAATGTACAAGATATTAATGTAATTAAATGTACATTAAAAATTTAAAATAAAATACCATAACAAATAAAAACATTTTATATTTCATGTTATTATTTATAATGAAATTTATATTCTATATCTCTTTATATTAAAAATAATTTAATTATTAATGTTTGAGTGATATATATTTCACTTTCCTTTAAATAAAATAAATAAATGGTCTTAATCACATACATGTGAGTTCCAATAGACACCATTTCGTCCCAAGTATATTTTATGACGAAATATAATCATCAAATTATAATAAGACTGGTGTTTTAGTAATTTTTTAATATTTTTTTACCCGTAATGACCAGATTTACCTTTAACAGTGGTAAATAAAATTTACCATCGTTACTTTTCATAATGACTAAAAATAAAATTTATCTATTTACACAATTCTATCATCCTGATTCGAAATATTGAATCTATTTTTAAAAATTCAAAAAATAGAATATGTAGTAATTAATTTAAAATTAATCCCGTTGTTGAAAAAAATGGTTTTTTATTTAAAACATTGCAGAATATTGGAAGGTTTTACATATGAATTAAATGAATAATTAATGATAATGACATACATTATATTAAATGGTAAAAATATATTCTATTTATCCATTAAACCCATTAAATATTATAATTTAACCATATAAATTATCTTGATGAAAAAAGTTTTTTTAATTAAAATTTAGCATATTTTTATTTTTCATCAAAATCTGAAGGTTAATAGAAAAAAATTAAAATTAACCAATGTAAATTTTTATATATTTATTGAAATGAAAAAATTTATTTTTTCAAATTTAACTTATAATCGTGTCAACAATTATATTTAAAATGGGTGCGCCATCAAAAAACAGCATAACTGCATTTTTTTAAAATTAATTACATTATACATAAAATTGATTTTGTTCTCAACAATGTTTTAGAAAATTTGTAAGATGAATTATAATGTTATAAAATTAAAAATGTGGTTAATAATATTCATAACAGCTAGTTCATAATAATATTATAACAATATATCATTGTTTAGTGAAACTCGGGATTGCGTACAACACACGCTATTGAGGATGGTCGCTCTTGCGTGCAACACAAGACAAGAATAGTGTTGCGAATACTACAAGCTAATATGGTGTTTCATATAAAACAATACAATCCTAGTTTACCATTCAACACATTACATCAGTGAAATTAAAAAGAGTATTTCTCATAAAATTTCGGGGTGTTACATTCTACCCCACTTAAAATGAATTCCGCTGTCGAAATTCGTTGGGGTTATAAATGGTTTTTTATATGAAATTTCTTTCATAGAAACTCACATCGTAAAAAGAAATACTAAAAAATTATTTTTATATGTAATGTAAGAAATATAATGGTTACCCAAATTAACACATCTTTGGGTTTCTGCATATGAGATCATATGTGAAAACATAGATATGTAAGAAAAATCTGACCATCCAGTTCTGACTGAGAATTGTAGAGAACATGGCTATGAAAAATCCAAAAACACAAAGCTATAAATTTTTTATGGTCTAGTGTACTATCTGATTCATCATATTTGAGGGTACTAGGATAGTGTTTTTGGTATTCAAAATCATTTCCCTAAAGTTGATGAATTTTTTAATGAGGAGAAAGACGTACATGATTTCAGTGTAATATCATCGTTGGTCATTCCATGAAAAAATTACACTTCATCTCTTATTTAATGAAATTATGTTGAATTTTTCATTCATGAAGTGTTAGAAAATCATATTATAGAATGATAGGTCATTCCATATGTCTTAATCACAAAAATGTTACCACAAATTATTAAATATACATAAGTCCATCTATGGTGAGATTAACTATATATGATTCTAAAAATTTACTTATACTTAATCTATCATACTGCTAAAAAATAAAACTAATTTCTACTAGTCAGGGACTAATGGTGGGCCAGTGGATGGCAATAAAGTCTTGTCACACTTAGGTATTTGGTTCAATTCATGCATCCTTGTCCAACGCGAAAGGTTGTCGCCCATCCTGCAGGTTGCCCTTATGTGAAAACTACACCATTATAATATCAAAAACATTCATATAATTAATAAATATTATCAGATGTCCAACTTCATCCATTCCAACATTTTGGCTTATCCCAAATAAATTTTTCCGAACACTATAAATGAGATTCAACAACACTATTTTGTAATCCAGTTACATAAACACTTAATCATTCCACCTCTTCGTTTTCATATTCAACATCTCAAATAGAGATCTCATGTGAATTTCTGTTTTCCTTTATCTTAAAAGGTTTTTGATGTCAATCCACACTAACCCTTGGATTAGGCCATTGATTAGAATAATGTCCCATTTTCCTGCACGTGTAGAATTGAAGTGTTGGCGGTGCATTCTCTATAGTATTTTTTATATTCACATGATTTTCTAACATTTTCCCATTACATAGGAACTCATTTGCTTGATGACCTTCATATTCACACATAATAACATTTCTAGTCCCTTTAAGACAATCTCCACCATACTTCTTTTCACACAATGAGCGTAGCAAAAAAAATTTCTTTCTTTCACCATAGTTTTGAGATTTTTCCTTAAACTCCATTTTTCATTTCTTATCAAATCCATGAGATGGAAATGTAAACCCAACTTCCAGTTCTACCTTGACAACACAACGTACAATATCTTCATAGATATTGATGTCTCTTATAGCTAATGCATTTGAAAGGATTGGTTTTAAGCATCTGATGAATTGATCATCCTTACTTTCATTTTGGATGATAAATCCAGATGCATACTTTTCAAGACTTGTAAAATTCGCTTCGTATATACCAACAGATTCATCAACATTTTTCATAAGCTCAGGGAACTCCCTTTCCATCTTCATTCGAAGAATACGACGAAATTAATTATTGAAAAGTAAGTTCTTGAACTCATCCTATTCCATGAATTGAATTTCATCATGGGGCCTTGTGTTCATAATTAGACTCCACCATTGGTCTGCTTCACCTTCTAAACAAAAAATAATTATAATGTCTTTTTCATTTTCTAAATAGAAATGTATAAAACATATCTTTTCAATTTTACTGATCCATTGTTCAGCTACAAGTGGATCAGGAGAAACAATGAAAGAAGGTGGATGTTTCCTCATGAAGGACTCAATAGAATATTGTTCCCTTATCTGATCATTTTTAAGTCTAAAATCATTCATAGATTGTGTAAGTATAGAAATAAGATTTTTTTATTCCATTTCCCATAATTTTTTTTTCATAAGGACTTTCCTTGCATTTCCCAGTGCATTGATCATTAACACAGTTCCTTCTGGTTCCAGTAATTATCTAAATCCCTAAAAGAATAGAGTGAGTGGAAAAAATCATACTAGGAAAAAAATCACTGGGGATTACTTTCAATATCTAACATCATTGGATTAATCCTATGTTATTCATGATCTTTATCATAATTCCTTAATTGTATCATATACTTTATACATATCCTTATGGACATCCCTAGACATACCTTAGATATATCTCTAGGAATCTCACTATATTTTTTTCGTCCTAGTTTAAAAGGTAAACTAAACCCTCACCTATGATAGAAACTATAGAGATCCCAGATTGACATACATGGGAATTATATTAAGTTTTTGTATTATTTAATTTATAACAAAAAAATACACCAATGGACCGTAATATTTTAGTGTGTCTGGAAACATTGAACATAATCATCTAATTATGGTGCAAGATCATCAAAATATCCCATAAAGATATTTCCATTTTGTTTTATTACCTAAAGCACTTTTTATATCCTAGGGAAAAGAAAACAATAAAGGTTGATCTCAAAGGCTCAGTAAGGGTAAGTAGGGAGAAAATAAAAAAATCCATATACATTTGAACTTAAAAACATGAACATAATGTTTAAACATCAAAATCATGAGTTGGGAAAACAATCATGGTAGTACGTTAGTCATAGACCATAAAAGAACATCAACCATGATAAAATAGCATGGAAATAAAACATGTAATTATGGAATACTATTAAGAACATGAAATGATTTCGATAGTATCCAAGGCATTGCTGCTGAGGCCATCATAGTGGACAAATTATATTACTGAATCGGGTTTAATTGTCGTTACGCCACGGTATTAATGAATAGAATTTACATACCATTCCATTGATGTTTGTCCCACAAGATATAAATCATTATCCAAAACATTTTATGGTGATTTAGGTTACACCCATATCATAATGAAGTCATTCTTATGTGTGCCAAAAAATAAAAATAAATCGTTCATCATAACCAAACGAATAAAATCGGTTTCCAAAACATCATTCCATCATAACATAATCCATATAAAACAATTGATATCATTTCATAATATAAAAAAGAAAACCTTTTAAATAATAGGAACATTATATGTGAAGAATTTCAATATTAATGAATGAAATCTTAAATGAAAAATAGTTTTCAACAAATACTTGAAATGAATTCTTGAGAAAAATATACATTCTTCTTCAGAATCATTTTATTTTATACAAATGCCATGAAATTTGAATAGAAAATAATTTTGTTTATTATAATCATAAATTCCTATAGAATAAGTTTCAAGGGAATAACATTTTATGAAAATATAAAAATCTGTTAATGCCTTATAAGGTAAAAAATCATTTTCTAAGATCTTTTTACTCGAAAAGTCAAAAGTACGTTGTATGGTAAAAAAAGAAATATCCCTTCCATACCATGTTGTAAAATTCAACATTGGGTAAAAGTGAATATAAACATACATGTAAGAATAATAATTTTTATGAGAAAATTTTTTGAAGACATGGACATGAATGATAAATATAACCCCAGTATATACTTATGAATAAATAATCTCGGATAGAAATAGGATTGGAAAAGTAACCACTTCCCTTAGGTCTGATTTCTTTGTATGTATTTGAACCTCCTATATAGAGATTTAAGTAATGTCATTGAATTATTCCCGAATAATATTTATTTTTATGATATCATATATGGTCAAATTCTTATCGGTTTATTAGTATCACTTCAATGTTACTCGATGTTCGCTTTATAACCATTTAATATTATTTTGCATGTATTGTCGAATAAATTAGTATTCCTTTTTTATGTTACAGTTATATCATTTTCATAATATTAATATTATATATCATATTAATTAATTAAATTAATTTATATAATCATTCTTCAATGAATATAATGTAGAATTAATCACATCACATCAGGGAAACGGTAGGCTGTATGTTCGCACGAGCGATTATATCATTTCCATGATTGTGGAATTCTATATATGTGTATGGTGTATAATATTTCAGAATCAAGATTAATTTAATATTATCACATATAATAATTTCTTCCATAATTATACCCATCCATGTTTGTTGGTCATGAAAAAAAAGATTACACCATGGCGTGGATAGAGTATTTTGTACTAACGCACTCAGGGTGATTTAATTTTTCGTAAGATTGGTAGAAGGTTAAATAGTGTTGTTTAATGTTTATAATAACATATAAGTATAATAGTGACACTGATTTTATCATATTATAATGAAACAACTAACGAAAATTATTTATAATAAGAAATAAATTAGAATGAATCTGTAGAAGATATTTCCTCATCCTCGAAGTGCCTTCTTTAGACATCCTCTTAGGGCACTAGAGTTGGTATTTGAATAAGACCAGGATATATGTAATGTAAATATAATGATTTAGAAGATAAATAGTCTTCCAAGCATGGATGATAAAAATGGAGTGAATATAAGAGGGAGAAGGTTCCCTTTTATAAGAGAGTAAAGGGGAATTTTTGAAACCTCCAAAATATTAATTCATAATAATATCAAACCTCACATAAAAAAATCCAAAACGACTCAACATAAATGATGATATGATATAGGGTTGTAATAGCATAAACCAATAAAATTTGGACATATTTTGATTTTATTTTTAACCATATCATTTTGATTTATTCCTTTTGAATCTATTTAATTTTTTTGTGTTAATAATATTCTAAATTTTAAATTGATAAAAATAAATTATTATGTGTTGTTAATTTTCCATAATTACAATAATTATGAATTTTTAGAAAATTAAATTTTTAATTTTTAATTTTAAAATATTTTTGTGATTTTTAAAAAATTTAGTAATATGATATTTTTATAAAACATCAATATTGTCAATTTTGACAATATTCATTTATTTGAATTTATATAAAATCAACATAGAAGATATATTCAAAAAAAATATTTAATAGATTCCTATCATATCTTATTCATCTATAAAATTATTGGAGCACATTAATTAGTTCATATTATTTTTATTTTAATATTTTTAGAACCATTTATTTTATATTTCTCTTAATAAAATAATTACTACAACATTTTTTATAACTATTTAATATACTTATTTGTTACATAAAAATTAAAAATAAAATAATATAATGAATATAAATCTAATATATTTCATAAGAATAGTTTTAGTCGAATTTATCTTCTAAAACACAAAACTTTTAAACTGTTATGTTTATTAAATTATGAGGGTGACAAATTTGGCATCATTTAAAATAAAATAATATTAATTTCATAATCTGTTTTATGAGGCTCCAAATATTCCATAATCCGACACTTGGATGTTTATGGTGTATATAATTTCTACCAATAAGGTTTTGGAATGTTTTTGGGCCTTTTAATGTGTATTATTATTTTAATAAAATCTATATTATTGATTTTTTACAAAATAAATAATTTCTGCTTCATTAATGTATACTGTATTAAGGTAATGAAATGTTTCTTAAAAATTAAAAATAAATTTCCCTAATAAATAAAAACATTTTAACATTCAAACTAGTATTTTATAATCTAATTTATAATTTTTATAACTATATATTAAAAATTATTTAATTATTAATGATTGAGGGAGAAAAATTTCACATCCCATTAAATAAAATAAATTAAAGGCCTTAATCACATACATGTGATTTAAAATAGATACCATTTCGACCCAAGTATATTTTAGGACTAAATATAATAATATAATTATATTAAGATGATTGTTAAGGTAATTTTATAATGTTATTTTTACCCTCAATTAACTGATTAACTTTAACTGTGGTAAATATAATTTACCATAGTTACTATTTATAATGCCTAAAAAAAGTTATCTTTTTACCAATTTAAAACTCCTAATTCAAAATATGTAATCCAATTTTACAAATTCAAGTCACCGATGATGCGGTAATTAATTTAAAATTAATCACATTGTCGAAAAAAGGGTTTTAATTTAAAACATTGCAAAAAATTGAATTCTTTTACCTATAAAATCAATGTAAAATTAATTATAGTGAAATAAGTTATATTAAATGGTAAAAATATATTATATTTATTATTTAAAACTATTAAATATTATAATTTAATCATATAAATTATCTTGATGAAAAAAGATAGTTTTAATTAAAATTTAGCGTATTTTTACTATTCATCAAAATATGAAAGTTAACATTAAAATATTAAAAATTATCCAAGTAAATTATTATATCCTTATTGAAATGAATTTTTTTTATTTTGTAAAATTAAACTTATAAACTAATAAAAAATTATATTTAAAACGGTTGTGTCATTAATTGGTGGAAAAATTATATTTTTTGAAAAATATATCATTAATACAGAAAAATGATTTTGTTCTCATACCATGTTTTAGAAAATGTGTAAGTTGAATTATAATTTTATAATATTAAAAATGTGGATTATACTATTCATAACTTATAGTACATTATAATATTATAATAATATATTGTTGTTTATTGAAACTTGGTATTGCATACAACACATGCTATTGAGGATGGTCTCTTTTTTGTGCAATACAAGCCAAGAATAGTGTCGCGTATACAACAACCTAATGCAATGTTGAGTATAGCTCAAGCTAATCTTGTTGTAATGTACAACACAAGAGATCAAAGAAATTAAAAATAATATTTCCCATAAAATTTTGGGGTGTCATATTCTTCCCTCTTAAAATTGAATTTCTCCCTCAAAATTCATTGGGCTTATAAATGGTTTAATACATGAAAGTTTCTTTCACAGAAACCCACAACATATAAAGTACTACTAAAACATAATTATAATCATTAATTTAATTAATATAACGGTTAACCAAATTAACTCATCATTAGGTTTCCGCATAGGAGATCATATGTGAAAACAAGGGTTTAGAAGAGAAATATATACATCATGTTCTAATGGAGAGTGGCAAAGAACATAGCTATGAAAAAGCTAACAATCACAAAGCCATATATTTGTGATCATCTTGGGTACCATCTAATTCATCATAAATGAGGGTACTATGAATTTTTTTTGGATTTCATGATCATTTCCCTAAATTTGAAAAAAAATTGAATAAGGAAATATACTTACTTGATTTCAGTGTAATATCATTGATGGTCATTCCAGGAAAAATTTCCACTTCATCTATTATTTAAATAAATTAAGTTGAATTTCACATTCATGATGTCTTATTAGGTTATTCCATATAACGATAGGTCATTCCATCTATCTTTATCACAAAAAAATTAGCACAAATTATTAAATATACATAATTCCATCTACAGTGAGATTAACCGTATATGATTCCAAAAATGGACTTATACATTATCTACCATACCGCTTAATAAAATAAAAAAAATTTCCACTATTCATGGAAATCTTGTAGGCCAGTGTTAGGGAATAAAAACTTGTCATGCTTGGGTTATGGGTTCGATTCCTGCATCCTTGTCTGACGTGATGGGTTGTCGCGTGTCCTGTGAGTTGTCCTTCTTCTAATACCACACCATTATAATATAGAAAAAAGTTCTAGACTTAAACAATACTATCAGATGTCTAATATATCCATTCTAACCTTTAAGATTATCTAATATACATCTTTCCAAACTCACAGTATATGAAAATCGATTTCTAGAAAGTTCATATAACAAGCATGTGAATACCATCATTTGTCCCCCATATATCATTAGATATATCATGTTTGTAACATTCAAAAAAATTGATCAACTTAATAATGTATTCTTGAAGCATGAATTATCATAGAAACTTAGTGAAAACATGAATTCTATCAAAATATAATTATTTCCACATTCGAAAATCCAAAAAATATTATATAGTCAAATCATGATATCACTTTGTCCATATATCAATCATGGTCTCACTAATAATATCCACCATATTATTTTCTCTTTATCCCTTCATTATGAACATATCATCTTCATTAAATATATATTTCAATCACTTTTCAAGGTTACTGGTACTATATAAATATTAAAAACCACAATAAACCAATACATAGATATTAAAAAATTCTAAAATACTATAAATGAGGTTCCACAACAGTATTTTGGAATCACGTTACATAACCAGATAATCATTCCACCACTTCATTGTCATATTCAACATCGCTAATAGTGATCTCATGTGACTTACCTTTTTTCCATTGTCTTAACAGGTGTTGATGTTGATTATCATTATCCCTTGTATTAGGTCATTGATTAGAATAATGCCCCATTTCCCTGCACTTGTAGAATTGAAGTGTTGATGTTTTATCCACATTAGTTTTTTCTCTCTTCACGTCATTAGCTACCTTTTTCCCATTACATCGGTACTTAGCTACTCGATGAACTTCTATTCCACACATTAAATATTTTACAATCCCTTTAATACAATCTCCACCAGTCTTCTTTCCAAACATTGAGCATAACAAAACAATATTCCTCCTTTCACAATAGTTTTTATATTTTTCCATGAAATCCATCTTTAATTTCTTCTCAAAACCATGAGATGATTATTTAACAAAAAATTCTATTTATACATTAAGAGCACAACACACAATATCTTAATAGCTACTGAAGTCTCTTATAGCTAATTCCTTTAGAAGACTTTGTTTTAAACCACTAAATAACTGATCTACTTTACTTTTTGCTTGGATGATAAATCCAGATGCATACCTTGTATGAAGTGTAAAATTTGTTTCGTATATACCAATACATTAATAATCCTTTTTCATAAGCTCACAGGACACTATTTCCATCTTCATTCGAAGAATACAAGGAAAGTAATTATTGAAAAAGAAGTTATTGATCTCATTCCATTCCATGGATACAATTTCATCTGGGTGATTTTTATTGTTAATTAGAGTCCACCACTGGTCTGCTTCATATTCTAAACAGTAAACAGCCAGAATGACTTTTTCATATTCCAAACCGCAATGTTTGGAAAATATCCTTTCAAACGTACTAATCCATTTTCAGCAACAAGTGTATCGGAAGACCCACAGAAAGAAGGAGGGAGTTTCCTCATGAAGGAATCAATTAAATAATGTTCCATTCTCTTCTCATTTGGATGTCCCGAATTATTCATAGCCTTTTTAAGTATAGAAATAAGAATTTTGACTCCATTTACAATAACATTTGGTTGTTTAGGAAGACAATATTTGCATAGCCCAGTGCATTGACCATTAACACGATTACTTTGGGTTCCATCCACTATATATAACCCAAAAAGAATAGTGTGAGAGGCAAAAATCATACTAGGAAAACAAACTAATTAAGGTGGAGTACATTCAATATCTAACATATTATTTTCAATCCTAGGATATTCATGATCGTTATCATAATTCTAGGATTAAAACCTATACTCTATACTTAACCTTAGGAACATCCCTAGACAGACATTAGATATATCTCTATGGATATCACTAATTTTTTCACATCCTATTTTTCAAATTATATCTAAACCATTTCCTCTGATACCAACTGTAGAGACACAAGAATGATGTACATGGAAATTACATTACTTTTGAGGAATACATAATACATAACAAAAAAACACCCCAGGACTATAATATATTAGTTTATTTGTAAACTCAGAACATAATATTCTAGTCATGGTGAATGATCATCAACATCTCCCATAAAGATATTACCCTTTTGTTTTCTTACCTAAAACATTTCTATATATTCTGGAGAAAAAGAAAACATATAAACGTTGATCTAAAATTATAATTAAGGGTATGCATGGAGGAAATATAAACCACCATATACATTTGGACATAAAAATATGAACATAATGTTTAACCATAAATATCTTGAGTAGTGAAATAAATAATTGCAGTACGTAAGGCCTAGACCATAAAGGAAACTCAATCTTGATAAAATCGCATTGGAATAAAACAAGTAATAGTGGAAAACCATTAATCACATGATATGATTTCTATAGTATCGAAGGCTTTGATTCCAAGACCATCATAGAGGAGAAATTCCAAAATTGAACTGAGTTTACATGTCATTCTAGCCCAGTATTACTGAACTGGATTTACTTCTTATTCCAGCCATGTGTGTCTCATGAGTTATAAATAATTACACAATGCATTGGTGGTAGATATAGGTCCCACCCATCTCATAATTAAATCATTCTTATGTGTTACACAAAATAAACATAACTCATTCATCATTACCCAACAAATAAATTGGGTTTCTTAAACATCACCCCATCATAAAAAAAAACATATAAAACAATGGATATCATTTCATCATAGAAAAAAATAAACCCACATAAATAATAATAAAATTATACATGAAATATAACCATATTAAAGAATGAAATATTATATGGAAAATAGTTTGGAATAAACACTTGAAATGAATTCTTGAGGAAAATATACTTTCTTCCCCAAAATCATTTTCTTTTCTCCAAATGCCATGAAATTTTAAAAGAAAATAATTTTATTGAAAATAATCATGAAATATTTTATAATAAACTTCATGGATATAATGTTTTATTAAACTTTAAAAATCCATTAACACCTTATAAGTTGAAAAAAACATTATCCTCGTACTTGTTTTCAGAAAAGTCAAAAAGTACCTCATATGGTAAACAAAATAAATATTCCTTCAATAACATATGGTAAACATCAAAAAGAGAAAAATATGAATTCAAAAATACTTGGAAGAGTAGTAATAATTTTATGAAAATAGATTTAGAACACATTGAAATTATTGACAAATATTACCCCGGTAAATACTTACATATAAACAATCTCGTATAGATATGAGATTGGCAATGTTACCCCTTAACTTATATCTGATTGCATTGTACATAACCAAAATTCAAATATAATTATATAAATAATGTCATTGACTTATTCCAGAATTATATTTTTTTATGATATCATATATGGTCATATTATTATCCGTTTATTAGTGGCATTTCATTGTTACTCGTTATTCGGGAGTTATCCATTTTATGTTATTATTCATGTTTTGTCGAATACTTTCTTATTTATCTTTTTAGGTTATAGTTATAGAATTTAAAAAATTTTATTATTATATATCATATTAATTCATTCAATTCATTTATATAATCATTCTTCAATTAACATCCATGAATGTTGGTGATGATAAAAATATTACACCACTGCGTGGAGATGATATTCCATACATAGGCATGCGTGGTGATTTTGTTTTTCGTAGGATTGGAAAAATGTGATATGTGATTTCTTAATATTTATAATAAAATATATGCATATAAGTGATACTTATTTAATTAATTTATAATTAAGAAAACTGATGAAGAGGAAGTAGAAGAAGAAATAAATTTGAAAGAATTGGTAGTAGATATTACCTCTTCGTCGAAGTGCCTTCATTAAACCTCCTGTTATGGCACTAGACTTGGTCTTTGAAGAAGACCAGGACATCTATAATTTATCTTGAGAGGATAAGATGAAAAAAAATTGTAGGTTATTTCAATTATTGAGTGCTCAAAATGAAGTTAAGAGAAGAGGGAGGAGGTGCCCTTTTATAAGAGCATAGTGGGGCGCTTATGGAAACCTGCAAAATATTAATTTATAATAAACTAAAAACCCACATTAAGAAATCAAAAATTACTCAAGTAAGAATATGAGAATTTATAGGTTTGTAATCTCATAAACAAATAATATTTAGATATTTTTTTATTTTATTTTAAACCTTATCATTTTGATTTAATATTTATTAATCTAGTTATTTTTATTTTTGGTAATAATATTCTAATTTTTAATAGTTATAAATTCATAGCTATGTGTTGTTAATTTTTCTTAGTTAGAAACTTAATTACATTTTTGACCATAAATTTTTTAATTGGTAATTTTTAAATAAATTTTTTATTTTTAAACAATTAAATAATATTTTATTTTTGTAAAACATCAATAGTGTCAATTTTGAAACTATTTATTTATTTGAATTTAAATAAAATCCAAACAAAATATATATTCAAACCAAAATATTAAATAGATTCCAAACATGTCTTATTTATCTATAAAATTCGTGGATCACATTAATTATTTCATATAATATTTATTTTAATATTTTTAAACCCATTTATTTCATATTTCTCTTAATAAAATAATTACTACATCATTTTTTATAATTATTTAATATAATTATTTGTTTCATAAGAATTTAAAATAATAAAATATGATGAATAAAGAAATAATATCTTTCATAAGAATACGTTTAGTCAAATTTATCTTCTAAAATAACCAACTCCTAAAATGTTATGTTTATTAAATTATGAAGGTCACAACTTTGACATCATTTAAAATAAAATAATATAAATGTCATAATATCATTTATAAAGCTTAAAATGCTCCAAAAGTAGACACATGGATGATTATGGTGTTGATATAGTCTAAAAATTAGTTTTGATCTTGTTTTTGGGCCTTTAATGTGCATTATTATTTTAATAAAAACTATATTATTGATTTTTCACTAAATAAATAATTTTTGCAGCATTAATGTATAAGTTATTAAACTAAATAAATTAATCTCAAAAATTACAAAATAATTACCATAATAAAGAAAATGATTTTAGTTTTCAAATGAGTATTTATAATTTAATTTATATTCTTTATAATGTTATATTGAAAAAAATTAATTAATAAAGTTAGAGTGAGATATATTTCACTTTAAATAAAATAAATTAAAAGTCTTAATCACATAAAATCGAGTTACAATATATACCATTTAGACCCAATTATATTTAGGACGAAATAATATCATCCAATTATATTAATACAAGTGTTAGGGAAATGTTATTATATTAGTTTTACCTTAAATTACATGATTTACCTTTAACTATGGTAAATATAAGTTACCGTAGTTACTATATATAATGACTAAAAAAAGATATCTATTAACAAAATTTAAACATCTTGTCTCTAAAAATGGAATCCATTTTTATGCATTCCAGACACATAAGATGTAGTAATTAATTTAAAATTAACCCCTTTGTTGAAAAAAAAATTTAATTTAAAACATTACAAAAGATTGAATTTTTTTTACCTATGAATTCAATGTAAAATTAATCATAATGACATACAGTATATTAAATGGTAAAATAGTATATTATATTTATACATTAAAACAATTTAATATTATAATATAACCATATAAATTATGTTGATGAAAAAAGTTGTTTTTAAATAAAATCTGGAATATTTTTACTAGTCATCAAAATATCCAAGTTAATAGATAAATATTAAAAATTATCAAAAGTAAATTTGTATATCCTTATTTTAATTAATAAGATTATTTTGTCAAATCTAACTTATAAAAATGTCAAAAATTAGATTTAATAAGGTTGCGCCATGAAAAGGTGGAAAAACTATAATTTTTAAAAAATATCTCCATTATATGGAAAATTGATTTTGTTCTGATACCATGTTCTAAAAAATGTTTATGACGAGATATAATGTTATAAAATTACAAATTTGGTTAATAATATTCATAACGTATAGTACAAAATAATATAATAAGAAAATATCTTTATTTAGTGAAACTCAGTATTGCGTACAACACATGCTATTGAGGATGGTCTATCTTGCGTGCAACATAGGCCAAAAATAGTGTTGTGTATACTACAACCTAAATCAGAGTTTCGTATAGTGAAATATAATCATGGTGTTGCATACAAAACAAGATATCAAATAAATTAAAATTAATATTTCTCATAAAATTTCAGGGTTATACAATAGTCATAAAGCTAACCATGAGTACATAGTAATGTTATGCCGATAATCATTGCTGAAATATAGAAGATGTTGTTTGTGAGAAGGTATTCCTTTGGATTTATCCATGGAAACTGTTATGATATATGAAAATAAGGGGAATGTATTACTTATGAATATTTTAATATTTAGATTCATCATAACATATGGATGGTAGATAATGGCAATGCACTTCAACCAAACATCACTCCTGTAAAATTTATAATATGTGTATATCCCCTGAGGATGTACATACCTAGTGAAATATATTGACTAATATCATATGTATTAACAAAGGATATTAATGTATTATAAGTCACATTGTCATTAAAAATCATGTATCATACATATAATGTGTTATAGAAGTATAATACTCACTTTGATACCATTTTCTAGAGGAATCTTAAATTTGAAAAAGTAACACGGGGACCTTATGATGAAATGATAGAATTATAACCTCATTTAAATGTATCTATATGATGTAATTTTTATATTGAAATCCATCTTAAGTAGACTAGAATGGAACACAATAATATTTAATGATATATTATTCTTCTTCAAATAAATTTAATTTTTTTGATAACATGCGATACATAAAACCCTGAACATAAATTAATGAAAATATAATATATCCTTATTACCTATAAAATATGATTTTAGGAATTAATGGTAATATTTTTAAAACATAATTCTTATAAATTTTATATACTTATAAAATATAATAACAAATATGTACTAAAATTTTAGTAATTTCATTATATGATTTTAAAAAATATGATTCCTCAAAATCCGATTATATTTATTTTTTAGAGAAACTAATATAATATTTTACATCAATAATTATAATATTTATTTTAAATAAATGAACATTATTTTTGAAATAATCATTTTAAATTTACCAAAAATTTAGAATTTCAGAATCTTCTCAGAAATTTTTCTTTCACTATACAGTGAAACATAATGATTTTTATTTAAAACAAATTTGTAATTTAAGAATTATAAAATTAATTGTTTAGATAATTTTATAAAAAAATTGAGTTATTTTATATATATAATTATTATTACTACATGTTTAATTATAAATAATTTGGTTTTTGATTTTGGTATAAAAATATTATAATTGAGAAAAAACATTTTTTGAAAAATTCTATTTTATCATGAATTTATTATTAATTTTTAAATTAAATTAAATAAAATTGGTGAATTAAATTTTATTATTTGCATTCAATATTTTGAATCATAAATTCCAAATTTTTTATTTCGCTAACTTAAATTATTTTTAATAAAGAATATTAAAATAGTAAAATTTTTATTATTGTTAAGGTGAAAAAGAGTTTAGTGGGAGTCAATCCAAGAGATAATGGAATAATTTGAAATTAAAATTTTATAATTAATGTTGGATGGAAATATTTTTACTTCATTTTATCCAATATTAAATACTCTCTACATATATAATAATTTTGCTTGAGTATGAAATTATTAAATTTTAATCTTTTAACAACTTCCAAGTGAGTCCTCTCACCTACATATAAGACGACACCCCCATTTTCACTTTATTACACCACCTTGGTCTATTATATGGACCAAATGCTGAGTAATTATATTCTAAATTTACTATACATATATCATAGGTTCTAGTATTCTTAAAATCCCAATCAATGGGTCTTTAAGAAAGGATCTAAATGATGACCACCGATGAAGAGATAATCATCTTAGTCGACCCCTACCAGTTTATTAAAATTTATACCTCTTTTATATATATGTTAATAATAGTAATATAATTAATTAATAATTATAAATATAATAAATTTTTATTATGAGAATGTATCCACCAATATCCCAACACTATTATATCAAATGTAATGTGAAATTATCACTCATGTGTACAATTGGACTTCTACCTCCACATTCTAATACAATTAATTTTCTATCACAATCCTTAATTTATTATTATTATGATGGTTTAAAATTTTATATGATATATTTTTTAAATAATATAACTTCTTATAATTTTAATATATTATCAACTTTCTTTCACAAAAATCCATTGGAAAATGATTATGTTTCTCATGCGGAGATGTGAACTAACACCTCTACGATGCGATACCAATTATTTTTAATTTCTTTATTAAATATGTTTTAATAATGAAATATTATATGGATATATTTTATTTATATGACATAATAATTATCCTTTATATTTTAGTTATTGTTTACCCCAGTTTCATTCCACCACTTAGAAATTTAAACAACATTCCTACCTTCGTACAACACTCTATCACCATGAATGATGTGATTCATGTTTATATTACTTACATTAATTTATTTTTATAACTGTATATATACAATTAATATTTATGATATTTATATCAGGATTAAAATTATGGAGATGATGAAAGAATGATCATTTCACACAGTACAAAACTATAGAAATAATATTCGAATACAAAATCTACTATCACCTAAAAATGATCTTTGTTATATGGAATTATGAAAAATGGTTGTTGAAATTATATAATTTTAATCTCAAATGCTATTATTCATATGAAAATTATTATTATATATAATTATATTACATGTAAATTTATTATAAATGAGGTTATATATATTTCTATACATCGAAATATTCTATTAAGGTATTTATGTTAAAATCTCATTATTTATCATGATTTTTTATGATCATGTTTCTAATAATGAAATATTGTCACCTATATCTCATGAATTCCATGAATTTTGTTCCTGTATTGTTATTTTGGGAGATTAAATTATATATTTTCATTCTTCGAACTTCATGAACTTATGATACTAAATTATAAATTTTATGGAACACATGTATTATATCCTTATTTTGTAAAATAACAATTTGATCCCAATTAAAACGGTAAAAAAATAATACATTTTTAAATATTATTTTATGATTTTTTAAATTTGTATTTAACCATTTTTAATGTTTTTAAATTGTGTATAAATGGAATCCTATTATAAATTCCTTAATATTTTTAAGATCATGAGACATTCAATGAAAAAAATTATGTTTGATAAGGTATACGACACACAACACTGAGCCTAAACAACCAAAAACATTTATTATATAAATATTACTGTAATATTCTATTAATTATTTGGTGGGAACAAATAGGATTAAACTCACTGTTAAATACATATATAATTGTCTTAATCATTTAAATTTTGTTTCATAATTATTAATAAATAATAAATCATTTTTCATAATGTCATTTTAAAAATCATAAATATGTTTTTTAGTTGAATATTATTATTTTTTCCATAGGGAAAATATAATTAATTTCAAAAAACAATATAAAAAATAATTGATAAAATAATATTATTTTTTAATTCAAAATAATATAATTATCTTAATGTGGAATATTTGTGTTTTTTATGAAAATCCTAATTTCATAATGATTACTGAAAAAATATAAATTTTTTGACATATTATTTTAAATTTGTAAATTATATTAATTTGAATTTTTTTTATTTTAAGATGAGACCTTTACTAGAAGGAAAATTCTCTATTATTAGAAAAAAAAACGAAAACATACAAGAGTATGAAGATATGAGTTTTAAATTGGTCCCTCTAAGTAAGAGATATGAGATCATCTAAAATCTCATATGGCCATAATAAGTTAATACCATTGACACCCTTATCGAAAATACCATAATATGTCAATATAATTAATGAAAATTGTATTTATTATTCTTGATAAAAAAAATTCACCTGAAAAAATGGACATTTTCTAATGGATTTTATCTCAATTTCTATTCATTAACTTTTATATTAACGTGGTTATCCTATTTATTTTATATTTTGTATTTATATCACTTTAAAACTAATATCATGAATCCAACCTACATCATTTTTTATTATGTTTAAATTTACTATAGTTATTCCAATGGCATGTGACATAAAAATTACCAAGTTTTAGTGGGTTTCACAACAAAAATTCATATTACATAGGTTATATTACTTCTTCATTATCATTATTATATTAACATTATTCAAGTAATTAATTATTATAACATTACATTTAATTTACACTTTGTTTAATTGGATTAAAATTTGGTACACATATCAATTCATTGATTAATTCTCAATTCAATGTTATGATCATTATATAGGATATCAATTAAAATTTTCAACAGTATGACATATGTAATATCATATAACTATATTATTATAGAAGTTGTATTTATTTCCCCTTTGATATGTTATATCATGAATCTATTTATATTGATTATTTAGACTCTGTTTTTTTCGACTAAGACATTGGAATATTATAAAGAATATAATTATAGCCATGCACATAGGTGACACGTGATTCTAAGGCATCATGAAACCACAGTTAAGATTTAAAAATTATTAAATATGTTTTATGTTTTTCACAAGACCATTCTTGAATAAATTTGGATAAATCATAAATAGGGTTTTACATTGGATATTTTAGACCACTATTGAATCTGGAGCGACTGGTTTACCCAGGGTGAGAGCTCGTGTTGGTTGGAGAGGGTTGTTCATATGAGGTAGTAGTTGGATGGTATGTTAAAATAAAATAAATAAATAAATTATTTACTTTTTATATTAAAATAAGTAATAAAAACAATTATAAATAGACACATATGAAAATTTTCCAATAGTTGGCTGCATTACCCTTTCTTGATTTAAGATGTGGATGAGAGAACCCATCATTAGTTGATAGAGAGAGGATGAAAAACAATGATTAAAACTACGTGGATGGAAAAACAATGGTTTCGGAAAATCATCTTCATCAATAGAGAATTAATTCCTCACAAAAGACAAGCCATTAATATAGGTAGGAATCATCATTTGATATTTCTTCCAATATGATTAAAATATTGATCATGTTAAATTGGTTTCATTCATATTCATTTAATAAAACCTTTATTTGATCATGTGTATCGAAATATATTATTTGATCAATTTATTTATTTTTTATACCATGTTTTCCACCATGGTTTCCCCTCTTTGAAATCATTTACAAAAAACACTTTTCCATTAATTATTTTACCCTTTTATATTGGTTCATTCCACATATATTTCATCATTGTATTCATCATTGGAAAAAGGTGTAATGATTCAATATTTCTGGGGTTGGTTCAGTTTTGATTGAACCCCCTAATACATGCGGTGCCACAAAAGACTGGAGAATCAGTGACATGTTGATACAATGATAAAGGAGTTGTGCATTGTTTTATAAATAGATCATATCAATACCTTGTGTGAAGGTTTATGATTGGAGGTGGTTTATGTTTAGATCAGTGATCCGCATTCCATGATTAACATGTGGAAATTGCATTCAATGTTATGGGTTCAGCTCTGAGATGATGTTGTGTTCTGGGTCTCAAGGAGGAGGTTATCTACATGTACTTATCAACTGTACAAAGGTTCTAGAGATTCTTAACTGTGTAGAGAAAAATCAAACGTAGATCTAGATTTGAATAAAAGGAGTTTTGTTATTATTATTATTTTTAATTATGACAATTACAATAGTAATATTATTATTGATAATAACAATAATAATAATATTATTATTATTATTATTTTTTATAATAATATTTAATTAAACATCGATATGAAATTGAATATGTGTTTCCCATTACATTTATGTTTTTGGGGTAGTTTTTATTCCATTAATTATGTAATTTAATTGAGTTAAATTCATTTAACTATAGGATAGAATATTTGTGAGGGATGATATTTGATAAGGGGAAGGAGGCAATCACACTACCCAGGTTGAACAAGGGGGTTCCCATCTTTCTGATATAATTATTTTACAAAATAAACATGATTATAAAATATAATATAAAAAAATAAGAACTAAATGGAATAATGGGGGGATTTTTGGACTATGATATTCAGGATTTTTAGGGGGAGGTTATCATTAGTTCCCCATTACATTTGAAAAGTTTATTATTATTATTAATATAATATATTATCATTATTAATTATTTGATGGAAACCATGATTGAATCACTTTTTTTGTGTTTGAGATAAGATGTACAAGTTATCTGTGGTGGCATGACCTTAATAATGAGCCGTTAATTTTAATAACATTGTTTGATACCTTTTTATGAATGATGGCTCAGGTAAAAAACACCCAATATTATTATTATTAGTTTTATTATTAATTATATTAATATTATTAATATTATTTTTATTATATAATCATTTATCTGACATATTCTCTTCATACGATGATGTATTGGGAAACTTTTAGTGGTGTTAGAACCATAATATTTTAGTTGGTGTTTTGAGACCCATATCTACTATTTAATTCAGATTCATGGTACATGTCCTTGAAACACTATTCATGCATTATATGTGACATGTGACTATTTCATTGAGTCTCCAATTTCTAAATGTGAATATCATATCTTGATAATTTTCCAATGAGTATTACAATAGTGTGATTTATTTCCATCCATGTCTATTTGTACAAGAATATTTATGGAACTATATATTTACCCTCGTACTTGAAATGAGCCTTATGCGATCATCTTGCTTTAGGTTGAGACATGTTGTTTGGTATCCTTACACATTGTAGAGTGATACATATCTAGAATGTTTTGTTATGGAGAGAAAACAACCAAAATGTATAGTTGGACCATACACTATGTGGGTCCACTACAGACCATCTACATCCTATTCAGGTGAAAAAAAAAACTCGTTTATCTTCTTCATTTGGACAAATATTTTATCAATAGAGTAGCACATCCACATGTTTTTCTACATTGAATGTGATGGTTACATTGGTTTTAATATTCATGATATGATGTGGATTGTTCAATGAATGAATCATGGTTAGGTGATACGTTATTATGACAATAATCTCACATGATCACTAGAGAATTTTGATTCAAACTCTCTAATAGAGTTGGGAAGTGTGTCCCCTATGACATTTGAGTGGAACCCACCTTTAGAGGGGGTTAGTGGGTCCATGGAAACTTCTTAATGAGCACTCCAGTAGATTTTGATAGTGTTACATCTATGACGTCAAAGTGGAAACCTCTAGTAGATCCTTTCATTAGGTTATTTAATACTTATAGAGTGGAACCCTCCACCTAGGCTGGTTATGGGTCCTCTATCAAAGGAGTGGAACCCTCCTATTTTGTGGGAATTATTACTCCTTGAAATATAAGAGTGTAACCCTCCATTTGTACCATGGAATTGGTGATCAAACGTGATTTTATGACCCCTACACTATTCTAAACATTGATGAGGTGTGTCTTGATTTGAATGTTTACTTCTAAGCATATGTATGAGATGTTGGGCATCATTGTGGGACTACAGGAAATAGTTGTGTCTATTTTTCATTTGATTGAGCTATGAGATGGATATACCCTTTATCCATCATGTGTGATTAATCTAACTGATTATATATATATGTATCATTACGATTGTATTTGGTTATTATCCTTACACTAGTTGAGAATATTTAGAAGGAAAACAATCAAATTAAAGTATTTAACCTCTCATGGATGTATGAGTTCACACCCTTGCAAGGGCTGGAAATGAATCGATGTGTGTTTCATATAATAACCTTACTGACCACCCTATTCTTGGTAGAGTATATATTTTTTTCTTTGGTTTTAGTTTCTCATATTTAGTATCTATTACCTTTTTATTCGGGTTCTATCTATCACTTCTCACCTTTATATTTTAGGGTTTCTTTGTAAATATGTATATTCTCCACCCTACATTGGATTTTCCAACATTTATTGTGTCTTATGAATACAAAATAAGGGATAAGGTAACTTCAAAGGATCAAATGGATTCCTAGTACATTTGACCACTCATGGCTGTCACATATTAGAAATATGAATATTTGATTTCTCAACATTTTTACTTTTCATGTTTTTCATTTTTGGGGCATATTTATGGATGGGCTTGTACTTTCACCTTTACTTTTTTGTTGGAACTATCACACTCATGTATACAAAGAGGTTATGCATTCTTTGATTTATTTCTAGTTGTTTCATATTTTTATTATTATTCCTCATCACTTATTCATTGAGATGGTTGGGAGAGTCTGTATAGGTACACAAGAAAAGGTATCCCATTTAGGATATGCCTTTTGTTTATTGTCACCAACTCCTTGCCTATGGAATTGTTGTTGGGTTATTCTTGGTATGACCTCACTTCAATCGCATCGTGATAGATACGAATTAGAGAAATTCATTCTTGATACATTTTTTGGAGTAGCCCCTTATGATTATTTTTTGCTATTAGGTAAAAAGTGTCAAAGTTTCTCGAGTGCAGATATTACTCTAGGGAATCTTGGGACGGTATAGATGACTGACATATCCTTTCACATGGACCTTTACTACCTACTTGTCAAATGATAATATCGAGAAATTGGTTTCAGGTATCAATGTTACAAGCATCATATATGATGGATTCATTTCCAATCCTTTTCTGCAATATTATATATATATATATATATATATTCTCATTTGACCATGATATGTATTGATAAACTTAGAGCTTCCTCTATAATGTTAATCATATAAGTTATCAACTTCTGAATCACGAAGAATTTCTGATGAGCAATGTGGTCTCATTTTTGGGTTTAACCCATGAGATATTTCCCTCGAGGGGGTAATGTAGATGAACCCCCTCTACTCGAGATGAAATTGGTACTAGAATATGAGGGTGAGGATGCTTGGAAGATAAGATTCGTTCACCTTATGAGTTACAACTCCAGTTGTTGATGAGGTCACATGATGATCCATTTTCCATGGTCGAAAAGGGTTTTCCTGATTTGTTGATAAGAGGATTGATATATTTATGGTTCCCGATCGATCATATGGTTACAATAGTAATTAGTGCACTTTATAGATAATCACATAGTTTTATTATTACCAAATGATGATGAACCTATGCTAAGTGATAGTTGAGGGTTCTGGATTGATATATCATATAGGTTTTGGTTTGATCTATTATCCATTAGTAGGTTGTTTAGGTCATGCCTTATCCAATGGATTGGATATCCCACTTAGATGGACCCCTTTTAGATGGTGGTCCTCATTATGATATATTGTTGGGAGACATGAGGAATCGGTATATCCCTATGTTTGTGATGTTCGACATGGAATTATATATATATATGAAATAATGACCCTTATCCCACTATGATGATTTATTTCGGGTGATCTTAAACCATCTGGGTGAGTCAGGGTCATCCTGAAGTGGATAGTAAAGATTTGAGTTTGATGAGTTATTTTTACATGTTTGTTTTATGTATTTCATGTATTCTAAGTTGTGTTTGATGAGTTCATTTATCTTCTCTAGATAGAATTTATAAAATATAGTCAAAATCCATGTTTCCATTTACAAAGACCATGATTGATATCATGTGATACTAGTGGGTACCTTTTCACTTGAGCCATGTGTTGGAGGATCATACAAATAGAACAAATGATAACCCATTTTTGGCTACTGGAGTGACCAGACCGTATGAGGATAGATAGGGGGAGCCTCTCATTAAATATTTCTAAATTGGTAGTAAGACCCAATGATTTTTTCTCCATATGGGCTACTCGTTTACTATCCATACATATATGTTTTCTCACACTGTGTATAGTATTTATTTTATATTATTTTTATAATGTTTTCCAAATTGGATAAATAGTGATCCACAAAATGGTAAGGATGAGATCATTTACATTACTTTATATACTCTTATTTATTATATGACCAACATTACACTTGGATTAGCGGATGTTGTGAACTCCCATCATCATGAAATGATTAAGGGGGCGGATGATGCCGTCTTTGAGGACTGTTTGCCTTACCTACAATAGTAAAATTAACATCTGTATAGAAATTCAATACTGATGGACCAAGGATTCATTATTAATGTTGGATGTCCCTGTGGGGATGTCTGAGATTTTGGTGTAGTTGGTGTGCCTACAGAGGTAGGGCTTTGTAAAACCAAGTGTCTTCACATCGACAGACCACTATTATTTTCCTATGATTTAGATAATATCTTGAGTTTTGGTGTGGGTTGGTTTCATCTAATCCAAGTGACACAAGAATGGGTATCCACACTTGAGTTTTGTTGAGTTTTTCAGAAAGTGGTGTGGGGAGAAGTGGATATCTTGGGTTGACCATAGGATGGGTTATTACCTACACCTAGATCGATAGGGGGATGTCCCATGTACATCAATCTAGATCCAAAGTGTTGGTTTTGAGATCCTGGTGATACACTTTAGCATGTTTAACACCACATAAGAGTTTTGAAGACTTATGTGATAGATCCTTAGACATTCATGAAAGAGTTTGTGGTAGTATTTAATGATGGTACCCGCATTTTCTCTACATCATAGTTAGATCATGTGAGACACATGAGGATGGAGAAATACAAGATTTCGAATTCCTATCATTTAGAATATCTCTTGGACTCAATTCTAGATTCTATAGTATTCTTATTTTGATATATCTACCTAGACTTATGAGTGATCGTGTACCCTACATTGGTTGATGTTATATGATATTGAGGGCCACCAAAGGTGTGACCAAGGTAGTACATTATCACAATGAGTTTTTTCAAGTGATATAGTTGTGAAAGGTTATAGAGAAGTTGACTTGTTTTTAATTTAACCTTATGGGTGAGGATGGAAAAAAATAGCTCTAGTTAGTGGTTGTTATCCCTCTTCTTACATTGGGATATTGGGATGAACGATGTGGGGATATCTATATAGAGATATTTCATGACCGGATATCCTTAAGAGATCCACAATATAGATTTTCTAATGAAGTTGATCATGTATTATTTTTTAAGTGAATGATGAAGGTTCCAATTACTTAATAAGAAGAGGTGATGATGGAGTTTCAAACATCTAATTTTGATGTACATATTTGTGTAGAGAATATATTTCAAAGAGATTGATTCTGGATCAATATCATAATTTACTACCAATAGAATGAGATTTTCTAGGACAAAAATATTTGAATAAGGGAATAATATAGCCAGTCTAGATATTCGATGTAGGAAAATAAAATAATTGATGGATATTTTCAGATCCAGACTCATAGAAGAAGAGTTATTATAGGGCCTAGTTAGTACGAAATTAATTATATAAAAATATAAAATATATTTTATATTGTATCCAAAAAGATTCATAAAAAATTATATAAATATTAAATGGAGTAACCTAATATAAATCCTAGACTATTTATCAATATAGAGTGTTGGTTATATCATAGTTTTAACCTGAATTTTCATGAAGTAAGAAGTTCAGATGGGGAAACCATTGGTTATTATATTGAATTAAAATAAACAAACAACTCTTTTATTTGTTTTTTTAAGAAACCTATTAAATAACCTTGAAGTAACCTCATAAGAAAAGTTTCCAATGGATGGCCACATTGACCTTACCTGATCAACGGGTGTAATGAGGGAATCCCTCATTGTGGGATCAATATTGGATGACGACAAATGATCTGATTATGGTAGATCAATAGATAATGCAACTAAAAGATCACCTTCACCACATGTGGATGCGTTCTCCACCCATGGTATATTAAAATTCGAGGTAGGACATGTCATTTGTGTCCTCCCCCCAGATCACTCTAATATTCATCATGATAATTCTTTTCCATGATCTATGTTTAAATGAACCTTAACATGAGCCCATGTATCATAATAAACTATTCTGTCAGTTTATTTCATTCTTATACAAGGTTTCTCACCCCAATTTCCCAATATGAAATCTGTGGCAAAAAATGTCTGACCAATGATGTTTATATCATATTTATCATTGATTACCCCACCATTAATCATCATATTCATCATTGGACCAATAGGTCATGAATCGAAATTTCCATGGAGGGTTCGAGTGCGATCAAATCTACAGATTAGTTGTGATAGAATAAATGATATGAGGATATATGGTTTGTAGCTGTAATGATAAATGAGGTAGATAATTTTTTTCAAAACGATTGGATCCGTACCACTTGTGTAGGTTTGTGATCGGAGGTGGTTCGTCATTGGATCAATAATCCATGTTTTCCTGATTTACATGTGGTGATGACATGTGTTGTGATAGGATCAGCTCCAAGTGGATATCGTGTATGGCTTATCATTCTGGAATCTCTTGATGTAGACATTATGGAGTCTTGAAGAAGCAAGGGATACTATGACTGTGGGGTGCATTCAAATCTAGATCCAGACATGAATAATGGGAGTCATTTTTGGAAAAAATTATGTTTTGAGGCCCCTTTATTAAAAGAAAATAGAAGAGTTACAAAAGGTGAAATTAAGGGATTTGAAATTTATCCCAGAGTAAAATAGGAACCATGTCATCAGGAAAAGTGGTAACATTATAACACTCTTCCATGCTTTACAATTTATTTTCCTGCCCATCCACATTATAGATGGACTCCTTTAAAGCAGGGGTGAGGAAGTAGTTCAAAAAAGAGTTTTTTAAAATAATTTTCACCCATTTGGATTATGGCCCCCATGATAGATACCTATGTCCCATTTTTACAGCCTGAACTATTGTGGTAGAGTCTCTATAAAAGCAGACATTATTCCAATTTCGTTGGATAATTTTATAAACCGTAATAATAATTCCCATAATATCCAATTCAAGAATTATGACACGTCCAAACTTTTCATTAAATCATTCAATGATTTCCCAATTTTTATCCCTGAAGATAGATCCCAAACTGTAAGGTCCCAGATTACCCCTTGAATATTCATCTATATTTCACTTGACCCATACATCGTGGGGTCCAAAAAAAATCCATAGTGTGCCAAGGGTCTGAGAAATATCCATCCACGTCAATCCGCCATAGTAATACCAAATCAACTATCAGATTACTGTATGTTTCCGTGTAATGGTTGTTGGAAGCACGAACTTCATGGAGTATCGACTCCATCACACGGTCTGCATTGAACAAGGATCTAATCTGGATAGCTACATTTGTGCTTATACAAAATTAGTGAAACATATCAGCACAAGACATATTAAACAACACATTAATATTCTTGGAAAGAGTGTGGTTGAACAGCTCCTTGACGGAAGTGCAGACAGAAGTAGTATATGGGATATGAATTTCAAAAATCAGATTCCCTGCCATCCAATTAGAAGATGATTTTGTAAAACTCATGAAAAAATGGTCCACAACATCTCTGTGCTGCATGTGAAGGACAAATCGAGAGCACCAAAAAACACCATCCCTTTGAATATTGGATTATACTGGAATTTGTTTGTGCTTCATCCTCCATAAGAGAGTGAATTTTGATGGTGTTATCCATTTTTTGTTCAAATTTCCAATCCACTTCTTCATAAAATTTATCTGATGTTTTTTAATGCTTTTTGATTTAAGCTAAAAATTAGAAGATCCCTCCCAATAATTGGACATATTTTATTTTTAGTTTTTAAAAATTTGATAATAATAAAAATATTACTATTCATAATGATAATGATCTTGAATTGAAAATAGAGATTATATTGATTATATGATTCACATTACATGTATGTGTGTGGTGTGGTTTAATCTCATTAATTCTGTAATGAAATTGAGTTTTATTTATATAATTAACATAGAGATATGAAGGGTGGAATTATATATGAGGGGTTAAATGTGGCAGGCGCATCACCCGGGTTGAACAAGGAGATTATACCATGTTGTTTATATTATTATTATAATAATGATACTAAATAACAATGATTACAATATTGAAGAAAAAAAATTATACTAAAAGGAAAAATGGTGAGTTCTTTTCACTATTGGGGTAGTTATTTTAAGGGGTTAAGGTGATCATACATGACCCCTTATATTTTAATAATATACTATATTAATAAATGTATTATAAAATATTATTATTTTTATTTATTAGGTAGATTAAATGAGTTAGTCATTTTTATGATTTACAATAACAAGCCCTCTATGGTAGTGCGACGCTAAAGTTGAGGTGTTCCTCTGAAGACACACTTCATATGCATTTTTCTTAATTTTGGTTTGGTCAATAAAAACTTCCAATAATAATAAGATTATTATTATTATTATCATTATGGAATCTTGTATCTGAATTATCATATTATTACGGTGTCAGAATGAGGAACTTTTTCCAGTATTGAATCCAAGATATTAATATAGAAATTTTAAATCAATATTGATTTTCTAATTCAGATATTTTTCTCTAGACCATAAAGCACGAGTCAATCATTTTATGGTGAAATATGACTTGTTCATTGAGTTTTTGGTCAAACTATTTATGTACTATTTATGTAAAATTTATAATTTCTTCAGATGTTGTTTTATACATTTTTGTTTTAATCACAACTTATGGTAACACTATTTTTTTTATAATATATAAATTTATTATTAATTGATTATTATTATTTTACTAATATTATGATTCATTAAAATTTAATTTTACTGATTAACACCTAAAATGACATTGGATATTCAATTTTATCTAAAATGATATGATGTGGATATTGATACAAACACTACCAATTGATGAAATTTTGTAAAAGAAGTATTCATATAATTTGTTTTAGATTTAATATTGTTCACACTTTAGTTTGTAAATTAATTACCCATGCATATGAAAATTATTTTTATGAAATTGTATCCCCTTACAATCATTTCTAATTAATTGGTTTCCTTTTTACACATAACTGATTTATGGTATTGCATTCGTTAACCTTATCCTGAATATGTTTTGTATTACTCTATATTAGTACATAGGGATTATTTTTATCTTAAATTCCTATATTTTTACTTACCATTAATTATATCCAATATATAATTATAGTTTTGTGAAATTATAAATGGTAATTTTAATACAATTTTACTTTTTGAAGCGGTAGTTTTATAAACCCTTTTATGATTTGTGTTTTCAACAATGTTAGTTCATAATTTAAAAATGTGATTTTTAATTAGAAGAATGAAATTTCGTTTAAATTTATTGAATTTGGGGATATTATAACACCATAATATTTTAATAAAAAATATTATGTTTGATAGTGTATTCGACATGCCACACCGATCATAAACTAGTTTTGAATTATATTATTGAAAATGACCAATTTATCCTTAGAGTTTAATTAGTTTGTATAAATAATATTGATTACATTTTGAAATATATATTTTTAAGGGTAATATTTAATTACAAATTACTGCATAAATTACATTAAATGATCATACATTTTTCAATAAAGTAATTTTAATCTTTAGAAATACGTTTTCATGTTAAATGAATTTTATTTCTTTTCTATTCGCACAGATAATATAATTAATTGAATTCACTATTAAAAAATTTATTTTAAAAATAATGTTATTAATTTTAAAAATAATTATATGAAAATTTTATAAGGTTAAAATTAACATATTTTATTAAATTTTTTCTTTTAAAATGAATATTTAATATACAACATTAAACTAATCATTTTTTTAAATGCGTAATGTTTTTAAATTCTTTTAATGGATATATTTTTTTATTTATAAATAATTGAAATATAAAGAATATTTATAAAAATATAATAATTTTAATGATTTTAATCCTAATCGATAAATATATAGGTAATTCATAGTCAATATTTCTATGAAAAATGCATTGCCTAAAAATTACCTAAAATTCTTATGCCTCACCGATGTTGTAAGTATATAATTTAAATATAAATAAAATAAAAGATACTGAAGATTGAAAAAAATATAATTTGAAGAAATTTGCTATGTTACATTTTTTTATATATCTATTACATTTTCACGGTTATTTAAATATTTTTATTCTTATTATATTATTTTATTTATGTTTTTAAAGTCCAATTAATTGAACAATGTCAAAATAGACATTAAATATATTTTATAATAAGTAATATATTGTTTAATGGTTTAAAATTCCTAGAAATTGTATGATTTTTTCGATTCAATTAGAAATTTTCTATTATATAAGTTTTGTTCTAATTGTTTTTTTTATAAAAGAACTTTCCCGACCCCTTTAGATTAATGAAATTATTATGAAGGAAACTGTTTGAAGGGGTTAAATTCAGTAAATGAAAATAAATAATGGTAAAAAAAATCAAAACATGTGCAAATATTATTGGATAAAATTATTTTTACCCATACTCATTCTATATTTTAAATATATCAATTTGGAACTTATTAATAATGATAAATATTTTTAATTAAATTAATACATTATGAAATTCCCCAGGTGACCCACCCCTAACATGTAAATGGAAAACTAATCTTCTATTTTGAATACACCTTTTGATGATTTTAGTTAATAAAATACCTTCTATAATATACTCCAAAATTACACTAAAAATCCTAGATTTATGGGAATGATCATTAGTTTATATTAGTGATGTATTTGGTGAAAACATAAAGAGGTTCCCCGAAGAAGAGGTGTAGTTATTAACAATGTGTCTTTTTTTAATTTCTTCCCTTACCTTATAAAAATCATACCATATATGATAATATTATAATATACCATTAATTAATATAAAATGAATCTATTTTGTTAACGAAATGGGATATATCCATATCATCATCTATAAAATGGGAAATGATATAGTCATTTGTGTTTATATAGGACTACCACCTGATGACCTGATGTAATTTTTTATCTAAAATCCTATTATGGGTGGTTTTAATGATTAATTTAATGTCTATAAATAAAATTCATTAAATATTTATCATTTAGAAAAAATAAGATATCATTTACTTATATACATTACCATTCACCGAAAAATAATAACGATGCTCGTGTGTATGTGTGTATTACCCCGTCCACGAAGTGATATGAATAATTTTTCAACATTACATAACATGAAAGATATATGTAAGTATATTAAAATAATTAATATTTAATTTATTACATTATTATCATTATAAAATAATAAAATAATACATAATTTATATCTATAATGACAGTTGAAAAATGAAAATGTTACTCATGCGTTCAATTGGCCTTTTATCTCCCTGATTGTAACATGGACCATTTTTCATAACATTAATTCACTTACTTCTTATAAGAATAATTTATTTATTAAAAATTATAGTAAATAATGAATTATTATTTTAGAGATGATTAAAAAATTACCACTTTTAGGATAGTCATAACAACAATATCATTTTGGAGATATGAACTAAATATCCTCAAAACTATTAACATGAAATTAATTGATTAAATAAATAAATAAAAAAATTTAAATAAAATAAATTATTTATAAAGGATGAATAATTGAAATTATCACTACTATAAATAATATGTTTTTTATTATTTTAGTTGATAAAAAATGTACATGACAAGGTGAACTAGAGGTAAGAGATTTTTCTTAATTTATTTTCTTAAAGAAACATTTTATTATTATACAAAATATTATTTTATAAGATATATATAGTAAAAGTTTACAGTATATATAATGAATCTATAAAATATAAGTTATTTTAATTATAATTTTATATTATTTTAGCAAAGGGGATTTTTCATATATTTTACCAAGTGGATAGGGGTTTGAAAATTAAATTTATTTACAATGGGTTATATTTCATTTTAGTGGACTTATATATTATAAGATTACATGTTAAATGAATTTTATTATTGTATGTTCTATTATAATTTTTATTATGTGAATTTAATTTTTATAAAAATTTTAAATTTATTTGTTAATTATAACCTCCATGTTTGGATCACGGTAGGGGTTCTTCATCTCAAATTGTCTTATTTGGGACATATGTTATATTATACACCCTTATTATTTTTATGATGTATATCTACAACATAATTGATATTTTGTATTATTAAACTCCTTCATTTATTTTTATTTAATGTTCTAAATGGAATTTTTAAATGAGGGTTATAATTTGAATGTTACCATAGTGGTAAGGGTTTGTTAAACAATCTCATCATTATTTAGGATTTTTGATGATTAAGTATTAGATGGTGGAGTTATATGATATTTATAAATTAAAATAAATATATTTTCTTCATGTCTTTTTATTTTGAAAATTTATATTTTTCGTTTCATTTTCCCCTTTTATTTTTTCAAAAAGGTAAAAAAATAATATTCAGATAAATAGACATTATTTCTGATTTTGTTATAATTTTTTCCTTCCATGTCCATGTTTTAAATATTTTTTTCAATATGTATTTTTATTATTTTTAATGTTATATTAATGAAACATTATTCCCAAATACTTCTTTTAAAGTGGTTTAAAAGTAATTTTCATGTCATCTTTTGAATGATGATTTTTTATAATTTATTTAAAAAGTGTGAAAGGAATCATCAGTTTACCATAAAAATCCTTCAAAAAATTCATCACTATAATTACCAAAATATTATTTGATTCGTTATATAAATTAATTAGTGATAATTATCAAATAAAAATATCTTCAAAATATTTTGGGAATTATTTGTTTTTAAATACAGATTTAATAAATAAAAAGGGTGGTTAACACAAGAATGTTATTAATGTAATGTCTATGTTTTCTCAATTATTCGATGACAACAACACTATTTTTTAATTATGATCCACTGTGGATATGATTTAATGCATTAATCCTTATTCATATTATGGAAACTTTATGATCAGTTCAATTTAGGGAAATATTAACATTTTGTATGCTATATTTTCATTATGTTTTTTATATTAACTTTGTATTGAATATTTATTCACTCCTTTATTATGATTTTTTAAATTAGATATTTTAAGTTATGGTCACAATATATCCCATTGATGGAACAATATGACTTATGAGACAATGTATTTTGGGAATTTTGCCAAGGCTTTAACCATTTATGAATGATATCATGGCCCAAGGTATTGATGGAATGTTAATGATGTAAGGTGTCATGAATTATATCATTAATATATTAGATATTGATAATAATGTGATTATTTGAATATTTGTGATGTCTTTGGATTAGATTCAATCTTATTTGATTATTTATATGGTAATTCTTTATCACTACTTGTTCCTCAAATATTATTCTTCATGCCAAAGTTATTCATTAAATGACATGCGTTTCTAATGATTTGAGGTGATATATTGATTATTTATTATTTAATAATAATAATTTATATTGTATAAACCCCTTAATGAAAATTTTAACTATCCATTAATTTTGTTACATCTCATGAGGATATAATGATAGAATCTATGAAAGACATTAAGGATGAAAAATATGTACTTTCACTATTGGTTTATTTATTTCAAATTAAAAGTGGGATTCAAGAACATATCTATTTTAACAAGACTACTAAACTATTTTATAATTGGTATGAGATCACTTGTATCTAGTTCCAATATAATAATGTAACAACTAACTCATTTAAATTGAGGTCAAGGCCATTAAAAAATGCTATTTTTTTCATTTTTAAAAAAATATGAATTAAATAATTTTCTCAAAATAGAATCCATGGTTAAAAATTACTAACATCCAGATTGGTCAAATATTTGAATCTTCCATTTCATGTCTCAAAGATAAATTTCATTGTAAATGTTTTTAATAATATTTTATAAATTTATTGACATAAAATAAGTGATTCCACAATGAAACTGGTATTTTCCTCAACAAATATTTCATGTTATATTTATGAGGAATCATCATTTATGATAACTTCATATGTTGTTCCTTATTCACTATTGAAGTTATGTTCTTAGGAATAATTATGTAATATTTATATGGATGGTGTATTATAATTATGTTAAATCTATGAATCCTGTGTATTTCTTAAAGATTATAGTATTTTTAATTATTAAAATACTTATGAAACCCATCACAATTTATTTGGTTATGATTTATGATTAAAATTTTTAGCTAGTGGAAAAATATGAATGGATATTGAATATGTTATGGGTGGACCAATAATTATATATCCCTATAGTGAATTGTCTAAAGATGAATATATAATTAAATAATAATTGAAATGGGGTGTGAACCCAAATAATTATGGGAATTTTTCCACAATGATAATATTTTTTGTGGTCCTTGGCAACATATATGAAAGAATAGTGAGTGAACACGTTCACCAATTATTTTATAGGCCCATGTCTTGTATTAGTAAATGATTTCCATTTATTTTGTCTATTCGACAGACTAATTTTTTATTCTAATGTTATTCTATCTTGGTACATGTTAATTTTTTCCTTTATGATCCATATCTTAAGAACAAAAATGTTTTATTTGATTTGTAATGATTATGACATATGATATAAAAGGTATGGTTTTAAAAATATATCCTCATTTTATCATACAAATATGATCATGTTATGTTGATGTGATTGTTTTATCGCCCATATTTACAATACAGAGAATATGAGACCACACAATCTTATGCTTTCATCCCCTATGTTATAAATAGGTTTAATTTATAATTTGACTAATAAGGGTGATAATTATAAAGAATATAGTTGTAAATGATATATATATATTATGAAAAAGTCGTTGATGTATCTGTATTTCTAAAATAACTACTCACACAAGATTCTATCATGGATCATAATGTTATATATTGATTATTCATCAAAAAATATTTAATACTTATGTATATAATGAATGGTGAACTAAATAATTTATTACTATTTTTACATATATGATTTTTTTTTCATTTTGAGTATTGATGTAACATTAGTCTTTCTAGTGGCACTAACACTTTATTAGGTAAAGTCATTCTAGTATGCTCAATGGTTAGATCATAATTTCCTTACTAGTGTATCAAAAATAAATAGTAAGGAGACGATTTATATATAGGAAAAAAATAGTAAATCCAAGAATCATTTATGAATCAATTATTCATTATATCATCTTTTATAGAATAAAATATTATTCTATATCATCATTCTTACAAATATATTCATATAGAAATCCATATTATAAACAAGTATTTATATACCTATTTTTAGTGGTCATGTATGAATTGGAATTTTGTAGATTATATTACAGAATTATCAATCTGTATTTTAGTCATAGTTTACTATAAAAAGTTATATATAATGTTATAATATTTACAAAAAAACTTATGTAAATTGGATTATAACTTTAGTAATGTATTCATGGGTTTACCAAGAAATGTTTGTATGAATGATTCAATTTGGGTGATTGTTTACTAGAAATATCATATCACCCAAAATCATTTAATGAATACAATATGATAGAAAACCTAGATAAGATATTCATTTTTGATGTTTTAAAATTACATTGGATTCCAAATTCGATTATCTTTGAAAACTATCATCATTTAACTTTCTTTATTTAATGATCTCATCATACTGGCGTGGGTACCCAAATTACCAATATCATAGAGTATCATTCTAAAAATGATTCCAATATAGAACACATAGTTTAGATACCAGATGAAATTCCTTGAGTGTTTTATGTATTTTGGTGGATCTTATGGGGATTATTTATCCTTAGTGGAGTTTTAACATAACGATTGTTATCTAGCAATGACAATAATATATATATATTAAAATAATTGAATATTAATTATTGTTTTTAACATATATATTTATTAGATATATAAGAAATAAAAATATTTGTACATTTCCTTTTTTAATTGGTGATTGAGAAAATTCAAATTAATAGAAAAAAGGATGGTTTTATCCTTTTGTCAGCAAAAAAATTATGAGGATAATCAGTGTATACCCTAATATTTTTCCATGGGATATCATGTGTTTTGGATAGTTTCTTCAAGGCTAGGTAATTATGAAATGTGTTATAAAGGAATGTAATCTATCATACATAATGGAATTTTTGATATACATGAATTCATTATATATTTATATTATTATTTATATTTACAAAAATGGATGAATTTGGAACCTAACGACTTACATGTATCTCAACTAAATAAAAACAATCACAAACGTAGTTGTGGATTTTATTTGATCATATTGATCTAAAATATGAAATAAATTAATTAATGGAGAAATTTTTTTTGTATATAAAATATTGTTTCTTTTATATAAATATATTTCTATTTTAATGATTATTATTGAAGCTTAGTTAGATTTGGGTGTGATCGGAAGGTGAGAATGATATTATACAATAACAATGAATACTTTTTCAATGAAACAATTATCTCCAAATTTTTTTAATGGAATAATAATGGTGAAGATAATATTACAACCACAATTTAATGTACTTAACACATTATAATATATTTTTATATAATATTTTGATTGTTATGAATTTTGAAATATTAGGGTTTTTTTCAATTATTTTATGTTTTTTATGGTTACATGGGTCCTGAATGGTGATGAGGAAATAATTAATCTTCTCATGGGAACCATACATGAAATTGTTTTTGTTATGATACTTTCACACCATTGGCATGATGTTTATCCAAATATGAAAAAAATCATGATATTTTGATATTTTTGAGGTATAGGAATTTTACATTATTGGTTCACTATTTTCAAATATTTTTTCACAACCATGAATCCACCAAAGTAATTTTATAGTATCCCTCACATGTTTGGTGCTTTGATTATTAAAATGTTTTTCCTCAACATGTGGTGTGAGATAATAAATCGAAAAATTAGATATTTATTTCTATTTATCATATGAAATACCATTTCCCTCCCATTATACATGGAACACAGAGCAATATATTCCTCTTGCATTTGTTTCATCTCTATTCCCGATGGAACCAATTTTAAATAGATTAAAGTGAGTTGGATTTAAGAGGTTGAAGGTATAATTTCATTTCTCATCTTGTGTATCTGTTCAATATAAATCATTTTTTACATTTACATAGAATTTCAGATTTGATCTATAATTCATATATCTGACTTGTATAACATATGTTTTATAAGATATTAATTTGATCTCACTATGGGTGTAAATTTTATGACCAGAAGAACTAGTTTCATTATGTAATTCCTCAGTTTTATCACCCATTGTGAGATAAGTGGATTCTATATCTTTCTACATATTGATGAACAAGAAGGATCGATAATTTTATTTTATTTTTATTCAAATATCAATGAAACCACAGGATGAAATAATATTAGAAACAACATTTTTTATAGCTGTGAAATATTTTAATATAAATTGTTTTATAATTCCTCATTGATATATGGTTTTCAGTTTTGGTTTCTATTTAATTCTATTATTTTTTATCATTAAATGTTTTAAAAATAATAATTTTTTAATATGAAAAGAATTTATTTGATAACTTTTATTACATAAGTGGTTTTGCATCATCATTTCATTTGATGATGAATTTCCAACATGGAAAAGGTGTGATTCCCTAGAAAGATGTCACTCTAAGAATGGTCAAATAGTGATAACATGATGGATCCATGAGTAACTACTCCTTATTATGGGACTGTAAATTAGAATTCATGTTCATTTGAGGAGATGATGTATTTCAGGTATGAAATATTATATTGATAGAAATTTTTTTTCTTATATTAATTTATATTCATTGAATTTTTAAAATACATCGATATCTATATTTTTTATGAGAAATTATGTTTTAAACTATCAAATACCATGTTTTTTACCTAGAAGGATTCATTATATTCTTTTGGTGGATTTCAAACTCAGTATTATTACTCACCCCCTATATATTCACATTGGGGTATATTTATGTTTAATTTTCCAAGATACATGGACGTCATGGTTTTCATTTATCGCAAGTAGTTTCCCTTGATGTAGGTTTTCATAGTTAGTGTCTATAGTTGGTCTTGTCTATGAAATTATGACTATATCACCCATGGTGATTAGTGATTCTTGTTTTTTGTGTAAAAGTATTTTGGATTATTATTTTCCTTGTTACAATAATATTTATTTTTCTTTTTTCAGTTTCTGTTTTATTTTATATACATCATACATCATGCATTCATGATTTGTTATTTTTATTTTTTACTGAGAAAATGGTTTTATTCTAATATGAATAAATTCTCAAACATTTTTGTATTAATTAGAAGTTTCATTTTGTACATTGGTGTATAGGGGACCTAACAAATGTTAGTTGAACCATTTCCATTTCCAAGTCAATTTTTAGGGTCACGATGATACAAATGCTTCGATCTATACCTTTTTATCCAAAGAAAATAATTTTTTTACTAACACGGTTTTCCACATTTATTAAAATATATTTTTTATAGATTCCTAAATAGAGTAAAATGAAACTAAAAATACATATAACTATATAAAATATACATAAAATTGATAGGTATAATTACTGGTACCGGAATTATGATATATATATATACGGAAAAAATAATTATACATTTATATATGAATTATAATAGTATTACTAATAAACCAATCAAATCATTATTCTATAATTTATTTATTTTAGATTGTAATATTATTATATATGAACAAAATATTTACACTACATTTATTAATAATTAATAGGAAAATAAATCATTAATTTATACAATCACTATTCCATAATAAACAAAATAAAACAATATTTTATGTTTCTAAATTAAATTATTATTTATTGTATATAGAATGTGACTATTAAAAAATGTAATGAATTTTTTGATTTACAATGGGAAAAAATTATAAGTATTTTTGAGTTTTTAAGTATTTTATTCTTGTGAATATTGAAAAATACCATTTTTTAAAAACCATAAATTATGTGACATTATTTGTTTCTTGATATAAATTTATATTAATGATTCCATTATTTAAGAAAATATATTTACATTATATGTGAATTTATAATTTAAAAAAAATATTTTATGTTATAAATCCATATTTTACATTTTATAATTTGAAATTAAATTTTTGGAAAACATTATAATCACATATACAATTAGTTTTTTAAATTTAATTTTAATAGAAGTTAAAAAAAATTAAACAAAATGGAATCTAAATTTTAAATGATTATTACTAAATTATATAATATGGTTTATTTTAATTTTGGAAATAATGGTAAATTACCTCGACAAAAATTTGTTACTATAATGTAAACAATAATTATAAAAAATAGAATCCTAGGTGGTAAAGGGGAAAACAATTTAAAATGTGTCTTAATTAAATTTTGGTAGTGATATTAAATGTAGAAAATAAAATAATAATCATATTAATATATATATTTAAAATATATAATACCGTGTGTCACAAAAAAAATTTGATCTCCTAAACAACACGCAATAGCTCTCTTCTATAAGTCAAAAGTATGTAATGCATGATCCCATATAATAATATATTTTTTATACTCATGTTGAAATGATTTCATATATTGTATAACCTTGAAAAAAGGAAATAGTATACTTAAATGGTTATCAAGTAGAAAACTGATATAACATTTATCTAATAATATTAATTAATAACTCCATGACTCTAACAATGACGTACCACAATAAATAATAGAACATCCAAACATCAATAAGATTAATTAGAATTATTTCATTCCATAACCATTATATGTAATATTAAATGAAGGAATATAATGTAAAAAACAGTCATTCCCACACAACCAAACATACAATCTATGATACAACTATTTTTATATCATATAGGTCATTTCTAGAATTGTAATACTACAAATCATGATATTACTCTCTACCAAATAACTGATAATTCATGAATGTTCAATTATCATTACATGATTTGGAATAAATATATAAAATTATATTTAAATACCCTCAAACATCCATAAATCATTTTTCAAATGAATATTACCAAAAAGATTCATAATAATAGTATATGAATTTACATTATATTAAAAAACAAAAATAAAATGTGAGATTCACTTTTACACTAAATGATATTCTTCCAAAACATTATGTTGTTCTTTAAGTACCCCTTTATCCATATTTCATCTATATTTCTATTTAATACACTCATCTATGATAACATTATATTCTTTAAAATCCATACTATCATTCATAGTGGTTCTCAATATCTATAGAGTCTATATGATATGATCCAATCATATTGGACATTGATAACTCTTAGTATATGTTTACAAAATAACCCTATATATTCACTAAAATATTAATCTTTAAAGAATGTTATCATAACATGTATATTTCCATTTATGATCCATATAATATTTAATAAATAACTTTAATAATCATAATATTGGTTCTTATGATGATTACTTCTTACATATTTTTGTTGAGGCAAATAAATTATGCCCTTTAATTTTACCTTTTTATATATTATTGCATTGTATAACATGCTTCCATCATTTATTATTTGGTTACCCCAAAAAATATTGGCTTATTTTTATACAGTTATTTTATTATAACTGTATATTTAATCTCTTTTTTAGAATAAATTATTCATTAATATATTAGTTTTATGCCTATATTGTGTCTGTGATAAACAATGAATGAAATATATTATTATTCTAAAAAATATAGTGATAGTGCAACATTGATTAATGGAATAATGTACATATTGTAATATATTTTTTTGAAAAGTTTATTAAATTTTTTATTTTATTATAAATAACAAATTCTATGAAATAATTCAAAAATAAATCCTAAAGACCTAAGAAGTATATATCCTCTAAAAATGTGATTCATTAAATCACACATTTTCAACATCCACCATAGTCTTTAAGAATATTATCATCTATTTTATTTCGTATATATAACTCCATCTAAATTTTATGATAGTGAGTTCAAGAAAACATTTTAACACAAAAATATTTTCACAAACCCGTCAAATTTCATAGAATCTACTTCTACCATTTCTAACATCCCAAGAAAATAAATTACATGAAATTTTAATATTTATTAATATTGTTTATATAAATATTAATTTTATTATAAAAGGGATGCTATGTTTGATGGCTTACCCGATACACAATAATGGGTTTCATTGAAATCTTACATTGCAAAATAAAAATATCATATTATTATTTTAAATGGTAGTTAGTGCCTAGTAGTTGTATTGATGGGAACAAATAGAAAAAACTAATATACTATTATACATATTTGTTAAATTTTTTTACATTTGTCCAATAAATTTTAGAGGCATAAAATAAGAAATATTCTAATTTTAAGAATTAATACTCTGATATTCATTAAAAGGTTGATTTAACGCCTTTTAAGGGTGAACCCTTGATAAATCTAGTTTATGTCAATTTTATATTATCTATTTTAAAAGATAATATTCTTATTTAAAATTACTACATCAAAATTTAATTTGGAAAAAATTATTGTAATTTTCTGAGAAATCTCATTTTTCTCGGAATAGTGAAAAATACTGCATTTATATTCCAAACTAACATTGAGTCTAATTTATTTATATCGTTATATAATCATTGTAAATTCTTTGAAAGTGAAATTACATTAAAATTTTACCATTTAATACACTTTTTTCCATTTTAAGTAATTTCCCTTGGAAATTGGACATAAACAAGTGACAATGTTTTGATAGTGATTATTTCTTAAAAACACGCTATTTTTTTGACAGCCGAAATTAATATTTAATTAATTTATTCCACTTTTAAGTTTTGAATTTGGAAAAATATAATACATATTTGGATTCTTTATGTATATATTATTTATGTTGGTAACTTTTATTTTTAGACATTATGAATATTTATGTCAGTATTGCATTTTATCTACCATGGTTAAAGGGTAAATCTAGTAAACACGGGTAAAAAATTATTTTTATTATAATAAAAAAATTTCAAAACAACTTTCCTAATCCAATTGGTTGATACATATCCGAAATTTTTATCCTTGGGTCGATTTTGGGACCCCATGGAGCCACATGGGAGTGATAATGACACTTTATATAAATTAATTTGATGTAAAGACAAAAATGACATAAAAATATCTTTTAGTAATATAATTTTTACATAGGGTTATATAATTTATCTTTTCCAATATGAATGCTCTCTGTAAATATAAATATATTTCTTAGATAATGATTTTTTTATAATTTTTAGGAATCAAATAAATAAAAAAATTTACGACACAATAATGATGTTGTGTTTACCTCATTATTAAATGATTTATATAAATAAAGTTAAAATGATAAAAATAATATCCTAAACCTATCCAATTCCTTTTGGATGATTTTATTTCGACTATTAGTCATCTTATAATCGACATTAATTAGTTCTGTACCTTTAGAAACTGGAAATCATTATATTATAAAATAATATTATCACATTTCTTAAAGAACCCCTCCTCCCCCTTATGAAAGGACACCAATTATAACTCATTCCTAACACCTCTCAAGACCATTTTCTCATTCAACCACTACTTAAATGATCTCACAACATCAATATCCACCATCTAGAATTCTTAAATTAGGTATAAGGCATATCAAGTAATCCTTTTGGATCAAACCAAAGGAAGATACACGATTTAAAGTTAACATCTTCTTTCCAGATCTTTTCTTTTATTTCACTTATCCAACCCCCTATAATAATTTTATTAATTTCATTTATAAAAAAAATTATTCTAAATATACTTGGTTGTTTTTATGATACTTATTATAACTAAACATACACACACCTCTATCTAATGGGTAAAGAACATAATGTTTTTGTGGATGGCATACTAACGCCTCACGAAACGATGATCAGTCAATTATCTCATACCACCTCTTATGGTGTCAATTATGATGGAAATATATATATATGTGATATATTTTATGTTTTTTTATTTTTATTCTTATTCGTTTTTAATTTATAGAATACCTTTTGTGATTCCATTATAATTAAAAGTGATAATTTCATTTGAGAAGTGGGGACTACATTCCCCTCAAAGTGATATGACTCATTCATACCATACATGGGACATATAAAGGATATTGTTATAGAAATTATATATTATATTATGATGGAATTATAATATAAATATTTATCATTATGTTTTCACTCAATTAAAATTTGAAATAAAAATGAAAGTTGCATTCATGGGTACGTACAGCTTACCGTCTCCATGAACTCTACATTTCATTTCTTATCTTTAAATGTTATGCAATGTTATAAATAAATATATATATAATATAAATATTATATATATATATATAATATATAAATAATTAATATCATTCCATATATTATGTACTCTTTACAACATGAAAAACATGTAATTATATGCTCTTCATTTTTTACTCAAGTACCAAATATCGAGAAAACCAACATTATTAACTTAAATGATTACATATTATTTATAACATGGTAATAATAGATATAAAAGTAACAATAAACATTAATTAGGGTTCTAAGTCAATTATAAATTATCTAAATTTTATTATTAGGGAAGAACAACGAACAAACAAGTCATGTCTGACACGAGGTAAGAGGTTTCTTATATCACTTTTAATTCTATGACAATTCCATTGTTCGCCACTAATTTAATGCATGTGGTGTATATTTTACTAAAAATTGATATATATTATAATTATTATCTTTATATTCATGTTATTATGTGAATCTTTAGGTTTTTACTAACTTTTGGTCATATGAATCGACGGATTACAAGATGTTAAGAGATTTTCATTTCACTTTTTATTCCTGTGAGATTAATGCTATATTTCGCACTATTTCTTTTTGTGTGGTTTATTTAATGACCATGATTTAATTATTTGTGTAATATCCTTTAATTAATGTGTATATACATATTCATTGTATGATCCTTCTTCCTTGGGGTGTATGTTTCTCATGTTACCAAATCGGTAAGGGAACTTTTCACCCTCTTCTTTTTAAAAGACTTCATTTTGTTATGTCCTTTAATTTACATCGTATTATATTAAGATATGTTACTATATATCCATATTTTTGTAAATTTTTATGTCCAAGTGATTATATTACCCTTTCTATCACCTCAATTAAGTTACCTAATTTTAAAGTGAAGTCATTAGGCTGTTTAGTTTCTAAAAGGGAACTTTTTCTCCCAGTTTCCATTCGTGGGTTTATACTTATACTTATTGATTTTTTTGTTCTATGAATATTTATGAATAAATTATGATTTTTTTACACTAAATATCCATTTATATTGGGTGTATTTATATTTTTCACCCATAATTATGTTGTTGATTTATCCTTAATCTATGGATACCGTTTTTATAAGTGATTTCCTCTCAATTTACATTTCATTTTTTACATCATTTTTGTTATTTTGAAATTCAATTTTATATGATGTATATAATATACTTTGGAATATTATATCATTAATACAATTATTCTCATTATATAATTATTTTTTTATTAAATGTTATTTATCAATTATTTGTATTCAAGCATCAATGATTTTGTTAAAAAAACATTAACAAAAATATTATTTTAAATGATTTAATTATTTATTCTTCTAAAAAAATTTCATTAATTTCCATGATTTAGAAATGATTTTTAGGATTTATTTATATGGGAATTAATGTTTTCAAATTATAATTAATTTAAAATCTTCAAAGTGGTATGTGACACTTTGATTCAAAAATATATTTTTTAAATGTTTTAAAAGGTTTTTAAAAAAGTTAGATAACACATTTTTTTATATCAATATATAGATTTGATATGTTGTTATTAAAATGTGGAAATTTTATCATTATATTATTATTGTGATATGTATTATGATAATGTAATGTTTATTGGCCATTGTTTACATATATGGGTTGTTCCATGATAAACCTAGGGCGGGTGTTCCCGAGATAGCTCTTAAATTTATTGGGTAACATGAAGGAGGTAAACGTTAATGTTTCTCCTAATTTATTTAGGGAATATAGTATGATGGGTATTCCAAATGTGACTCCATATATATTTGGGAAAACTACAATGTAATTATGTAATGATTTCCATAATTTAACTTTATGATTTATAATTTATGTGTGCTATTCATAAATAATATGATTTCGTAAGGTATGTTATGATTGAAAAGTATGGTTTCATTGATTTTTATTTATTGATGGGATAATTTTTTCCTTATTTATCTTATAACCCATAGTAAGCTTTTTATACTCAACCAACATTTTGAAATATTTTTCACAGGAGTTAAAGATGAATAGTTTCAAGGATGGGATTGAAGAAAAGTATTTCTGTCTAAACCATGTATGTAGACATATTTTTTTAGAGTTTTTATTTTATTAAAAATTGGATGCTGAATCAAAGTGTCTAAATGGTTTTTTTTTTTGAAATTCAATGTAGTAGATATGACATAATTTTCTAAAACTCTAAACCTGAAAAGATCCTCAATGTCAATTATTCATTTAATTCAAGATTATGTAATGTTCATGTATGTGTCCTTATAGTATGTATCAATGTTCGGATTAGATAACATTAGAGGTTAGGGTGTTATTTAAGAATAATTGACATTATGAAAATTGTTAGGATTTTAGAAAGAGTCCATGTTATTTTAGAGATGATAAATGGTTATTATATTTTGGGGTGAAAAATGAAATGTATTGGATAAGCATTGGGGATAAACTATGTTATTGTTATTTTTGGGGAATTGGTCTCCTTTTTTGGGATTTTATGAAATTTTATTGTTTTTTAAAATGGACAACACAAAGACCGTGTGACAACCCGTCATGTTGGCCGAAGCTGCGAGAATCGAACCCATATCTAAAGTGCGATTGCAATTTATCTCTTACCATAGGACTATATGTAGTCCCTTGTTAGTATGAATAATTATTTTTAGTTAAATGATTTTATAGATAAATAATATGTTTATTTTGGATCTTATCTTTTATCTAATGGAAAAACCTAGTATCAAAAATGTTTTGGTTATTATGTAATAATGGTTATTTTGGAAGACAATATCTCTCTTGGGAACACTATATTCTTATGGAAAACAAAATAATATGGGATTTAATTTGTGGAGTAATGGATAAATATTATATTGTAAGAATCTATGTTATTATTATGGACATAAGGTTATTTGGTATATTTATGGAAATGAATAATCTATTATAAATAATATGGGATTAGGTTAATTACACATCAGTATGAGACTTTATGAGTAGTCGATGTTTTTGGAGATAACTGTTATTATTTACAATATAAGACAATTTGATTAAATCCATCTATGTTTTGGTTTTCAATATTAGTTTGGAATAAATTGAATAATTTTAAGGAATGTTGTATATTGAATTGTATTTCATGAACTTTGGTGTCTTTTTTTGAATTTTTTAGATTAAGTATAGTATTTCATTTTATAAAGTATTATCTTTTGGGGGATTATCTGATCTTGTACTAAAAAATTTTGGTTATTGTTGATGTATATATATAGGGGAAACATATTTTTCATATTTTTTAGATTTTGAGATACTCTATAATTTTATTCTATCACTTTCGGTGTCACCAAGTCATCTTCAATATTTAACGTTGGGAGAAATGATGAGTTTGTGGTAGAATTTTATTAAAGGATGACACTGTACATGACAAGTATGTTTATTTCCTTACGATATTAGTATAGTTATTAGTAATAATTTTCGACTCTATGAATATAATCTTGATTAAAAAAATTTATAACCTCTCATTTGTAATCAGATTTTTACTTAACCACAAATTTGTCATATTTTGGTGGATAACTTTCCGTGATCGGGTTTTCTATCACTCTCTATTAATATATGAGAGTTATTTTCTCTACTATATACATGTTTTAAGGGAATACATGTATCTATTATCTTGGGTGACCTTTTTACTTATCTTTATTCCTTTTAATGTGATGGTTTTATTGAATCTATTTCTGATGTGGTACATTTAATGAAGTTTCCTTGCCAAATTTTAAAATTACGAGGACAAATTTTCCAAATGGGGGAAGGATGTAACATCCCAAGAAAATAATGAATATGAAATTTTCATGTTTATTAATAATTTTTATTTAAATTTTATTAATTTTTTAAAAGGGGATCTATTTTTGATGGCTTACTCGATACACAACAATGGGTTTCATTGAAATCATACATTTCATACTAATAATATAATAATATTATTTTAAATGGTAGTTAATGCCTAGCTGTTGTATTGATGGGAATGAATATTACTAACTAAAATATGATTATACATGTTTTTTAAATGTTTTTACAAAAATAAAATATATTTTAGAGGCTTAAAATAGGAAAAAATCCAATTATAATCATAAACACTATAATATTCATTAAAAAGGTCGATTTACCGACTTTTAATGGAAAACCCTATTAAAATCTAATATTGGTAACATATATATGTTTTATTTGACCAAATAATGTACATCTTTAGAATAAGGACACTAAAATTTAATTTGGATAAAATTTTGGTATTTTTTGGATAAAGTTGAATTTTTTATGAATAGTGAAAAATATTATATTTTAATTCAAAATTGCGTTTTAATATAATTTATTTATATTTTTAGATTATATTTTTAATTGGATTCAAAGTGTAATTAGATTATATTTTTACTATTTAATCTAATTTTTTCATGGGAAGTAATTTCACATTGAAATTGAAAATAAACAAGTGTCAATATTTTGATTGTAATTATTTCTTAAAAACAGAATTTTTGTGTGGACGACAAGAATTAATTTTAAATAAATATATGACCCTTATATGTTTTGAATTTGGAAAAAGGATTCCATATTTTTAATCAGTGTGTCAAAATTTTTTACATTGTTAACTTTTACTTTTAGACATTATGAATATTACTTCAGTAAATATTTTATTTACTACGATTGAAGGGAAAATCTGGTAAAAAATGGTAATAAATATGATGATAATAATATAAAATTACCCTAAAATGTTTCCTAATCATATTGGTTGAAACATATGCAACAGTGGTCATCCGTGGATCGATTTTGGGACCCCATAGAGCCATATGGGAGAGATAATGACACTTTATATTAATTAATTTAATTTGAAGACAAAATGGGAATAAACAAATATCTTTTTGTAAATTTATTTTTACATAGAGTAGTATAAGTCTATTTTAGACTATAAATATTATTTGTAAAGCTAAGATAATTTCCTATATCTTGATAACTATTTTATAATTTTTAGAAATCATGTAAATAAAATTATATGTGACACAACAAATATTCAGTGTTTACCTCATTAATAAAACATTAAAATTAATAAGATTGTAATGGTTAAAATAATATCAAAAACCTTTACAATTAATGTTGGATTATTTTATTTCGACCATGAGTCATCTTATCTTAGATTTTAATTATTTTTTTACCTTTATAAAATGACAATTATTTTTATAATAAAAAAATTCATACCTTCTTAAAGAGCCCCCCCCCCCCATAAAAGGACAACACTTCTATCCCATTACTCACACATCCCAAGCCCCATGGATTGCCTAAAATCTAAATAAATAATCTCCCCACATCCATATACTCCTCCTAGAATACTTTACATATGCATAAGGCAATTCATGTAATCCTTTTAGTTCAAACAAATGGGAGATACTCGATTTAAAGGTAAATTCTTCTTTTCAGTTCTTTGCATTTATTTTACTTCTCCAACCAAATAATCTATTTTTATTCATTTATTTAAGAAAAAATAGTATCCCCAATATAAAAGGTTTTTTTATAATAAGTATTAGAACTACACATACACACACCCCCATTTAATGTTTAAAGAACATATTGTTTCTTTGGATGGAAAACCAACGCCTCACGAAACGATAATTGTTCAAATATCAGCTACCGCCTCTTATGGTGTCCATTATGATGGAACTGTGTTGATATATGATATATATTATGTTTATGTTTTCTTTATACTTTTTTATATTTAATTAATATCTTACCATTATGTTTTCCTTTATGAGTAAACGCGTTAATTTCATTTGAAGAAATGTGGACTACCACCCACTCAAAGTTATATGACTCATTCATACCATATGTGGGACATATAAAGGATGGGTTTATTGTAAATATATATGATATAATACTGGAATTATAATATTACTATGTATTATTAATTATCCCTTCAATTAAAATACGAAATAGAAATTAATGTAGCGTTCATGCGTACATATGGCTTACCGTCCCCATGAACGATGTATTTCATTTCATAACTCCAAATGTTATGTACTGTTATAAATACATATATCTACAAGATATATATGATATATATGATATCTAAATAATAAATATAATTCTGTAGATAATGCACTCTTGGATACTTGGACAACTTGTAATTATAAGGAGTTTTTTTGCATCAAGTACCAAATATTGACAAGACGAACATTATTAACAAAAAAGATTACATAATGTTTATAACATGGTAATAAGTTATATAAAAGGAATATTAATCTTTAAAATGGGTTCTTAATCATTTATAATTTAACTTAAGTTTATTATTTAGGATGAACAAACAACAAACATGTCAATTCAGGCACGAGGTAAAGCGTTTCTTATATCAGTTTTAATTCTGTGAGATTTCCATTGTTTGCCACTAATTTATTTCATATGGTGTATTGTGTCCTAAAATATGATATTTATTATCGTAATTAAATTTATATTCATGTAATTATATAAATAATTTTGTGGTTAATAACTTTTGTTCATACGACTTGATTGATTACAACGTGGTAAGTGATTTTCATTTCACTTTTTATTTCCGTGAGATTCATGCAATATTTTAAACTATTTTATTTTCTATGGTGTATGTACTACACATGATATTATTCTTTGTGTAATATAATTTAATTTATTGGAATTTACAACTTCATTGTATTATCCTACTTTCATAGGGTGTATGTCTCATATGTTACCAAATCCTTAAGGGATCCATTCACCATAATCTTTTAAAATGACTTATTTTTGTTATGTATTTTAATTTACAAATTATTATGTTGGGATATGTTCCTATTTATCGTTATTTAATTAATTTTTTTGTCCATTTGATGAGATAATCTTTTCCCTATCATCAATTTATTTTCTAAATTTTAAATTGACGTCGTTAGGCTGTCGAATTTCTATATGGGAACTTCTTCACCCAATTTAAAATATTTGGGTTAAACTTATAAATCTCGATTATGTCGTGTTATGAATATGAGTTAATAAACAATAATTTTATTACAAACAAATCCATTTATATTCGGTGTATTTATATTTTTCACACATAATTATTCCATAGATTTATCCTTAATCTATGGATACCGTCTTTACAAGGGATTTTGTCTCAATTTACATTTAATTTAGACTTTATTATTGTTATGAAGCAATTCAATTTCATATTGTTTATATACTATCCTTTGGAAAATTATATCATGAATATATTTATTTTCATTATATAATAAATTTACATTAAATTTTATTCCTCGATTATTTTTAATCAAGAATCACTCATTTTGTTGAAAACTCTTTAACTAAAATATCATTTTAAATGTTTAATAGATTTATACATATAAATATTTCTCATTAATGTCCATGTTTATTTAAATGGTTTATATGATTTATTTAAATGAACATTAATTTTTTCAAATGATAATTCATTTAAAATCATCAAAGTGGTATGAGACACTTTGATTCAAATATCTCATTATTAAATGTTTTAAAAGGTTTTGAAAATAGTTTGATAAATCAATATTTATTCCAATATCTTGATTTTATATATTGTTATTATAATTTGGAAATTTTTTCTTTCCTTTATTCTTTTGTTATGTGTTATTATTGTTTTATGGTTATTGGGAGTTTTTTACACATATGGGTGGTTCCATGACAAACCTATGGCGGGTGAGCCATAGATAGCTCTCCAATGCATGGGGTAACGTGATAGAGGTAAACCTGAATATTTATCCTACGAGATTTAGGGAATATACTGTGATGGGTATTCAAAATGTGACTCCCTATGTAGCTGTGATAACTACAATTTATATATTTTATGAATGGCATGCGTTACCTTTATAATTTATGATTTATCAGTTTTATTCATAAATCATATGATTTTAAAGGTATGTTATGGTTGAAAAGTTCGGTTTTATTGATTTGTATTTATTGTTGGGATAATTTTTTCCTTTATTATTTTATAAAACCTACTGAGATTATTTTTCTCACACAAAGTTTTGAAATGTTTTTCGTAGGACTTAAAGATGAATAATGTCAATGATGGGATCAAAGAAACGCCATGATGTCGAAAACATGGAACTAAACATGTTTTTTAGTGTTTTTATTTTATTAAAAAATTGGAAACTGAGTAGAAGTGCCTATATTGTATTTTCTTGAAATGTAATGTAATATATAAGAACTAATTCTCTAAAACTCAAAATCATAAAAGATCCTCATTGTAAATTATTCATTTCATTCAAGATTATGTAATGATTAAGGTCGGGTCCTTATACAATGGGAATCTTGTTCTCAATTAATGTCCACCAATGATTTACTTTCTCAACCAGTAGATAAACCTCCATTAAGTAATTCACATAATTAATGAAACAAATTACAGGTAATATAATATCAAACAAGTGTGAATATTATTCCATAATGAGGTATCCAAAAAAACATTATAGGTCAGAGGCCGTTTTTTCCTTATTAACTGAACCATAAAATTATTTTTATTTGTATTATGATGGTGTTCCACATTATTTATGTTATTATTCATAAATCTAGTCAGGTGATCTTGTAAATATATATAATTCTGATATTCCACTCCAATCTTAACAAACATATAATTAAGGAAGTCCTCAAATTTTATAACACATTGGTTATCCACAGTGTACCATTAATTTCACGCCCTAATTCGAAATAAATGGTATAAAATTTGTGATGATAATAATAAAAGTAAAACTCATATAAAAACCATTTCATATTTAGGGACTAAATATTAAATTACATGTGTATACTAACATATTATAATATTGGTTTCAATAAATGTTATCTTGGGTAATTATTCTATTATATTTTCTGACATAAAAAACAACTCATGTCCATCATAATGGTTTCTAATGTGCATATGAATTTTCCAAATATGATCCCCTATGAGGGTAAAACCAGTTGTGCATCCAGTCTTATTTACCGTGAACATGTTTTAAGTCGATCTAATAACCACTTTTTCATTTAGTGATATTACCACTTGGTGAAACAATACTAGAGACACAATAACATTTAATATCCAAACTATGATGTAATTTCATGGAAACTGTTCATTCAATACATACCAAAAATTACAGGTTATTATCTTATTACTAGATATATAAATCATGATTTTGATAAACTATTATTTTATTAATCAACATGAATAAATATACCATTATATGATTCATACTATAATAATCCTAATATTTTACACATATTCTTAAAAGATATTTAATATAACTATCCAATAACCACAATACCAGAATCCATATGTCTAGGTTATTTGGTTTTTAGGGTTCATATTACATCAACATGAGAATAAAAAAATAAAACATCATAAAATTTTCTTAATTATTACATACTAGAAACCATTGATCTTTTAAAACTATATAGGATAACATAGGGAATAAATAAAACATATGGGTAGAGAAGAAAAGCTAGTAAGGGAATAAACATGATAAAATAAAACAACATATGAATCAAATGTAATTTAATGATACCACATGTGGAATTGTACATTAATTATAACATGTGGAATGAAATAAGTATTAAATGAACATCGTATAATAGAATCATAGGAATGCATCAGAAAAATAGAATAATACATAAGCATAAAGCTTATCTAACCACAAATTCAACATAAAATTATGGATAGAGTCTCATCAGGGATAATGTTTACTCCATAATAACATTTCTATCATCTAATGAGAAAAAAATATTTAGAAAATATATTAAATTTATCTTTTTGTTTGACCATCATATAAATTACATGAATTCTTTTACAACAGAATTGAATCAAACAAATGGAATAATAATATTAAATTTCTATAGAATTTTATGATCTATGAAATCATTGATCATATCATTTCTAAAGGATATTTAATAAAATATTACATGGTAAGAATAATTTAAATATTTTGAAAATTAATATATTAATAAATTAAAATAGTTTTAAAATATGGAATTGATTTTAAAAAATGACAGGAAATTTTATAGATAATTTTCTATAGAGATACAATTTTGAAATATTGTTTTATTTATTTGATTAATTAATATTGAATGTTGAAATAATATGGTGTTATCATGGGAAAACATAAATAAAAAATAATATTTATCGCTATTTGTTTGTTTTGTAAATTAATTTAGGTAATAAACACTTTAAATGATTTTTAAAAAAAACTTGGTGTGGATTAGACTGTTCACCATATTTTGGATTTATTTTTAAGAAGAAATTTAGTAATAAACATAAAAAATGTATAACACCATCAGATAAAGGGATAATAGGCTATGTATATAATTAAGAAACATATATAGAGTATTTTTAATCATTCCACAATCAATTTTTTGATAAAAGGTGATTTAGAGACATAATATTCTTATACAAATAAAAACCGATTTTTTTGGAGTGTTCCCATTACATAGGTTTAGAATCCTTCCACATATGCACTAAATATCCGGTATTATAAAAATAAAATATGTAATTACATAATTATTAACTGTATACATCCATAGATTATTTATTATAAATATATAATGTTAATCTTCTGTCCTTTTGTGAGAGAACATATTTAATTTATCAGTAACGAGGATGTCTGATTCATGGTTATATGGTTGGGTCATTTTAGCATAATTTTGGAATATCATTTAAAATTGGACTACACTAAAAAAATAAATGGAAATAAAATTAATTTCCATTAAAAAATTTATAATATACCAAATATTTATTTTAATTCCCACATATGTAAACTTTATTTAATATTAATGTTATTGTAAAATTTTTATTTCATTTTATTGTGGTTACTAACCATCACTAACTAAACATATTTCACATATTTATTATATTTCAGAACATGAAATAAATTTTAACATACATATTATCATCATATATTACAATAATAATATTTTTACAATAATCCTTGATCTGAGATGTACAAAATAGAAGTACACTATTTATAGAGGTGGTGAATCGACCATATTTTCAGATATATTTTTATTTTATTAAAATTTCAGTAGTGACTAGTCTATTGATATTTTATAAACCTAATATCATTATTGTATATATATGAATATTTTTTCATAATTACACTTTTTAATATTTTATTTTGGAGTACGGGGATGAAGAATAAAAAATGTCTTTGTTGAGGGAATTATGTTGTCCATTAGATGTCTCAAAATAGCATTCCGATTAAAGATCCTTATAATGGTATTAGTATAAGACAGAGGATATTATGGGTGTTGGATAATGAAAGGGATTGATTTTTCCAATAATTTAAATTATTGGGGAGTTATGATGTCGGATAAAATGGGTGGTTCTTATAATTGGAGAAGCAAGCTGGTATTTGTGATTTAGATTTATTAGATTACTATTATTTTTAAATAAAAACTATAATGAAGATTCTTATGACAATATATAGTAAATGGAAATTGTGATTTCAATATAATGGTTTCAAAAATCCTTATTTTCCCTTACATCTATGTATTTAACATAGAACACTAAATATCATATTTTATTATATTTCTCTATTCACTAAAAAGTCAACTGCTTAAAAAATTACAAATATTTACACTAACGATTTTTAAATCTAGACCTCAAAAATTAAAACCATATAAATAAATAAATTTTAGAATTTTTAGAATTTAAATTTTTAATAAATCCCTAATTTTTTTTAAAATTTTTATTATCATTATGTGAAATTTTATCACCCTTCAAAAAATTACATATTCTCTAATAAAATTTTATTAACATTATGACACATCAATAATATTGTTTTTACAAATTTTATGAAAATTACTTTATTTTAAATATATATATAATTCCTTGAAATAAAAATAAAGAATACATTTTTAAAAAAATATTGTTTCATTTTTTATAACATGTATTTACCCGTGTTATGTTATAAATATGTCATATTTTCATTTTAAAAAATTCATAAATATTATTTTACAATTACAAAGGTGATGGTTTATTTAATATTGTTATTTTACTATTTCTTATACTCATATTAATATTCTTATAGTTATATTTATAATGTTTATATGGGTTCTATATCATCCATAAATACTTGATATCTAATTCATTATTCATTCACATATATTTTCTCTCAAAGAGAGAGATATATATATATATATATTATTTTTTAATAATGAATTATGAAATAGAAGTCTTATTCATATTTTCTATAGTTTTTTTATTAGCGATATAATAATGAGGGATCGAGAAAATCCACAATTTCATATTATAGAAATTTTATATTCAATTGTTTCCATTGTTAAATTTTCAAATCATATTTGTTAGTTTTATCACCAAATATAATGTCCATGTAAGTATAGTAATTTCATTTATTTTCTATACATGTTTCCTGTACTTTATATCATACTAAATTACTATATATTAAAGATTAATTTAATTTGAGGGAAATTAAATTGATTTAATTATGGGTTGACATATTCACTACATTTACCATGAATCTCAAAATGTAACTACATAATATCCCTCGTTATATGTAGCCACCAAACCTATTGCTTCATATTTTTGAATATCACTTGTACTATAGGTTGTACCTCTAAGGGGATATATGTAATTAGACAATCACATGCATTCAAAACAGGTCTAGAACCTCTATCAATATAAATAAGATGATTATATTCACAACACCATTGGAAAATCCATCAATATCATGTCCAATATATATTTGGTCCTGTAAGACATATTAATGAATGACTATAAGTTATGATTCCATCACATCATAATGAAGTAGTGTGGTCCTGTAATTATGTCTAAGATATAATGTTTAACCCTTTTCTATAAAGGATAACTGCTATGAAGATAACTACTTCGATTCATCACCAACGGACTATTAACATGATTTATTTCAATGAAAATTAACCCCAATATAACCTTTTATGAAAGAGTTATCCATACATAATAATAATTCCGTAGGATCATTTTCCATTACATATTTCTCACAATGTTATATCTATGGTGGAAGATATGATTGGGAATAATTTATTATGATTATATATCTAATAACCCAACAAAAATTTAGTGTCACTATGTCTTCATGGAGAGCACTAATACCTCTAAATCCAAATCATGGGAAACATATTTATGACCATGAGATATCATCTTCTGAGATCTATAATAAATTACCTATAACCATTACATCAAAAAACCAATAAATATTCATGTGTCATATAAAGACTACAAGTACTCAAACACCCTTATTGAAATATTTTAATGGGTGCAGTCAACAATATGTATTTAAATTCCATAATGTCCTTAAAAAATTTACATGGAAAGTGAAATTGGTTCCCCATCTAGATCAATGAATATAGCAGAGATTCAATTATTGATATGTCTGTAACTAGACCTATGTGTTATCCATTCATCATAATGAAACTACAAAAACCAATTCAATATTAAAAATCTCATAAAAAACGTTTCCAAGATCTTCATCAAGTCCACAAAACCTCTTTATCTTATGATAATATGCCTCAATAAGCTGACTAATTATTTTAGGAACATAAACTGTGTGATATTTTCCAAAAAGGATTCTATATATATATATATCCAATGACATCCTCATATAATTTTTATGTTATTCAACTATTATTGAGTAAATAATGTTTTCTTAAATGAATACAATAGAAAATAGTTCAATAAAATTCGAGAAGTAATGGTTAATGAGTCTTGTATTTATCTAAGTGAATTATTTATTCCATACCGATTCACTAGGACTTATAATCACTATAGAAAAATCTAATCATTGTTATTGGTATATCCTCCTCAAGAACTCATTTCATAGGATAGACTATCCTGAGGTCAACACCTAAGAACACCATTTATCTCTTTATCTTATCAAATTGATCATCAATTCAATGAAAATGATACTTATTCTTCACTATAACCTTGATTGGGTAATTATTATGAACACAGAACCTAATGATATATCCAATTTTATTATATATCATTTCCTATATGACTTAGGGGGCCTATTGGGACTAAAAAAATCATTCATTTGAAAATAATACAACTACCCCATCAACTATTGGTTCTCAGCATGGGTCTTCTGATAATCCAAGGAGGATATCTATGAAGTCCCATGGAATATTTCAATAAAAAAATAAATCTATAGATATGGAAGAGGAATCGGTACATCATTAAGGATTAGATATAACTTATCCAATACCTTTTTAGGAAATCAATTTTCATATTAGAATACAAAATCAATGATAATACCACCCATATAAAGTGAAATATGGTGAAAATTCATTCATATGATCCTAACTCGCATTGTTTTTAAATATTTCTCTATAGTAATGGAATATCACATATCATCCACCCATATAAATCAAAATATTTTAAAAAAACAATTTGTTCATGATAAACTATTATTCTATAAATACAAATTATGAAATCATAATACTTCATCACAGCTACAAATATATACCAAATAAACATTTATCCTTTAATGGGGAGTTCACCTTATCAGTTGATGATTATGATCCATGAATAATTCTTTTTATTAGTCTCTATATATATTATCCATGTTAGAGGATCATAAGGGATATCTATATCTCTAATTTATACATATCTATGATAGGTATGCACTATATGGTGTTTTTGGATGAAGTATCCAATTAAAACACTGACCACTTCCTACAGCTCTACTAATTCTTATTTATTAAAATATTACCTATTTATCTCCATGGATTCCCATAGGAGGACCTGAATCAGATCATTAACACTACATTGATGCTAATCCACCATCATCTTATCATTTATCAGATGTCATGTTAGAATGTACCTCACTAGATAGACATGACCCTCAAAAGAGTAGAATATTATATCCCATATATTCCAATATCCGATCCATGTTTACTATATTACACATAACATTATATAATCCTAATAATATGGATATATCTTGTGTCTCAATATATCATCTAGTAAACCACCATCTATGGATGACGACACTGATCCATGGAAGGTAATATACCTTCCTGAAAATTGAAAATAATCTACTATAATTTCCTCCACTAGAATTTTTCTATCCATTACCCAAGAATTTTTTCTGATTCATATGATAAAAAGACCACCGCATGTATATGGGTTAAGCAGTCACCCAAGACACTCAGTCCATGATTCAGTTCTAAAAGCTCTCAATTTACTCTTTTTTTACCCTATCTCTTATAAACAAAGATAGTAATATAGAGACCCATGTTAAACATAACATAAAAATTATAATTATCACACGATTAGATATTTAAATATATTATAAAACAAAAAATGATATCTTTTATACATAATTATTTCATCAAATATCTCATGATACATTCGACATCATATCATAGGTATTGGAAAAATATGAAAGGGGAAATATCAAATGATCATAATGTTAAAAAGAATATCATATTGTGTTAGATAATTATATTGATGGGGAATATCTGGAAGATATATATATATATCAAAATAAATGATCGTATGACCATATATGATAATCATAGAGAACACTGAATTAATAAATGTTCAAAATAATAGTTACAAATCATAAAATATATGACTACATCAAACATATATCATTTATTATAAAACATGTGAGTAGGATTTCCAATATATGAATAAATGAAAAATATTTTATTAGGATTAAAACATAGCATTTAATTAGAAAAATTAATCTTATATTAAAAACTTGGGAATGTGGAACAACAATATTCATAGGAAACCAATGATAGAAAACCCATTATACTATTCATATTTGATCAAAATAATTATGTGAATGCGTAATCTTTTTATAAAACTCATCATCCCATTACATTATGAAAAACCCATTTCATACATATCTGACTATCCCATGAGATATAACCACAACCCAATGAATTTTATTGTGTTATAAGACCCCACCAATCATCACTTATACATATGTGTGCAACTTAACAAAAATAATCACCACAACATAAATAAACCTTTAAAAATAATTGGATTTTAAAAATAATCATATATTATGGACATAATAAATCTGACGACGAGAATTTGTCATTTTTTAAAAGGACTAAAAATATAATAATATATAATGATTAATGAAAAAATCAATTCGTTAGAGATAAAACATTGGGGAAAATAGAACCAAAAATAAAAATATTTCACAATTCCATTGTAAAAATTGTTATACTAGATAAACAATAAATTGTAATATCACACAATTATAGGTTTTTACCTCATTGAGTTTTACGTTAAACCTTCCTTTTGTGTTTTTTTATTTCATCCTCGTTGTTAATGTCCCATATAGAGAAAGAGAGAATTTATTAGGAAAAAAGATTTAAAAAATTCAATGTATGTTTGTTTGAATTAATTAAATACTAGTGTAAACATGTTAAATAAGCTTAAAATAGTTTTTCAATGTTGTGGAATTCTTAAAAGGTGGTTCAATATGTTAAATATATGATTGGATTAATTTTGTATGCATGGAATTTACACACAGTGTAAATTTGTCCAAAAAAATGTTCAAATTGAAAGCAAAATTCCATTAATGGAATATTGATATGAATTTGTTCACTGAATGAATGAGTTACACCACATAATTCCACATTTATGAATGTAAAATTTTTATTTAGGTTAATATCAAATGTGGTGATAATTATTTTATTGTGACTCAAAAATAAATAATACACGACAATGACTGGATTTTCATGTTTTGTATTCCATAGGATAAGTTGTTTTAAATCCATGGTACAGTTATATTTGTTATTACCCTTTCATAAAAACCATCTATATTAATTAATATTTAATTTAAAGGTGATTTTTTTGAATCATTCTCCAATTGGGATGTTCGGTTTTAGAAATCAATCCCTATTGTGTTTCATTTCCTTGGTTTTCAACCAAATTCTATCGTTCTATGCTTATAGACATGGAAAATTTAGATCATGGTTGTTTTATTTATTAATCAGGACATTTTATGATATAGGGTTTATTTTACATCTCGATATTGTTTTTCTTATTGTAATTTCCATTTAGAATAATTGTGTTGGTCATCATTTTATGGTAGGTGTCCAAAAACATAACTATATGGTCTAATAAATTATCAGGTAAGTGAAATAATGTCATTTTACACCAAAAAGTTCACATAACATAATTTATTGGCGAATGATGTTTAATTATGGATCATATTATTCCCTAGATCAATTTAGATTCATTGGTATTTCATACTAGCTTGTGGGTACCCGTTTGGATGATCTAACCCTTACATAATATTGAAATAACTAATGGATTAAATTGTGTTTATAATGACAAGATACCCTAGCTAATAGATTTGAATAAAATATCTATGGATTTTCCCTATTTTTATATTAAAATAATTTGTGGTAACCTGATGTAATAATGAATGTGTATTGGAATGATAAATGGTAACATTCCAAAACATCTATTGATGATCAGGATATGATATTTTTATATCCATTATGTTATGACATATTTTGTTCTTCTTGTTATAATGATTATATATTGTTCATGGAACAGTTTTATATTATAATGATTATATATCAGGATTGATCCTATTTCATACTATAATGCATGTATTGTGATATTTTCCCAATTTCATACTTTACTTCCTATATAGTAGGATTGACACATTTTCAGGACGATATGTCTATATAGTGGGCAATACGTAGATTCTAAAATTCTTATAAATAGGGATTCATTCAGATTCTGCAATTCTAATATAGTGGGCATGGATCAGATACTAAAATTATTATATAGAGGGACATGCCTAGATATTGAAATTATAATGATCCATGCATGATGTACATGGAAATTGAAACACTATTGTGGAAAATATAATACATAACAAATATATATTCCCAAAGACCATATTTGTTTATTGTATTTTGAAATAGGTAACACATTCACAAAATATGGAGAAATATGATATACTACTCCCATAAATATATCCCCTTAAATTTCTTGCATTAAATAGTTTATTATACCCCTGTAAAAAGAAACCACCAATAAGGGTGAGCGCAAATTCTTAGTAACGTGAATCACAGTGAACATTAATCATAACATAAACATAAGAATATAAAAACATGAACAAAAAATTTGAATATCAAAATAATGAGTCATGAAATAAATAATGGATGTTTGTAAGGAATAAATCATAATTGAATACAAAACATAATAAATTTTTATTAGAATAAAAAATGAAATTTTGGAATACATGTAATCATATAAAATAATTTCCATATTATCCACAACTCATTTCCAAGACTATCATATCAGACCAATTCCATTACTGAACTAAGTTTATTACTCGTTCTAGCACTGTATTACTGAACAATATTTTTTTGTTATAGTCCTATATTACTAGAATCAGATTTACATGTCATTCATGCTATATCAATTTCATGATATAAAAATATTTATACAATTCAATTGAGGGATATATAGGTCCCAAAAATCGCATAATGATTTCATTCTTATATTCATCACAAAAACATAAATCATTCCTCACGTAATTACCCAATGAATAAAATTGGTATTATAAATATTATTCCTTCACAATCCACATAAAAAAATTGTATTTCACAAATGGAATTCCATAAGTCATATTAATGATATTTTTGGGATAGAATCATTAACATAATTAAATAATGTCATCATAGATGGAAAATACTTTTGATAAAACACATGAAATTATTTTTAGAGGAAAAAACATTTCTTCTTGAAAAGAAAATTATTTTCTCAAAATGATGAATTTTTTTAAAAAAAATAATTTATTAGAAAATAATAATGAAATAGAATATAGGAATCATCATTTAAATATTGTATTATGAAGAAATAAAAATATTTTCATGACATATTAGTTAAATAAGTAGTATCATTGTAGTTGTACAAGAAAAGTCAAAAACAATTCTGTATCAAAAAAAGACAAAATACCTGGATCATATAGTTTATCAAAAATTCAACAATGTGTCATATTTACTTTAAAACATTATATAAGAATATAAATAATATTACATAATTATTAAACAAGGACATGGATGATAAAAATTCCCCAGTAAATACAAATGTACAAACAATCTCGGATAATAAGGATATTACAAAATATTCCCTTATTAATTTATAATATGTAATATAATGTGTCTCATAAAAAATGAAAATTATATAAATATGTAAATATAAAAAATTTCATATTAATAATCATAAAAAAATTAATGGTCTTTATAAACACCACACAAAATAAATTGGTTGTGTATAAGGAATATGTACCTTAGAAATAAATGTATGAAAAAATAATCCCATACCTTAGGTCTGATATCCTTTGTATATATCTGAAAATATTGTATAATGAATTAATTATTTCATATTCTTATTCCGGTATGATATAATATGCAATAATATTATTATCTATTTGTTAGTAGCATTTTATTGTCACCCGTTATTTGGGTATTAGATGCTTTATGTTATTATGAAGGTTTAGTCTAATAAGTTCTTGTTATCCTTTTGTGATAATAGTTAAATCATTAAAAATAGATATTAATATAAAATATATCATATTTATTTATTATATACATTTATATAAATATTATTAAATTGATATCATGTGGAATGAATCGAATCACATTGTGCAGATGGTTAGTCGTGCGTACGCACAAGTGATGATATCATTATTTTAATTTTGAAATAGTATGGTTATGTATGGAATATTTATTTATATAAACTAAATTTCTTATTATAATAATCATATATAGTTAATATTTTCATCATATTAACCATTCAACAAATGTGGTGGCGGAAAAAAATTTACACCATTACCTGTTGACGGTAATCTGTACGTACACATGCACGATGAATTCATTTTTCGTAGGATGGAATATGGTAATTCTATTACATTTATATCATCTCAATATAAAATTTATACTGGATTTAACAGTTTTTAATTGAAACAAATATTATGAAGATGTAGAATAATAAATAAATTAAAGGAATTGGAAGAGTAGATTACCTCTTGTTCGATGAGTTCCCTCTTAATATCCAATTAAAGAAACTAGAGTTTGTCTTTTAAGAAGATCAGATCCTATATATTCTGTATAAAGATATTTGTGAGTGAAATGGCTAGGGGATGTATGAAATTTAAGATTCAATGTGAATTGAAATTATGAGAGAGGATGTTCCCTTTTATAATTGAGATGAGGGTCATATTTGGAATCTCCAAAATATATTAATATATAATATAATAAAAACCCATCCAAAAAAACTAAATATGTATTGTTTTAGAATATTTGATGTGATATAATTTTATATCATAATAAAAATATATTTTAGGAAAATTTTTATGTCAATTTAAACCATATCATTTCAATTAACCAAGAGATATTATATTTTAATTTTAACTACGGTATCAAATTGGTCAATATTAAAATATTGTAATATATTCTTATTTGATTTCATCTATACAATAAATATATACCATAAAAAATTTTAAATAATATAATAATTATTATATATTTTCATAAATTTTATACAAATTTCAAATTTTTTAATAAAAAAATTATTTTGAAAAACTTTAAATATTTTTGATTTTGAGACTAATTAATTCATGGTTTATTACAAATATCAAGATAATATGTTATCCAAAATAAATTTATTTTATAATATCCCTATGGGATCATGTAATTAAATAAAATTTATTGGATATATTAATTCTCCAAAATATCATTTATTTGGATATTTTTAATAATATTTATTTGATATTTCCAATAATAAAATAATTACTACATCTGTTTTTTGTAACTATTTAATATACATGTTTTTTGGGTTTAAAATAAAAATAAAATTCTTTTTTGAAGATAAATCTAATATATTTCATAACAATACTTGTAGTAGAATATGTCTTCTAGAAAATCATACTTAAAAAATTTATATTTATTGAAACATGAATATGAAAACATTATCATTATTTTTGGATAAAATATTATAAATTTCATAATATATTCAATGAGGCTATTCAGGGTATATAATAAGATCATAGGATTATTTAGGATGATGCAAACATGACCAATAATATCGGGTCAATTTTTTTATATTTATTATCATTTTAATTAAATTTATTTTAATTATTTTATACAATTTAATAATTTATTCACAATACAAGTTTAAACCATTATGGTAATTAATTAATTTTTATTAATTAAAAATAAATAACCAAGATAAATTAAAAAATATATCTTGCTAATGATTTTTATTGTAAAATTTATTTTCATAATAACCAAATTTAAAAAATTATATTTTTATTACAACATGAATGTGAAATCATTAATAATATAATAAATAAATCAATATAAATAACATAATTCAACAATAAGTCGTCGAAAACATAAAAAAATACCTGAATATATGTTTATTATGTTATAAAACTACTTTTGGACTCATTCATAATATAAATTTCCCCCTTTTGGCCAAATAATTCATATTAAAGATAATAAAAATGACACTATGTGGCCTTCTTTGATTTAAATGTTTATAATGACATTTCCATGGAAATATGTCCAATAAATGACATTATTTTGAACCTAAATTGTTAAGGGTCAATTTTCATTCCAAATGTAAATTTTTTCAATTTTTTTGGGTCAGTTTATAGTCTTTATATTTTTATTTATAACCTAAATTAATAGATATTCATTTTACCATGGTAACAAAATATACCATGGTTACTATTCATATTGAAAAAAATAAAATGGAAGTACTTATGAAATTTAGTCATTCTGGATCAAAATTTAAAATCCATTTTTCATAATTCAATACCCATATGTTTCAGAATTATATTTAAAAGAAAACATATAAAATGTCATGAAAAAAATGTTTTTCGGGAAAATTCTCTTATAAAACACAAAAAAAATTTACAAAAAATTATTTTATAAAATTATTTTCAAAATATTAATTGAATTATAATGAACTAATTAAAATTTGAAACTAATCAAGAACAAAATTTTAACATTAAAATAAATTAAAAAATATTATTTTCAATAAAAATATGAATTTCACTATTTAATAAAAAACTAGAACCTATAAAAAATAAAAAAAATCACTATTTTAAATATCAAAATACAACTTTAGAGAAGAAGGTTAATTTAAAAAAAATTTAAAAATTATAAAAAACTATATTTAAAATGGGTTCTCCATCAAAAGGTATCATCACTACATTGTCTTGAAAAATAAATATTTCATCCGAAAAACTAAATTTGTTCATTTATAATTTCTAGTAATCATATATGACTACATTTAAAAATTTTATGGAATAATAGACATATATAATTCCTAAATAAAACCAATCATGTGTGATATTATTATTTTATAACTCACTTATTAGCATTTAAGTAGTTTTTTAGAAAAACAATTCCTGTTATGTAAACCAGTTTTATTTTAATTTATAATTCATTGCTCACAAAATGATTATTTATAAATACATATGTAAATAATATTATCATAATTAAATATGAATAATTAACACTATACATTATAACTGATATCTAATTTGGTTACATAATTTTATTTATAAGTTCTCTTAAACATAGTCTTGTGTGAAATGAATTCTATAAAAAAAATCGATTTTTTTAACACAAGCCATTAATTGTTTTCTGTATACTGCACGATATGCCCGTTTTTCATGTATCACAAGATTATCTTGTTGTTGTTAACAACATAAAGCATAAAAAATCTTAAAAATTATATTCTACAACAATATCAGGGTGTTACATTCTACACCCTTAAAATTAATTTCTCCCTCAAAATTCGTTATGGGTAAAAAACTGTTAATACTTGAAGTATTCATTCCTATAAAACCACATCCAAAAAAGGAATTCAAAAAAATCCTTTTAAAAAAGGAATTTTAGAAACATAATAGTTACTCAATGTAACACATTAATGGGTTTCCAAATAAGATATCATATGTGGAATGTTAAAACATGGAGATGGAAGAGAAATATTATTATCATCTTCTGATGGTTAGTGATAGAGAAAAAGTTCATAGAAATTATAAAATCAATAAGCCATAAATCCACAATGATATAAGGGGCCATTTCATTCACTAGATTAAAAAGAAAAAAAATAACATTTTTTGTTTCAATATCATTTCCCTAAAATTGATGAATTTTTCATGAGAAGAAATACATATATGATTTTAGAATAATCTCACTATTGGATATTCCTCAAATAATTCCCCATTAATATCTTATGAAATGAAATTATAATGTTTTTGTAAATATTGAATTTTTAGTAGTTCATGTGATCCATAAATAGAATAATAGGTAATTCCATATGTCTTTTTTTACAAAAATCCATATCACAATTTATTATATATGCATAATCCCACCTATGTTGTTATAATTCATATTATAAAAAATATCATACAAAGATTAACATAAAATTTCCATAAATGATAACATAAAAATGCTTATAATAATTAAAAATCCGAAAATTTATAAAGAGGAGAAATAATATAGTCTTAATATTTATTCGCCATATATTATAAGGTATATATTGTTGTTCACATTCCAAACATGTGAAAAAAATCATCATGTATTATCTTGAGAGTTGGTAATAACCTCCATTATCAAATATCCATATAAAAAAATTTATGTTTCCTTATTCAAAAATTATTATATATATTACATAATTCCAAAAAATATGTATACATCAACCATTATTGCATAACCCTATTGAAAACAAATACTTAATCAGTTCTAAGGATATCATTACCCTGCAAATTACTTGTTTAGATCTAGCATATCATTTTCTAGATATCATTATGTCATCACCATGCTCATAATATGATTTTTCCATCCCGTAATTTGTTTTCCAAAAATATATAAATCACATTTCACAGTTACAAGTACCACTTAGTATATACTATTAAATATATAAGGGTAAAAATATTGTAACAATACATAGATGTTTTTTATTCCATAATCCGAGAAAATTAACTATTCAACATTATTCATGATAAAAATGTAGTCATTAAATTATATTTTCAAATAATTAACTAGGATTCATAATTTTGTTTTTAACCACTTCATTCATCTCATATGTCTTTTGTAGTCCCTTCATCCCCAGCAACATAAATATAACTCATACAACCATAATGATTCTCTTCATGAGATTTTTTCCTAGGGAATTGATTTTTATAATGCACATAATATTAACATATATAACATTTAACCATCCTTGATTCCTTAGAAATACCATTATCCTTGTCTATTGTGTTAACTAAATCTTTTCCATTGTAATTACTAGGATTGTGTCCTTATTTTTCATACCCAAATAATCTTCTAGTTCCATTGAAACATTCTCATTGATGAACCTTTCCACATTATTTACCTGAGAAAATTTAACTTTCATTCTTCTATGGTCACAATGTAACTCCATAATTGACTTAATTTGTGGGATAACAAACTCGCCAATTTAGATATTATTAATCATATTATGAGATTACCAATTAGTCATAATAATGTTTTTTTCATTCTATATCCCATTTCATTTGGTTTCTCACGAGGTATATCCTTCAATTTTACATCGTTTTAATATTTAACAATAATACTCTTTTTTACAACAATTTTAGGAAACCTCAAACGAAAAGTGTCAACAACAATAATCATAATGAATAAAACACATAATCATGGTAATATACTTTCAATATCAATCATCATAGGATTAATCATAGTTTATTAGTGATATTTACACTAATTCTATGAAAATGACCTATAATTATACTTTTTCTAAGGATATCTCTACATATACCATTGAAATATATATATGTATCTTAAAAAATATTTCACATTTTAGTTTCCAATGAATGACTAAACCTTAATTCTGATTCCAAATATATGGACTCGTTCTTTACATACATGTATATTAAAACACTTTTATAGAAATATAATACATCACAAAAATAGATGCTCAAAGATCATATTATTTTAGTTTCTACAGATATTGGGTACAAATTATGCTATCTTTGTGAATGATGTTCATCATATCCAATAATGACATACGCCATTAGTTTTCCATCCTAAAACCATTCTTTATATAATTGGGAAATCAAAAAATAAAATGCAATGAGATTAAATGTTGAGTAAAGATATGCATATTGAACATCAGTCAACACATAAACATAATAATATAAAATATTGAACGTAAATATTTAATATCTAATTAATGACTCATGAATGGGGTATTGGTAGTTTATTATGAATAAATTTTAAAAGAATAATAACCTCAATAAAATATCATTTGCATAAATAAAAATCATTTGTTAAATATATTATAATATAAAATAATTCCAAATTATCCAAGGATCATTTCTAGCACCATCATAGAAGAAAAAGTCCATTGTTTAAATGAGTTCACTCCTCATTTCTGCCATGTTTTACTGAACTATATTTATATTTCATTCCAGCCCAGTATTATTGAACAAGATTTACTTTATGTTCTAGAGATATATATCTCATGAGATATAAATCTTACTCAATGCATTGTATGGAGATATATGTGCCACCCAACTCATATTGATATCATTCTTACATGTTCCACAAAAAAATCATTCATCATAGCATTACCCAGCAAATGTTACAGGTTTCTTAATCATCATTCCATCATAATCAATATAAAAAAATTCAAAATACCATTCCATAACTCAAATCATATCAATAATAGTGTTATATACATAACCATATTTAATTATTGTAATCTTATATGTAATGTAATTTTGATTAAAAAATGAAATTTATTCTCAAGAAAAATATCCATTCTTCTTCAAAAACATTTTCTTTTTACAAAATGACACGGAATATTAATATAGAATAATTTATTTGAAGATAAATATATGATATTTAAGAGGAATATTCATGTAAATAAGGAATTATGAAATAATAAAAATATCTTCATTCCATATAATATAGAAAACATTATCCTCGTACGTTTTTTGGAAAAGTAAATAAGTTTCTCATATTGAATAACGACAGAGGATCCATTTTATACCCTTAAATAAAAACTAAAAAATGGATAAAATTTTATTTAATAATTTATTTAAGAATAGAAAAAATATTACATATTTTTGGAATATCGATGTTGATGTAAAATATACCACAGTAGGTTCATATATATAAACAATCTCAGATAATAATGAAATTTAAAAATTATACATTAACAATTTTTAAAAAGTCAAATCATATGAATCACATAATAAAGAAAATTATATATATATGTATATATCATAACCATCATTATAAGAATAAAAAATATCATGGTTAGTATTAACACCACACAAAAGAAATAGGTGGTGTATAAGGCATATGACCTACAAAAATAAAAGTGAAACTAAATAATCCCATAACATTTGTCCTATATCGTTTGTATTTATCAAAAACTCTTGTATAATTATTTTAATATTTTTATTATCTTGTTTTGGAATTATATCATATATGGTAATATTATATTATGATTTTTAGAAACATATCATTGTAAAATATTATTTTTGTATTAACTACTTAATGTTCTTATGCATGTTTTGTGGAATATGTTACAGTTATCCTTCATAGGACACAGTTATATCATTCATAACTAATAATAACATAATATATGTCATATTTATTTATTCTTTATATTTTAATATTTATTATTTAATGGAAATCATGTATAATGAACAACATCACATCATAGAGATGGTAGATTGTACACACGCATGAGCAATGACAACATTACATTAATTAGGTAATTGTATGAATGTTGATGGTATATATATTATTTTAGAATAAATACCTTTTATAATAATTATGTATAGTTATTATATCCATAATTATATGCATCAATGACAATTAGTGGTGACAAACAGGTTACACCGCCTCATCGAGATGGTAATCCATACGTACACAAACATGATGGTATCATTTTTCATATATTGGATAGAATGTAGAATATATTTATTCGATATTCATAATAATATATCACTATATAAGTGATACTTGAGTTATTATTTTATAATGTTAATAATTCATGTAGAAAAATTTGAAGATGAAATAATTTGAATAAATCGGTAGAGGAGATTACCAATTATTCGATGAGCTCCCTCAAGATATACTCTTAATGAAACTACAACTGTTCTTTTGAGAAGACAAAAACCTATAGAATTTGAAAATGGATTTCAAGAAGGGAAATTGGTAGGTAATGGATGAACATTACGACTTATAGTGTATTTAAATTATGAGGGAAGATGTTCTCTATTAAAATTGTGGTTTGTGGCATAGTTGGAATCTCTCAAAATATTACAATATAATAAAATCAAAACCTATAAAAAACCTCCAAAATTAAATATTTTTGAATAAAAGATGGTATAAGAGTTTAATATCATCAAAAAATAATTTTAATGCTTGTTCATATGTCATATTATACCTTATCATTTCAATGTACCCTTCTTTATTCTATTTTAATTTTAACTATGGTAAAAATATACAATATTAAATTAGTAAAATTTCTACTAATTGGTTGACGATTTTACCATAAATGAATAATTTAATGTATTTTAGATAATACAATAATAATTTTTTATATAATTGTTTATGATTTTTATATAATTTAATTAATAATCAAATTGATAATCAATCAATAGTTTCATTTTTGATACTATTTATTTCATGGAATTTTAAAAATATCAAGATAAGATCATGACCAAAATATTTAATTATATCAATATTGGGTCAAGTAATTCTATAAAAATAGTTGGAATATTAATTATCCAAATTTATATTTTTTTATTATTTTTAAAAACAATTATTTGATATTTCAATTAATGAAATAATTACTACATCTTTATTATGAAAATATTTAAATTATTTATATGTGTGGTAAAAATTAAATATAAAATACTATTAATAATATAAATATAAAATCTTTAACAATAATACATATAGTATAATATATATTTTGTTAAAATCCTACTTTAAAAATTTTATAATTATTAGAAAATGAATATGGAAACACTAACATTACTTTAGAAAAAATATTATAAATGTGAAAAACTATTCCATGTTTCTCAAAATGGCCAGAATTTCAACCATTAGATTATTATGGTAGATATATAATCTTAAAAATAATGTGTAATGTTTTTTAATCTTTTATTTTTTATTATCATATTAATTAAAAAATATTGATTTTTTATCAATTATATAATTTACACATCATAAATATATAAGGTAATACGATAATTATTTATTTCAAAAAAGTTACAAAGAAATTACTATGATAAATAGAATAATTTTGTAATTAAAATTACTATTTTTAGTTAAATTTATCTTATATATAACAATATATTAAAAAGAATAATTTTATTAAAATTTTAAGGTGATATCATTAAAATTATTGAAAATAAATCAATAAAAATAGCATAATTCCACATAAGTGGCCCAAAAATTCAAAAATAAAATGTTAACATGAATATATGTTTATTAAGTTAATAATTTATATTTAGAATCGTTCATAACAAAAAAATTTCTTAATAGTGGATATAAAATAGATATTATATATAATGAAAATGACACTTTCTGTCATTCATTAATTTATATATTATTTATGTCATTTTCATGTAATGTGTCCATTAAATGAAATAATTTAAAAATTAATTTTTAAAGGTATATTTTTATTCATTGTTCAAAATTTTTCCATTTTACCATCATTTTATACTATTATAATTTTTTATCCTAAATTTCCTTTTATAACATTAACCATGGTAATAAACATTACCACGGTTACTATTAATATTAGACAAAAATAAAACGGACATAGATTTTTAATATAGACCTCTTGTGTCAAATTTTAAAATCCATTTTTCCCAATTAAATAAACACATCTTCCTGAAATCATTTAAAAATAAAACAGTTAAAATGTCATGAAAAACTCTTTTTTGAAAAAATAATATTTTAAAATGAAAAATGTTTGAATAATAAATTCTTATATCAAATCCATTAAAAAATATAATTTGATAAAAAATAACTAGTTAAATTTTAATACTAATCAAGAATGAAATTTTTCCCTATAAAAAACATAACAGGATATAATGTTTTAAATAAAAATCTACATGCACCATTTATCAAACAATAATTCAGAAAATTACCAAAAATAAACCAAAATAAATTTTGATACTCTGAATAAAATTAAGACGATTATTTTTTAATATATAATATAATAATGTTTAAATAACTATATTTATTAAGGGTGCATCCAAAAAAGGACGTAAAACTGTTTTTTAATGATAAACAATTGTTTTATATGAAAAATAGAATTTTAACTTATAACATGCAATGAAAAAATATACAATGAATTTTAAACATTAGATTGAATATATTACAAAATATTTTTCATAAATAAAATCCCTAAAGTGTGATTTTTTTATTTTATAACTCACTAATTTTCAATGAAAAGTTTTTTTATAGAAAAAATTTCTTTTTCTTAAAAATGGTTTTATTTTTCTTTATAATTTATTTATCAAAATATAATTAATTTTTTATAAATGTAAAAATAATATTTCCTTGATTTGATTAATATTTTTAATACCATCAGATATAATGGCTCGGATATAAGTTAACATTATAATATTTAGTTGTTCGCTTAAAATCGGTCTAGCTTTAATTGAATTATATCAAAATTAATCGAAATTGCATGTATCATAAGCTTATAATAGTGTTTCATATATATTAAGCTAGGCCAGTGTTGTGTTTATTGAAATATTATCATGGTTTACTGTATAACATAAGTTATAAAATAAATTTAGAAAAATCAATTTTATTAAAAAATAGGTGTGTTTTATAAATGATTATACTGGGGGGTCTTCATCTACATTAGATTATTCCATGGTTTCCCATTTTGGTTGAAATGGTTTTGAAACATGACATGTTAAATTTTTCCATGGTTCTAAGGAAGGTTGATTGTTGATTTATATTAATTTAATTAATAAATAAAATTATTTATAATATTATTTCATAAAAATATTATCTAACTTGTTTGGATTATAAATAGTTTTGTTAGCATGTGGATATTTACTAAGACCCTGTTCAGGTAGTCATTTGATACCTAAACTGATTACAAGGATGTAGGTTTGGACAATCACAAGGATGCTTTTTTATTGTTTTCCATGTAAGGGTTGAAGATGGAGATGAGACCTCCATGGGGTTTGGGACCGGGGTATTTTGAGTTATTTTGAATAATTTTTTATTTTATTTTTATTGATTATATTTTTACATATTGATACATTTCATCCTCTCATTAATGATTTTTTATTATTGGTCTATTCATTCCACTTTTACTTCGAAATTTCATTTTTCAATATTTATTCTATTTCCAATAATCTAATATTTATTATTATAATTTTTTTATTTCTAATATTTTCCTATCTCTATGCCAAGTGGTATTATATACCCACTATATTCATTAAAGACCCTCTTACAGTTAACATTATTTTCCATATGGGGAGGCGAGCAAAGGTCCCACAACTAACCTTATTTTTCAATGTGGGATAATTCCATATTAGATACATAACAAAGAGGTATCAAAGGCTTGTTAGGAATATATTAAATTAAATAACTATTTAGGAAACATATAAAGGATACAATGCTATTTCATGCCATTGAAATGAGTGCTTATTTGAATGTAGCTAACTCCTATATGAGGAAAACATTATTCACTATTTATGAGGTTAATATTGATGATGTTCACTTGTTACAATCGATGTTATTTAACCTATGTTGATTTACACATTGTTAGATTTTATTATTTCTTGAGAAAACAAATCAGGACATGGTGTGGGGTGAGTTGATTGTTCATTCATCATGATGTACATTAATTGATATATATTAACAATGACTATTCGTGATAGAGACATATTTAATGCATGACATATTTTATTCTGTATGAAAAGTGATTTGAGATACCTATTATATATGAAAAAAAATATAAGGAACTATTATGTAATACTAAGACAATTATATGAAATGTTTAGAGAGACTATGAGACAGTGGTTCTTTAAAGTCGTTACCCATTGAGATTGAACTTGTTTTTACCATGTGTGGAAAGGAGTGTGTTTTTTAAAGAGAAATGCATACTGTTTATGTTCTAGTTAAGCATTAGGAGACTATAAATCAGTATCTCCATTGCCAATTGAAATTTAGCTTCTAATAGATCACAATGATCAAATGGATATTCCTATTCGAGAGATCTCTCAAAGTGTAACTAAATCCATGGATAGAAAGACATTTCATATGGTGCCATTAATGCCTTAGATAATGATAGTGTTTCAGTTACAACATACACCTCCATTCATTGGCGTGGGAGGCCTCAATGGATCCTAGATTAATATATAGTCTATCCAGAAAATCATTTAAAACCATCAGTCACTCATAGATATGATGGAGATGTTTTTTTCATACATGCTTCCTGGACATTCAAAGTGATGTTGTTAAATTCTAGAGCCAGCTAGATAGTAATAGGATCTATCTTAAAAGTAAATTTATGTAATTTTTATAAGAAACCTCTCGAAAGAATCATTGTGGGAAGTGAAGGAACATTAACTCAGTAATCTGAAAAAAGATATAATGTTAGTGATGTATTACATCAGATACATGACCAACCAACAATGCCTTGCTCTATCTTGAGTTTCTGATGAGATCTCGAGGGAAAGTTGTTTTCCAGATAGGGATAAATATGAGGTCAGGTCATAGGTATAAATCATTAACATTATTTGACTTCTTTATTTCATGAATCTAGTTCTCATTATAGAATTGAATTTCTGAGAGGTCTAAACATGACTAGGATATTTAATCATGATGAACAAAGAGCTTTTTTTCTAGTTGAATTATTTTCCACATTAATAGTTATCTCCAAGGAAACAGTAGGAAGATCATTATAGGATTTGGGAACCCATCTTAGGACTAGGTTATATTATAGTAATATCATTGTGACATGTTGGTCAATGAGATGACTCATTTCCCATAACATTCTTTAGATTTCCATTATTATGGTAGGATGGCTGATATGGAATTTTTTTTGTAGGAAATTATCATATGATAATAGTCTAAGGGTAACAATTGTTAGTACTTGGTTCTTACCTTGAGGTAAGCATCCTCTCTTTTTTAGGTTGTTCTTATGTTAGTGGGGGGAATAGGGTTATATGCTATGTAACCAAAGTACACCCCATTTAATGTTGATTACATGCCACATAATCAAATTACACACTGTGTACTATTTTTTTAAATCAGGCTATTGAATTTCTTTCTTAGACAGATAGAAACACAACCCTTCATTCGACGAAAACTGTGCACAAGCGATCCAATGATAGGGTTCCCTTTCATTTCGTCATCTAGTCTCTAATTCAAACTCTGTCAGATAAATTGGAACACCCCCATTTATTTCAAGATTCCCCTTGAATTTTACTTCATGATTTCTTCTCATAACCTAGTTGTCTAGGATTGATTTTTTTTTCTTTTTGTAGATCTACTCTATTCTATTTCGAATTAGAGGATGACACTGGATTTTGCGTGTCATACTAGAATGAGGTGGTTGGTCTCGTGCCATTTTTTAATTTTCATTTAGAATATATGTGTTGGATTTTTGCACACTAATTGTTAGGGTGTATAATTTATTGAATATTTTCTATTTCAATTTCTGGTTGTTTTTACAAAATTTATTAAGCATTTTAAATCATTTTTTCGGTTGTTTACATTTATTAAGAGCCACCACATGGGTTTGATTCCCATGAAGTACTGTTTATGGTATTTTTTCCTTGGATCCCTATAAGGCATAACTTAAATTCCCTTTATGGGGTTTTCAAAATGATGTTTATTGAATGATAATCCATGTAATAGTATAATTTACATGTTTTTCTTATTAGATGAATTTCCCACATATGTTATTTATGATAAATCTGTGTAATTGTTTAATTTAAAAATGGATATTCTAATATAAAATGGAAAAGGGTTAAATAGAATAGGGTGATACATAGATTCATGTTAAAATTCATTATCTGAATCATATGACTATTACACCATATACCATGGATGAACCATACCCTTGGTTTAAAGGCCCTAGATATACTCCAAATTGGTATTAACAAGACATGTCATGAGCGATCCCCATATGTAGAGGATGGGATCATAGAGACATTATTAAATGTTGAACAAACCTTGAATCCATTGAGGGAATTAATGGACGAGATCTATTGGTAGATCTTTATATGTTATGAGTTTAACATTACTTATAATTGAATTGTTAAATATAATGTATTTTGATGCCCCAACCATGAAAAAGAATAATCTTGGATTCAATAATTACTTACAATTTTTTAGATAGTCATTGGATACATTTTTCATGATTACTTTGATATGCGGGTCATCATAATTTGACCTGATTTTGAGTCACATATAATTAAATTTAATTGAATTATCTATGAACGAGAAATGAATATAAATGTTAACCAGTTCAAGTAGGATTGTTAACATTAGAGTACTTCTATTTTTACTACTATTATTATTGTACACTAATAGTTATATATATTCACTAACAAATTGGCATAGACCATGGGTGGTTAACTTATAGTATTTAATCTCACAACCAATTGGGTCCATTCTATGGGTCCATGAAGATTATATTGTTTCAGGTGTTGATAAGGGGAATCTCACTTCTCCATGAACATTTTTTGTACTTAGGAGTAGGAGAGCATGTGACAAAACTGAGCCTTGTGATGCAGATGAGTTTCATTTCTCTATTTTTTACTTTTGGAACTTGTATTATGTATTAATATATTGTATCATTTTTGGGATATTTTCATAAATCATGTGACATGAAACATTATCCTTTTCATGCCATGGAATCTGAAAGTTGTATTTGCAGTCTTTCATTGATTACTTTTCATTCCTGGTATTACTACTTATGATGTTGTATTTTTATTGTTTCCAATGTGTTACACTCTTCCAATGAGGTCATGGATTCCCCTTTATCAAACATAGAACCTTAGTGCTAGTCAGATTCCTCTGGAATTTAGGGAAATCCTCTTGAGGGAATGTGGCCAACCGAGTATGGGGAACCACTTAGTGGCATCCAGATCTAGAACGATACAAAGTTATATCAAATGAGTGTTCTTTTCTTTTCTTCTTACTATTTAGAGACATTAGAAAAGTATAGGAAGTAAAAAGAGTTTTGTAATAAAATATGCTTGGGAGTAGCTACCTGGTGTATAAGGAAAATATAAATTACCTCGAATGGCATTGATATTTTAGTATTTGAGTTGTTATAGTTGATTCAATTTCATCAAAGGGTGACACACTTTTATTATTATGTTATTATTTATATCATTCTGGTTCAACTTTTTTGAATCCCGATGATAAGAGGGTATTCCATCTCATGAATCATATAATCACTTTTTATATATCACATTCCATGCATTTCCACCAAGCAATTTAATATAATTACTTATTTCATGTTATTGTGATAGATATCATGATTGATATTCTTACTGTTGTGATGGGTATATTAGTATGTTCCATGGTTTAAATAGGATGGATGCCAAACATTGGTGACTTAGTTGAATGGGCCTACTTAGATCAATATTTGGTGATTCATGTTGCTATCTTAAATTGATTTTTTGTTGTGATATGATATATATATATATATGGATTCCAAACATTGATTCTTATGGAGTATGGGCTACCAATAATGTGAATTTGAAATAAAAATGGTTTACTTTTCATGAAATGTAGTTTCGAGAATGTTTCATAGGATTACTATATGAAAACCCAAACTACATGGCATGTGGTTCTATGAACACAAGCTATGTGTTCATCAATTTGGGAAGAAATAATTTTATTATGTACACTCTTTGTACTCTATGTACATGTCATGTGGTAAATGACGATTTACCTATAGGGTGATAAGAAACACAGAATATTAATTGGTTAGAATAGTGCACTCCATGTAATATACGTACTCAACAAGTAGTTTAACAAAGGAAGACCCAATGTGTATCTCTCCATGTAGAAGTAATTCACAAAATGGAATGAACATGATTACACAATGTGTCCCAGGCTTATATTCCATCCACATGGTATGTTTACTCACCTAGACCAGTGAATGTACATGCCTGAGTATGAGCTTTAGGTTACTCGTCATGTATGGTTTCTACATGTCATGCACTCCTATTTTGGAATAATTTTTGGGTTATGTTCCCCTATTTCTTTCATTCACTCTTGACCTAAAAACCATGGTAATGATATTGAATTGATGTGTGTTCATGAACATGTCGATTCATGACTCCATGAAAACCTCTACTTGTATTCAATTAGAGTTGAAACAATAATATCTCGAAGGTGGTTGGCAATGAGCTACCAGTGGATCCACTTTTTATAACAGTTGTGACACTAATTGATATATCAGATGCTAGTTTAGATGAATAGTTGCATGAAATCATTATGAAGTTCCTGAAGTACATTCAGGGACCTCCAAACCCAACCACGTCTTTGGTAGAGATGAGGTGACTATTCTAGCAACAGTTTCCACCCATGTTTTCGGGGGATGGATGACCACACGTTGCAGAGTAGTGGATAAATGATGTATTATCGATCACTAAACTTCAAGAGATGCCTCTTGAGTGGATTTTCAAGCACGCAAAATATAAGTTTTGTGATTCCTCCATGATATGGTGGGATTTTATCACTTGGAGAAAAAAATTTCCCGATATGTCATGGGAATATTTTCATATGGTCTTCTCTGATTACTTCTATCCCGAGAAGTTGAGTGATGATAAATACCAAGAATTTATTCATGTAGATCCAGTTATTTGATCCTTTATTGATTACACGAGATGAATTACCGAGCTATAGATCATTACAGCTATTTGGATGGTTGATGATCTGTTAATGGTTAGGTGTTATGAGGGTGGTCTTAAGTACGTCATTTGATCACTGGTAAATATATTCTAGCTGATCGTTTTATCTGTAATAGTGAGTAAAGAGTTTATTACTGAGAATAATGTGAGGGAAAATAGAGGCTAGATCTATGGTGTCTTAGCACCGAGTTCTTTTGTTGAATCGACAAGTAGTAGGACATGTAGTCTTGAGATTTATTATATTAATGATAGTAGTCGGGACTTGTCTTTATATAGTCAAGTGTGGTGCAACCAGTGTGGGGGAATTAGTCATACATGACCACATTCACCGATGGTTCTAGTTGAGTTCTGATTCTATGAAAATATGGTCCACCAACATTTCTTTTTCTGGATGTTTCTACCAGCAGCTAGTGAGAGAGGGTCTTCACTGACTCCTCTTTTAACTATAGGGAAATAGCTTCTCACCAGTTTGAGAACAAGAATGAATCCATATATTTATGTTGAGGTTGTGGTCTTGTCCATTATAGCCAGACCCTAGGATCTTAGAGACAACTGGGTGGATCAGCCCAGGGTTTCCTGGCAGTGTCACAAGGATGCAATATAGGCCAGACATATTCTTTTCAATAGACCCAGTAGGAGAAGGAACCCAAATCTTATATTTTCAATGTTTCTATTCTAGTTGCCTAAGTTTTAGCTTGTACACATTTTGATATTGTGGATCCATATAGTTTCATATCATTTCCATTTGTGAAGATCCTTGGGCTCTATGTTTTAACTAATGATAATGATATGAAGTGAGACTCTCTGATTGAGATTAGAACGTTAGGTGTGAGTCTGTTCATGGATTTTCTGCTTGAGGTTTCTGGGTGTCATTTCCAATGGGATATCTATGACTTAGATATGAAAATATTTTATTTCATTCATGGAATAGAATGGTTGGTCTCCATTCAAATGTTGGTCTATTTCTATCACTATAGGGTGGGTTTTATGTCACCAAAGGGCGGGTCGTTTCTATGTAATGGTAAATCGAATGATTAGGCGAGATAAGATGGACCCGAGCATCATGGGTTAGTTAGGTTGAAATTCAATATAATGATTCTATATCTAGATGATTGAGGGACATGCTTGTAGAATTTCCCTCCTGTTGTTGGTCATTTCAGGTATGTCTTCCCATATGACCTTTCATATTTTCTTATGATGAAAGTGGTGCAGTTATCTATCAATATAGTTATAGGATCATAATTGTTATCCATTCCTCTTTATATAATGGCTGTTATGGATTTGAAATTTCTCAATTAACCACTAAATGATTTATAAGCTTTGGGTTTCATTTTGCATTGTAATTATCATTATAGTTCACAAGTAATTTTATTGAAAAATGTGCATGATAACCTCAGGTTATGTGTGGATTATAAAAAATTGAACCAGTTGATGATTATGAACCAATGTACTCTACCAAGAATGTATGATCTCATCGATCAACTCTAAGGAGCAGTAGTTTTATCTATGTTTGATATGAGATCAGGTTACCATCATTTGAAAGTAAGATCTTCTCTCATATACCGAACAACCATTCAGAGAAGGTATATCTTGTAGGAGTGTCTTTTTATGCCATTTGGTCTCCTGAACGTGATAATGGTTTTCCTAGCACTAATAAATTATAATTTCCATTTGTATCTTTACTCCATTATTTTGATTTTCAGGGATGACATATTTGGGTTCTCTCACATTTTACCATAATATTCCACACATCATGAGAAAATTTTTAGTAAACTGAGAGGGCATGAGTTATATTCTATTCTGACAATGTGAAACTTCAATATGTTTTAGATTAACTTCTTGGGTCACATTATCTCAAAAACATGAGTATTAGTGTTCAATCTATTGTGAGAGCTATAGTTTATTGGGATAATCCCAATAACGTCTTTGAGTTGTGGTTTTTAATGGGGATGGTTGGATACTATCGGAATTTAATATAGGATTTCCCATGTTTGGTAGTGTCATTGATGGGTCTGATTAAAAATGGTGCAATATTTGTATGGATTGATTTATTTGAGATGGTATTTCTAGAGGTAAATGGGATATTGAATTTTGTGATGATACATATTTTTTTAGTTCTGGGAAGGAGTCACAATGTGTACTGTGATTCATCATGTTTTAGGATTGGGTTAATAATTATTAATGTGAATATATAGTTATGTATTGGTCATGGAATTTGAATCCGCATGAGAGGAATTACTCAACGCAAAACCTCGTGTATCATGTGATAGTTCATGCATTTTGTTTTTAAAAACATTACATGTTTGGAGGTCCTTTTTTTCAATATGACCACAGAAGCCTCAAGTATATCTGAACTCAGTGTGATCTGAATATAAGGAAGTGATGGTTGGTGGAATACGCTTAGTACATAGATTTCCTACATGATTGTGAAAGGAAATTCAAGGAATCATACATAAAGTAGGAGGAATTTGATATTGGAACTGAAACATGATATTAGTGAGTGTAAAAAAATGTTGATATTATATTAGATGCACATGGAAGTCCATGATAGGTAGGGCCAACTATTTTATTTATCATTTTCTATTACCTATACCACACCAGACATAGTAATGATGATGAAGCTATAGAATTATGAACACCTAGTTCTATAGGATAATATTTTGAGTTAGGAACCTCTTGTTAGATGGACGGTATGCGATGATTAGATCCAACATGTAAGTGGACATGTTTGGGTTCCAGTGGATATAAGTGAGGATTTGATGATAGATTTGAATTATTGAACTTGGGAAGAGCATCCTGGGTTTACCAAGATGTACAATGACTTACATAGTTGGTATTTGTTGTTGATTATAATGAAATAGGTAGCAATTTTTTGTGAGGTGCTACACCTATCAGCTAGTGAAGTAATAACATTAGGGACTAGCTCAGATTTTACCATAGTTTCCTATTTGGGAGTGGAAATGAGATGATGACCTGATGGATTTCATGATTAATTTACCAAGGTTTCCTAGACGTAATGGTTTTTTATGGGTTACTTTTGACAAGCTTATGAAGTTCATTCTATTCTTACAGATCATGAAATAATTATGTGTGTATATTCTTGATAGGTTGTATATCTGAGAGGATGAATGACTACATAGGGTCACATTCTCTATCACTTTATCTAGGGAAGCCCGTTTTACATATCCTTTTTGGAAATGTTTTCAGAGAAAGCTAGATAAACAGTAGCTTCTAAGCACAATAGTCTATCATCAGATAGATGGCCAGTCCTAGGACATGATACATGTGCTATAGGACATGTTATGACTATGAATCTATTATTTTGGGGTCTCTTAGGAGAAGCACATTCCATTAGAGTAATCGTCTACAATAATAGTTTTTATGAGATGATTCAAATGGATCTTAACGAGGTCTTATATGATTGAACATGTAGTTCCCTACTATGGTGGTTGGTGGACGATGTCACAGCTTTACTATTTCAGTGTCTCATGTAGTAAACTTATGAGGAGGTATAGTTTATTTAGATGAGGATGTCTACAACATAGTATCACTGGAAATCATACACAGATATAAGTCGATGAACTCTAGAATTTGAGGTTATGTATTAGGTTTTCTTACATGTTTCATAGAGGTTAGAACATAGGCATAGTAGGTGAAACAGTAATATTTCACCAATATATGTCAGTCCATTCATGATTATAGAGAGATTCGGGACTATTTCCTATCAGCTATAGTTACCTCAGATGTATCGATCCATGCACAATATCAGCAACACATAGACAATTTTATGAAATATTTTCATTAAATAAATTTTATTCTTCAGTAACTTTCTTTGAATGCAATGGTGAGTTTAAACAAACCATGAGATATCCTTGTTATAAAATTAATATTATATCATAGCCACTATTTTAGTAGGATTAATTATAAAGAACATATGAAAATTCATTGTAAATTCATTGGCTATTAGTTATTTATGAAAATTATAAATCAACAAATGATTTGTAATTTTGAGTGACTTAAATTTTTTAATGAAACTTTTGAGATATAAATGTGTTATATACGTAATTTTTTATATTCACCTTATTTTTATTTTAGTCATATGATATTCATAAAATCAAATTAGATGAATAAAAAACTATTTTTTTACAAAATTTTAATTTTACACCATTGTATATAGAAACTATTTTAAATAAATATTATGAAACATTTATAATATTTATATTACAATATAATAATTTTATTTTAAATAAATATATAAAAAATTTACATTGGATGATTTTATTATATTTTCGGATAACATTCACGTTTTGATAGATTGTAAAAACACAACAAATTGCAAGTGATAATTTTTTTTTCATCAAGATAATTTGTACTCATAAATTATATTATTGTATTATTTTAAAGTATGAATAGAATATATATTTTTCATTCAATGGATTTTTTGTCCTAATTAATAATTTTACATTCAATTCATATGTATAAACAATTCAATCACTTGTAATGTTTTAACTTTTAAATAACATGTTTTCTCATTCTAACAATGAAATTTATTTTAAAATAATTACTCCAACTTATGTGTTTTAAATTTGTAAAAATGGGTTCCATATTTGGAATCAATTTTAAAAATTATTTTAATATGATAAATTTATTTTTTTCCCATTATGAATAGAAACATTGGTAATTATTTTTATTATCATGGTTAAAGTTAAATCTGGTAATTAAAGGTAAAACTAATATATCAATGTGGGACCTTTTAAAACCGAAACACATTTTCAAATAAAGTAATATTTCTTTACTTTCCAAAAGTGCCCCTCCTCTACTCTTATAAAAGGCCCCCACCTCTACCCCATTTAACACACTTCTCAAGCCTTTGGCTCGTCCAAACCCTGCCCAATTACTCTCTCCACATCCCTCTCCTCATCCTAGAGGATTCCCTTTGGGCAGAATCCTTTGAAAGGAAGCCTTTAGGCTCAAATAAAAAGGAGTTACACTTTTAAAGGTAATTCATTCTCTCTTGTTCATTTGTTTTATTTTGCTTCTCCAACCCTCTAAACTCTTTTTATTTACTTCTTTTGTAACAACACCAGTATCTTCAATATACTAGGATGTTGTTATAAGATTTATTCGAGCTACACTCTCACACAACTACATCAAATGGTTAAAGAACATACAGTTTCCATGGATGGCGAAATTCTGCCTCCCGAAACGATGATTGTTCAATACTCATTTAACACCTTCAAGGGTGGCCATTATGATGTCACTATTTTTATATATAATATATAATATGTTTATGTTTTCTTTAAGCTTCTGTATTTTTCATTTTTGGCATACCTTTATGGTTTCCATTATGGGTAAACACGATATCTTCATTTAAGGAAGTGCGGACTACCGCCCCCTAAAAGTGATGTGATTCGTTAATGCCATATGTGGGACGTGTAAAGGATGGATTTAAATTTATTATATATGATTTTATACTGAAATTATAATATACCTCTATATCATTATTATTTCTTTCCATTAAAGTATGACGTAGAAATGAAAGTAGCGTTCATGCGTACGTACGGCTTACCGTCTCCATGAACGGTGCATTTCATTTCTTATCCCCAAATGTAATGTACTATTAAAAGTACATGTATATAATGGATATATATAATTAATGATATATCTAAATAATGAATATAATTCTGGAATTAAAATATACATACCTCTCATTTAGTTTTAATTCCATTAATATGACAAAGAAATGAAAGTAGTGTTCATGCGTACGTACGGCTTACCGTCTCAATGAACGGTGCATTTCATTTCTTACCTCTAAATGATTATGTAATAATATAAATACATGTATATTCTGGATATATATGATACATATTATATCCAAATTTGGAATTTCATTCTGGATATAAAGAACTTTTGACCACATGAACAACATGTAATTGTAAGAAGTCAACTTTCGACTTAAGAACCAAATATTGACAAAACAAACATTATTAACTTAAATGGTTACATAATGTTTATAACATGGAAATAAGTGATATAAAAAGAATAATGAACTTTAAAAAGGTTCTTAATCAAGTATAAATTAACTCAAGTTTATTATTCAGGGCGTTAAAGAACGATCGAGTCAAGTCGGACCCGAGGTAAGGGACTTCGTCTCAATCTCCTTTCATTGAGGCATATTTCATTTTATACACGATTTTTTTTATACGGTGTATAAACTCCATTGACTTTTACTTTTATACAAAAGGAATCTTTTTCTACGAAGCGTTTTACTAAACGACAAAAAGGAATGTTTTTTAACGTACGCGGTGACAACGACTTTTTCCGCCGCCGTGAGTATTATTTGGTCTTTGGATTTCTCAACAAGCCATAATGTTTTTAGAATAAAATAAATACCATATACTCTTTTATGTATTTTGGTATTGAAAATGGTATTGAAAAAAGATTCTATTATATTTATGATATATTGTGATTGAAATGTGGAAATATTATCATTCCTTTATATTGGTTTTATTTTTTATGATTTTATACTGGTACTTGGACATTTTAACGGGTGGTTACGTTATAAACCATATGACGGGTGGTGCCGTGAATACCAGGACGGGTGGTTACGTTATAACCTCCAATGCATTGGGTATGGAAGTCAGCCGTATGGCTATTCCATTAAGTATGTATGGAAATTGGCCGTATGGCTATTCCATTAAGTGATATGTGTGGAAGTCGACCGTATGGTTATTCCACTTAAGTATGTTTATGTCCCAAGTTACCTTTATATATGTTATGTGTTCTTTTTATGGGTTTTATGGTAATCCTTTGGTTACAAAAATGTAAGTAATGATACTTTATTCAGTGAAGATTTTTTTTACTACTTAATGAAGGTGACTGTATTACTTTGATATAGTATACATTGTTTACTTGATGTTTGAAAAACTAACAATTTTCATTCTTTTTGTATCCCTTACTGAGCTTTTTATGCTCACCCCAAGTTTTTTCGAAATTTTTTTCAGAGGACTTAAAGTGGAATAAGGTCAAGGATGGGATCAAGGGAATGTCATGCTATATAAAACATGGAATCTAGACATCTTTCTTTTTAAAAGTTTTTATTTTATGGAAACTTAGTAGAAGTATCTACTTTGTAATCTTTTATGATGTAAAAGTTATGTTCTCATTCTCTACAACTCTGAACCTGAAAATCTCCTCAATGTGAATTAATCATTTAATTCAATATTAAGTAAGGTTTAAGGCTGGGGCCTTATAGTAAACTTCCACACATATCACTAAATGGAATTCCCATACAACCAACTTACATAACCAATTCATTGGAGGTAATAACGTAACCACCCATCCTGTTTTATCATGAAACCACTCGTTATTTGGTTTATCATGTAACCACCCGTCATATATCAATGTACCATTATTACATCATAACACATTCAATAATGATAAAGCAAAGAAAAAAATTAAACATTTGAATTGACATAAAAAATCCATTATCAACACAATTTTCAATAAGAAAAATACATAAAAGAGTATACGTTATTTATTTTTATTTTAAAAACATTACGGCTTGTTACAGATGCCAATGATCAAATAATAATTGTGGTGGCGAAAAGGTCGTTGTCACTACTGACATTAAAAGAAACATTCATTTTTTTCCATTTTGTAAAACTCTTCATAGAAAAATATTCACTATCATTTAATTGAAAAGTAAAATATTTTTATACATCATATAATGGAATGTAATATATTAAAACAAAATATTCCTTAATTAATGGAGATTGAGACGAAGTCCCTTACCTCGTGTTTGATTTGACCGTTTCGTTCTTTAATATCTTGAATAATAAAATAAAGTTAATTTTTTTATTTTCATAAGATCCTTTTTCAAGTATATTATTCCTTATATATATCTTATTAAAATTTTATAAACATTATATAATCATTTATGTTAATAGTCATCCTTTGGTCAATATTTGGTACTTGATTCAATAAAAAACTTCTTATAATAACAAGTTGTTCATGTGGTAAAATTTTCATTATATCCAGAATCATATTAATGATTTAGATATCATATATATCCTATATATCCCGTATATTCTTGTTTTTACAATAGTACATAACATTTGAAGATTATAAATGAAACACACCGTTTGTGGATACGGTAAGTCGTACGAACGAATGAACGCAACTTCCATTTGTATTTCATATTATAATGGAATGAAAACATTATGTTAGATAATAATATTATAATTACCGGATAATATCATATATAATTTCATTAACTCTACACTTTATATGTTCCACATAAGGCATGAACGAGTCATATCACTTTTAGGGGGCAGTAGTCCGCATTTCCTGAAATGAGATTATCGTATTTACCCACTATGGAAACCATAAACGTATTCTATAAATGAAAAATACAGAATCATAGAAACAATATAAATATAATATATATCATATATAAATATATTACTAGAACAATGTCCACATTTAGAGGCGGTTGGTGATATTTAAACAATCATCGTTTCATGAGGCAGTAGTTCGCCGTCCACAGAAACAATATGTTCTTTACCCATTTGACCGAGGTGTGTGTAAGTGTAGTTCAAATACGTCTCATAAAAACAAAATAGTATATTAAGGATACTTGTATTGTTATAAATTAAAGGAATAAAAATATTTTAGGTGGTTGGATAAGTAAAATAAATCAAAATAAAACAAACTAAAAAAAAATAATTTATGAGAAATTGTTACCTTTAATTCAGGAAACTCCGTTTGGCCTCACTAATAGGACTTCATAAAGTTCATTATTCCTAAGGTAAGGCATCATGGAGGAGGATAGGGATTTTGGGAGCTTAATTTCAAAGGGGATTGAGAGGTGTGAGGAATGGGTTAGAGTTGAGGGATTTTTATAAGGGGGAGGAGGGACTCTTTAGGAGAGTGTGAAAATATTATATTATAATATAATTATTTTCGGTTTATAAATGGCCAAAACAAATTAAATTTTAAGATAATATGAATCATGGTCGAAATAAAAAAATCCAATAAAAATTGGATAGGTTTTGGATATTATTTTAATGTTTATAATCTTATTTATTTAAATCATTTTTTAATGAGGCAAACATAAATATTATGTCATAAATAATTCAAATTATGTAAGGTTTAAAAATTACAAAAAATACAATGATGTTGGAAATTTCATTATATTTCCAAATAATATTTATAGTTGAAAGGATAACTTATATATATCCCAATGTAAAAATTAATTTACAAAAAGATATTTGTATATGTCATTTTTGTCTTTACTATAAATTAATTAATCAAAAGTGTCATTATCACTCCCAAGTTGCTCCATGGGGTACCCAAATCGACCCAAGGATTCCCATGGTCTCCCATGACTCATCCAATAATTTTAGGAGAAGAGCTAAGGTAATTGTGTATTATTATAATATTCTTTTTACCTTAAATTACCAAATTTACCTTTAACCGTGGTAAATAAAAGTCATATGTTACTAATCATCAAAAAAATCATCTTATTGAACCAAATTTTAACTAAAAATAACAACCATATATTTTAGATTTTCAAAATTCAATTCTCAGTAGTTGTAAAATTTATTTTTTGTGGAAAAGTCTGGTTTTTCACTACAACTCGGTGTTAACACTATTCATCAAAAATTTATGTAATTCAAAAAAAATTCAGAAATTCAGCCTAAGATATATTTGATATTAAAAATTACAAAATTATTCCCATATGAAAAGTTAAAAACATAGAAGTTGGATTAATTATATTAAAATTAATTCCCATTGTTAAAACAGAAGGTGTGCTTTTATGAAATATTAACTATCAAAACACTGACACTTGTTTATCTCCAATTTCAATGTGAAATTAATTCCAATGACAAAAATTGGATTAAATGGTAAACATATAATTTAATTAAACTTTAAAACAAATTAAAAAGACAATCTATCGATTTAAAAAAATTATATTAAAAATCAGTTATGAATTAAGATACAATATTTTTCACTATTCAATAAAAATGAATTTTAATAGAAAAATACCAAAAAATCACCCAAAGTAAATTTTGATGTCCCGATTCTAAAGAAGAATTTTATTTTGTCAAATATAACATATAAAAGTGATCAAAAATATTTTTTATGAGATTTCCCCTTTAAAAGGAAATAAATCAACCATTTTAAGTAAATTGTGCTTAAAATTCGGTTCATTCACATTTTAAGCATCAAACATTTATTGGATAAATGTAAAAACATTTAAAAAATATGTATAATCACATTTTAGTTAGTTCTGTTCATTTATTCCAATACAATGGATAGGTGTTAACTACAATTTAAAATTCTATTATTATATTGTTAGTGTGCAACGTAAGATTTCAAAGAAAATCGTTGTTGTATATCAGGTACACCATAAAACATAGAATTCCCTTTAATTTAAAATTAATAATCAGTTCAAAAATATTAATAAATATAAAAATGATATATTTCTTTATTTACCTACGATGTTAAATGAATTTTCATACATTTATACATCATTTTGGACAAAATTAAATCTAGATACTTTCTGATTTATTAGTTGGATATATGTAGATGTGTTTTCAAAGTTTTGGGATAATTGTTTCTTTATTTGAAGCCCAAGAAAAATTTTAATCAATTTTATTGATGTTAAATATAATATTTAAATTTACATAAGGGATTATTTTATATCCAATATATGGATATTTTATATTAAGGTACCTATGATATAGTTCATTGAATATTTTTTGGACTCTAATTTAGAAATATACTTTTTATATTAATCTCACGCTATGTAATTTTCAATAATATATGAAGATTAATTCAATTATTTATTAATACATTACTTAATTATGAAGTGCCCAGATCAGTGTGAATCAATGAGAGGGGGAGGGGGTGAATCAGTGATCCTTTAAAACTTTTTACTAATTGATTCTTAATCAATTAAACCTCTATGGCTTGTTAAGGCCTCGATCCACTCTTCTTATGTCTCTCAACCTTTCCCGGATAATGCAGTAATGAAAAGGCACAGGACACAAGGATTTACAAGGTTCGGCACCAAAGGCCTACATCCTTGCCATGCTCTCCCAGCATGGATTCTCCCATTATAAATTGTTAGAATTACAATGGTCGATACAGATTCCCACTGTATCTCTCCTGAGTCCCACAGGAGGGTCTTTATACTGCGTCCCACAGTGTTACCAGAGTCCCACTGGCCTGCTCCAGAATCCCACTGAAGACTTCTTCCACCCTGAGTCTCACAGGGGGCTTCTCCTGGCTCCTCGAGTCACACGAGTAGCTCTTCTTCACTTTAAGCTTCTTCAAGTATCTTCAGCAGTCTGGGATAAAGACTGCTGGCCTTGCTCTGTACCTCTGATCACTTGTGATGATCATGTCTTCTCGTCTTGCTTAGGCTTTATCACCTTCTTCTAAGGATGACCTGGCCTCTCTCCAATTACTGAATACACAGACAATTGATGTCTTTAACTTCAGTCTGGTCCAGTCTCACTTCAAATCATCTTCATGCACTGAGTGCATGGCAACTCTCAATACTTCAAGATCTTCTGTCTTGGACAACTCAGATGCACACAATCAGATTAGTCTTTGTTCACGTGTGCATGTGCATACATGCAAGCATGCACTTCCCCTTTCCTCTTCTTGGTGCAGTAGACCCACAAAGGGTGTAATCACTTCAATCACACACCTTCTTCTTGTCCTTCACACATTTTGTTCCTTTTGATTACACACTTAAATGTGTGTTGTACTTTGTGTGAGTCTTCTACTTCTTCTAAGTGTGTTCACACCACTTAGTGCACACACATAGGTTCGACCAACTTGTTTCTTGTTTGCACACACACACTCAAGGTGTGTATTTGGCCTTCACTCTTTTTCTTGCACACACTTAACCCGTAGGTCCTCTTCTTGTTTTGCACACACAAAAGGTGTGGTCTTCACTTGGTGCACAGACAAGGCTATGCCTCGGCCTCCTCTTGCACACACCTGAATACCAACACAAGGGCTACGGCCTCCTCCTTTTCTTTTTGCACAAAAGGCACAAAATGCCACATCCTTCACTTTCCTTCTTGCACACACTTGGCACACAAGGCACTAAGGCCTCGGGTCTTCCTCTTGTTTTGCACACACACAAATGTGGTGGCCTTCCTCCTTATGCACACACACGGCCAAGTCTTGGGTTCTCCTTGCACACACACACAAGGTGTGTTATACACTTCACAACCCGAACTCCCTTCTTCTCCTCACAGTCGCACAAGGTGCACTGGCAAGGGCCGCGCAAGATGCAACACCCCACTGCCTTCTTCAAACGCACAAGCACAAGGTGCAAGGTGCGCAGGATCTCGGGTGGCCACTACCGCGCAAGTGCTTAATGAGTCGTGACCTCCTCTTCTTCAACACTGCCGCGGAAGCCACAACAAACCTCGAGGGCGCGCAAGGTACTTGCGGCCTCGGGTACTTCCTGTCGCGCAAAAGAAAGACGCGCATGGGACTTCACCCAACCTTCTTGTCATGCAAAGAAGTTGCGCGCAAGGAACTCCAGCCGCACAAGTTAACTTGCGCGGGGCTTCGACTTCGCGAGGCAGAGCCTCACGGAACACAGTTTTTCAATAAAACTTCAGCACATCAGCAAGCTCCTCCAATGCCTCGGGCTCTCCTTATATAGGCATAGGCATCTCGTTCAATCCGCGTGGATATAAATTCAAACTCCCGAGATTTTCGGTTCTTCAAGATTCTGCAAAATCTTGTTTTTCTTTAGCTGTTTCACGCGGCTTTATCTTCCTCTTTCATTCCTCCTCGTGCATGTGATTTAGAACGCATGCATGGCCTCTGTTTTGGCCATCCCATGCAAAACACGAATTCATCAACACCTCGCACCTTCGGTTTGCTTCGGCTTCGACCGAATTCATCATCTCATTGCATGCATGCATATTTTGATGCATGAATGTGTTCATTATGGCCAGACGATCACAATGGGGGCCTTACTTCGATCAGCGGTGGTCGGGAGCTCGAAAACATCTCTCGGGATGCTCCTGGTTCGAACGGAGCTCACGGGTGGCTTCGGATGAGCTCGGGGTTGAAGACGGTCTCGCAGCCGTTGGATCGGCGATTCAATTGATCTCGGACGGCCTGGATCAGATCATCTCACCGCGGATCAGATGTGCGGCTGAGATCTGGCGCGCGATCAATCGTGCGGCCAGGATGCGCTCTCGGGGATTTTTTCACGTCCCACATCGAAGCGGCGAGCGGATTTTCCGCGCTTTATCACCCTGGCGCTCTCCACCACAACTCAGTTGAACTTATCCCCTCCCGGTGCCGCCCCGCACCGGGTTCTCTCTGCGGGCGCGCTCTTGCGCCCACCTCTGCTCCCTGCGGGCGCGCTCCTAGCGCCCACCATGCATGCTGACACTCTTGGGGGCGCGCTCCTACGCCCCTGCCGCGCTCCTCCGGGCGTGCCCCAGGCGCCCATGCGGTGTCTTGGGTGTGCGCCCTGCCTCCCTGGCTCGCCCCACGGGTTCCCCCATGGGCGTGGTGCCCTAGTGCCCATGCCTTGGGGTCGAACCCTCAAGGTGCCTTGGCTGGCCATATTTTTTACTTAGTGTAGAACCTAGACTTTGTATAAAAACAAAGTACCAAGTACCAAATGCCAAATGCCAAATGCCAAGCCACTTCTTCCAAGCCATTCTTCCTCTTCTCCATTCTTCTTCTTCTTTTTAAGAATTCCATTACTTCTCCTCATATGATCTTCACTTAGGATATGAAATTCAAAAGGTTCATCATCAACCAAGCTCCTGAATCACATAGATCTTCAATGTTCTTCATTGATCCAATCAGAGATCATGTTGGATCAACTTCAATTCATCATGCACTAAGAATTAGTACATGGACTTCATTAGCACCAATTCATCCACTTAGTGATTGTGGATGGATCACTTCAACTCATCATGCATTGTCTTAACAATGCATGGTCTTCTATCATTGTTGTGACTTTGTATCATCAGGATACAAGTTCTTTGAAATTAAAGACCAGCTCAGCAATCGTCAGATGTACATAGAGAATGTTTCAACCACAACATTCTATGTCACTTAGTGAATCTCCTAAGTGACATGCATCTTAGTACCATGGCCATTCTCCTTCACCACCTACACCATCACAACCTTTGTCATTCACATCTTGACATTCCTTGACATCCATTCATTCTAAGACAACAACATGCCTCATTAACAACAAATGCAACACATTTCACTTCAATCTCCCCCTTTGTATTTGTTGTCAATACACAACTTCAGCACATATGAATGGGTCAATATGTGTGCCAATATTTTCTCCCCCTTATTGGCAATCAAATGCAAAGGTGTGGTGTGGTTCTCTTTCAACAATCTCTTCCTCCCTTTGAAAAGTATTTTCTTTGAAAAACACTGAGAGAGGGATGATGTCACATGTTCTCTTTAGCAAAGAACCTTTAGTAAATCAACTATAAGTATACTTGGGCTAACCCGGTGTAGAAAACAAGAGTGATATGACTAAGGAACTCAATGCTATCCATCATTCACTGTACATGTGAGATCATGCTTCAGGGGTTTGAAATTTTCAGATATTCAATGAATTGCTAAATCCTGCACATGCTTCACAAAACTCATTAGAAAGTTCAGTGCAAAGATAAAGCTCCCCCTTTCATCCATTTGTCTTCAATCCATACTCCCCCTTAATTGACAAGATAAACTCAATTAATAAACAAGGGATGAAAGTATGATTGGAATACCTTTACTTTTCTCAAGATGGTATTAATCTCAGAATCCCATCTTCTTCAGATTGGCTCTCCCTCAAGGGGTGCACTCCATTCTGTCCAAACCATCCTCCAGATGAGAATGATCATCATCTTCAATTCCCTGAAATGTTAGCACATGTATATACCAAGAGTATAAGGGAATAAGATGGAACCTCCTTGGTTCATCAATGTGAACAACAAGGTTGAGAAGATTCTCTCAACCGAGATGTCCCATTTTCACCAGTCTTCACACTTGCACATTTGATCTTCATTGATGATTGTGCTGGTGTGGTTCTCAAAACATCTTCATGTGAAATCTTCTTCTTCCCTTTTGCCTTAGCAATTTCCAGAACTTTATCTTCATCTTTTTGCAGATCTTTGGCAAGTTGCAACTGATTTGGCCATATGACTAGTAAATCACTTGAAAGTGTGGCCTCAGTTCTGGAAGTTCCACATGGTTCTTTTGATGCTGTCAAGCTACCTTTCTTAGGCAACTTGTTTTCAATCAATACCTTCTGCTTCTTCTGGATTGATTGTCTGTTTGAGTCCAGTCTGGCTCTATTGAATTTCATGGCTTCTTTACAAAGATCCATGATATGTCCTTTCTTTCCACAGTAGAAGCATTTCTTCATGGTGGTCCTTTTGGATGCATCACCCTTCTTGGATTTAGACTCCAAGGTCTTCTCTTCCTTTTTCATAATCTTCTTGGAAGCATCTTCAGCTTTCTTCTGCTTGCTTCCCAAGGATTCTTTCTGATCCAGGTTCTGTGATCTTTTCTTCTTTTGAGCTCTGGATACAGTTGGAGATTGACATGTATCTCTTTGACCACTTTTGCTCACATCCCAGATGTTATCAAGCAATCCAAATCTGTTAGCAGTAAACAGATGTCTCTGGACCTGTGGATGCTGCTTCCTTCCTTCTGGCTTTCTCCCCCTTGGCATGGGCTTCCTCTGTGCTTTGGCATTCAGTGGATTGTACCAACAATCCTTTTCACAATGCCCATACTTGTTACAACACCAGCATTGTCCCACGAATCTTGACCTCTTCAGTCCTTCTGATTGTAGGGTACATTTCTTGACCTGTTGTGCTGTTTCTGGAGAGCTCTGCTTCTTTACTGTCATCATCCATATTTGTTTGGAATTATTCTTCCATCCTGCACTTTTAGTAGAAATACTATTAGAAGCATCAGTACAAGATGGTATGGATGGTACCTTCTTTCTAGAAGATGTTGCACTTTTATTAGAGGATGTCTTTCTCTTAGAATCATCCTGCTCAAAGCATACTTGAGTAGCAACATGTCTTCTTTCAGCTGACTGGGAGGCTTCAGCTTTGGGTGATTGCAGATTTTTCAATATCACCTCTAGTTCTAAGAATTTCATATTGAGGGAGTTCTTATCATCCTCAATAGTTCTTAGCTTTCCTTCCCAATTCTCCACCAGTTGTTTCATCTGGTCTTCATGCACCTTCTTCAATTCTTGCAATGAATTGTCCAGATCCTTTACCAATTTGACTTTTTCTTCGAGTTGAGCATCTCTGACAACCTTTGATACTTTATGCCTCTTTTCCAGTGCATGGAAAACATCTTTGACCATAGTCTTAAAGATTTCTTTCTCAGAAAGGCTTCTTTGCAATTCTTCAACAGTGTCTTCATATCTTTCATTGCAAAGCGAAACGGTTTCATCTTTAGCCTTCACCAGCTTTCTGAGAGTGTTGGTTATGCCAACCCTTTTAGCCCATTGGACTTCCAGAGAATTGGCTTCATCTTCTAGCTGTAATTTTTCTTCTTGAAGATCAAGGAGGCCTGTAGTTATACACATTGCCACTTCATTGGGGACTGTCTTCTGAAGATATTTGATTGCATTTAGAAGATCATTGTTTCTTCCATCTTCATCACAGCTAGAGCAGGCTTCATCAGAAGAATGATAAAAGGAATTGTCATCTGATGTGACTTTCACATTTCTTTCCATAGAAGGAGTTTCTCTGATTGCACCAGCCTTCTTCTTCATCTTCTTTGCCTGTTTCTTCATTCTGTTTTTCAGAGTCTTGGCAGATATCTCCATTTGAGGCTGTTCTTTCATTTCCTCAAATCTGCACTCCATATAGACTCCCTTGGATCTTTTAGAGGTAACCTTCCATTGATACCAATTGAAGTGCCCAGATTAGTGTGAATCACTGAGAGGGGGAGGGGGTGAATCAGTGATCCTTTAAAACTTTTTACTAATTGATTCTTAATCAATTAAACCTCTATGGCTTGTTAAGGCCTCGATCCACTCTTCATATGTCTCTCAACCTTTCCCGGATAATGCAGTAATGAAAAGGCACAGGACACAAGGATTTACAAGGTTCGGCACCAAAGGCCTACATCCTTGCCATGCTCTCCCAGCATGGATTCTCCCATTATAACTTGTTAGAATTACAATGGTCGATAAAGCTTCCCACCGTATCTCTCCTGAGTCCCACAGGAGGGTCTTTATACTGCGTCCCACAGTGTTACCAGAGTCCCACTGGCCTGCTCCAGAATCCCACTGAAGACTTCTTCCACCCTGAGTCTCACAAGGGGATTCTCCTGGCTCCTCGAGTCACACGAGTAGCTCTTCTTCACTTTAAGCTTCTTCAAGTATCTTCAGCAGTCTGGGAGAAAGACTGATGGCCTTGCTCTGTACCTCTGATCACTTGTGATGATCAGGTCTTCTCGTCTTGCTCAGGCTTTATCACATTCTTCTAAGGATGACCTGGCCTCTCTCCAATTACTGAATACTCAGACAATTGATGTCTTTAACTTCAGTCTGGTCCAGTCTCACTTCAAATCATCTTCATGCACTGAGTGCATGGCAACTCTCAATACTTCAAGATCTTCTGTCTTGGACAACTCAGATGCACACAATCAGATTTGTCTTTGTTCACGTGTGCATGTGCATACATGCAAGCATGCACTTCCCCTTTCCTCTTCTTGGTGCAGTAGACCCACAAAGGGTGTAATCACTTCAAGCACACACCTTCTTCTTGTCCTTCACACATTTTGTTCCTTTTGATTACACACTTAAATGTGTGTTGTACTTTGTGTGAGTCTTCTACTTCTTCTAAGTGTGTTCACACCACTTAGTGCACACACATAGGTTCGGCCAACTTGTTTCTTGTTTGCACACACACACACAAGGTGTGTATTTGGCCTTCACTCTTTTTCTTGCACACACTTAACCCATAGGTCCTCTTCTTGTTTTGCACACACAAAAGGTGTGGTCTTCACTTGGTGCACACACAAGGCTATGCCTCGGCCTCCTCTTGCACACACCCGAATACCAACACAAGGGCTACGGCCTCCTCCTTTTCTTTTTTCACAAAAGGAAAAAAATGCCACAGCCTTCACTTTCTTGCTTGCACACACTTGGCACACAAGGCACTAAGGCCTCGGGTCTTCCTCTTGTTTTTCACACACACAAATGTGGTGGCCTTCCTCCTTATGCACACACAGGGCCACGTCTTGGGTTCTCCTTGCACACACACTCAAGGTGTGTTATACACTTCACAACCCGAACTCCCTTCTTCTCCTGACAGTCGCACAAGGTGCTCTGGCAAGGGCCGCGCAAGATGCAACACCCCACTGCCTTCTTCAAACGCACAAGCACAATGTGCAAGGTGCGCAGGATCTCGGGTGGCCACTGCCGCGCAAGTGCTCAATAGGCCGCGACCTCCTCTTCTTCAACACTGCAGCGCAAGCCACAACAAACCTCGAGGGCCCACAAGGTACTTGCGGCCTCGGGTACTTCCTGTCGCGCAAAAGAAAGACGCACATGGGACTTCACCCAACCTTCTTGTCGCGCAAAGAAGTTGCGCGCAAGGAACTCCAGCCGCACAAGTAAACTTGCGCGGGGCTTCGACTTCGCGAGGCAGAGCCTCACGGAACACAGTTTTTCAATAAAACTTCAGCACATCAGCAAGCTCCTCCAATGCCTCGGGCTCTCCTTATATAGGCAGAGGCATCTCGTTCAATCCGGGTGGATATAAATTCAAACTCCCGAGATTTTCGGTTCTTCAAGATTCTGCAAAATCTTGTTTTTCTTTTGCTGTTTCACGCGGCTTTATCTTCCTCTTTCATTCCTCCTCGTGCATGCAATTTAGAACGCATGCACGGCCTCTGTTTTGGCCATCCCATGCAAAACACGAATTCTTCAACGCCTCGCACCTTCGGTTTGCTTCGGCTTCGACCGAATTCATCATCTCATTGCATGCATGCATATTTTGATGCATGAATATGTTCGTTATGGCCAGACAATCACAATGGGGGCTTTACATCGATCAGCGGTGGCCGGGAGCTCGAAAATATCTCTCGGGATGCTCCTGGTTCGAACGGAGCTCGTGGGTGGCTTTGGACGAGCTCGAGGTTGAACACGGTCTCGCAGCCATTGGATCGGTGATTCAATTGATCTCGGACGGCCTGGATCAGATCATCTCACCGCGGATCAGATGTGCGGCTGAGATCTGGTGCGCGATCATTCGTCCGGCCAGGATGCGCTCCCGGGGATTTTTCTGCGTCCCACATTGAAGCGGCGAGCGGATTTTCCGCGCTTTATCACCCTGGCGCTCTCCACCACAACTCAGTTGAACTTCTCCCCTCCCGGTGCCGCCCCGCACCGGGTTCTCTCTGCGGGCGTGCTCTTGCGCCCACCTCTGCTCCCTGCGGGCGCGCTCCTAGCGCCCACCATGCACGCTGACACTCTTGGGGGCACACTCCTACGCCCCTGCCGCGCTCCTCCGGGCGTGCCCCAGGCACCCATGCAGTGTCTTGGGTGTGCGCCCTGCCGCCCTGGCTCGCCCCACGGGTTCCCCCATGGGCGTGGTGCCCTAGTGCCCATGCCTTGGGGTCGAACCCTCAAGGTGCCTTGGCTGGCCATATTTTTTTCTTAGTGTAGAACCTAGACTTTGTATAAAAACAAAGTACCAAGTACCAAATGCCAAATGCCAAATGCCAAGCCACTTCTTCCAAGCCATTCTTCCTCTTCTCCATTCTTCTTCTTCTTTTTAAGAATTCCATTACTTATCCTCATATGATCTTCACTTAGGATATGAAATTCAAAAGGTTCATCATCAACCAAGCTCCTGAATCACATAGATCTTCAATGTTCTTCATTGATCCAATCAGAGATCAAGTTGGATCAACTTCAATTCATCATGCACTAAGAATTACTACATGGACTTCATTAGCACCAATTCATCCACTTAGTGATTGTGGATGGATCACTTCAACTCATCATGCATTGTCTTAACAATGCATGGTCTTCTATCGTTGTTGTGACTTTGTATCATCAGGATACAAGTTCTTTGAACTTAAAGACCAGCTCAGCAATCGTCAGATGTACATAGAGAATGTTTCAGCCACAACATCCTATGTCACTTAGTGAATCTCCTAAGTGACATGCATCTTAGTACCATGTCCATTCTCTTTCACCACCTACACCATCACAACCTTTGTCATTCACATCTTGACATTCCTTGACATCCATTAATTCTAAGACAACAACATGCCTCATTGACAACAAATGCAACACATTGCACTTCAAATTATTACGTATTAAAAATTCATATATTCTTACTAATGTCAACTCTTTGATGTTATTAATTTATACAATTAAATAGACCTTCATCTATTAAATGTAATATATTTAGTTGAAATATTTCAAAGTGAATATCTAAAAGTAATGAATAATGTTAATTATTTTAAGAACAATGGTGTAGAATTTTCCCAAGATTATTGTTTTTTCTTAATTAAAACATTCTAATAGAGAGATTGAAGTATTTCTGTTTCTTTTACTCAACTATCATAATCCATTGGGAAAGATCTATTTGTGAAATCCACCATGTTTATCGAGATAGTGTTAGTGTGGTGGGATAATGTATCATTGTTCATGGAACCTCTACCAAAACATATGTGTCGACTTCTTTTATTTTTTTTCTCCTGAAAACTCCATTTCAAGGAAGAGAAAATGTTTTTATACCAATATCTCAAAATTCTTATTACTATCATATCATGTGTTTTTAAATAGACACAATCCTCCCCCCATTATATCATATTCATAATTTCGTGACAACATTGTTTTCTAATATGTTCTCTATTGAATATTTATTATTTTTGTAGAATGACTGAATTAATGATCTTGATAAAGAATATTTTCAATGTTTGACATTGAATAATGTATGACTGTGATTAGGGATCCATATTGTAATGCTGAATATTATGGATTCTATAATGCCTAAATGGTCATATATTTGGAAAATCAATGATGGAATGATAATTTTATGGTTTTCAAGATATATGAAATTATTATGGATGATCATGAAAAAAGAAATTTATTTAATGAAGTAGAATATGATATGAATTAAAGAGAAATCTATAATATTATATAAAAACATGAAAAATAATTAATTCACCTATGTCTCCCAATTATCCACTTCAATTTAAATGTGAAAAATAATATCTATTGCCTATTGAAGAACATTTAATGTCAAAAAACTTAGATACAAGAATAATAAATTGATGTGTGATAATTTTACATTATGAAATATGAAATTCTTACCCCGATAAATGGAATGTTTACTAAAATATCCAATGGTTATTTAACTCATAGAACACAAACTATTGAACCATATCAATCAAGGAATGATATTAGTGATTTAAATTTTGTATGGAATGGTATTTCAACTAAAATCATATAGTAATCTCTACGTATGGATTTAAAAATGATGGATTTGATTTACACCCAAATGTTGTATGGTGATAAAATTTAATATGGGGATATGGATCATCGAATGATCATATATAATAATATATATATGAATGATCATATCTGTAAAGTTGTAATTTTTTTTCAGGATGATGTTATAACTTGAAAATATTTATCTAGTAATAATTTTGGGGAATAATTTTCTCAGTTTGAATGAAGATTCATTAATATGTAAGAAAGGATGAATGTGTTTAGGAAAATACGTAGTAATAAAAAGAAAAGTAATATTAGTCTATAAGAAGTCAAATATATCATCCCATAATTTTTTTAAATATATATTAAATCATATAGGTTGAATATTCAATACATAACAGTAAAATCCATGATAGAATAATTCAGTTTTTGTGTATTTTTAAATATGGATACATAAACAACATGTTCATAAGACATCTAAATTATATCCCACTAAGTACATAAAAACTATAATCCTTATTAGACATATAATATATATATAATCATTATTTACAACATGGAGAGATAAAACATAATAAAGAGTGAAGTCAAATGCTCAGTATGGGTAAAAAATGAGACATTGAAGATTACATATTGATATAGTAAGAATAAGGTAATGATAGTATGAGATTAACAGTTTAGGATCATTCATGTTTATCATATATAATAATCATGACTCATGGAAATATTTTTTTGATGCTTATTATACAAGAAACATAAAGTAATAACTTAATATAATTGTTGAGGGAATAACATTGACCCAATACATAATATATTTTCTACACATATGTATAGAAAATTATTTATTCTGTTAAGTATCACATCAAATACTAGAAAAATGTATTTGGTTCACTCCCCTTCCGTATTATGAATAGAAAAGGTTAAATCCAAAGATAATTGTATTATAAAAACCACATTTCATAACTAGGTTCATTCCCCATTCTAGTTCTTTTGGTCTCATGAGATACCCCTCATTACCCAATGCAATCGAAGGATATATAATTTTTTCACCACCCATTACATAATGAAACATAATCATTATAAGTTATATAATATAATAAAACATTAATTATATAATATACCATATATAGAAATTGGGAATCAATATTATTCCATCATTTTATCATAGTGAAACTAATAATAATTGGGATTCATAAGGGTTTTATCATAACATAAATAACCTATTAGAATAAATGGGTTTCATGGAATCATCTGAAAATAATAATAATTGTTATCCATCCAAATAATGAAATTGGAAAATATCATTAGATTATATCAATAATAATTAATTAATAACATCATATGATGTTATCATATATGAAAAATTCAAATAAATGTTTACTAGAACATTTAAAGAGGAAAATATAAATTCCACATTGAAATCATTTACTTAATTTCTATAAAATACAAAATATTATTAAAAACATTAAATTCATTGGAACTATTGACATTAGTAATGAAATACTCAAATAAATGAACAGTCATTATAGAAAACATTTCCATTCTTTCTTTGTATGTTAAAACATTAATTCATTTAAAACATTTTTTAAGAAGGAAAATGTGAGTCATATAGAAAATGGAAAGAAGAATATTTTTAATTTTTTGTATAAAAACCAATCATCATTAAAAAGGAATTCATGAAATAAATTTATAATATAAAAAAATTCTCAAAAACCTTTTTAGAAAACATTTTAATAGAAAAATAAGGATATGTGACTGAAGGGAGGAATAATTTAATTTTTTCTTAAAATTATTATTTTTGTCTCTTGAGTTCAAAAACGGAGAAAACATAATTGAAAATTACAAATATATAGATATAACCATATAATGAATAAAATTAATTGGATTCTTGGGATATATGTTATATTATTTCATTTTATAAAACATAATCATAAATACTCCAAATAAATAAATTAGATTGTTACAAAAATACTTTTACTCAAGTAGGAATAATACGGAAAGAAACCGAAACAACATTATAGAAAATTAAAATTTATTTTATATATATATACCATATTCATGTATATATATATAATATTATATATGATCCACCTATAACATCTCGACAATGATTTGTTAATATTTTCTTATTTAAATTTTCATTTTTGAGTTTCACCTATTTCATTTTTCAATAGAATTTTTGTTTAGTAGTTATATAACATGTTAATTGAACATTATTCAATAATTTATAGAATTTTAATCCTGATTAAATGATCATATATATTATTTATATTTAAATTTGGAGACACCCATATGAGGTAGATTTGAAAAATGAAGAATAATTTTCTTGGAGACAGTAAGAACATTGTATGCATAAACACTCTTTTATAATTTTAATGAATAGAATAAAAGAAAGTTAAATAATAATTAAAAATATAAAAACTCATTATTATATCATATATATTGTATATATGAATTAATTTTATCATTATTACAGTCCATTTTTTAAAGAAATTAAAAATTTATAACAACGCTTTGTGGAGGTGGTAGTCTACACGTATTCATGAGAAAAATTATTGTTTTCTATTGTGTGGGAATATAAGATAGTAGACATGGTGTAATATGTATATATGAATAACTATATCATAAATATCAAATATAATATTTATACAAATTATAAAAACCATACATGAATGATACTAATGTTATATAAATTTTACTACTATGTAATGGAGGTTGTCCACACATATAGATAAATAGTAATCACACTTCAAATTAAATGGAAAATAAGGTGATAAAGGTGGTTCCATAGTCATATTAACATTTAAGTAAAATTAGGATACTGATAATATAATTTTATAATTACACCCACATTTTTTGAGAAAATAAATCAACATATATTTTGAACATGGTTGGGTATGATGATTATCGATCCACTAGTTCCCGCCCCTTTTTATCCATTTTTAATGATTATTTGATAGGTATATTAACAAGAAAAGGAAAATTAATTAGGTGATATGAATTAGTATAATAGAATTTATCAGGTTTTGGTTCAGCTATATGGCTCAATATGATTTAATGAAGGGAAATAATATGTGTACTTTCTTATGTGTGGGTAGGGGGATGAATCAAATTGAATTTATAGAAATATTAAAATATTATAAATTCAATCCAAAATAAAAATATTCCCAATGAAATACATTCAATATTGGAATATTAGATGGTTAAAATATGGATAAAAATAAATTTAGACATGCTTTCATAGAATGTGTATTGTTATCATTTCGTTTAACCGCCAGAAAACATATTTTATCCTTTGTTGTTGTGAAATATGTTTACCCTTTCCTATATTAACTTATTCAAAAAATGAATGGTTAATCCTAAAAAATATGGATATTATGATTCAAAAAATTTATTAAAATTTATAAAATTTATTTCAAGGAAATGGAAGATTTTAATTGAAATTTGAACTCATCAAAAATGAGAGAAATATTTTAACCAGAAAATATGTTTTCTTAAGTACAAAATATTTTATAAAAAAAATTTAGACTAAACATAATTATAATGAAATTAATTTATTTAATATATTTATTTGGTTATTAGGGGTGTAATTTCATTAAAACTCATATACATATCCTAAAGACATACCTAAGTGGAAGGCCACAACCCATAGGGGAGAGACCACCCATCATGCCTTATTTCTTTATTACATTTCTTATATTCCATGTGTTCATAAATCATAAAAAATGGCTCAAAACCATCTGCAACATCATTCATTCATTATCCTACCATAATCACCTATCATATTTCATGTCTTTATTAGCATCTACCAATATCTAGAATGCATCACCACCTATATAGTACTTTAATAGTACTAATTAAAAACTAGGCTTGATCCCATGACCTCATAAATGCCAACTATGAGCCTTAACAACATGTGCACAATATCATTATGTTTATTTAATTAATAATAATATAATTAAATATTTTTATTTTAAATACTATTATGAAAAAATACATATTATTCTATGATATAAACAAACAATGATTTTTGAATGAAATTTAATATTTTCTGTATTCATCAAAATGTCAATCATTTTATAGAATTATACAGTATACACCTCTATGATGTTTTCTTCGTGTTATTTTACAAAATAAATTCCATTTTATGAAAAATCCAAAAGTGAAATAAATTAATTATATTATGTTCTCATAAAAAGAAAAAACAACATTTAGAGGAATAAAATTTATCATTATGAATATAAATGAATCAGTAAAAATTGATAAATTTTTTTATAAAATAATGGCTAAATCCTCTTTTATATATAAAATTGACCTCGTTTTCGGGTATAGGAGACCCATTACTAGGATCACAGGCCCAAAGTGCATTACACCAATTACATAGCTGAATCCTTATAAATGTTTCTAAAAGTAACCTCTAGTGAGTAATGATAATATAATACCTAGGTTTCTATAATAATTTCTATAATAATTGAACAACTATAATAGTGGTAGTATTTCCATCCCCCATTATAGTGTCTTGGTGCTATTGTTTGAGGGTCTTATTGTTCTCCTACTATAAATCCACCCATTAGGTTATGAACCCCCATGCATGATGTATTATTATGGAGGTAAAAACACTAAGCCTAACCCCATATACACTAAAAAATAATTACACATTTAAAAATATATTATCATTATCTAAAACACTTTTTTTTTAAATGTAGTTATTCCTATTAATTCCTAAAATATAATATCTAGTCTATAATTTTATATTATATTATATTTTTTGTAGTTTTTTGTTACGAGTATGTCTAATTATACCTGAAATTAAATTTATTTGAGGATAAATATTTTATAAAATCACAGTGTGTTAATTTATACCCCGTTAAAATTAATTTCCCCTATAAAATTATACAACCCCAACAAAAATAATAATGATATACATATTTATTCAAATATTCATGTTCTTATGTTCCCCCCTTAAATTTTTTTATTCCTCTACTGGTCATTACCTATGTTAGTAGTATTGTTCTTTTATCACATTGTCTCAATTATCCATGATTTATAAAGGTATTTCATCATAAGAATGACTAATTTCTATTAGTAAGACCCCATATAATAATACATGTTTAGTATCAGACATGTACTTCCTCTAGAGAGACGTGAAGAAAATTATATTGAGGGAGGCTCAGTGGATGTTCAAAGAAATAATATACAATCTCTACTCGATCATGAATAAAAAATGTTTCAATACACATAGGTATCAACTTTCAATTAATTTTGAATCCAATAAACATCTTCAATGAATTTATTCATAGAGAAAACTTCTTACTACCTTCAATTTCAATATTTCTATGATATTTTGGTTTAATATTTTTTTCAACTATAATATTCCTTAATTTGATTTTAAATTAGTCTAAACATGTCTTATAGTTCATTAGATATCTATGTTCTTAATAGAATTTTTTATCCAACACCAACTAAACACATTAGAGTTTATGGCTCCTCTCTATAGAGGGTTCAAAAATATTCCATTTGAATTATTGAGTTAATGCTATTATTGTATAAAAACAAATAATATGAATGTTTGAATCCAAACATCATTTGAAATACATAGAATAATATCTCAACATATAATTAGATGTCATTGGGGATGTTTCAAACAAACCATCAATATGAGGATGATATATTGTTCAGGCAGACAATTAGAATTCAATGGATTGAAAATTATGTTTCCAAAAAATAGCGGGATACCATGGATACAGATTAGAATCAAAATAATAAGGTAATATATTCCTCCATACCACTTTAAAAATGTATATTAAGACAAAAAGAGCATTATATAAATCATCGATTTTAACCAAGAACTATTTTACTATCATTGGTTGATCGATTATATCCCAATTAACATTATATAATTAATTAATTATGGGGATTTTGATGAAAATATCTATGTTTTTGTTTTACCATCTCTATTATATTATGGAAAAGTGATAATGCAACCATAATGGATTCTATCTCTTATCCATCACATAGAACATACCAAGAAACAATATATGTCATCTATAAAATCTACCTTCTTGTTTTGTGATTGAAAATACTCTTTTAGATATATATACATCATTGTACATCCATGATGAATAGGTTATTATGAAAAATGTCCTCCATCCAATATAACTATCAACAATTTGGGTATAGAGAGGATGAAGACCTGCTTCCCAGACCTTATCATTCAACCACAATAAAATTGTACATTAACAATATATCATACCTTATTATTATACTTATGTTTACATTTTTTCTCTTTAATATTTACATGGAGAGATGTTTGAACAGTCATTTGAGTATGATAATATATATATCCATATTTAATTATTTATAGACCCATCCATTGAAATTTAATAAATATTTTATCCTTTGGGATCATTATTATATATATATTAGCATTATAATTTTAACATAAAGAATCAGCCTCTTTACTTTCATTTTGAGGGTGGAAGTGTATTGAGAAGTTAAATTAATTAATAAAATATACTCATATTAACATTAAAATATTATACTATTACCTAATAAATATATACATTATTCTTTTATGGTTAGTATATATGTAACATGATTCTCCAACAATATAATTCATTTGTACTGGTAATGATAAAATTACTATATCTAACTAAAAAAAATTATTTGGATAATGATTCACATGAACCATGAACTGTTATAATGAATAATTTATCACTATACCATTTTTAAAAGGTCCTATTCTAGTCCCCTTTTCAATGAATCCCAATAGTTTATAAATTCATTTCCACTATTGGGTAGTGTAAGTGCATTCATTATGACTAACCTTATCCTCAGTTCTATTAACTTTTCCTAAAATTCATTTATACAATGGAATAATTATCCTAGATTAGACAACATGGTGTGTGTATCAGAAAAAAATGTCATATAATCTATAACGATTCAATAATCTCCATCCAAAAAAGGAAAACTATTTATCTCATTCACCATGGTTATTCTGGGATTACGTTTAATAACATTCATCATTGATGGATCAATGAATATTATGTCTCCTATGATTATATGACCAAAAAATTAAGCATTTTGAATCCCAAATTCAGACATGAAATTTTTTTAATACAGTTTATCTATCTTTATTGTCATAAGTACAATGCTAATGTGGTAATCATGCTCTTTTGTACACAATGATTATATATGAATATCATTTATAATGAGTATAAAAAACAGAATAACGTATTCATTAGATCCTATATGAATAATATACATGTTTATTGTTGTTACATTATCATGAAAAGAATGTAATCACTATCATTGAATACTATCCATACTCAATAATGTTTATTCTGTATAGACATCTTCTTGACCCCTAGTTTATGATATCTAGAATTATGGTCGATCTTCAATAAATATTGAGATATCCAAAATTGAATGAACAAATTACCAATATGCTGAATAAGATACTTATTATTGATTATAGAATTTATATTTTTATTATAAATAATGAAGATTTTTGTTAATCTATAATTCTCTATAATGAAAAATAACAGGTGAACACCATGGAGATGCATTTGGCTGAATGAATTCACCGCCAAGAATATCATTGAGTTTATTATTTTTATTCTAAAAACTCAATAGTGTCCATTCTATATGAATACTTTTTAATTGGTTTTACATTGGCTAAGATTCTGATCAGAATCTAAACATCAGGATTTGCGGGAATATTAGAAAATTCTTCTTAAAATTACTCAAAAAATTATTTTATAATAGGAATTTCATATATATTTTGTTTAATCCCAATTATCATATAATAACACCCATTTTGAAATGTAATTAACACCCACATAATGGATTTAATTTATATTTTAATTTTATAATTATTATCACATAGATACGTGATCATATGTTGGTTTGAAATATCAACAATTAATTACATCAATCGAAAATTGATGTGGGATTTAGGATAAGAATGAAAATTCATGTGTAAGATAAAATAATGATCAAATAAATGGAGATCAACAATATAATCATGAATTAAATATCCAAAAATATTTATTGGATAATAGTTATAGATTTCATAAAAAAGATACTATTATTTTGTGTTTTCACTAATCATTTAGAATCAAAACATCAAAGATACGAGTTAATATTCTATAATAATATTTCTGAAAGAAAAACATTAATTCATAAAACTATTCTAAAATAGGGTACATAAATATATTCTCTTTACATTAATAGAATAACAAAAAAATACATTTGTAATAAACAATAATTGTAGTGGGAAACGTCAAAATCATGAAAAACTATTTATATGATATGAGAAACATAACACCCTTAAATTAATATATTTAAAAATAGATTTAATCTAATCTATAAATGACCATAAATTATTTATACCTCTCATAATTATTCAAAAATAAAATTTTAATTTTACTAAAAAATGTCCCATATGAGTGTCAAACCTGATTCACAACATCTGAACACTTACCATGAACACAAAATTTTGGGTGATATATACTGGGCCAATAATTTTAATGATTATTAATCATATATTCATATTTCAAAAATTAATTTAATCTTGTTGTATACATATAGGTGTGTTTCGGTCAAATGAAAACAATTTTTTTAAAAATAATCATCTATATGCTTTTATACATATGATTACATTAAGGGTTCTCACCAATGCTTTTACATTAAAATTTATATTGGAAACTAATACATTCCAAATTATTAACAATAAGGACACATTAAATTCATAAGATATATATTACATATTTGATGATTAATATTCAATACATAACATTGTGATTCCTAATAGAATCTTATAGGTTTAGTGTCATTATAAACAGGGATACCTAAACAACATGATCATAATAAATGTACATAATAACCCACAATATTAATCGTAACTAGAAACCATGATAATAATTAAATACATAGAATTATTCTTTATAATCTAGTAAATTATAAATGAATAAATGGATATCTATAATGATCTGAATGTGGATAAATGGGATATATCTAATTTTAGATAAACATATCATGAGCATAACAATAAGAGAACAGGGGAACAATGCTTGAATATCATACCTAGTATATAAATTATCTTAATATATGGTAGTGGAAAAAATAATAATATTTTATATGAAATGAAACACTACCTAATTAATCAATATGATCTATGAAGGTCTTACATTTTAACAAGATATAATTTTTGAGAATACACATAACTATTGGAAATTATTTCTTTTAAAAAGGCTCTTGGAAAGGACTACCATATTGGAATGTGTTAAATCCCCATTCTATCTAATCTATAGTCATGGTTTTCCATGATTACTATCATAGCTTTGAAATTATATTATTGAACTATATTCCATCCAAATTCTATTCCTTATTATCACATGTGATATATATATATATTTACCTAATGCATTGGAGGGATATATAATTTTTTCCCAAACACCACATAATGAAAAACATATATATGATTTCAAAAATTTCATAAACATTCTTCATGTGATAACCCCTATAAATGAATCCTAATTCATAAATATTTCATCATTTCATCCTTCCACAACCTATAGAAATTCATCTGGTTTACAAAGGGATTTATCAAGAAATAAGTAATTGATGTGAAAGAATTGGCTTTCATATAAATATACTAAAATGAAAATCATCATAAGAAATAAAAATAATTAATATTTACTATACCAATATATCATATACCTTATAATTCAAATGTAATAGTACATTATGTTATCATATAATAAAAATTCCACTAAATTATCATAAGAACATTTCATGGTAAAAATAAATTTTTCACGTTGAAATAATTTATTAAAACTATAAAAAATTCCCAAACATTAAGAAATAGTTTAAATTTAATTAACCTTGTATCATTTTAATAAAAACCTCAAGTAATTTTTCATCCATGAAAATATGAAATTAAATCTATAACATGTTAATTAAAACAAATATTCTATTCACTTTTTAGGTAAAAAGAAAAAATACGTTTTATAAAAAATGAAAAAATATTATATTAGAAAAAATAAAAGTAAAATCATGGACAAAAATTAATTTAAATAATAATTTTAAATTATTTTAAATAGTCTAGAAAACAATTTGAAAAAATATATACATGTAAGGAAAAGTATTTTCGACCAAAGAGAGAAATAAATTTTATTTTCCTTAAATAAATATTTATTATCTTATGTGTTCTCAAATAGTGGAAAAAGAACAGAAATCATGTAATATAATTAAATGATAATAGTATAAAAATGAATCGGTATTTAAGAGATATTGACTATGAAATATCATCATCGAAATACATATCATGTCAAGACCCATAAATAATGACTTTGTAATATAAATCACTTTCTTCAAGATCAACTTGTTTCAAATGATCTATGACCTATTATATGATTTATTTAAATCTATAATAATTATTTAATATAGATAATTATATAAATATAATATCATATATGATCCAAAAAAACATTTTCTGAACCATTTAATAATACTTCTATATAAAAATTATTGATTTTGGATTTAATAGTTACAATTTTTATTGTTATTTCTGTTTCATAGTTTTTGTACATAGAGAATGATCATGGATATTTCATACCCATACTTTTAATAATGATATAATTGTCATATATATATATATATATTGTATATACATAATTATATCCTTAAAATATACACATATAAATATAAATTAAATGTTCATGGATGTTGTAGGTCGTACATATGCATAAACAATGATTTATAGTTTCAATGAATGGAACAAGAAATAAGATAAATAATAATTAAATTTTACATTTTCTTTATTATATCATATATTTCATATATATTTTTAAATACATACTTCTATCTAAACCTGTATTGTGGAAATGAAAAATAAATGGAAACTCTCTATGAAGGTTGTAATTGACATCATTATATGAGAGACATTACTATTTTACAATGGTTAGAAAGGTAATAATTATGATATGACATTATAATTACATAATAAAAAAGTATTTCATAAATATTATATAAATACATTCACCATATCATAATAACCATCCATGTAAGATGTTAATGAAAACGAATTTAATTTCTACTTTGATGTGGTATTCCCCAGATATGCACGAGAGATATTTTAACTGCCCATTTGATTAATGTTATAGAGAATAAATATTGTTACAAAATCATAATAAAATTTTACTATATTAAATAATTTTTTATTATTAATTTATAATGAATAACATATTTTTATAGGAGGTAAAATAGAAAAAAAAATTAAAAGAGGTAGAGTAGCATGACTAACTCTCCTTTGGTGGGACTCCTTTAGATTCATTCATTAGGATCGTTGAGATGGCATTTTAAAAATTCTAAAACCACTATGGGGTGATATGACACACATTGAACATCATTAAAGATTAAAGTATCACAAATTAAATTTCATTAAATTTTTTTAATAGTTTATATAATTTAAAAGGAAGTACATTATTAGGTTTATATTATTCCTTCAAATAGGACTTATACATGTTTATTTGGAAATATTACCCTTATATCATGGATTACCCCCCAAAAATATAAAATTTTAACATTACTAGAGGTAAATAGTTTTTATTATTTAAACTATTTATTCTGAAAAAATGTAATATATATAATTTCAAATTTTACACATGATGATTTATAATTTTAAATTTATTTTATCAAATTCAAATCATATTTTTTTCATAATTTTAATTAAAAATAAAGTCGAAAGTTGTTGTGAAAAACGATCTCACATAAAAAAAATCATACATATAAATGGTATTCATAACAAAATATGACAAAAAAATTCTTATAAATAAATCATTATGATTATTAAATATAAAAATATAAAAAATTTACTTTTTTTACCATTTAATAAAAAATAATCTTTTTAGATACATTAAATTAAAGCACAATTCCCAATAAAATTCTACATTTTTTTACTATTCATTAAAAATTAAAAAATTTATAAAAAATAACATACAAACACTAAGGTAATAGTGAATTTATTACTAAAATAATAAATATCATTTTCTTTAAATAATTTTTCTAGGAGTTGAAATAAATAATTATATTATTTTCTCAAAAACGGAAATAAAAAATTTTTATGTAAAAATGTAATTTTAAGGCTTATAATGACATTATTAAAAATTGATTATTTAATATTATATATATCTGTATGTATGTATATTTCTAAATAATTTATAATTATTATTATTTAAATATTTTTTTTATATCCTCTCCAAATATTTAAAAACTAGGTTATAATTTCATTCTATATTTTGATTAATTTTGTATCATGGATGAATATATCAAATAATATAGATGAAATTAATTTCATTTGAGGAGAAATATTTCATTAAATATATGGGTGATACATCATATGCAATAAAAAAAATTTATATTAGGAACGTAAAACCATATTTCCAAATGTTATAGTATTAAAAAAATGTGTAATAAAAAAATAAGCATCATATAAATGATGATTATTAGTAAAAAATTGAATAGAGAGATGTTGGATTGGAAAATTATATTTAAAGGTTTCAAAAGATTGTAATTTTTTATAATTTTTTTTAAATAATAAATAAATAAAATATGTTTTATGGGTTAATAATATTTTTCGAGTGTTTTTAATATTCTATTTCTAATTCTTATTCTAAAAAGTGCACAAATTATAAAGTAACTAAATAATGTTCAATGATAGAATAAAAATGTAAAATATTGAAATATATTTTTACTTCACAAAATAATATTCCAAATATTTTTTATTACAGAACGATGCAATACTAAACCACCAAAGATGTACTAATGAAAAATTAATCAAACCCAATTTATATTTCACTACTGATGATAATTTTATTAAATAGTTGTCTGCAAAAATATAATTCATAAAAAGTATTAATTATTTTCTTAACAAAGGAGAAAAATTCTTAAAAACAACTCTTACAATTAATTTATTCAGAAATATATTTATTTTGAAAAGGTATTAATGGAGAGATACTGAATTTTTTTTATTTTTTTTGTTCTATTTTTCTAAAATAATAAACTATCAAGAGTCACAATTTTTATTATGGAATAAATTGTCATTATACAATGGATTTTGTATTTATGTAGTACTGAAATTCATAGTGTTAAGAAGATTTGTATTTTTTGAATCTTATCAAGGGTTAATTATATAGGATCTAGTAAAATTAGATTGGTTTGGTAGAATAAATAGTTTTATGCAAGCACTATGGCACCAAAAAACATTGGGAACAAAAATATCATAGATGGTATATTTAAATGTGAAATTTCCCAACAAAAATAATTATTGTATATTAATAAAGGTTTTCATGAAATATATGTAATTTTTATTTTAAAGTTTCTTTCATAACTAATGATTTATGTTTTTTGGATACAATTGGAGATAATGCTAAAGGATTTATAATTGGACTTAGTTTAATTGGAGATCCAAAATATATCTGGATTTACAAGGGCCTCCATTTTCAATGGTGAAATTATAATTTGATTAGAATATATCAAAATTGTGGTTATGTTTTATCTTTTTTTTTAATTAGTGAGGAATGTATTCTATTTGAAAACAAACTACTTAAAGATATAGAACCTATTATATTATTGATTTAAAAAAAATTCCTTAGTTCCTTGTGTGAAAAAAATGTGATCCATTTACATGCTAATGTATGTGAACCCATGATATAGAAAAAAAGACATGGTCATTTTATTATATTTATAAATAGAAAGTATCTTATAATATGTTATTTTCTAATATTCCATATATTATTTTTTATGAAAAAATGATTTTGGATTCATTGTAAATAGGAATATAGGATAATAATCTATTAAAACAACCACAATGTTTGCTACAAATAAACCATTATAGAATATATGATTCGATTTTTTTGGTCCTTAAAGAGTATCTATCATAGATGGACGATTTTTTTTATTAATTGATGATTTTTCATATTTTCTTGTGTTTACATATCGATTATAAAAAACTTATCTCTATCTATTTTTGTGTTATTTATAAGTGCTTTTAAAATGATTTTTTTAAATTATTTTCATTCAGAATTGATCATTAAGAAAAATAATACATTGTTAAATTTTTTTCTTATACATGAAACATGTGTTTGGAAAATTATTTTTCTAATATATGGAAATCTCAAAATTTGAAATGTTAAATTAATAACATAACTATTAAGTAAATTTATAAAATAATGATAAATGGGTATAGTTTACATAATTATTTTTTTGGAATAATTTATTAATAAATCATTTCTAATTATTAATGATTTTTTATTTTACCATCTTCTAAAAAACACATATTATGAGGTATATAATAATATGAAACCCAATAATCGAAAACATAATTTTGTTGGATGTATTTTGTATATATTGAATACTAAGGAATGTCTTGGTATATTGTTTTTATATGGGATGATGATATAAAAATTTAAGAGGATTATATAAAATTTAAGGGAAATAGAGTGTTTAATATAAAGTAAAGGATTTTTTTACATCTCTCACCATATGAATTTTGACGAGAGCGATCCCGAAACTGAATAAAAACAGCCAAATAATGATACTATTTAATTAAATACCTATAAAAATAGTTATTATAATGATAATATTGAAATTAAATTATAAATTGATCAAAAAAAATTATATTCAGAAGAAAATGAATCTAAGGAACCTGATAGTGTCTTACATTGAAAAACTCAGGTTTTAAATAAAACACCATTAGGGTATGTTATAAAATATATTAATAATTGAGTTTGATAAATTTTTATATTGGAAACTGTGTTAAATACACATCATTTCAATAATATATTAAAACTATATAATTATAATAATTAATAGATAATGATATATATGTATTCACCATGGATGAATATTAAATTCATTTAAAAGAAAAAGTGTTTGATAATTAGTTTATAAACCCTTATACCATCATGTAATAAGAAAAATGGGGTTTTGGGTATATGAAAATGATCAATGTATAATTACTATGAATAAGGATATATTGGTTTTACGATAATAATTTGTAAAATGTCATATATTATAAGGACGCATTTTCCCCTTCTTCATGGCATTAAACAATTTGGGTCCTCTTATTCTATATATAATATAATGATGTTATATTATATAGTATAAATTTGAAACATTCATTTAAAAAATTTATTTAATGAAGGAAGATTCTGCTACAGGTTTTTGAAAATTTTCATTTAAGAAAACCAATATATATATAATTATAAAATGGTATTAAATGTCTTAAAAAACACCAAGGTCTTGGTATGACAGCATTCAGAATTTAATATTAGAAACTGGTCTCTCGGTAGGACAGGATAATCATACTTATTTAAGAAATTTTTTTCATATATTATTTTATTACAAAAAATATATATTTAGATAATAATATTGTTTCTTCTAAATAAATAAAATGAAGACTAATTATATAAGAAAATATAATTTGAAATGTATATTATGATATAGATAAATTTCTATCCGATATTTCAAATCATATAAATTTATTTTGGAAATATTTTAAATTAATTTATATATATTATTTATTTGTTTAAATTTTTTCAAAATGGAAAAATAACGCCTTAAAATACATCGATATATACTAATATTAAACATTATTTTGATGATTCCAATTAAACAGTTTAATGTAATCTATATTGATGTATGAATATATTTTTGTTATATCTTACAGTCGGTAGTGTATATATAACATTTCCTATTTTTCAGAAGAGAATTATTTTTTTCAAATAAAAAATATCTTCATTAAAATATTTTTAAATTGATTATTTTATATTTAAAAGGAATGGTTTAATTATAACTTAATTATAAAGAACAAATATATTTATTCAAATTCATATTTAGATTCTTATTTTATAGTTGAATATTGATATTAAAAGTATTTCATGGACTTACCTCATTTTTTAAATTGCAATTGTTTCGTGGTTTATTAAAAATAAATACCCAGTTATATTTTCAACTATTATGGTAGAGTATAAGACTATTGGTAGTAATTTTAAATGAGTGATTATTGTGATACAAACACTTCAAGACACTGGAAAAAATTTTGGACAAATTCATATTTCAAGTGATAATTATAGTCCTTTTAATATTTTTAGTAATTCAATTAGTCATTATAGATCTAAACATATTGATATTTGAAATCACAATCTATGGGATCATTTCATAAGGGGTAATATATCATTATATTTTGTAAATATTGAATATCATCTCACTGATATTTTTACTATTCCACATCAAATTTATAGTTTTAATTTTATTTAATGATGAGTTTGTTTTATCTAATATTATAATAAAATTCATTTTTTATTAATCATTGATTAGTAAATTATATGTTGTAGTTCATCTAAATTTTCAATTATTTTATCATTATGATTTATTATATTTAGGATTATTTAGTTTTTAGTTTATTTTATAGAATATAAGTGGCAGATTTCAATTTAAAAATATATATTACCATTTTAATGTAGATAATAATTGTACTAATTTTTTAGCTCATGAACCTAAATCATCTCATGAAACCATTAGATATTTTAGTGCCACTATCCTTCCATTTAAGCCTTTCCAATTAATTATCATGGAATTTAATTTCTATCAAATCCTAGATTTTAAAAACAATAATCTTTTTGGAACTCTTTTGTTGGAAAATATGAAGAGAACTCCCGAGGATAGTCCTAGAATTAAAATGGAATGAATCTTTCATGTTGAGATCAGATATTCCTATAGGGATAGTTTTTTAAAATGTTTATCCATTTTAGTTTAGTTTCCAATTGAATAATGAATTAAGATTTCAAAGTCCTGAAATTAAATACCATGAATAATTTTTACAGTATATATTTGAAATGTAAAAGATGTATTTTTATATGAACACTAAATTCAGTTTCACAATTAATGAATATGCCATCATTTATAATTTTAAATTCCAAGATAAATTCATTTACATAGGTGTTGGATCATATTTCTTACTGCACTAAATAATTTTATTTCATTTTACTTATATGATCAATTTCAGATAGTGTTAAAAAGTCTAACAAAATCATGTCATTAAAATTTTCAATATCACGGGTCAAAAAGATATTTATAATTAATATAAAAAGGGATAAAAATGTAATAATTATATTTATCCAAACAACATATTGATGAGGATTTCATTGGTAGATAATTTTATTTTTTCTAAAAAGTATACAATGTTTCTCATGATGAGTGTTATCATGTTAAAAATGTGTTAGTACTTGTAAATATTACTGAACTTATGGTTTCATAAAGATACAAGTATGCGGTTATATCCTTTGGGATAAAATATGAAAAATATTTATAAAAGAGGGATGGTCACTAATGGAAGGAAAACATTATTCTATCTTCATGGTTATGATATTTATACTAGAGACATGGGACGATTAAATTCTTATAGAGAGTAACTAGAGAAAATATTATACCACTTGGGGAATAAGAATATGAAATATCTAGTTCTATGAAATATATATAGAAATTATTCTTAATATCACATTTTTTCATAATAATTATTGATTAATAGATTAGTGTATTTTGAGTTGAAGGGTATGATATTTTATAATGTAGGATCGAAATATAATATGAGATGCTCAATATACAAGAGGGGGGTGAATTGTATACTTTAAAAAATTCCTTTGGAACCTTTAAAGTTAGTTATGAATAACTAAAGTTTCCTTAAGAAAAGGAAAGGACTAAGTTTAACAAAGTTAAACTAAGTTGATTCACAACACCTCTAACACCGAACTAGACTTGGAAAGAGATTTCAAAAGTAGGTTCCGGAAATATGGTTCCGGAAATTGAAACTTAACAAAATTTACAATATGAGATTCTACCTTAAAGCGTATAGAATCTAAAAGAATCAGAGTAAGTAAGGAAGTATAAGAAAGTTATACTTTCCTTAAGATACAAAATGCAGCGGAATAACAACAAGTAGTAAAACTACTAGTAACAAGATAATAGTCTTTTAACCCAAAGAGAAGGGTATCCAACAACCTTGGATAAAGGTCCCTTGATTTATACTTTCAAGCAAGTCTGTCTTACCCACACCAGGGTAAGCCCTCGATACGAAGATCGGAGTCTCTGTCTTGCTATCCCCGCAAGCCCTCAACTTCAAGGTAGTTGGCAACCTCTGTCTTTCTCAGCAAGAAAGCCCTCGATCTTTAAGGTAGTCGGCACCTCTGTCTTCCTATCCCCGGAAGCCCTCTAATGTAATCACCAACATTCGGAGTCGCACGAAGCTTTGAGAGTTAATAAGAGACTCTCTCTCTAGAAATCACTTCAACAGCATGTAAGCCCTTTTTCAGCAATCAGCACCGAGCTCTTTCAAATGAGCTCCTATTTATAGGTGGGGTCGGCTCCTTCTCCAACGGTCATATTTCCCTTAAAGTTCGGAGGGACCTGTACACGTGTCACTTAGACAACGGTTAGTTTATAACAAAATGGACGACATCGTTTTATAACAAAACAAGTGTAACAGAAAGTACGACATCGTTTTAAAACTCTAACATAAAGGTTCGGAATAGAAATTTCGGAATGAAGGTTCGGAGTGAATAAATTCAGAGTGTATAAAACAATGATAACCAGATTCTGTTTAATAGGTGAATTCGGAATGAGAATTCGGAATGAGCATTCGGAATAGGAATTCGGAATAGGAATTCGTCATGAGAAATCGTAATGAGAATTTATCATCAGAATTCGTAATGAGAATTCGGAATGAGATTTCTTCATTAGAATTCGTAATGAGAATTCTTCTTCAGAATTCGTATCCTGAATCTGGAATAGAACTTAGTCAGAATACATATCCGGAATTCGGAATGATACTTCCTTAGAGTTCTTGTCCAGAACCGAATCTTAAAACAGAATGCTTTGTATCAGTTTTAATGATTCCGAGAAAGTGAATCTGAATCTCTCACTTAAGAAAAATATTAATGAAAATATGATAAGGATAAATTTTTCTTATAAAAGCGTTTTTCCTTAAGAAATCATTTTTCCTTATAAAAGCGATTTTCCTTACAAAAGCGATTTTCCTTACAAAAGCAATTTTCCTTACAAAAGCGATTTTCCTTAAAGATAAGGTGTTTGTGATTTTCAAAACAAGAAGGAATGGAAAAGTCATAAGGAAAACCTTATTGACTCAACAATCTCCCCCTTTTTGGAAAGCACAAACATCCTTACGAAATAGGTATTCTAAGAAAGAACGAAACATATTAAAGCTTATCTCCCTTGGTTTAAGGATATAGATGAATACGACTAACTCCCCCTTAGGCTTTGAATCTCTAAGGATCGTATTCATATTTCCGGAGTGATGTTTCTTTAAGAAAAACTCCCCCTTAAACAAACTCTTATTAGAGTTCTTTTTCCTTGGGTATTTTCCTTTCTCCACCTTTGAAAAACTCTTATTAGATTTCCTCTTTTTCTTAAGGATCTTTTCCTTCTCCCCCTTTGTGATTTTCAAAAATAATTTGGAGGGAATGGAAAAAAAATAACAAAGTACCTGAAAAGATTAGTAACGACAGTAATAGAAACAACAAGCACAATTTTCATTATATTTGAAATGTCAGCAACAAAAATAGATTACAACAAAAAGATCGGATTGGTCATTTGGGATCTTTCTCCTTCGACATCAGCCCCTTGAGAATTGTCTTGATCTTCTTGAGGTCCTTATGATCTTCCTCTGCTTGCTTTTCTAAGGAAACTATTCTTGCTGACTGAGCTTGAATGATTTCTTCCTGAGCCTTCAACTTTTCTTCCTGAGCTTCCATTTTCTCTTCCTGATACTTTATCCTTTCTAGAAAATTGATCCGATGGTCCCTTTCAAATTTCCAACTCTGATTAACAGAGTTGAGCTTTCCATTCAGATCTCTTACTTCCTGACTCCGAATGTTCTTTTCCTTTGCCAATTTCTCATCGAATGATGCAGTCATCTCATGAAACTTCTTGTCCTCGGGTTGAAAAGCATCCTTAACATTCTCCTGAAACTCATCCAGCAGCCTCATCTCTTCCACATTCTTCTTCGACCAGCTAGTCATCCTTTTGCAAGATCTTTTATGGGCTTCGTATCCAATAAAGAAATTTTTGAACTGAGCTTCTATCTCAACACATTTATCCATAACCATGGATACGGAATCGGTTTTCTGATTCAGCGTATGTTGGAGCATCTGGCACCGAGAGTCAATACTGGAGAAGGTCGGAATGGTTCCCACCAACTTCTTTAAGGATTGAACAACAAAATCGTGCCCCAACGAAGATGATTCCGAATCTGACATCTTGCTAGGAGAATTTTCTTCTTCAATAAGCTCCAACTTCCTCTTTGAAGAACTACCAGCTTCCTTCCTCATACTCTTTTCTGAACTCGGGGTATCAGCAATAACTTGTTTCCCCTTATCTTTTTCCGGAATAGAAACTTTTTCCGGAGATTTCTTCTCACTGTCAGAAACTTGAACAACCAAATCTTCCTCATCAACAACTTCTATATTTTCTTTCTGGGCAGCATCAAGTGAAAGATGTTTTTCTCTCAGACAAGAAATTTCCTCTTCGCCTTTCTCTTCTTCCATATTCGGAGTGACAAGCTTCGAAGATTGAGCTTCAGATGTTCGGAGCGACAGGTGTTCCGAAGGAGTTCCCTTGTATTCATCTACTTGTTTGAGCACATCTCCTGTCTCACCACTTCCTTCAGCAGCTTCTTCCACTTCTTCCACTAGCTCTACTTCCTCAGTAGCAACAGCCTCTTCCGGAGTAACAAGATTTCTTCCTGGAGTCTCAGGTAGAGATTCCAGAGAAAAAGATCTTGGAACGGGAATTGTTGCTGAAACCATTTCATTAAACTTCAACAAGGCTTGCACAGCCTCAGCTTCTGACAACTTCTTCTTCAGCTTCTTTTCCTTAGCTTGCTTCTCAAGCTCATCAGCAGCCTTTTCTTTCAGAGCCTTAGCCTCTGCAGGATCCAATCCGAACTGCGGATCTCCTTCCTTCCTCTTTTCCTTGTCAGCTCTCCACTTCGCTGCAACCTCATCAGTATATGTCTTTTTCTACTTAGGCTTAGGAGGTGCGGAATGGACTTCCTTAGACTTGGGTTCCTCAGCTTCACCTACCACTTCTTTCTGTTTCCTCTTTCTTATCGGCTTAGATGATTCCGGATCAGCCACTTTCGGAGTCACTTCTGCTTGAGGCGGTAGATCAATAAATTTGCCAGACTTCTTGTCAAATGCTATATTCATCATTTTAAGAGTTGCATCACTGAGCAACATGATCTTGCAAAGTTTCGGCTTAGAACTGCAAACAACCTTGAAGGATTCTAGGCACCGAACTATCAGCTTCGACAATATTGCCAGGTACATTACTATCTGAGCTCTCAGATTCCCCTTCTTCAAATTCTCAATATTAAGAAGGATATGCTTCATCAGGTTGAACTTCCTTAGATTTATCAAGAAATATAAGATGTATATCTCACTCTTCTTCAAGCTGTCCTTGTCTCCTTTTCTCGGTACAATAAGCCCTTGCACCCATAACTCCAGAATCCGGAAATTTGTAGATAGGGTTGCAATTTTCGGAGCCTTATCATCATCCAGTCCGAGAATTTCTAAGGCTTTCTCCTTGTTGAAACTACCCAAGGAGTCTGGCAGAACATGCGAGATAAACTCAGCTTCCCCTTCATAACTCAGCCCTACCAAGCTTGCAGCCTTGGTGTAAGATAGCCTATATGTCTTGCCATACGTTTTGAAGGAAAACTTTTCTCTATTATCTTCCACGAAGAAAGCAACTGTCTCATAAAACTCGACAAGCAAGTCAGAGTAGACTTCATCTTGGTTGCCGGTTTTTGATATTGCAACATCCTCCCAGCCATTCAGCTTGATATTCTTCGAAATAATAAAATCATAGTTGCTGAAGAAATTCGGATGAACTAACCGCTCTCTGTAGACTAACCACTGTGAAATGGGCTTGGTTGAAGACATCTCTTGAGAGGCTAACTCTGCAGACATTCGGATTAGAAGTCTCTGAGAAGTTCGGAACAGAGAAGACTGAAGTTCGGAACTGGAAAACTGTAGTTCGGAACGGCCTTAAATCGAAGAGGCAGAGCTTCAGCACGCAAAAGCTTGAGATCGATGTGGGACGAGAAAATAGGGTCCCCTTTATATAGGCATTAGGATGACGGTTCAACTTCCTCGGTTGATCTAACGGTTTAGAATGATCTGAGATCAGATCTGACGGTTGAGAGGTTGAATCCGATCTTTTTGAGGTTTTATTAAAACAAAGAATTAAGAAATCCAAAAACCGAAAACAAACTATAAGAAAATGCCAGCAAGTAAAATATGATTACGAAAACTTCAGTAAGGAAGTCATACCTTTCGGATTAGCTTAGGAAAGTTATTCGTAATGGGTAATGTAAAGACGACTATGAAAAACTCAATACGAAAAACTCAATACGAAAAACTCAATACGAAAAACTCAATACGAAAAACTCAATACGAAAAATTAAAAAAAAAAAAAAACTCAATAAAAAAACTTGTTATGGAAGATTCAATACGAAAGTTTTTTTCATTATGAAAATACCAGTACGAAAATTTTCCATTCCGGAAATTTTCAATACGAATACTTTCATTCCAGAAGTATTCTGTATGGAAATATCCATTCTGGAAAATTGTAGTTCCGGAAGTTCCATTCCGGAAAGTTTCGTTCCGAAAAATTTGAAAACAAATTTTGAAAAACTTTGTTAAATAAACAAACAAATGTACTCCCCCTATGAAAAGGAGTTTATTACTGTGAGGAGATTTTTCCAACAGAAAGTTTATTAAGGAAGATTACCTTACGGTTATCATTCCTAACTTCTGTTTAATATATTCAAATCTATCAGAAGGTAAAGATTTTGTGAAAATATCAGCAAGTTGATCTTGCGTTCCGATAAACTGAAAAATAATATCTCCTTTGAGTGTGTGATCCCTAAGAAAATGATGCCTAATATCTATGTGTTTTGCACGAGAGTGATGTGCAGGGTTCTTACTTAGGGCAATAGCACTTGTGTTATCACACAAAATTTGAGTTTTAGTAAAACTCAAGCCATAGTCTGTGAGTGTGTGTTGCATCCACAGCACTTGTGCACAACAACTTCCAGCTGCTACATATTCAGCTTCAACAGTGGAGAGTGCAACAGAATGTTGCTTCTTGCATGACCAAGAAACTAATGAATCTCCTAAGAAATGACAAGTTCCGGATGTACTTTTCCTATCCATTCTACAACCACCAAAGTCAGCATCAGAAAAGCTTTTTAGAACAAAATCATTTCCAGAAGTATAAAATAATCCTAGATCCTTGGTTCCCTTAAGGTAGCGAAAAATTATTTTTACTGCCTTTAAGTGAGATTCCTTAGGATTTGATTGATATCTTGCACATAAGCATACAGAAAACATTAAGTCTGGTCGACTAGCTGTTAAGTAAAGTAGACTTCCAATCATACCTCTAAAAGATGTTTGATCTACTGGTTTCCCAGCTTCATCAAGATCTAAAGAGTTTGAGGTACCAATAGGAGTACTTATACTCTTAGTGTTGTCATAACCATACTTTTTAAGAAGATCTTTAATATACTTATGTTGGGATATGTAGGTTCCTTCTGGTTTTTGAGAAATTTGAAAACCAAGGAAAAATGTTAACTCACCCATCATACTCATTTCAAATTCAGATTTCATTAGACTAGCAAAAGAGTCAGTCAAAGATTGCTGAGTTGAACCAAATATAATGTCATCAACATAAATTTGAACAATCAAAACATTTTTCTTATCTTTCTTTATAAAAAGGGTTGGATCTGCATTTCCCTTAACATAGTTATTTTGAAGCAAAAATCCAGTAAGTCTATCATACCATGCTCGTGGGGCTTGTTTAAGACCATACAAAGCTTTGGTAAGTCTAAAAACATGATCTGGATGTTTTGTATCTTCAAAGCCAGGAGGTTGTTCAACAAAAACTTCCTCTTGAACATAACCGTTAAGAAAAGCACATTTTACATCCATTTGAAATAGTTTGAAATTAAAGAATGCTGCAAAGGCAAGTAGAATACGGATAGATTCAAGTCTAGCTACTGGAGCATAGGTTTCTTCATAGTCTATTCCTTCTTGCTGATTATAGCCTTTAGCAACAAGTCTAGCTTTATTTCTAACAATGACTCCATTTTCATCACATTTATTCCTGAAAACCCATTTTACTCCAATAACAGAAGTTTCCTTAGGTCTCTCAACCAAGGTCCAGACTTTATTCCTTTCGAATTCATTTAGTTCATCTTGCATTGCTTTGATCCAATCATCATCTCCTAAAGCTTCATCAGTGCTTTTAGGCTCTAATTGGGAAAGAAATGCTAGATGTTCTACTTCATTTCTTAAGGAACTTCTAGTCCTTACAGGTTGATTTACATCACCAATGATACTATCACTAGGATGATTCTTAAGAAACACCTGATTTGGATTTTGTAAAACCTGTTCATCAACATAGGGTAGAAAGTCTTCTGGGGTAAATGTTTCAGAATTATCTTCTAGAACATTTTCCTTATCAGAAGGTTCTTCTATCAACGGTTGATAATCAGTTTTTGATAACACATCCGAAGATGTAGGTTGGGAGATTTTAAAAACAAAAGGATCTGACTCATCAAATTTCACATGTACTGTTTCCTCAACAGTACAAGTGTTTTTATTAAAAACTCTATAAGCCTTAGAGGTTGTGGAATATCCTAAGAAAATTCCTTCGTCTGATTTTGGTGCGAATTTATGTAAGTTATATTTAGTATTCAAAATGAATACTTTGCAACCAAAAACCTTGAAGTAGGAAAGTCTAGGTTTTCTACCATTCCATAACTCATAAGGAGTTTTATTAAGAAAAGGTCTAATCAAAACTCGATTTATAGTATAACAAGCAGTACTTACAGCTTCAGCCCAGAAATGTCTAGCAATAGAATATTCACTCAACATGGTTCTAGTTATCTCTTGAAGAATTCTATTTCTTCTTTCAACTACACCATTCTGTTGAGGAGTTCTAGGTGCTGAAAAGTTGTGAGTAATACCTTTCTTACTACAAAAAGTTTCAAAATCAGAATTTTGAAATTCTCCTCCATGATCACTATGAATAGTTTTCAATGGAAGGTTTTTCTCATTTTTAACTTGGGCTCTAAAACTTTTGAAATAAGAAAAAGCTTCAGATTTCCTTGCTAGAAAATAGACCCATGTAAATCTGGTGTAATCATCAACAAGAACAAACACATAGTATTTGCCTCCAATGCTTCCAGTTTGTGTTGGACCAAAAAGATCCATATGCACCAACTGTAATGCATCGGTTGTTGAGACTTCACCGATTGACTTAAAACTAGATTTATGTTGCTTTCCATATTGACAAGGATCACAAACTTTAGAAGAATCAAATCTAAGCTCCGGTAGATCCTTAACAAGTTTCTTCTTAGAGAGTTTACATAGGTTTCTAAGATTACAGTGTCCTAGTCTTCTATGCCATAACCAAGAATGATCTTCCATTGCGCTTAGGCAAGGTAAATCTTGGCTTCTTAGGTCTTCTAAGTTTAAGGTGTAAACATTCTCTTGCCTATTGGCTAAGAGAATAAATTCTTCCTTGGAATTGTGAACTAAGCATTTATCATTCCTAAAATTCACAAGGTAACCTTCATCACATAACTGACTTATACTAGTGAGGTTGTGCTTAAGACCTTTAACAAAAAGAACATTTGAAATCAAAGTTTTACCTAAAAGAACAATATTACCAATACCAACAATCTCTCCCTAAGCATTGTCTCCGAAAGTTACCTTTCCTCCTTTCGTTTTGATAATCTTTTCAAAGAAGCTTTTGTTACCAGTCATGTGCCGGGAACATCCACTATCCATGTACCAAACATTGTTGCTGGAACTTTCTTTATTTTCCTGAAATTAAGAACAAAGTGAGACTTTCGGAATCCAAACTTGTTTGGATCCGATATTTCCAGACAATAAAATCTTAGGTACCCACATTTTCTTAGAAAAGTAGGCTTTATGAAAACCTAAGGATTGGGTTTTGTTTAAGGAACAATTTCTTGCCCAGTGACCACCACATTGACACTTAGTACAAAATGGAGCACTTTGAGGAACAAAATAATTGTTGCTGAAAACAGGTTTTGCATGGGTATAACCAAATCCGGATTTATTTCTTAAAGGTCGTATTTGAGAATACATCTTATCAAAATTTTCCTTACCATGGGTAAAGTTTGATAAGCATTTCTTTAAGGAAAAAATTTCGGACTTGAGTTTTACAACCAAGTTTTTATCTTCAAAATCATTAGTTTTGGAACTAGAGTTAGGCTCGAAAACATTTTTATTAGAAATTACTTTTTCTAACTCTTTAGAAAGTTTATTCTTCTCAGAACTTACTTCCTCAAGATTTTTTGAAATACTTTCAAAATCAGCATTTTTCTTTTCAAGATCTTTAGAAAGATCTGATATCTCTTTAGTAAGAATAGAATTCCTAGAATTTTCCTTATCATGTTTCTTGTTGATTTTTGAATTCTCAATCTCAAGAAGTTCAGCAAACCTAGAGACTTCTTCAAAAGTAGGTAAAATATTTTCCTCATCAGAAGATGATTCTTCATCAGAAGAGTTATAATACTTACTATCATTAGAATTTAAAGAAACATTTGTCAAAGATTCAGCATTTCGTACCTTAGCCATAAGACAATGATTATCAATAGATAATCTGGCTACAAGACCAAGATTCTTCTGTCCTGAAGATTCATATTCAGAAGATTCATCTGAAGAGTCACCACCACTGGCACTCCAGGTGTCATTAGCTTTCAGAACTTTCTTAGCTTTATCTTTGTAATAATTCTTCCTGTTCCTGTCTGAATGCCTTTCCTTTCTTTCTTTCTTTCTGAGCATAGGGCAATCTGGTCTAATATGTCCAGCTCTCTTACATTCATAACAAGTAACTTCTCCATCTTTCTTATCTTTCCTATCCTTCTTCTTATACTTGGATTGAAAGTTTCTCTGTCCAGCTATCTTGTTCATCCTTCGAGCAAGATTGGCTAATTCATTTTCTGAAACTTCACTTTCACTAGATTCGGATTGAAAAATGACTTTCTTAGATTTGGATCTGGTTACTCTCTCAGGAGTCTTAGCTTTCATCTGATTCGAAGTTGTAGTAAAAGCAACAGTACCATTTCCATTCTTCTTCTTGATGTTGTCAGCATCCCTCTTCATTCTAGTCTCATGTTGTAGAAGAGTTCCAAATAATTCATCAAGAGTAATTTGAGTAACCTTCCTGTTCTCATCTATGGCTGTTCTCTTGGATTCCCACTCATTGGGCATAATATCAATTATCTTGTCCACAAGAGCTTCATCATCTAAACCTTTCTCTCCCATAGACTGCAGACTGTTGACAATTGTCATAAATCTTTGTTGTACTTTGCAGATAGGTTCTCCGTAAGGAAAATTAAAGCCATGATATTCAGCTCTAAGCATAGCTCTTCTTGTCTCAATCACCATAGAAGTCCCAAAGTGTGTAACCTCTAACTTCTTCCATATACAATTAGCTGCTTCACAAGAAGAAATTTGGCTATATATATTTCTCATCATTGAACATAATAAAGTATTGCGTACCTTATAGTTAAGTTGATATTCTTGCTTCTCCTGGTTAGTAAAGGTTCTGACTTCCTTGTCAGGAATTTTATAATCACCAGTAAGCATGACAAAGTTATCTACACCAGTATTGATAACAAAAGTCTTCATACGATCTCTCCAGTATTCATAATCATTACCATCAAAGATTGGTGGCCTTGTAGGATTCAGATTTTCTATCAAACCAACATTCATTCCTGCCATACTTGAAAATAACTTGGAAACAAACTTGTTAATAACAAAAGTTCGGAATCAAAAAGTTCGGAATGAATAATCCGGAATGACAAAGTTCGGAATAGAAAAGTGAGCAAGAAAAACTTGTATGTGAATACAAGTAATCAAGTAACCTTGGCTCTGATACCAAATGTAAGAATGGTATAGAGTAAGAGGTTTCCAACCTCTGATACCAATTGTAGGATTGAAATATAATATGAGATGCTCAATATACAAGAGGGGGGGTGAATTGTATACTTTAAAAAATTCCTTTGGAACCTTTAAAGTTAGTTATGAATAACTAAAGTTTCCTTAAGAAAAGGAAAGGACTAAGTTTAACAAAGTTAAACTAAGTTGATTCACAACACCTCTAACACCGAACTAGACTTGGAAAGAGATTTCAAAAGTAGGTTCCGGAAATATGGTTCCGGAAATTGAAACTTAACAAAATTTACAATATGAGATTCTACCTTAAAGCGTATAGAATCTAAAAGAATCAGAGTAAGTAAGGAAGTATAAGAAAGTTATACTTTCCTTAAGATACAAAATGCAGCGGAATAACAACAAGTAGTAAAACTACTAGTAACAAGATAATAGTCTTTTAACCCAAAGAGAAGGGTATCCAACAACCTTGGATAAAGGTCCCTTGATTTATACTTTCAAGCAAGTCTGTCTTACCCACACCAGGGTAAGCCCTCGATACGAAGATCGGAGTCTCTGTCTTGCTATCCCCGCAAGCCCTCAACTTCAAGGTAGTTGGCAACCTCTGTCTTTCTCAGCAAGAAATCCCTCGATCTATAAGGTAGTCGGCACCTCTGTCTTCCTATCCCCGGAAGCCCTCGAATGTAATCACCAACATTCGGAGTCGCACGAAGCTTTGAGAGTTAATAAGAGACTCTCTCTCTAGAAATCACTTCAACAGCATGTAAGCCCTTTTTCAGCAATCAGCACCGAGCTCTTTCAAATGAGCTCCTATTTATAGGTGAGGTCAGCTCCTTCTCCAACGGTCATATTTCCCTTAAAGTTCGGAGGGACCTGTACACGTGTCACTTAGACAACGGTTAGTTTATAACAAAATGGACGACATCGTTTTATAACAAAACAAGTGTAACAGAAAGTACGACATCGTTTTAAAACTCTAACATAAAGGTTCGGAATAGAAATTTCGGAATGAAGGTTCGGAGTGAATAAATTCAGAGTGTATAAAACAATGATAACCAGATTCTGTTTAATAGGTGAATTCGGAATGAGAATTCGGAATGAGCATTCGGAATAGGAATTCGGAATAGGAATTCGTCATGAGAAATCGTAATGAGAATTTATCATCAGAATTCGTAATGAGAATTCGGAATGAGATTTCTTCATTAGAATTCGTAATGAGAATTCTTCTTCAGAATTCGTATCCTGAATCTGGAATAGAACTTAGTCAGAATACATATCCGGAATTCAGAATGATACTTCCTTAGAGTTCTTGTCCAGAACCGAATCTTAAAACAGAATGCTTTGTATCAGTTTTAATGATTCCGAGAAAGTGAATCCGAATCTCTCACTTAAGAAAAATATTAATGAAAATATGATAAGGATAAATTTTTCTTATAAAAGCGTTTTTCCTTAAGAAAGCATTTTTCCTTATAAAAGCGATTTTCCTTACAAAAGCGATTTTCCTTACAAAAGCAATTTTCCTTACAAAAGCGATTTTCCTTAAAGATAAGGTGTTTGTGATTTTCAAAACAAGAAGGAATGGAAAAGTCATAAGGAAAACCTTATTGACTCAACATATAACCTGTGACAATAAGATATGATTAGGTTTTAAATGACTCTATTATAGGTGTATGGAATTTCCCTACAATAATATGAAATAGTAATTTCTTGGATGGAAATATTCATAAAACAATTAGTATACTAATTAAATTTCCTAGAGTTTATCAATAAATTTTTTAGATTTATGTTGTGAGGTTGTTCTTGATCAGTGGCTCAGAAAGATAATAAATTACCCCTATTGAGAAGGCTATCGATTTATATATTTGAGTGGTTATGATGAAAATTCCTTTTTTGGAATAAATAAATAGGATTTTTTTAGAAATAGAGTAATTGTTGATGTTTTACATTTTATATATTTTCAATGGAATGTGGAAACTAATTTGTTCGATAATTTATATTATCATGTTGCTATATTAATTGAGTTGATCGATGATCAATATTTTTCTTTTCCCAAGTTTTCCCTATAAGAAAATGATAAAGATAGTGATTTTTTTATAAATGTTCATAGGGAGTTATTTGTACCATGAAGTGATGTTTTTTATGTTTAATACCTTTAATATCCTGATGTTAGGTAGAATCAAAAAATTAAAATGAAAAATGTTGATCAAATTATCATACATAAAATTTGGTTTCATGTATTATTTACCTATTTAATTTTTTAATATAATGAGTTATAATGATTCATGAAGATCTTTTGATTTCTAAGAATTCATTTAAGGACATGTGAAATGAATTTATTTCTAGGGAAAGTTACGAGTATCTATAGGATAATTATAAATGATTAAAGGAATGATCCATTAAGAGAAAAATTGTGATTATTTAAAAAATACATATTAATGTCCAAATTGGAAAAATAATATGTCAATTAATTTCAAATTAAAATTATAGTGATTTAAATATGTTTTCATAAAATCAGTATGAGGATATAAATATTTATTAATCTTGTTAGGGATGATACCATTCTTATCCTTACGAAGGATCTACAGAATATTTGAGACTATTATAGCATCTTTTTAATAATCTATTTTCTACATCTAAGAAGATTCGTTGTCATATGTGTGATATAATTCCTCTTTATACTGTTTTAGAGAATAAAAAATTAATTATTGAGAGATTACCTTCTGAAAATCCATGTGTCAATGTTTTTATTATCTATAAACATCATACAATTGAAAAGTATGACTAGTCTTTAGATACATTACATAATATTATAAAGTTCAATCCGGTTTAACGAGTTAACTTGAGTCCATATTCATGGAAATATTTGAGAGATTGGGTAAAACTATAAACCATAATTTCAAAAAAAACCATGGTGGCTGTTATTGTAGAGAAAAGAAATTAGTTTCCTTAACATCTAAAAATTTTCTTACAAAATATGAACTAGATGTGATCTCTATCTCTCTTTAGGAACATTAAATTCTTTTTTATTGGGATTATAATAAATAACTGATAGAAAATTATTTAAATAATTTATGTTCTTCAACACATATCTTATATTTTTTTATTATGTTATTGAGCATATCCATTTTCGAAATAATGTAATTTTTTATTACATAGAATTATCATTAATTAATGCTGAAAAATATTATTTTTATTCCATTTTGTAAATTATTTTTAATATCTCAAATGTGGAGAGAAATATGGGTAGAAAAATATTTTCTAATAAATATTTATTAAATCCTGCATCAATTTTTAATTGAATATAAAATTTCAAAAATAAAAAAATATTTCTACTTTTTTGTTTTTTATATTTGGTTTTTTATGATAAAATGAGAGTGATTTTAGGGTATATGTATATTGATAAAAAAACTTTATAAATATTTTTTCTCCCAAATAACCTCATTTATTATAATAATAATTTTATGTTAATTGGATATAAATTTATATTTTAATGAAATGTTTTATTATATTTCATATAATTTATAAGGTATTTCATTTAATTGTTTTCTATATATTATTGTGAATGTTAATTATTTATTTTTTTATATTTTTTGAGGATTTTGAATTCCCTTTATTGTATTTGAAGTCATATGATAACATTTTTATCGTACCCTATATTTGGAACTCCATGATTGAGTAACATGTTATGTATAATATCCTAAAATTTGATAAGTGTACCCATATATAAGTTCCTAATATTTAGAAAATTTCTTTAAAACATTACATCACTTTGGTATTATACATCATGTTGTAGACCTTACATTGGTATCATATTCTATTTTTTGGAATATTGTATTTTTTATCAGCTATAAATTATTAACCATTCTTTTGGATTCATTATCATGTACAATTATCTCCAATTTAATATAATCACCTACTAGGCTTAAAGTTTTAGTAATTATGACATTTATTCTCTATTTTTGATATGTTATGTAACTTTTTGAAGATATTAAATGGATTTTTATGTTGACCATAAAAAATTGATTAATTAATTCTAGATTCAATGAGATGTTATGTTTTAAAATGGATTATTAGATTAAAATTTTAGTTACACATTTAATTATCATGTTTCTTTTTATTTTTGATACTATGAAAAATCTATTTGATTCTAATTAAATTTTTCAATTTATTTAACTCTTAATTGGATATATCATGAAGTGTTTGAAATAATTTTGGATTATGATCAATTTATGTATAGGTCAAAATAAATATAAATATATTTCTCTCATGTTATGATAGATATTTATTTCTATATAAGTTATTATTTTATCAAAAAAATATTCTGCAACATTTGTGAATTAAATCTATTACAATTTTATGAAATATTCTAGTAGTAAATATTTGAGAAAATGATGTTATATTAATATGATTTTGATTTTTTTCCTTCAATTATATATATTCTATTAGTTTTTTGTTCTTATTATTATTATTATTATCCATGTAAATTTAAAATTTTATTATTAATTATAGTTCATTAATGATATTCATTTATTCCTATCAATATATATTCATCTATTAGTTTTAATACTAGTATATGAATTATTTCCAAGATAATTTCCCTATCAATGGACCATTTCTATAAATACAAAATTCTCAAGTGAGGTTTATTCCAAGTACCATTTTCCATATCATTAATACCGTGTAATATTTATTTTATAATGTTGTAGATTCAAAAAATAAACTATCAAGATCCATTAAATGTTATATAATATTTTTAATCACTATGCTAATTATGGGAGTGCTTCTTGAGTATAATATATGATCTTTGTTCATAGAATATCAATAAAAACAACATTTTCCACTTATTTAAACATCCATGGTAAAATATTTGTAAAAAAGTAATAAGATCTTCCCTTCAATGTTCAAGGGTTATTAGTTTCAATCATATCAATATATTTTTAATGGAAAAACATCACACATTTTTATTTCTTCAAAATAATTATGACTTAAACATTCGTGTTATTAGGACTCTGATAATTCTTATAGTCAATATTATATAAATCCATAAAATATTATTTATTATGGGTTCAAATATTGTAATAAATTACATATAACTCTTCCTCAAGGATTTTTTATTTCATTTTTTAACAAGGGTTTTTTCCACATGATCACATTGTCCTGGAAATAAAATACTTTCCATGACATTGCAATCCATGTTAAAAATTTTAATTAATTGATGGTGGGATTATAGGATATGTATTATTTAGACTTGTTGGAAGGATAATATATATGGTTGAAAAACAAAAAGGATAATTATGGGAGGGTGGATGGGGAGATTTGTGGTTGTGGTGCTATGAAATATTCCCTTTATCATGGCATATAGGAATTCCTTGCTACTATCATGGTGTATTTAAACAAGATTATCATATATTGTGTCATCTTATTCTTGGTGGGAAAAATCATCAGAAATATCTTCTTTATTTAGAGTTTCTAGGCCCATTTATGAAATATTTTGTTTCTATGGAATATACAAGATTCGTGGTATCTATTTATAATGACGATAAATTTTTTTTCCCTTCATATATATTTTGGATGAAAAAAATGATTTTTTTCAACACTCTTGTTATTGCATCATTACCAAAGGGGGCTTCTATAAGATACATAACATCACATGAAAAAATGGTACATGGTACGGTTCCCTTTAGATCAATCATATCCAAGATAAATACTTCTTTCTTGTATTACTAGTATGAAAAATTGTTCTCAATATAAATATATTTATTAAATGTAATTTTGTACATGTGGAATTAAAATCCACCAATTTTACTTACGAATACGTGGTGTCAACAAGAATTTGATTTTAGAGTGTGATTGGTAAGGGTTAATAAGGGTTCTTTATGGAAACTATATATGTGATACATTCTTCCATATAAATATTGACTAGTTCATGGATTATTTGTTTCATAATGATAATTTTTATTCAATGAAATTACATTCTCATTGCATGGACATTTTAACAGGATACTTCATATTATGGGGAGTTAACAAAGAGACCACATATATGATATTATTTGGGAATATTGGTTTCATTTACTATTTTATTCAATTCCTATTAGTGGATTTTGGGTAATTACATATGGGGATATCATTGGATCTAATTTATAGAATGTCTCACACCTTTGCTTCTTTTGATATTTGTGGATTATTGGAATTTTCGGTATACTGTGAGTCTCATGAAATTTGTCTCCTATTAAAAATATGTAGTTCATATGATTTCAATATCAAATATGGTGGGGGAATCATTCATGACATGAATTTTTTGGATTTGATTCCATTGAGTTGTTTTTATGGTCTGGGGAACATTATCATTTTAGAAATCTATTCTATCATGGGTATCGTTCTCACTTTAACACTACAAAACATCGACATCTCTATTGTGAAATGATCTTAAAAATTAGTTTTTTGTAATATAATATTATGGAACCCTATACATTGGTACATTCTCTATATATTATAATAATATAGGATTATGATTAATGTTTTTATACAAATAAGATAACATAGGGATGGGTAGAACAACGATTGATTATGGGATACTTAATGTAAACTAATAATACCTAGGAATCTTTTTAGGACCTCTATGTTATAGCCTATGAATCAGAGTATAATTTTATAAGGGAATTAATTTATTATTCAATATATACATCACTAAAGAAAATTTCACGTAACATAAATAAAAAATTAATCATTTATTCGAATTACACAATACACTCTTCAATGATTAGTATATGGATTTATAAATCATTATCCCTTTAATTATTTTTTTCATAAATAAAATAAATAGGGCATTCCTTGTAGATCTTATAATTTGGTCATCAGAAACATTATTTGTTTAATGTACAATGCTTCAATCACTAAATAAATTTCATCCTAATTTCCAGATATTCAATCATGCACAATCCATTTACAATAGGATTCAATGAGGTAATATACATTGACATTATATTACTTTTCCAAAAAATCCATGATCTATGATATCACATACAAATAATATTATTGAGGAATTCTAAATAACTACATCTTTTAAATTAATATTTTTTAGATAATAATCACACTTTGTTATACAAAACCTTTATAACATTCCTTATAATAATTATTTCCATTGAAAACCAATCATTTACATTCATGACATCTTTAGAAACATAGGGATAATTTGAATTAATAATTTTTTTTTAATTATTTATATCCATTAATATCTATAACTTATATATAAAAAGTAATTTCATGATATTAATTTTTTCTAAAAACCCTTCTCATGTAAATTTATTTTCTTATGGAATTTAATGAGAGAAATTACCACATGGATTTGATTCGAATACTAATATATAAAATTAACACGTTAGATATGTGTTATATAAATATGATTTAACACTTATAGAATCAATTTTTTCACATGTCGCGAACTTAATATAAAAATCCAATTCATCTTAAATATCAAATTACATTATAATTTCTCTATTTCCCCTTAATCACTTATAAAAAAATTATTATATGAAAAATGCATCATATGATTGAGTCATAAAACAAGCTTTACCCGTTTATTCCACTTGTTTTGATAAACTCTATGTAACACTATATATCATTGATTTTACTTACTTAACATGGTATATCATCATTTAATATTATTTTATCAAAATTTTAGACTTTCTTCGAATAAAACCAATGAGTTTCTAAATTACATGAACTATATTATATACAAGAAATTCATAATAGTGGTATATTTTAGTATAATTAAATATTTATGATGTCATTATCTCCTTCAGTCAGTGTTGGATATCCCCAAATATGGAATGATACCATTTTTTGAACATCATACTTGAATTAATAAAATTTAAAAACAACGAAAAATTATAAATATCACTAGATACCCCATAAAGTTTCTAATCTCAAATAGTTATTTAATTGTATACCAAAATGAAATAGGTATATTCTCTATCACCAATAGTTGTAAAATCTATATCAGACATTGAATTATTTTTTTAAGTGATGACCTCATTAAATCCATGTATATTATCAAAATTTAAACATTTAATTTAGATGTTTTTACCCAATTTCAATTTATCTATTCCATGGAAAATATCTCCCCTTAAACATTATTCACTTCAATACATAGATATAGGAATTTAAATTCTGGGGGTTATGGGTATTTTCTCAACATCATGTTAGGGAATTTTATTTTTTAGGATGATGTAACCCTTACCATATATCATTAATTAATGAAATTTTATTAGTTATGATTCTAAATTCACTTATTATAACTTCATTCTGAATAATATGTTTTCATTCTCTATATTCCTTAACCTGGGATTTATCTCTATTATTAAAATGATTCTAATAGTTTATTTTATTTAGTTAAATGATTCACAATAACATCTTTCACATTTTATTCTTTATAGTACGAGGATGAATCCTCTCTATTTATCCTATTTCCTTAATTTATATTTTTAGGGCTATATAGGTATGATTTTTTCCACAATTTACTAATTTTAATTTTAATATAATCATTTATATTTTTCATTTCTGAATATTAATTCCCATAACCATTAATATTTTTTCTAGCACAAATTTCTATGTAATACCACCATATATTCATACATTTTCCTAATTAGGGATAGTATGAGTCTTCCATCATAGATTCTTAATATACCATTCTATTATTCCATTACCTCACTCTTCGAAATTGGTGATTATATTTCTCTATGTACATAATGATTTTTATTTCTATTAGCATGTGACTATAAACATTATATTATTGTATTCCCTTTTAAATTACATTATGGGACTTTCCATTTATGTATTTGAAATAAAAAACATGTTGCTTTGTGGACTCAGTAATCCTCATAATGGATCAATAGAATATTATTTTTTTAACAGAGATATTAATGGGTGTTAATGTTTGTACAATAATTATAATAATATAAAGTTATAATAATGATTGTGAATATATAATTTTAATATACTGTAATGGAATTTGGGTTTGAATAATGGCGCATATAAAATATGAATGAGAAATTAGTTTTTATAAAATAAAACATCAATTCCTGGATTATCATAATTGAAATGGAGATTACTACATTTAGATATAATATTTTATGAAGAATATAAGAACTTTATTGTCGATAAAATGTTCGATAGTGGTTGGGGTTTTTTAAGATGTACTATGTGGATTTTTGTGTACATAGAAATGATTATATAAGTTCCCATTTTATAAGTGAAAGGGGATGGGATTTCAATAAATACAAAAATCATTTTATTCATGGGAAGTAACACACATGGAACGTAACTCTATAAATGGTACATAATAGAGATTGGAATAGATATGATCAATAATGTCCTCATTACCTAATTCCCACAAATATATAAAACATGTTTTTGGTTGTTCTATCATGAATAAACTCTTTTTTACCTATTTTCATTATAATGGGGTCTGTAGTTTTTTAAAAACATATTTATAATTAACTCATGAAAATAAACTTTTACTTTTTAAATAATTTCTACCAAATGATATAATTTTAAAATTGTTTTTTATTATATTAATTTTCTTATGTTTATGAAAAAAATTTAAATACTATCTTAATATTGAATTTATTTTTCCTATAAATATTAAACTCATGTTTAATAATATAAAATAATGTTTTTTATATAAAAAATATCATTATTAAAATAAAAAAACACTTTTAAATTACATATTCTTATTATAAAATTATTTTATGAACTTATAAAACATAATTATAAACATAAAATTACATAAAGGTATTATTATTTATAAAATGGTATTTTTTGCAGTATTGTCCTAAAAATTAGTATTCTCAAATATCACTAAACAATTAATCTAATGTAATTATTAATTTCATAATCAAAAAATGGAATCATTATTTTTAAAAGAAAAATTATAAAAATTATATATTTCCCTGGAAAATTAAAATAATAAAATAGAGTTGGAATATGTTTTTATGTATATCATCTTTGAACCAATTAAAAATTCCTATAAAATTAATGCTATTAATATATATAACTAGCATAGAAAATAACCATTTATTAAAATATATATTATTTTAAAAAACTGAGTTATTACATTAGGCATACATGTTGAATTAATAATAATGGTTTCCTTTATTTTGGAAATCGGTTATTATTGTATGTTCCTACAAGTTTAATGTCAATCATACATTAGTTAAAAAGAAATTATAGAAAATGAGTATCGGATTTTTTTGGTTTAGTGTTTCATGTGAAACCCTCTATTAACTTAGTATTTATTTATTTAAAATAAATTGTGAAATACTATGTCCCTACAATTTCCTATAACATCCTTTTTAATTCCTAACCATCCACTTGGAATAGAAATAAATTTTCAACATATTTTATTATTTTATAAATAACCAATATTACATTTAGTTGATTGAAAATTGTTCACATAAATTACATTATATACATTGATTGATTCGAGAAATTATTAACTAAAATACATACCTTTTACAAATGCAGTGTAGATACTGTGTACTTAATAATCTAAATTGAATAGTATATATTGATAATGTTATCAAATTTCATACCCATTTATTTTCAAGGGGTTTTTTTTATTATAGATGTAATATTTGAATGATTTTCATATGTGCAACTAGTTTAAGAATATTTCAAACGCAATCATTTAACATGGGTTCGTTATGTTGAGCCGAGTAAAAGCTATTTCTTATCCATTAGTTCATTTTGATATGATGAGTAAATTATTTATTAATGTTTCACATATTTATAGAAGATGAAAGGTGGTTTCTAATATTTCCCTTCATTTTATTAGTATGGATATGAATATAATTAGGTAATGATGGGTGTAAATTCATGGATTTTGTTTACATAATCTTTGGTAGACATATATGGATTTTTATGGCAAATAATGGAGGGATATAAATGGATTTTCAAACAATGTGTTGATATGGTAATTTTTTTCTCCATTTTCTTGTGAATTTTAATGACTAAATTATAGAATCATAAGTTATTTTTATTGACTCGATTTTACACACTCATTGATTCATTTATTATACTTTAAATTGCTTTGTTTTCTAAATCATAACTTTTGATTATAGATTTTTTTTCTAGATTTTTTTATTATTACATTGATTATAGCCATTCATTTATATATTTATATATCATAATCTTTTTTTAAAATCACATATGATTAACCCTACTGATCTGTTGAACTCACAACTCTTTATATTTCATTTTTCATTATTTTAATGGAAAAATTATTTATCATTTTTCAAAAAATTTATAATATTTGGATAATTTATGTGATAATGTAAAAACTAATTTTAGAGTAAATAACTACTCATATAATGTGAATAATTTCCATATGATATAAATAACAAGGATTCTACCAGTTATATATTTTTTCAATTTCCCTAAACCAATAAACCTAAATATTTACCATAATGTAATTATAAATTCAAATGTGAAAGAGATTTTATTTATAGATGAGTGTCAAATTTAATTTGTAAATTATATTTCTAGTTTTAGATTCACATGTGTTTTCCAATGGTTAATCAAATGTACTTTTTTGGAATTTATTTTCTTTTATGTATTATAATTTAAATTATTTATTTGATTCTAAAATGGAATTATGAATGTCTCATTTGTATGCGAAATATTTTAGAATCAAATATTGAATTTTAATAAAACTAAACAAGGTATAATAGAACATTATTATATAATGCCTATATAAAAGCTACAAAATGAATTAATAAAAATTATTATCAATTGTAATCATGTAATATAAAAAACCTAATATTAAAAAATCATTGAATATTAAAACACCAAAACAAGGAATGTGTGATGTCAAGGAATTATAAAGAGGTGAGAAACATATAATACTATTCAGCATATATCGCTTTATACTAATAATTTGATTTTGGGGATATAGAGCAGTCTCATAGAGTCTATGGCTCATTCAGAACCTCAAGCACAATAATTTAGAGAGAAAGAAGAACCAACATGGTTATCACATGGTTAATATGAACTATGTAACTCAACCATGTGGTTGTTGAAGAAAATTTCATATGATCATGTGGTTAGTTACAACCATGAACCTCAGTCCTCACAACTATGAAATACATTCTAATGGGATGGGATGAGTTGAACCGTTTTCCCAATCCATATGCCAAGGGATGCACCCGTAGTGCTACATTATTAGTGAATTTTTTTTAGGAAAATGGTTTGGAAAACTGAGTATGAAAACCATAATATACTTTAAAACATGTAAAAATACCATTTTCCCCTACCTTAATATTATGTTTTCACATAGATATATTCTTCCATTTTCATTCCTAGCCTCTTTTAAATCCTCCATGGTTCCAATATATAGGTTAATCTAGGATTCCAATCTGAGCTCTGATTCTATCATTGTTAATTGTGTTAGATAGCTATTGGAAATATCTTCAATCCAATTTCTTTCTATATGGGTTATGCTCTCCATATGTAGTTCCATTTATTTGTGCAATAATATGGCAAATTATTAGGATCGTTTACAATTATTATGAATTCTTTCATTCTACCTTGAATTTAAAGCCAAGAATGGATGAGGATTTATCTACCAACCTATAGTTCTTGGATTAATTCTTTTCCAAAAAGATTAAAATCTTTATACTGTAATATGTTCAACCATGTGCCATAAAATTTTGGATGAACCTCTTATTAGTATAATTAATTATGTAAATTATAATGTTCATACTTACTATACTCCTAAAATCAATGTACCAATGTCGACAGATTACCAACATTCCAAAAGCCACCCCTTAGAGTGTGAATTTATTTGAATGTATAATCTTCTCAAGAGTTTTAATTGATTTCATCCCCAATTTACATGTGATTAATTACATATAACGACCCATAATTTACATACATTTTTATTACTTCAAAATTTGAGCACACTTATTACAGCATATAACAAAACCAGGAAAGGACTATATATGTATAATGTCTTTAGAAACTGGTAAACATAAACAACTGGTTCATAAAGCGTCTACACTATCTCCCATTTATTTCATCATATCTATAGTCCCTTTTTGGCATATCTTACTTAATAACCTTCGTCCTGACCTTGGGAAAGAAAACATACAAAAGGGTGAGCTCAAATGCCCAGTAAGGGCAATCAAAAGGAATATCAATCACATCATATTCATAAGAACATAACATTTTGGAAATCTTAACCTGCAAAAGAGAGCATAATTTCATAACATGGGGTAAATCATAGTAGTGAAATGAAATCCATATAATCATAACTTAAATCATGAAACGTTGTGGAATACACACATAATCATAGAGAATCATTTCTTATTAGTTAAGACTCATGGCCAAGACTATCTTAGTGGACACGGTCCATTTCTGAACCGAGTTCACTCCTCGTTCCAGTCCTGTTTCACTGAACCGGTTTAACCTGCCGTTCCAGACATGTCTATCTCATGAGATATAAAATCATTACCCAATGCATTGGAGGGAGATATAGGTCCCACCCATCTCATAATGATACCATTCTTATGTGTGCCACAAAATCATCAATCAAACATCATTGCATAACCCATGTAATAAAAATGGGTTTCTTAAACAACATGACATCATAAAAAAATTCATATAATATAAAGGAATTCATAAAAATAATTCCATCACAACATAATCAAATCAATGTAATAATAGGGATATAAAAAAACCTATATTATCTTAGATGGAAAATAATTTTGATAAAACACTTGAACTCCATTCTAGAGGAAAATATCCTTTCTACTTCAAAAAAAATTTCCTTTCTTAACGTGTCATACAAATTTAATCTAAAAGAAGTTGAATAAAAATAAACATGAAAACTTGTAAAGGAATATTCTTGGAAATAATGTTTTAAAAATCGATTCATGCCGTATAAGTTAAAAAAACATTCTTCTCGTACTTTTGTCGGAAAAGTCAAAAAGTGACTCATAGGAAAAACGACAAAAGATTACTTTCATATCTTTTACTATAAACTCACAAAAGGGTAACAATGGATTTAAAAAATTTTAGGAGGATGGAAATAATATTACATATTTAGTAAACATGGATGTGGATGATAAAATACACCCTAGTAAATAACAAACTATAAACAATCTTGGATAAAAATGAGATTGTGATATTTTCCCTTACCATAGGTCTGATTTGCTTCATATGTGTCTGAACCTCCTGTATAATGATTTATATAATGTTATTTACTTATTCCAGAATCATACCTATTGTTATTATATCATATATGTTCATATTATTAGCTTCATATTAGTAATATTTCATTACTACTTGTTATTCGGGTGTTTATTACTTTTTGTTCTTATGCGTGTTTTGTCGAATAAATTATTATTCTTATCTTTAGGTTATAGAAACCTCATTTCCAGAATAGTATGAGTGTAATATAAATCATATTCATTCATTCAATTCATTTATATAATCCTTATACAATGAAGATCATTTATAACGAATCGCATCACATTGTGGAGACGGTATTCCGTACGTACGCACGAGCGATGATATCGTTCCCATGATCGTGTAATTGTATTGGAGTGTATGTATACTATTTCAGAATCAATACCACTTTAAATTAATCATATATATTCATTACTTTCACCCTTATACCTATCCAAGTAAGGTGGTGGTGAAAAATAGATTACACCACGGCGTGGAGACGATATTCCGTACGTACGCACGCGCGGTGATTTTGTTTTCCGTACGATGGATACGAGGTGAACTAGGGTTGTTTCATATTTATAATAACATATTAGTATTTGAGTGATACTTATGTTATTACCTCATAATGAAACAAATAAATAAGAGTAAGTGGAATAAGAAATAAAGATGAACGAATCGGTAACGGACATTACCTCTTCTTTGAAGCGCTTCATTGAGACCTCCTTTTAGGGCACTAAACATGGTCTTTGAAGAATACCAGGACCTCTAGGATGTCCTTAGGGAAGTCGAGAGAGTAAATTGGCAGGGTTTGGCCGAGCATGAAGGCTCAATGTGGTGTGAGGAAGAGAGGAATGTGGTGCCCTTTTATAAGGGAGGAGAGGGGCATCTTTGGAATAACAAAAAATATTATTTTATTATAAAGTCAAATTCGGTTTTCAATAGATCTGAATTGATATATTTAGAAGATAAGGTGGTTATGGGTCGACATAATCTCATCCAATATAATTTAGACAAGTTTAGGTATCAATTTTAACCTTATCATTTATATTTAACATTAAGTTAGATAATTTAACTTTTACCGTGTCTTCTTGTTTTCTTACACTATATGGTTAATAAACATACTATATCAAGCCAAACGAACCCCATGTTGTTTATTATTAATATATATAACCTTATCTAAGTCATTTGGCCGAACATTAGATTTTTAGGAATAAAATAACAATTAATAATATAACATTTGTTTTATAAACTATTTTATGTCAATTTTGACACTATTTAGTAATTGATTTTTTGTGAAAATCATAACAGAATTATTAGTTCGAAAAAAGTTTTATAAATCAGTAAAAACATTTAATATTAACCATGAAAATTAGTGTAATTCATAAAAAGTCTCAAATTACATTTATTTGGGTATTTATGACATCAATTATGTCAATATTTCATTAATAAGATAATTACTGCATCATCGTTGTGTTATAAATAAATTAAATTATTTAATGTCTAAAAATTAAAAATAAAATACCATTATGTAGGAAATGTTTTTTATCTTTCTAAGGAATATTTATAGTCGAATTTATCTTATGTATAACCCTATATTAAAAATGATTTACTTATTAAACTTTGATTTTAACTATTTTATCCCTTTTTTAAATAAATTAATAATAAATGTCATAATCTAATCCAAGTGGGCCTTAATGGTCATATATTATTCCTAAGGTTTTTTTTGGTCGAATTACATTTATCCAATAGAATTAGGACATGTTTTAGGGTAATAATAATATCATTTTTACCCTTAACTACCCTATTTATTTTTAACCCTGGTAAAAAAAGTAAAAAGTTACTATTCACCAAAAATTATTTTCAACTCATTTTACCACATTTTAGTCTTTGATATTAACTGTGTCTCTCAGATTTTAGAAATTCCACTCACAGAAGCGGTAAAATTAATCTTTATGAAAAATTCAGTTTTTTTTAACTAACACTTAGTGGTTTCACTATTCATCAAAAATTGAATGTTTTCAGAAAAATACCAAAATTTCACCCTAGGCTAATTTTGATATTCCGAATCCAAAAATTAATTCCATTTTGAAAAATAAAATTTATAAAATTTCAAAAAGTAGTTATTACTATTCATAACTGCTAGTTTTCATAATATTTTAATATCATATCGTTGTTTAGTGAAACTCGGTATTGCGTATGACGCAAGCTATCGAGGAAGGCCACAGTTCCATGTAAATAAAACCAAGATAATGTTGTGTGTGGTGAAAGATTCCTTTGATCATTTATAAAAACAAAATATTTCTCATAAAAGTCTCTGGTGTTACATTCTACCCTCCTTAAAATGAATTTCGCCCTCGAAATTCGTCACATTGTAACAAAAAGATGAGGATACCTCTCCCTCATCATATCTTCAAGATCACACGTAGCTTGTTATAATTGGTGGTTCCTCCATAATACTTTCACCAAGCGAGTGGTCTTGTTCCGTAGGAATTTTTCGCTACGATCCAGAATCTCTATCAGTTGTTCTTCATAAGAAAGATCTTGCACCAGCGGTATAACTTCTGAGTTGAGTACATGTGAAGGATCAAGTATGTACATTCTCAGGAGAGATACATGGAACACATCGTGAACTTGAGAGAGATTCGGTGGAAGCACCAATCGGTAAGCTACCTTCCCTATACGATCTAGTATTTCGAAAGGACCGATATACCTAGGGCTCAGATTTCCTTTCTTGCCAAATCTCATGACCCTCTTCCAGGGGGATATTCGTAAGAACACTTTATCACCCACTTCAAACTCTAGGTCTTTTCTTCAGTTGTCGGCATAACTTTTCTGTCGACTCTAAGCTTCTCTTATGTGTTATTGAATAGATTGGATCTTTTCTACCATCTCATCAATAAGATCAGTTCCTAATAGATTTCTTTCCCCAACTTCATCCCAGCAAGTTGGAGTCCTGCATTTCTTTCCATAGAGAGCTTCATAAGGAGCCATCTGAATACTGGAGTGAAATCTATTATTATAAGAAAATTCCCCCAATGTTAGGTGTTGATCCCAACCACCTTTGAAATCCATAGAGCAAGCTCTCAACATATCTTCTAGAGTTTGAATTGTTCTCTCAGACTGAATATTTTTCTAAGGATGATAACCAGTGCTGAAACTCAACTATGTATCCAGAGTATGCTGAAGACTTCTCCAGGACTTCGAGGAAAATCTCGGATCCCGATCAGATATAATAGAAATTGGTACTCCATTCAATCTTACCACTTCCTTTACATATATCCTGGCAAGCTGATCCATAGATAAATCCTCTCTAATAGCAATGAAGAGTGTGGACTTTATAAGACGATCAACTATGACCCAGATTACATTATTACCTTTGGATGTTTTAAGAAGTCCTGTGACAAAGTCCATAGGGATGTTTTCCCATTTCCATTCGGGTATGGGTTATGGTTGTAACATCCCCGCAGGCTTCTGTCACTCAGCTTTAACTTGCTGACAAACCAAGAATCGAGAGACTTATTCAGCAACATTTCTTTTCATGCCATCCCACCAGAAGTACTCTTTCAGGTCCCTATACATCTTTGTGCTTCAAGGATGAATATGGAATGAAGAACTATGAGACTTATCCAGCAGCTCCTTCTTTAATTTGGGGATGGGATGAACACAAACCCGATTCCTGAACTTTATTATCCCATCACAATCAAGGTTAAATTTAGGAATATTTATCGCCTTCTCTTGTAACTCGACATCTTCTTTCTATGTCCCGATAATCTTCACATGTTTAGATGGTTGAACATTCATTTGAGAAAGATAAGATTTTTCCCTTTCCATTATAATTCCAAGATCCATCCTTTGTAAATCCATACTTATTGGATCTTTTTTGATCCTCATCATGGATAAACTAGCATGGTCTTGTCGACTTAATGCATCTTCCACCTTGTTTGCTTTCCTAGGGTGGTAATGAATTGAATAGTTGTAATACTTAATCAGCTCCAACAATCTTCTTTGGTGCATATTCAGCTCCTTTTGTGTGAAAATATACTCTAAACTTTTATGATCAGTATAAATGTCACACCATTCTCCATAAAGATAATGCCTCCAAATCTTTAATGCAAAGATTACCACAGCTAACTCCGAATCATGAGTTGTGTAATTTTCCTCATGGATTTTCAACTGTCATGAGGCATAAGCTATCACCATATCATTTTGCATAAGAACACACCCCAACCCCTTCTTGGATGCATCACTATAGATCACAATCCTTTCTCCACTACAAGGCAGTGTGAGCACAAGTGCACTAGATAACCTTCATTTCAACTCCTTGAAATTCTCTTCACATTACTCCGTCCAAACAAACTTAACTCCTTTCCGAGTCAACCTGGTGAGTGGATTAGATAATCATGAAAAATCATTCACGAAACATAGATAATATCCAGCCAAACCAAGAAAACATCGGATCTCAGTTACTGTTGTTGGTCTCGACCATCTTTTGATAACGTCCATTAGTGCTGGATCCACATATATCCCCTCTTTTGAGATTATGTGACCCAAAAATGAAACCTTTTGAAGCCAAAATTCACACTTTGTAAATTTGCCATAAAGCTTATCCATTCTCAGGGTCTTCAATATAATTCTCAAGTGGTCTTCATTATCTTCCTTTCTCTTTGAATAGAAAAGAATATCGTCTATAAAGACTACCAAAATTGATCAAGATAGTCTCTAAATACTCTATTCATCATATCCATAAAGAAAGCAGGGGCATTAGTAAGACCAAATTGCATCCCTATAAATTAATAGTGTCCATACCTTGTACAGAAAGCCGTCATTGGTATATCCTCCCTTTTTACCCTTAATTGATGATACCTTGAACGAAGATCAATCTTGGAAAATTATTGAGCTCTGCGTAGTTGGTCAAATAAGTCATCAATGTGTGGGAGAGGATATTTGTTCTTGATAGTGATCTTGTTATGTTCTCGATAATCAATGCATAGTTTCATTGATCCATCATTATTCTTAATAAATAGAATAGGTTCTCCCCAAGGTGACGCACTAGGGTGTATGAATCCCTTATCAAGATTCTCTTGGAGTTGCTTCTTCAATTCCGGAAACTCAATTGGGTACATTCTATAATGTGTCTTTGAAATAATTAAAGCACCTGGTACGATTTCTATTGAAAACACAACTTCACGATTTGGTGGAAGACCCGGAAATTCCTCCAGAAAGACATCATCAAACTCCAGTACAATGGGCATATTCATAATCGTGAGTTTCTAACCAACCATCTGAGATAAATAACCTTCACTTAGTGGAATCAAGACCCATAAGATGGAAGAAATTTCCACTGGAAGGTTATGTTCATCCTTGCATCGATAGAAGATCATATATTGATCTGGAATATTTAATGTGACATCCCTTATTTGGAAATTGATATGAGCTCCATATAAAGAAATCAAATCCATTCCAATAATAACATAAAATTCCACTATATGAAAGATCACAAGATTTCCAGGAAGAACTTTCCCACAGACTTCAATCGGGGAAGAATTATAAACTTTTGATGCGTCTGTTGTGCCATTAGGGGTTGTCACAGCTAACTCAACATCTAATTGTTAAGGTAATACGGTGATACCCTTTGAAAATTCTTCATAAATAAAAGATTGGGTGGATCCAGAATCAAATAAAACATTTTCTAATTTAGAGTGGATGGTATGTGTACCGTTCACCACTTCATTATCGTTCTCCACATTGCTGATAGAAATTTCATGTGACTTTCCTTTTTATTTAGCCTTAAGAGTTTGTTGATGTCGACCATCATCATCAACCCTTTGATTTGGGCATTGATTGGAATAATTCCCCATCTCCTTTCACTTGAATCATTGATGTGTAGTAGGTTCATTATGTGTGTCCCTTCCTTTGTTTGCATAATTAGACATCTTATTCCCATAATTGTGGAATTCAAATTCCCGATGACCTTCCTTTCCACATATGAAACATTTACATGTCCCTTTAAGACAACTCCTTCCATGTTTCCTTCCACACTTTGAGCATAAGGGAAAGCTCATCTTCTTTTCAGTGTGCTCTTTAGATTTTCCTTTGAATTCCATTTTCCTCTTCTTATCAAACCCATATGATTGATGGGTTACTCCAATCTCCATCACAACTATGAGAGCACATTGAACAATTTCCTCATAGCTATTGAAGTCCCTTATGGATAAGGCCCTTCGAAGACTTGGTTTTAAGCCACTAAAGAATCAATCGATATTACTCTCAGGTTGGATAATAATTCCAGAAGCGTACCTTGCATGTCTTGTAAAAGTTTCCTCATAGGTACCAACAGATTCATCATCATTTTTCTTTAGTTCAAGAAACTCTTTCTCCATCTTTGTTCGGAGAATACGAGGGAAGTACTTATTGAAAAATAAGCTCTTGAACTCGTCACATTCCATGGACTCAATCTCATCTCTTTGCCTCATATTCTTAATAAGATTCCACCATGGAGCAGCATCTCCTTCAAAAAAATACAAGGCTAGGATGAATTTATCATGTTCAGAACATTGAAGAACTGAAAATATCTTTTCAGTAGTACAAATCCATTGGTCGGAAACTAATGGATCAGTAGACCTGCTTAAAGAAGGTCGACGCTGCCTCGTGAAGGATTCAACAGAATGTTTCTCCTTCCTTTGATCGTTTGGAAGTCCTGCATGATTCATAGCTTGGGAAAGTTGTGTGAGCTTTGCTACAAGATTTTTCATTCCAGCTCCCATAACGTTTGGTTGCTCAGGAGGACAATCATTTCATTTCCCGATGCATTCCACATTAACACGGTTCCTTCGGGTTCCATCCATTGAATAAAACCAAGAAGAATAGTGTGATAAACACTAATTATAATAGGAAAACCACATAATCAAGAATAAAATTTCACACTTAAGGTCTTATCCTAGGTTATTCATGGACATTTCTAAAACACTAAGATTCGGTTCTATGCTTCGAATTATCCTTAGGGTTTTTACTAAGGCTTTCACATCCTAGTTTCCAAAGGATGACTATACCTTTCCTCTAATACCAACTATAATGACCCATACTTTACATACATTGTTATTACATCAAAATTGAAGCACACTTATTAAATCATATAACAAAACTAGGAAAGGACCGTATAGGTATAGTGTCTTTAGAAATTGGGAAACATAAACAAATGGTTCATAAAGCGTTTACACTGTTACCCATTTATTTCATCATATCTATAGTCCCTTTTGGAATATCTTACTTAATATCCTTATTCCTAACATGGGGAAAGAAAACATACAATAGGGTGCGCTCAATTACTCAGTAAGGGTAAAAAAAAGAAATATCAGTCACATCATATTCATAAGAACATAACATTTTGGAAATCTTAACCTACAAAAGAGGGCATAATTTCTTAACATGGGATAAATCATAGTATTGAAATGAAATCCCAATAATCATAACTTAAAACGTGATACTTTGTGGCATACACACATAATCATAGAGAATCATTTCTTATTAGTCAAGACTCATGGCCAAGACTATCTTAGAGGACAAAGCCCATTTATGAACCGAGTTCACTCCTCGTTCCAGTCCTGTTTCACTGAACCTGTTTAACCTGCCATTCCAGCCATGTCTATCTCATGAGATATAAAATCTTTACCCGATCTATTGGAGAGATATATAGGTCCCACCCATCTCATAATGATACCATTCTTATGTTTTCCACAAAATCATAAATCATAAATCATTGCATAACCCATGTAATAAAAATGGGATTCTTAAACAACATGACATCATAAAAAAATTCATATAAGACAAATGAATTCATAAAAATAATTCAATCACAACATAATCAAATCAATGTAATAATAGTGATAGAAACAGAACCCTATATTATCTTAGATGGAAAATAATTTTGATAAATCAATTGAACTCCATTCTTGAGGAAAATATCCTTTATCGTTCAAAAACATTTTCCTTTCTTAATGTGTCATAAAATTTTAAACTAAAAGAAGTTGATTAAAAATAAACTTGAAAACTTGCAAAGGAAGCTTCTTGGAAATAATGTTTTAAAAATCCATTCATGCCGTATAAGTTAAAAAAACATTCTTCTCATACTTTTGACGGAATAGTCAAAAAGTACCTCGTACAAAAAACGAAAAAAGATTCCTTTCATATCTTTTACTATAAACTCACCAAAGTGTAAAAATGGACTTAAAAAATTTTAGGTGGATGGAAATAATATTACATATTTAGGAATAATGGATGTGTATTATAAAATACACCCCAGTAAATAGCAAAGTATAAACAATCTCGGATAAAAATGAGATTTTGATATTTTCTCTTACCTTTGATCCGATTAGCTTCGTATGTGTCCAAACCTCCTGTATAATGATTTAAATAATGTTACTGAATTATTCCTGAATCATACTTATTGTTATGATATCATATATGGTCATATTCTTAGCTTCTTATTAGTAATATTTCATTACTACTTGTTATTCGGGTGTTTATTACTTTTTGTTCTTATGCGTGTTTTGTCGAATAAATTCTTAATCATCACTTTAGGTTATAGATACCTCATTTCCAGAAATTAATTATTGTAATATATATCATATTCATTAATTCAATTAATTTATATAATCATTATTCAATGAAGATCATGTAGAACAAATCGCATCACACCGTGGAGACGGTATTCCGTACGTATGCACGAGCGATGATATCATTCCCATGATCATGGAATTGTATTGGAGTGTATGTATACTATTTCAGAATCAATAACACTTAAAAATAATCATATATATTCATTAAGTCCACCCTTATAACCATCCATGTAATGTGGTGGTGTAAAATAGATTACACCACGGTGTGCAGACGGTATTCCGTACGTACGCACGTGCGGTGATTTCGTTTTCCGTAGGATGGATAAGAGTTGAACTAGGGTTGTTTAATATTTATAATAACATATCAGTATATTAGTTATACATATGTAATTACCTCATAATGAAACAAATAAATAAGATAATGTTGAAGAAGAAATAAATATGAAAGAATCAGTAACAGACATTACCTCTTCCTTGAAGCGCTTCTTTGAGACCTCCTTTTAGGGCACCAAAATTTCCCTTTGAAGAATACCAGGACCTCTAGGATGTCTCTAGGGAAGTGTAGAGAATGAATTGGCAGGGTTTGGGAGAGATTGAAGGCTCAATGTGGTGTGAGGAAGAGAGGGAGGAGGTGGCCTTTTATAAGGGAGGAGAGGGGCATCTTTGGAATAACTAAAAATATTATTTTATTATAAAGTCAAATTCGGTTTTTAATAGATAAAAATTGATATATATCAAAGATAAGGTGGGTATGAGTATAAATAATCTCATCCAATAGAATTTAGACAAGTTTAGGTATCAATTTTAACCTTATCATTTATATTTAACATTAAGTTAGATAATTTAACTTTTATCGTGTCTTTTTGTTTGCTTACACTATAAGGTTAATAAACTTACTATATCAAGCCAAACGAACCCCAAGTTGTTTATTATTAATATATATAACCTTATCTATGTCATTTGGCCGATCCTTATATTTTTAGAAATAAAATAACAATTAATAATATAATATTTTTTTTAAAATATTTTATGTCAATTTTGACAATATTTAGTAATTGATTTTTGTGAAAATCATAACAGAATGATTAGTTAGAAACGTGTTTGTTAAATCAGTACCAACATATCATATTAACCTTTAAAATTAGTTTAATTCATAAAAAGACTCAAATTAAATTTATTTGGGTATTTATAACATCAATTATATCAATATTTCATTAATAAGATAATTACGACATCATCGTTGTGTCACAAATAAATTAAAATATTTAATGTCTAAAAATTAAAAATAAAATACCATTATGTATGAAATTTGTTTTTATCTTTCTAATGAATATTTATAGTCGAATTTATCTTCTGTATAACCCCATATTAAAAATGATTTACTTATTAAACATTGATTTTAAATTTTTTAAACCTTCTTTAAATAAATTAATAATAAATGTCCTAATCTAATCCAAGTGGGCCTAAATGGTCATATTTTATTCCTAAGGTTGTTTCTGTTCGAATTTCACTTATCCAATAGAATTAGGACATGTGTTAGGGTAATAATAATATCATTTTTACCCTTAACTACCCTATTTACTTTGAACAGTGGTAACAAAAAGAAAAAATTTATTATCCACCAAAAATTATTTTCATCTCATTGATCCACATTTTAGTCCTTGATATTAACCGCGTGTCTCAGATTTTTGAAATTACACTCACAGAAGCGGTAAAATTAAGCTTTATGAAAAATTCAGTTTTTTAACTACCACTTATTGGTTTCACTATTCATCAAAAATTGAATGTTTTCAGAAAAATACCAAAATTTCACCCTAGGCTAATTTCGATATTCCGAATCTAAAAATGAAGTCCATTTTGAAAAATAAAATTTATAAAATTTCAAAAAGTGGTTATTACTATTCATAACGGCTAGTTTTAATAATATTTTAATAGTATATCGTTGTTTGGTGAAACTTGGTATTGCGTACGACGCAAGCTATCGAGGAAAGTCGCGGTTGCGTGTAAAGAAAACCAAGCTAGTGTTGTGTGTAGTTAAAGATTCCTTTGATGATTTATAAAAACAAAATATTTCTCAGAAATGTCTCGGGTGTTACATTACATGTTTCAATAAAATGTACTTTTAATTGATTAATGGGAAACAATTTTTGAAAAATATAGTCCCTTAATCCACTTATTGTATTTTAATTACCCTTAACACATTATTTTACCAATATTAATAGATTATACTTGTCTATGTGTATGAGTTTAATGAATTACATAGGAATTCCATTATATAATGAAGAGTGATATATTAGGGTCTTGATTAAGGACTCCTTTAATTTGATAATCGTGATTAAAAATTAAAAAATATTAATTAATTTGTATTACACTGAGATTGATACATGGTATATCTATAGAACATCATCTAAAACCTCCGTTTGTAAACATATATATGCATCTAATGTGTTATACTAGGTACCCGAGTGGATTAAGTTGGATGGTCTTGATAGGAATGGTCACTATGACATGCTCTGAGTGATCGTTGTTTTATGAACAAAATCCATTATTTTGAAATACTATTTCTTTTATTCATCTTTCCATTGAATGTTTTTGAGATAACTAGGGATAATAAGAAAAGTACTAGAATTATGCTATCAAATGGGTTGATTCGTGGTTACATGCCTTGTAATTAAATTCACATATTGTGTAGTTTGTCGATGTATGTTGGGAATACATGGATTGTGGGAATGTCAGCAAGGGAAAGGGGAAAATCCAACTACACATCGTGTACTTCTCTGTACATGTCGTGTAATCATGTAAACAGGTCCTATAAGGTATGTCGGCAGAAGTCAGGTGCCAAATGAATAGTAAAATAATATAAACTTCATGTATATGGACTTAAAAACTGTTTACATTGTGTTTTTATCATTAAACTAGAACTTGCTTTCTTCTTCTATTAATTTGACAGAAGGCTCGCCCGAGGAACTCAAGAAGAGAGTCATAACATCAAACTCAACCCTTTTAATCATCCGAACTCCAAATCATCATCATGAGACTCGTTTGAACCCAATAAGCAGGATATTAATTAATATGTAGTTGTTATTGAAATTTTTTTTATCAACTATGTTATTTAATCATTATTAAATATCCTTTTTTATATCTCTACTATTCTATCTTGAATTGGATTTCAAGGGTAGATGTGGAGATTTGTACTATAATGATGTAGATGGTATGGTTTCTCATGTAAATTGTGGAGGTGTTTACACGGGTCTTTATACCACGCACCCATGTTTAGGGTGTCGCCATGAAAGGAAATTGATCATTGTTATAACCTAACATTATTCATGTAATTAATTCAATGAATTAAAGAACGTTTTTCTTTGTTGTTTGATTAAGGGCTACCCCATGGGATCCTATTCCAAGTTATCTTTTTTATATCTGATTCGGCCTTCGATGTCTATGGTTATGCATTCATTTCCTTTATCTGGTAGATTAATAAAATGAAGTTGATTACCGGGTGGAATTTCAATTGCGTTAGAATGGTATGTTTTTTATATTATGGATTTGGGATTGTGTTTCCCCTTTTTCCATGTAGTGTATTACTTATTTTAGGAGGGTAAAATATTTCAATAAATTTTAATGAGTAAATTGTAAATAGTTTTTACTGATACATGGGTTCATCTTAGAATTCCATCAAAAAACTCACATCTCTATTATTCCATGATCCTCAGGTGATACATGGGCTCAATTTTGAATTCCATGGATGGAATCTAGTGGATTTTGATTTATATGCCATTAGTTACACATGGGCTCCCTAGTGGGACCTATAGGTATAGAGTACATTGACATAATATTATATTACACATAGAGTGATACCTTGGGCTCCCATGTTGGATCACTATGGACAAACTCATATGACCTTATACCAATGTTGAGAGTGACACTCAGTTCTCCATAGTAGGACCACTATGGACGGACTCATAGGATGTCAGTATAATTACACATATAGTGACTCATTAATTAAAACATAGGAATCTCGAGACCGGACATAGTTTATACATAGTTGATATAATTTAATGTATTGTGATAGTTCTTCCATGCTAAATTATATTTCTTGATTCATAATTCACTTACTTGTACGAATGTCTTCTGAGACATCTATTTATTTTACATTTCAATGGGGAATGTTGGGCTTAGGCAAAATTCAGAGACTAAAATACTTCAGATAATTTTATTTCTAATGAGGATAGTAAACAATATATAATAATTACAATACATTTGTAATTGTTTACCTCATATTACCTCATAGTTTGATTCATTTATTTACTCTAGATAATTGCTTCATATCCCCACTGACATATTTTTACATTCCTTAAGTGGTGGCCTACTAGGATTTATTTATCACTCCCTTTTGGTTCATGTTTTTGAGCCCAAACAGACTACATTTATGTAGTTTTCTATAGGGACAAGGCTCCTAATAGATGTACATGATTACTACATAGGAGCAGGAGAGCAAGGGACCATGACAAGGCTTGTGATGCTGTTGTGTTTCATTTAGTATTGTTATGCCGAACTATTGTATTGGAATATATTGTAGTGTATATTATTTTCAATTCATTTCTAGAACATGTGACATGCTGTATCATTCTGAAATTATATGCCTTCTGGTAGTTTTTACCTATCAATCTTCAATTGATATCTTCAGTTTCATGTTGGTTACCATTTCTGCAAATCTTATAATTATTTATTCTTTATTGTCTCACTCAGGAAATGAGGTTATGGTTTCCCCATAATAACACACTATACCCTTTCCTCTAGTCGGAAGCCTCTGGAATTTAGGGAAATTCCATTGAGGTGATGGGGAAAACTGGTTATTAGGCACCAGTTGAGTGGCTTCCTGACCCGAGACGTTATAAATATGTATTAGATGATCTATTTTCAAATTTTCCTTACATTTTAGAACTAATAGACTAGAATTGGAATGATTCGTAATTTGGTAATTAGTTATACCTAGTAGTAGTTACACTGTGTATATGGAAGGTCAAAGTTGCCTCAAATTAAATTGTTCTTTGGGATTTTAACTATTACTTTTGATTTGATTTCACCATTGGGTGACACACATGTTTTTTGTTGTTATTATTGAAATAATTTGGTATTATTTAGTTGCAACCCAATGATATGTGGATATTGAATCTCATGAATCATATTGACAATTGTTATAATCCCCTTCCATTGAATATTCCATGCCATCTTGGATGCATTAAAAATTGCATGTTGTTTTGATAGTTGATGTGATAGTTTTTCCTAATGTTGTGTTAGTTGGGAGTAGTAAATAATAGTGTGACACCATATTTCAAATCATAAGGATTATGGGCCATATTAATTATGAGATGATATAACTTTGGGATATTGATGTTAAATGAATTTATTATAGATATAATTCTAAATGAATGAACTTGTAATATAATTTTTTTATATGTTTTTCTTTGGTACCATAAATTGATTATTGGTGAGTGTGGGCCCATATAGATTATAATTTGGACTCCCCTAGTATTATTTTCTACTAAACATGGGATTTCTATGAAATCTAGTGTTTCAATAATAAAAAAACCTAGAATACATGACGTGCAGTTTATCCAATCATGTACTATGTTATTCTTGTTCAAGGGAGATAATTTTAACAAATTTAAGATGAACACATCATGTACCTTGTGTACATGTCATTTAGTATATACCTTGTAATGGGATGTGTGAGAGGAAACATGGGTTGTTTCATTATGATTAGAACATGTCATGTACTATCAGTACATGCCGAGTAGCCAACCCCGGAAGAACCCGTGTTGACCTAGCAGAGTGGGTTTTCAAGGACTGAAGGGTGTACTCGAGTGCACACTGGGTTTATTCCTAAATGTTCGTGTACTAAATATCTTTACATGACCAATAAGGCATTGTTACAATCCCATGTGATATGTTAAAGGCACATGTCGTGTGTAATAATGTCGTTTCATGTAGTTGGGGTTGGCACACGCCTAGGCCGGTAGTAGAACACGACCTGGTGAGAACATAAATGTACATGTTGTGTATTGTGCATGCATGATGTGTAGTCTCATTTTTATAATTTTTTTATAATTTTTTCATGTTTCGTTCTTGGAACTTTATAACATAAAACATTGAAATTGTGTTTTGAACTATGGTCTATTCATGACCTTGTAGAGTAATGCTACTTGGACATCCACAAGATGTTTGTATGAAGAGTAGTGATGATCACTTTCCATTAATGGTTGTATATGGTATAATGATGGATCATCCATTTGATCTAGCTGTAGCACCAGCCATTATAAAATAAGTAGGTGTGGATATACAATTTTTTAATCGATCTGTGAGGTTAATAGATACCATTTAGGGAGCACCACAGATGGCTACATCTATGGAATAGCTGATGCTTATATTCCAGCAACATCATCTTTATTTTTAAAGGGATGGTGGCCCACATGCTATGGAATCACGTATGGAATCTGATTTGATTATATTTTAGCATATGGAGAGACCTCATGAGATAGGTTCGTGTTTGAGACATATATGCTACGGGATTTTTTCAAGAGATGGTGGGATGTTATCTCTCAGGAAGGGTGACCTCGGGATCTGACCTAGGAAGACATTATGGAGGCCTTCTATGATTATTATTTTCCTGAGATGCTGAGGGCCGTCTGGGGCTAGGAGGTCATGAAACATTGGTAGGGAACACTGTCATTTAAGGACTATTCATCCCATTTTATAGAGATACGACATTTTCCACCTATTCTGAGGGGTTATGAAGTATTAAAATTTTTAAAATTCGAGGATGGCCACTAGTTTGACATCTTATCACAGGCTAATGGAATAAGGTTTACATTGGTCTCTACTATCGTGAATCTGATGATGACCACCAAGCATAATCTGTGGGAAGCTGTTAGTACGAGCCAGGGAGGTTCGACAGTGACCTCTTGTACTATCTCAATATGTATGATGAATCATCATCTAGAGGTATCTTGTGATGACAGTAGTAGTCCAATGATTTCTTTCAATAAATAGGTGAGGTGATACCAGTGTAGCAAGCCAGGAATAACAAGGCCGCAATACCCAAATGACCCAATAGAGTTCCAATCATGCGGTAATATAAACCATATACAGTGCTTTTTCATGACGTTTCCACCAGTGGATAGTGAGAGAGATTGTACATAGACTACACATGTCGGACAATGGTCAGTAGATTCTCACCAGTCTGGAAACTGGAATATGTCTCGGTGTTCAGGCATTGATAGGTGTTGTTAACGTTCTATCCAAACACCAGGATCTCAGTTACAGTAGGGTTGTTTAGCTTAGTGTATCCATGTTGTGTCTCATGGATTTGGTGTAGATCAGGATTATGCAATGAAACCTACCCAATAAAAGAAGGGCCCCATAACATATAATGTCATATGTCATATCTCAGTTTCCTCGATTTTATCTTCTTCACTTTTTGATAATGGTGCTGCACATAGCATTATATTTGTGGCCATTGGATATCCTTTGGCTCTATGTTTATACATATTCTAATGTAATGATTCTAGAAACTCCGTTAGGGATTATAATGGCAGGTGTGCGTTAGTGAAAGGAGATCCCCTTGATATAGGTGGCTGTCACATTCTATAGAGCCTCTATGTCATAAAGATGATGGGATTTGATGTCAGTCATGGAATGTACTGATGGATTATTATCATGCATTTTTTGATTTCATTCACCACATGTTGAGTACCAAATCTCTAGACGGAGGATATTTTCCTCATAAGGGAGAATGGGAAGTTCAAGCGAGCTGAGCTGGGCCAGAGAATTGTGTGCATAGTAGGATGACAACCCAGATTTTGTGTTTATGTTTGGATGAATAGTTAACATGTGAGGTGGATTTCCCTCTAGTGGATGAAAATTCTATGGACAGTTTTTAGAATACACGTCAGGATTACCACTGGATAGAGAGGTTGAGTTCACAATCAATCTAGTGACAGGTGCTCCACAGGTATTCATTCCTCCTTATAAGATGGCTACGATGGAGTAGTAGGAGATGAAGTGCAGTTAGAAGATTTTGACCCTAAAGGTTTTATCTGAAATTGTACTTCTCCTTTGCATTCTCCAGTCCTTTTTGTGAAAAAGGCAGACTGAACACTTAGTCTATGCGTGGACTATTGGAAACTAAACCAGTTGAATGTTAAAAACCGATATCCCTTACAACAGAGAAATGATATGTCTGATCAACATCGATGAGCTTCAGTATTCCTAAATATTGACCTAGGCTTAATATATCACTTGGTATGTTTTTCATATGTAGACATAGATGTACATCCATTCAAAGGAGTAATAGTATCTATGAGTACATTGTTTTGTCATTTAGTCTCATGAAGGTGTTAGATGTTTTCATTTTGATGATGAATCAAGTGATTCATCCATAACTAGATTCTTTTTTGGTGGGTTTTTTGGAAGATATATTAGTGAAATATCACAATCAATAACACCATGCAAAAAGTCATGAGATTTTTTTGAGTACATTGAGAGAGATTCAATAATATGCTAATTTCCACAAACCAAATATGGTCGCCACAAAACCAGGAACAATCCTGACCCATGATAAGGACCTCAGGGAATTCATGATCCCCACAGGCTATCTCAAGTTCTTGGGAATCATATAATGAGTATTGGGAATGATATACCCATGTTTATAAATAATAAACAACAAACAAACACAAAAAAACAAATCTGGATTTTTCAACTAAAACTGTCATTTACAAAATTTCATAACTAAACTACGCATTTTAAAATAACTCAACAAGACTATAAAAAAGGTACAAAACTGAAAGGAATCATCCCAAGAACCTTCATGGAATGGGGCACCACCCTCAAGACATCTCCACAAGACTTCACCACCAAGGACCTGCTAGAAACCTGAACCACTTGATCTAAAAACTGTAACCAACCTTCAACAAAAAAAATAACAAGGTCTACTTAGACCCATGTCTGTATGTAGGGTTTGATCCAATGCCCAGTAGGATAACACCACTGAGATATTCCATGCGATAAACATTCAAAGACAAAAAGCATGCATGTTTTCAAAAACATGTAATTTCTAGTTACAATTTCTAAAAGATGCAACTTAAAAAAATCCGTTTTCAAGTGGGCTAATATAAATAATCAACACATATAAAATAAATTCAAAATAAACTTAATTTTCCAGAAAAATATACCGTATTCCGATAGTATGTATAGAGGATGTATTTATCATAAGAAATAGGAAATAACACATAGGAACTAGCTTGTTGTGGTTCCCAGGTACCTCGTATATTAGTAAGAGTAACCATCACAAATATATTTTCTCATGCAGGTGCCAGTAGTAGAGTATATACCCATTAGCTAGTGGTCCACAGTCATCATCATAATTGTTATGTTAGTGTTTTAAGCGTCCATATTTCTATGTGAAACTGAGGCCAAACCCCACGAATTCAATAGCATACTTTTATAGGTCCACCCACCTAGATACCCAGGTTTTATCGTTGTGCTAAAACAAATTCAAAAAGTTTATAAATATAATTTACACATGAAAATATCATTTCCTAATAAAAAATTCACCAAAAATCCCACATGTATACAACATAAGCAACATAGTCCACTTTTCATTCTAATTGATTTTGAAATCCGTCTCACACATAAATTGCCCACAACATTTTTCACATTTCTTTAACACTTCAACAAATACATTAAAAAAATTTATAAAACCACTCCAATATATTTCAACTCACATAACATCCCACTCACATGTTACATAATACCCTTTTCATAAACAAAATATATTTCTCACATCACACTCACACAAAACATCCCACATCACTTTCACATCACTTACACACTTTAGTAAATCCTACAATAATTTTTTCAAAACATTTCCGATATGGGATATATCACAAAAAATACCCTTTTAAATATATTATATACCATTTAAAAATATACACACTCTAAAACTTTTTTTAATATGGTTTATCCACTAACATAAATCATAAAATCAGTAAAATCTTTCATAAAACAATTCTAAATATTATACGCAAACATTGCCCAAAAAACCCATTTCCAAAAACCATATATCAAGTAAAATGACACACCAATACACTACCAATTTATAATTGGAGTCCCTAAAGATATTTATAAAACAAATTTCATGTTTTATAAAATCACCTTGAATAATACCGTGAAACATACAAATTAAAACACCCATTTTCATAAAATGCTCTCAAGAAGCATAACAAAGTTTTACAGAACAAACCTATTCCAGAAACCCCCTTCCAAGGACCCCATGAAACTATGGAAATCAAAAAACATAATTTTCAGATCCTTTCAACATCTTATAAATCAACTTCATATTTTATAAAACTACCACAAAAGATACCACATCTGTTAAATTTGAAAAGTTCACAACTTCAACAAAAATAAAATTATAATATTAAATGCATAACCAAATCCCTAAAAAATTATTTTCTCACCATACACAGCATATGGGAAACATAAAAAACCAGTAAAACTAGAAAACTAACACATCATGGATAGGTTAACCATGCAATCACCTACAGAAAGTGTCAAATCCCTCGAAACATGGTGAAAAACATCAACCGCACCACTGTCGCACCTCAAGGAAGATAAATACAGACCTAGACCAAACTATATTACCAAATAGACACCAAATCAAACCATGGGTTCTAAAACTATCTTCTGGATATTTTAGAACATAATTAAAGAGGAAAAAACCCTAAAGGAAAAGGAAGAAACCAAGAAAGACTCACTTACCTTGAGAAATATTGATGAAATCACCCAAACTAAACAAGTATATTAATTTTAAAACATCCAACCATTCAATTAAAATTCTAACAAGGATTAAGAGAGAATTTAGGAACTAGAATGGGGGAAAAAGAGTTAAAAATGAATTAGTTATGAAATAACAAATTTACCTCTTCAAATCTAGGTGATTTGAGAAATTCAAGGATGTTTCATCAAAATTATCGATTAAACTGAGCTCCAAATCGGGGGAGGATAGAATAGTGGTTCTACATGGGTATGATGGCTCGGGAGAGAGTTATAATCACTGAAACAATGTTAATACTGAAGGATATATTAAAGTATTAAAAAATATTTTTATTGTAGGAAATGGGATTTAGGGCAGCCACAATACCTTAAATAAAAACAGATATCCCCCATGATTATGGATTCTTAAATGGTACAAATTTATATTATATTGTTAATATGTCAGTGGATGAGAAGTAAGAATTGGAATGTATGAAAAATGTTGAAAAATTAAAAAGTTATAAAGGAATCAAAATTTATTTGTAAATCTGCAATTGGGCTCATGGTATGGCCCAATTCATGAAAACTCACAATTTCCTCCATAGAAGCTTTGGAAACCCCCAAAACAAGAATGAATTGAAATTAATTTAAATTCAACTTTAAAATAATTCTTTTATGTTAAAGTTATCCCCACAATGAATATTTTTCATCCCCATAAAGCCATAGTAAGGCTAGATACAAAAACCAAACCCTACAGATAAACCAAGATGTACTTATTTTCCATACTTCGCCCCCAAGTGCCAAAAAATATCCAGTGATCAATTAAGGATGGATTAATCTCACAACCCAAACATACACCACATTACTAAAATGATAATTCACATTCATACATTATCCCAAAAGAAAACTCATCAAACACTATCTGAGCAAGACTCAAGCAATTCACCCAAACGAACAACAACATCTAACAAGGATACACTTACCTTGATATAACTAAACCATTGGGAACTCTCAAATCCCAATTCTTAACCAAAAATGATATAGGTCTCTAGATTGTACTGAATGAGACTACCTACCTCTATTCCAAGAACATGTATAATTGTGAGCTTTTGGTATGGGGGGAACAAATAGAAACCCCACCATAAGAGACAACCTATTTTTTTCCTAGACAGAATCAGAACACTAACAGGGGGAGGCCAAAAAATACTCCCTATTAGAAATGGTAGACTTAAATTCAATGATTATGATGGAAAAAACATGAGAATCATAGTGGGTCTACCCACCATAAGAACCAACCATCATAATCGACCAGCATGGGCCAACACAGAAAGACCCAAAAAAATAAAAGATTTGGGAAGGGTGTAGGGTCAGTCCAAACGGTTTGGGAATCCAAGCACTAACTATGCAGATCATTCCTTCCACATGTTTCCTAGAACATGGTAACTTCTAATCGTGCAAAAAACTGTGCTCATCATATCTTACAAAATTCTAAACCATTATCCAATAACTCCATGGAAACCAATGGGGGAGGGAATGACATTAGGCAATGACATGGGAACAAGGCCCTCCACCAATTTCCACCGAATGGGAACAATAGAAGAAAGATGATGACACCCGGGGTTTAAATACTTCCTATTTTTCATACTAAGGATAGAACATTATATAAGGGTTTAAAAAACCCTGGGATTTCCCCTGACTATGAGCAACCATCTCTCCGAGACCAATGGCTGGAGCTCAAATGATTGAAGAATCTTCGGCCTCGTAGTGAGGCTTTGGAAACTCCACAAATGAGAATTCTTCTTTTTGTCCCACCAACATCTAAATTGTAATCCCCGATAAAATTTACAAGACACAACACCTTCCAAACACACTTTATCCTAACCTAATATTTCACTAATACAAGGGCTTAGAAGATGCACACACATCAGACATTGTTTCTTCGGCCGAGAAATAATAGGATTAAAGATAACCTATACTCACCTTCCTCTAAAATAGATGATTTTGTTGTTTTTCTAGGGGTGAAATTATCCCAATATAATAGAGACACTCATTGGATTGCACGAATTTCACATTTACTGTTAATCGAGCACATGTCATCACATGGTGTCACTGTATATGACCATGGAAACTGATATAAATAATGCATGGAGAGGAATCTTATACAACATCCCAAAACAAAACACAATTCTAGAAAGTGGCCACAATATCCTCTTGTGACTAGATTTCCCACAATAGTAGTTTAATATGAACTCATTATCTTAAGTGACTACGATGGACTGAGAGGACCACATAGACACCATCCAAATACTCATCCATGCTAACAAACCCAGAACACTTCCACCTTTAGAAAATCCGAAAACATAAGAAGTTAAGGTCTCTTTCAACCTTCCATGATCCTTGACCCTCTACAAGAGAATGAAAAGAAAACAATAATGTAAAGGGTGTACACTCAATCTAAAAATATCAAGAAAAATATTCCTTACATTGATCAACTAGAGGATATTATAATGGTGAAAAAACCAAGAATGCACTTTAGTTGTGCACTTACCCTTAATTGGGGCGTACCTAATCCAACGAGAGAACAAGAGGACCCAACCAACCTGGTCCATTGGTCAAGACATACCTCAACCAGATCCCAAAAGATGAGGGGAAAGACCATAAAGGCTTCCCAAAATATTCTCATAGGACACCAATAACCATCCCTTCAACCCATCATACCGACCAAATGAAAAACCAAAACATTGTTCAAACATGAGGAGTTCATGTACTCAAAACATTAAAAAACATCATCATTTACAAAAACACATAATACAAACCATCCAAAACCACTCATCAAGACATCATGTTTTCCTTTTGAAAACTATTCTTTTAAAACAAATGGTTCATCTGTTAGCGTATCCCACAATGGTACCCCATCGGCCCCACACATGCATGTTTCCGTGCCACACCGGGTTCGCTCCTCATATCCATCCCATCACTCATCTAGTCATTTCATTAACCATCCATCATCCCATATAACCCCATTCATATGGTTTCTCATGAAAATACCAATGTTTAATATAGAAACCCATTCCACTTTTCAAAACAAAAACAGTCAACAAATACTTCCTTTTTCCCAAGACCGCTAACCATGAAATTGAACCCAAATTACCGCATTAAAAAACATTTCAAAAAAGCAAAATCAATCCAATGAAAACTCACATTATTGTTATTCAAATAAATTTAAAAACATCACAACACATTAAAACACCTTTCAATTGTTTATAAAAATTTATTGAAAACACTTTTTCAAAACCAACCTTGACAAAGTTCATGCTTTCAAAAGTGGTGCAAACACACCATTTTCCATTTCAATAAAATTATGAAAATTAAGTTCTATATTTTCAGAAATCTAACCATTCCCTCTTTATTAGATTATAATTTCAAAAAAACATTACTCTTATTGAAACCAATTCACATTAAAACCAAATTTCAATGATTTCAGAATTAAATAACACAAGACATTATGACAAGAAACTAGTTGTAGTGGGTGACATGGACATAAGGTTGGAAGGCATATTACAATCACCTAACAATATCAGAGAGTTCTCTGGTGAATATACCTAGCTTCACATGGCTTTCTAGGACCTACGAGCTCACTGATACCATTAACCACACTCTCTTTTCATTTCCACAAATCATCATCAAACCTAGAAAACCAAAGGACTCAGAAAAGTCCCAACTTCCAATGTTGGCATAAATCCCATCATAAGGTTTGGTGATCAGGAACACTACTCATAACCAAAATACCAAGTCCCAAAAATCCTAACTCCAGACTATAACTACTTTTCCCTAAATAATTTAACCCATAGAGTTAACCAGAACCCCCATTGATACCATTTTGTCACGAACCGAATCTGGTCACCACCAAACCCGACACCAATCTCAGCCCGTGATAAGGCCCAAAGGGTGTTCCTGATCACCATGAGATGAAAAAAGATCTTGGGTATAATATAATGAGAATTGGGAATTATTTACCTGAATTTATAATCATTAAACAACAACAAAACTCAATAAATCAAATATGGATTTTTTAACTAAAACCTTCTTTTAAAAAATTTCATAATTCAATTACAAATTTTGAAAAAACCAAACATGAATATAAAAAATGTACAAAAAAAAATGAAACAGACCAAGAACCATAATTTATAGTGGCACCATCCTTAATCCATCTCCATAAGACTTCACCACCAAGGACCAGCTAGAAACCCGTACCACTGGAAATAACAACATTTCCCAACCTGCAACATCAAAAATGAACAAGTCTACTTACATACAAGGGTGTAAGTAGGGTGTGAGAGAATTATTATTATTATACCACCGCTATTATATTCCATGTGATAAAAATTCGAAGATGATAAGTATGCAGGTTTTCAAAAACATGTAATTTCTAGATACAATTTCTAAAAGATGCAACATAAAAAATCACTTTACAAGTTTTCAAATTTAAAGAATCAACACTTCTACATTAAATTCCAAAGATACTATATTTTCCAGACGATTTTACCATATGTCTTTGGTATGTATAAAGGATCTAATGAGAATAAAAAATAGGAAATAACCCCTAGGCATTAGCTCCTTGGCGGTCCCAGGTACCACGTATCTCGGTGAGAGTAAACATTACATATATTTGTTCTCGTGCATGAGAAACTTGTAGGGAACTTACCCATTACCTATTGGTCCCCATTAATCATCATAAATGTTTAGTTAGAGTGGTATTCATCAATCTTTCATAGTGAAACGGAGGCCAAACTCCTTGGAATCACTAGCATACTAGTACAAGTCCACCCACCTAGATACTTGTGTTTTACCTTTGTGCTCAAAAATGTTCAAAAATATATGAAATATAATTTGCACATGAAAATATCATTTTCTCATAAAAAAATAACCAAACCTCTCACATGTATACCACAAAAGTCATAAAATTCCACTTTTCATTCAAATTGATTTTGAAATCCGACTCACGCTGAAATAGCCCACAACACTTTTCACATGTAATTAACTCTTCCATAAATCCATTAAAAATTTAATAAAACTACTCATATATTTTAAAACTCACATAACATCCCACTAACATGTTACATAATACCCTTTACATAACTAAAATCCATTTTTCACATCACAATCACGCAAAACATCACATATCACTTTCACATCTCTTACACACTTTATTAAATCATTCAAACATTTTTGTAAAACATTTCCAAGATGAAACACATTGAAAAACAACCCCATTATTATTTAATATGTACCATTTCATAATATACACACTCCAAAATAGTATTCTAATATGTCGTATCCTCTTACATAAATCATTAATTCATTCAATTCGTTCATAAAACAATTCTAAAGAGTATACCCAACTTTTCTCATAAAACCCATTTCAAAACAATATTTCAAGGAAAAAACCACACCAAAAAAATAACATTGTATAATTGGAAGCACTAAATATATTGATAAAACCACTTTCATGTATTATAAAATCTCCTTGATTAAAACCGCGATATATACAAATAGAAACACCCATTTTTATAAAATTATCTCAAGAAGTATGACAACATTTTACAAAACAAAACTATTCCAAAAACATCATTATAAGGACCACATGAAACTATGGAATAAAAAACTACTTTTTATCCCCTTTTAACAACTAATAAATAAATTTTATATTTTATAAAACAACAACAAATGATACCGCATGTGTTACATTCGAAAAGTTCACAACTTCAACAAAAATGAAATTATAAAATTAAATGCTTAACCAAATCCATGAAAAATGGGTTTTTCACCACACACAACATAGGTGAAACATGAAAAACTATTAAAACAACAATACTAACTCATATAAGAATGCATAACCATGGAATCACCTACCAAAAGTGTTGAATCACTTAAAAAATGGTGCAAAACAACAACTGTGCCACCGCCACACTACCTAGAAGATAAATCACGCCCTAGTCCACAATATTTAACCAAAAATAAACCAGATCAAACCCTAGGTTGTAACCCAATATTATAGACCTTTTAGTACAAAATGAAACAGGATGGAAACCCTATGGGAAAAGGAAGAAACCAAGAAGGAATCACTTAACTTGAAAAATATTTAATAACTCACACCGAATACACATGTGTCTTAATTTGAAAACCACTAACCATTTAATTGATATTCTAAAAATGTTGGAGATATCACTAAGGAACATGAATGTGGAATAAATAGTGAGAAATTAAGGAGTTAATAAATAATCAATTTATCTACTCAAATCTGGGCGATTTGAGAAATTCAGAGAAATTTCATCCAAATTAGCAATGACACTGAGCGTCAAAGAGGGGTATGAGATAATAGGGGAGCGATTTGGGTATGTGTTATTTAGGGGGAGTTGGAATCCACTTAAAACGTAAATATTGAAGGTGATATTACATAATTAAAAAATATTTTTAATTCAGGGATGGTGATTTCGGGCTGGACTAATCCCTTAAATAAAAACCCATATCTACCATGATTATGGATTCCGTAATGGTAAAATTTAATATGGTGGTGTTAATAGGTCATATGATGACCGGAAGGTATTGGAATGGATGATAAATGTTAAAAAATGAAGGAGTTATAATGTTATCAAAATTTATTTTTAAATCTTGAATTGGGCTCACGGTTTGGCCTAATTCATGAAAACTCACTCATTCCTCCATAAAATCATGGGAAACCCCCAAAAAAGAATTAATGGAAATTAAATGAAATTTAACTTTAACATATGTCATTTATGTTACCAAAATGTAGTATAATTCTACTTTTGGATTCATAACATTCACTTCCTATGTCTCGTCGTCTCAAAAACTAGATTATCAATAGACCCAGAGAAAGTGAAAGTAATAGTGACCTGGGAGTATCCTTAGGAAAATTTTGAGGTACAATGTTTCTTATGGATAGATAGAAACTAAAAGTGTTTTATACAGTACATCTCATGATTTTTAGTGTCGATGAAGGGCTTGGCCAATAAAGGGGTGATGTTTCAATGGGCAGATCCTTGGGACACATCCTTTTAGGAGTTGACTGTCCTTTTGAATTTAGCACTGATACTGGTATTTCTAGAGCTGAGAAAGAGTTACACTATGTATTGTGATGCATTAGGTATTTTTCATGGTGTAATTATTATGTAGGGGGATCATGTTTTTGAGTATGTGTCTCAACAGTTGAGGCCACATGAGAGGAATTACCTGACGAATGATCTTACGTTAGCTAGAGTTCTTAATGATTTCACTTTTGGAGACTTTATTTATTAGAAGACAATTTTGTGTTGTACATAGACCAAAAAAGTGTTAGAATACATATTTACTCAATGTGATTTGAATCTGAGACAGCAATGGTGGGTGTAATACCTTTATTTGTTCGATTTTGATCATTACAATGTGGCTGGAAAAGGAAATGTAGTGGCTGACACACTGAGTGGGAGGACTCAAATACATGCAGTGTAAGAGTCCAGTGATGCGGAGATTCTTGTAGATTTATTATATGAAATTAATTTTGACGTTTGCTACAGTGAGGGTAAGACATATCATTCATCTATAGTTGTTAGCTCTAATCTAATAGACAGGGTGAGGATGAGGCAGCTATCTGATTCTTACGATATAGTTTTACAGAAGAGTGTGGAAGGTGAGGACCCTCCTCCTGTATAGAAGATTGGTGAGGATGAAGTTATGAATATCCATGTACTTGTTTGGGATCTAGGGAATACATGCGAGGAGCTTATTTAGGATCTTCGTGGTTTATCTTGTCCAGTGAATCACATATTCACCATGATGTACCATGACGTGCATCGTCAGTACTGGTGGCTAGGTATGAAGTTTGAATTAGTTAGTTTTGTTATTTGGAGTTCCCCCTATCTATAGGTGAAGGAAGATCATTAGTGAATGGATGGTATTTTATAGAATTTCACAAATACATAGTGGAAATTGGATGATGTTGTGAAGGATTTCATGATAGAGTTACTGAGGTCTACAAGGTAGAACAATGTTGTGTGGTTCATAGTTAACATGATTAAAAATGTCTCCCACTTCCTGCCAATCATGGAAAACATAGTTGTCAATTACCTCAGAAATATATATAAACTAGAGATGGTATGGCATCAAGGGTTTCCTTTTTCTATCATTTCAGATAGGGATTCCCGCTTTACATCTTGTTTCTGGACGATTTTTCAGATGGCACACAATACATTGGTGCTTCTTAGAATAGCATTCCTCCCTCATATGGAGGGATAGCCATAGAGTATGATACATGTGCTAGAGGAAATGTTTTTTGGATGTGTACAAGACATTGGGGTATATTGGGAGAAGAATATAAATTTGGTTGAGTTCTCCTATAATAATATCTTCCATGCTATTATTCAGAGGGTTTCATATGAGGCTTTGTATGGAAAGTTATGTTGATCAACTCTGTGTTGGCTTCTAAAATGTGAGGTAGCCTTACTTGGACAATTTATTATTCATGATTCTTTTGAATGGGTCTACTAAATTCATATATGGATGGATACTACGTTGTCTCATCAATGATCATATTCCAATAACCGCAAATGGACTTTGGGGTTCGATGTTAGAGATTTGGTTTTCTTACATGTCACACCGAGGTTGGGGCACAAGAGTATTGTGAGATAGAGTAATCAATCAATGAGATATGTTGGTCCATTTGATATTCTAGAGCTATTTGGGCCAGTTTCCTATCGGTTACAGTTACCTCAGAGGTACTTATCCATGGATGATGTCATCCATGTATCTAATTTAGGCTATCATCAATCAGACTCGTATCATGTTTTACATCCCAAGGAGGTTGAAATTAATATTGATGCATCATTTTAGGAGAATCTTATTAATATAGTTGACAGGAGAATGAAGGTTCTCTGAGCCCGGTCAGTTATCCGGGTATGAGTGCTATAGTAACAAGGACGAATACATGAAACCACTTGGTAGGTGGAGGCCAATATGCAGGCGTAGTTGCTGGATTTATTCTCAGATATTATGTCACCACCCATGGAAGAGAAATTATTTATTGGTTTATTTTTTTTAAAACCTGTTTCTTCTTTTTGAGGTATGATATCTTTTATTCATTTTCCATTGAATGTTTTTGAGAAAATAAAGGAAAACTAGATATGTAATGGAATTATACTATCACAAGGCATGATTCAAGGTTACACAACATGTCACTCTAATTACACGTCATATAGTTTTTTCATGTATGATGGGAATATATGGAATGTGGTCATGCCAACATGGAAAGGAAGAAAAGACAACTACATGCCATATACATCTTGGTACACACCATGTAGTCATATCGATATGTCCTATAAAGTATGTCTTTAGAAGTCAGCTACCAATTGAATTGTGAAACGATATACATGCCATGTATATGGACTTACATTCCATGTAATTTGGGTTTTTCACATAAAATGTATATTAGCCTAGTTATTCTATCATTTGAATAGATTTCTCACCTGGGGAACTCAACAAGAGCACTAAAACATCAAACTATTTCCATTTTATCATCCAGACGATGAATCAATCGTTTCGAGTATCGTTTTAACCCATTCGGTATGCTATCAATTACTCCTGATCTGTTCAAAGTAATTTTAGTTGTCAAATATGTTATATGTGGTTGATAAAATATCATTGTTTCATTGATCTCTACCATTTTTTCATAAAATAGAAGTAGCGGATGGATGAGTAGAGTCGTACTACGATGATGAAGGTTATGTTTTTCCTCTTGTTAATTTTTTAGGTGTTTATATGTTTTTTATCTACGCGCCCATGTTTAGGGAGTCTCCTTGAATGGAAGTTGATCCTTGTTGTTTCATAATATTTTTCTATTAAATAATTCAATGAATTAAATCATTTTTATCTTTATTTTTTTATTAAGGGCAACCTTGTTGGTGTGTTTCCCTTGGTTGACTATTTTATAACCATTTAGGCTGTGGATTTCTATGGGATTCCTTCATTTTACTCTTAGGGTTGTTTAATAAAATTAATTATATTACAATATATAATTGGAATTGGTTTATAATTGTATTTATATTTTATTATGGCTTTGGGACTCTATTTTCCCCTTTTTCCATGAAGTTCTTTACTTGATTATGGAGGTTGGAATGATTCATTAATGTTTAATGACTAAATGGTAAATAGAATTGTGTGATACATGATTTCATCTTAGAACTTTGGGAATGGACCCTCATCATTATTGTAATATGCACCATGGGTGATACATGGGTTCAATTTAGAATGCCATGGAAAAACGCAATATGGTTTTGAATTATATTTCATTAGTGACACTTTGGAACCCTAGTAGGACCATCTCGGATGGACTAAATTGACATAATCGTATATAACTCATTATGTTATACATTGGGATCCCCAGTAAGATCATTGACAATAGACCCTAAGGAATATATACAAACATCAAGAGTGACAATCAGGTCTCCGTAGTGGGACCACTCAGGATGGTCTCGTAAGATGTTGGTATAATTAACCGTTTTTTATACTTGAATCCCATCTTTGGAATCTCATGAATGGACACATGTTATAGATAATTTATCGAAAGGATTAGATTGTGACATGTTTATCAGGACATTTCCCATGCATTGATTCATACGTTACTCACATGTTAGAAGGTCTTCTATGACTTCTGTTGTTCTTACATTGTTATGGGGAATGTTTGGAATAAGACAAATTTCGAGACATAAATACTTCAAGTAAATGAATTTATAATTAAACTAGTAATAAGTATAAATTAATTCGAATACATGTTGTATTGTTTACATCTATATACCTCCTAGTTCACTGCATTTCATTACTATACCCCACTACAGCATATACTCACTAACAGATTGGCAATGACCATAGGTGCTTCCTTACATTGATTTATATCTCACAGCATATATGAGTCATGTTTTTGGCCCAAAAATACTATATTTCTTCATATGTGGATAATGGAAGGTCACATTCTATAGGTACATGAATGATGCTTATGAGGTGGAGAGTAAGGGACTATTCCAAGGATTGTGATGCTAGAGTGATTCATTTTTTATTGTTATACCTTAGTATTGTGTTGTACTTTATTGTAGTGTATCTTGTTTTCCCTTATTTCTTAGATCATGTGACATGGAACATCATTATGATATTATATGCCATCTGGTTATTTTCACCTATTAGTCTTCTGTTGTTTACATAATATTCTTGATGGTTACCATGTACACTAATTTTATTATTTATTATGTTGTGTTACACTCTTCCAATGAGGGAATAGTTTCCCCACAGTCACAAACTAGGTCTTTTCTGCAAGTCGATAGCCTCTAGTGTTTGGGGAAATTTTTTTGGGGCCATGTGGCCAACTGGGTATGGGGAAACAGTTGAGTGGCTTTCGTACCTGGGACAATATAGTTGGTTCGCGATGTGGTCCAACATGTATAGGCTGATTAGGTCATCCATTATACCATGATTTCATTGATTCGTGGGTCATTACATGGAGACCTTAAATAGACTCTAAAATTGAGGATTTTTTATAGAAGATGGAAAGAGTGATACTTTGGGTCCCAATATTGAGAAACACAATTGGTCTTAGTATTTTAATTATTTGAAATTCAAGAATAAATAATTGATCCCAAAGCACAATCTAGGGTTTTAGTTCATGTTTTATACTTAACATAATGAAATCCAAGTTATATATCATTGTTCATATGTGATGTGATATATGAAACTCCTTGTAAGTGTTTATGGAAACCCTGGCTTATGAATCATGTACTCACTATTACAAAATATTTTAAATATGCTCATATATATCTATATGTATATAAGGGATATATATGCATAACCTTGTTATATAATTGTGAGTATAATGTAATAATTTATTAGGTATTTTAGTATTATGTAGAAGAAAGTATTTTCCATTGGGTAATTGGTGATGAAATACATATGATGTGTTATATTTATTTATAATTTATATTTATTATTACATTAAAATTACTCATTTTATATGAACAGAAGGGACAGTTCTAGAAAATGTCGGTGGTTTACTATTATGTATATCTCATGCCCCATTCATGCTTCTTAGTGGTACAAAAGAACACTATATTGATGTTGGTAGGGATGAAAGAAATAATCTTTTTATAGATGACCGATTTTCTATTAAGGAGAGAGAATGTGAGTACAGTAATGACTATATACTCATGATACTATAAAAAATACATTTCATTCTTTTTTATCATTGTATATCATTTCGTATAATCCTACTACCCTACATCCATGAATTACCCTTTTAGTTATTATAATGACATGGTCATCGATTTATTATATATGACACTGATTCTGCTTCTATCTTGTTATTATATTTGGATGATTCATTATAGTACTATTTATTATTTATTACCTTATAAAATGATTAACATTATTAGATACTATAGCATTAAACTCTATTCATTTGGGAATAGTGGCCTCAACATACTATTATAGATCCCCATAGTTAGTTGGAAGCCTCTAGAATATGTGGGATGCACTTAAGGTCATGTGGCCATTCATGTTTGATTACTTCTGAGTGAACTAGGTCATTGATTCTAAAAGGTGGTATCATTGGTCTTTTACATTTTTATTACAATTGTAATGAATTCATTATTGGAAAACACACATATTTTTTTGGAATTATTAATTATATTATAATTATTATAATGTACTTATTTTTCCACAAAAACATATAACAATGAGGTACCATCTCATAAATTACAATATCATATCAAATTCACATTTCATGAGTTATTCCATTACATATATGTATATCATGTTGCTTTCATTTCTTTATTTTCATTTTATTATTCTTACATTCTTGACAATTTTGTATTTGAAACTCACTAACATTTCATGTTGTGGGAAGACATTTCAATTAAATATTGGTTCCAAATCAAGAAAAATGGTATATTGTCATATATATTTATGTTGTAATCTTAATTAAGAAATTATTCCATGCTTGATCTATAATCTATTAATTCTATGTACTAAAAGGTTAGATGATTTTGATTACATAAATTCCAAAAAAATTTAGAACATGTACTTCAATAAAATTGTAATGGTAATTCATTTCATCAATTTAATTTCAATGACATTTTACATTATGATATATTTTTTAGGGGTCCCTTTGTAGTTAACAAATGTTACAATTGATACATATAAATATTATGGTTTTATAACTTGTACATGGTCACACATATACTTGAACTATGACAGAAATACATAAATAAATAATTATAAACATAAATTTATTTAAATTTTCAAATTAAATGGTGTCCTATAAATGTGTATTTTAATTTCAATGTAAGTCAATATTCCCCACTAAAATGTAATTGACCTTACATATATTAGTCCATCAATTACATAATGTGAAACTTTTAACCTAACCATACATTAGTAGTTCATAATAGGGTTTGACTATTGTGATCTGTTATGACCATTAATATCATGTTGACCTAGAATTTGGTGTAGGAGAAGTGTTTTTCATGGTCATTATATGTCCTTATAACGGAAATAATTAGTGACAATTAATATCAACTGACGTCAAATCCTATTTTAGGAGTGATTTTTGGAAAGTGTTGATAAATTCCACCCTAACATCCTCGAGTCGTGCTATGTGAATGGTACGAGGACAATACTCTACGGGTGGTGGGATGTGCGTTCCATGTATTGGATCATCTCTCAAAACTTCTGGCACCTCCTGATATCAATAATTTGGGCGACAATGCTTAATTTCAAGATAGATACTGATTTTTTATGCAGTCTATTTATGGATTTCATCATCCAACCCAAACTATGGTATATTTGATCCAAGAATTTCAGTAGTGGAAACATACCAAATTCAAGGAGAATGGTGTTTCTCAGGATACTAGGTCATGTTTGTAGGCCTATCTATTGATCATTGAGATTTTTGAGGTGCCTCTGTAGAGAAGGTTCATGGAAATGAATTATTTATTTCGTAATTCTACCAAAAGTTGGTCGGTTTCTACCACCCAGGATGGTCATCATCAGGGTATGTTCATGATGGACTTCTTGTAAAAACTAGGACCCTTTGACAAGACATACACCATCTCTTTCACATGGCCATTGTGTCCTAGCCCACTAGGTACCAATAGTTGTCTCACAAACATGGGGTTCCCACCATGGGTCCCAACCATGTGCCGAAACAGGTTATTTGACTAACGATTATCTCTATAGGCCATCTCATGTCATTTCCAGTGTTATTTTTCCTCACTCGCACACACCCTGGGAAACATCCTAGCCACCCATCCTAATTAGTACTCCATCCCAAGCATGCTTAACTATGGTGTTCAAATCAGGTATGATAACGTAAGGATGGTGAATCTTGTATACATGAGTCATATAATTTAACCATTTAACCCCTTATCATTTTTAGTGTAATAATAACACCCCCTCAATTAGAGAACGACATCCTCTTTTGGGCCCTAAATACCAACCCAGCAGAGCACAACACTTAAGGCTAGGTACCACCTATGATACCAAATGTATCTACTCTGCCCCGGTGACAGAATAGAAACCCCACATACACCTGGCTGTCTAGTCCTGGCCCACCAGGTACCAGTAGTTACCCCCACAAACATGTGGTCCCCATCCTAGGTCCCACCCACATGCCCAAATGGGTCATCTAACTAATGATTGTCCCCACAGGCCAACAAATGTCCTTTCTAGTGTGCTTTGTTCTCAATCCCACACACCCTAGGAAACATCCCAGAAGGTCCCCCCATCCAGATTAATACTCCAACCCAAGAACGCTTAACTATGGAGTTCTAATCAGGCAGGATCTTGAAAAGGAAGGTGCACCTTGTTGACATGAGTCATGTCATTTTTCCATTTAACCCTTTATCATTTTGGGGTGTTACACATTTATTCATCCTCCAATAATTATATATTCCCAAAAACATTAATCGAAGACCATAAATGAGTGTTTATTCACCAATAGAAGTATGTTGATGTCTTTTATAGGGAATTAATCTCCATTGATTGAATGTTATCACTTTATACTGACCCTTTCCCTTTAAGTCTTGATGGAAGTGAGAGGGTTGTACAATGGGATCACATAATCCATTCAATCACATGAGCACATAATCATGTAGAATTTTTTTTTCTATATAGTAAAAAATGCCACCATCAATAAGAAGATTTTTAGGTAGGATAGATGGGTGTTATAGGGTGGTTATGCATCGAGAAAATGAGGTAGTTCGTATAGAAGAAGGAAATGTCACATTGAGTGTTCTTATGGGGTAATCAACAGATATATAACACCCCCTAACAGTTATATGGTATGTCACTAGTTTTGAAGGGGTTGATTTATGAATAAACATTGTATGATGAGTCCAATTGAGTGAAAATATTTTTTTATGATGTGACAATAACTCTATTTTTTACGAACAATACCTATAGTACCTAGAAAGATGCGATCTGAACCAACTCCTCATTATGGTATAGGATCAGTAATCTGACGTCTTGTTGGGACATGGACTAATACTGATTAATTAAGATGAGGATGTGTTTATAGATAATTAATCAAGACTTACATATATAGTACTAAACAATCAATCCTTCCAAGTTTAGTCACATTTCATCGCAAGTCTGAGGGCATTTCCATATTAATTAAAATCACTATACTCATTAGGAGAGTTTTCCATGACTGTATAATGTATTATGATTATTTTTAGTACCCTATACATTAGTTTCATCCATGTTTGATATAGGATTTTAACATTATTTCATGTCTTCGGTGATTATGGAATGTCTGGGCATAAAGATAGAGCATATATGTGATGTGATTTCTCTAATCACACCATAGGGACTCTGAACTATGATCATATGAAAATTTAAGGCATATCAAATTGATATGGTAAAGTATATATTTTAATGGGATCTTTTTTTCCATAAGAATATGGGATTTGATATCGTAATTATGAATGAATTGATAGTTACTTATCATGCTCATGTTGATTGATATTATAAGAGGGTGTAATTCAAAAGACCAATGTGTATTACCTATATTTCAAATGGGAGAAAGGGATATCTTGGTATATCAAGCTATATAAAAGCATCCTTGGAAGGGTGGAGTGATGGACTAGACTACAAATCCATTTATGTTAACTTGAGGTATGTGATATATCCTATAATTGCTTCTGGTGGATCTTTTTAGGGATTTTATCCCTCTAAAAATTCTTAAATTCCATCATATATGTGATCTAGATTTCACCATTGAGCTGGTTCTAGGAGTTTCCCTAGTGTTCATTCATGCCAATAGGATGACACCTACATAGCTATGGGAATAAAAAATATATATTATAGGAATTAAATTCTATGGGATTTATAAGAACAAATAATTTTCATTAGGTTTCACCTATCATTTTCACAAATATGATGGATGGAACCCTTAGTTTTTTTGTGGATTACTATTAATTAAACCAACATAGAGGTAAGAATATGTATCCACTATCTCTTATAGAATACATCTTCTATCATCTCTAAGGAGCTATTGTTTTCTCCAAGACCAACATGAGGACATGCTACCATCATTTCCATGATCAACCATCAAACATAAGATGGAAATTGTTCTAGAGCATATATGGATTCCATGTGTGTCTATTTATGTCCTTTATGCTAATGAATAGACAAACTAGTTTCATTTCCATGATGGATTAGTTTTTCCACCAATATCATGGTTAATTTTTTATTGTGTTTATAGATGATATCTTAGCATATTTTCATACTAATCAAAAACATGTGAAACATATTTATTTTATTCTATATATACAAAGTTATATACATGTATATTCTATGATAAATAAATTCCACTTTATAATAATAAAATTCGCAAAATAGGACACACATTCTCAGATGTAGGAGTATCTATTGTTTAATATAATGTGAGTGATGAAGTTTCCTAGGATTGTTCCAAGAATAAATTTAACATATACAACTTATTTGTTTCTGGATTTTTGTCGAAATTTCATTTCTAAGATCTCACAAATATCATTTCCACTCATGTTATTATCTAAAAAATAAACTATATACATATTTTTAGAAGACAGTGTGGTATCCTTTCCGGTGATGAAGGGTTGACTTACATCAGTGTTGATTTCAATTTTTCCACCATTTGGAAGAATATATACGATTTATTAAGTTTCATTTTTATTATTTCATTGATAGGATTTGATGAAGGGATATAGAGTTGTATAATTTAGGTCCCACCAGTTAATATCTCAAAATAAGAATTAAACTATGCATAACATCATGATGGAAGTTGTGGTTCATAACTATTTCTTTGGAGGAATTAACAATTTCAGGAATGAGTCATCATTATCATGGAAAAAAATGTTGGAATTACATATCCATAGATCGTGACATGAATCACAAGTAGTTTTTATGGGTAGAGTACCATATATCATTTATCATTTTTTTACTTATACAGCTGTGAAGGGAAATGAAGTAATAGATCCCTTGATACATAAAACATAGAAAACGACACCCCATGTCGCCAATTTTGGTTGGTTGTTGATGTTATTTTTTTTTGATTTGAAACTGGAGGTTTAAGAATATACAGGGATTCATGTAATAGTATAATTGGATGTGACATTCTCCCTTTATGAACATGTAAAGATGAGATAAATTTCATATACCAAGGGCCTATTCCTAAGGGATTGTTTTTGGGGCGGGACCCACCACCTAGTTAGTTCATTTGTGATGTAAATATCATACACATTTTAGGATGTATCTAGTTTCCTTTAAACATATTTGAATAATTGATCTGATATTCTCTTGCCTCGATTTGAGATGTACAACCTACACTTAGCATGATGTACCAAGAAATTCATCGACTTCATTGTGGAAATGTTATAATGAGTAATATTGTTTGTTTTATCACGTGGTTCTCCACCTATCCATAGGTGTAGGTGATGCATCGATGTCTTGTGGGAATTCTACATCATGTGTAAAGTCTTGATTTGAAAATAATTTATTTCACTATGAATTTTTGGTTGTCTTGTGGAGAACTTATTGAGTAAGGGATTAATATGGGTGCCAGTTTATAGGTTGATCAAGATTTATAAATTTCTTCCAATCTTGGATACCTTTTAAGTAGATGATATTGGTAGGATTCTCATTATGGATATTTTATTCCACTAAGTTTTTCATTATTTGATTGAATCATAAAAAGATGATATGTTTACATCATATTTCTTATAGTTGTTAAAATTGATACAAGGTTCATCATGTCTTGTCTTCCTACAACAAATTTTTTGAATATACTATTCAGATGTGTACCTATTAGGATGTATAATGTTGGATACGATTCTCAACCCTATAATATTGGGAGGAAAGTGAAGTCGTTCTACTGTAAACCTCCTTCAATTCAAGTGAAAATTGATTAGGTTAAAATTATTTATAATCACATGAATATAGCTTAGTCTATGATGAAGTATTATACTGATCTTCATTTTTGACCAACATGGTTGAAGGTGGGACAATATATATTTCATAATTATACTATTACATTTGTTTATAAATAGATTTATATATAAGGAAATCTATCCACACACTTTTTTGGGGATTTACAGATCTTGGTGAGTTTCATGATAGAAGGGTATCAATTAGCATTACCTCGACAATATTAGGCCATAAGAAATGTGTTATAGGTATCAAAGATTTTCCATGATCATTATTAAATATCTCATTCATTTAAGCTAAATGATGTTGATCTAGATTTATATGTTTCATTTGACAATCATCTTGTATGAATCATTAATCATGTCACGAATGGACCTAATGGAAGGAATATTGCTCTAGTATGAGTGATATATAATCACACATGTGTACCAGATGATACCTGAGAGTTAGAGGCCAATGTATTTTCTCAATGGAAAAAATATCAAATGATGTTTCACCACAAAATAGAGGTAAATAATGGGTTGGGTTTCATTAAGGATAATAATTTTTTATGACCTATATTTATGAATAGGTGACTACAAATAAGCTACATTTCATATAATATCATTTTAACAAGAAATATGATTATGGGAATGTGGGTTGGTTTTAAAGTGTCCAGGTATCATTCCAAAAATAGGGATCTAATATTTAGTGAGACAGATTATGTTTAACAATTAGAACAATGTTAGCTCTAACTATGTTAATCTATGGAGAAAGTGCTGCAACAAACTATAGAGGGAAGCACTGTTAGTTATAACCATCATCCTCATACTATACTTCCCTTTGAGGATTTCCTATGGGATACATGGGGGAAAACTATTATCCAATACATGAATTTTTGTCAACACAAATAGTACAACTTTTCTAGGGGTGAAACATTGTTGGGAAAACTATCTGGCTAAAACATGTTCCTCATTAAAAAAATATGAGAATTATGTTTTTACTCTACATTAACTTAAGTGTTTTACCCACAATTAATTTCATATTTTATTTCAAATCCACTTAGAACTTAACTAGGATATGACCCAGTGTTTGAAAGATGTTATTTACTTGAGTTTTTATTCCATCCCCATAGACTACATTGGATATATGTGAGTAAACACTTCACTCTTCATCCTTCCTTTCCCAATTTATGTCCCCAAAATTGAAACTATATTTTGTGAGATAATATTCCATATAATTACTATATTTTCCATTTTTATTAATTTCTCTAATTCTATATGAAATAATAATCTAAATATAGAATATGATTCATATAAAAACCTAATTTCGGTGGTCTTGTTTAATTCCATAATGCGTTGATGCATTATATAGTGAGTCCTTGTAAACCATATAATTAAAAAATATTTTATTAAAATTTTATTCATTATATAAATTTATGTTTTAATAATTTGAATAGTTCATTGAACTAGAATAAGACATCAGAGATTGACCACAGTGTTGTGAGCCACCCCTATGGGTGTGCCTTCCCTTGAAGGCCGAAGAGCATCATGCCTTGAAATTTAAATGAGACCCAATAAAGTTGTGTTAAATTTACAATGTAAATACAATTAATATTTAATTCAACCCTGGGGATACTATGATCTCTATTTAGAGACACTTAACCCTATTTTTTTCAATCAACTATAATAAATGAGTAGGACAATCTGGCCTAATTTTATTGGTCGAATGTTTTGAGTAGATTATATAACATCGTAATTCCATTAATAAAATACTATAGAGATAAAATATTCTTAATAACGAATTCCTTAAGAATTTTCATCAAGATTATCAATTATAAATTTTTATATGATTCATGGTTCACCAATATTGATTCATGTGTTTTTTGTAGAACAACATGGATGGTCTCCCCATGTATACGTACCTATGAATTCAATGAGTGATACATGGTTACATTGTAGATTATCATGGATGGGATGAATGACCATTTTTGAAAAAAAAACCTTCCATGAGAAATACCTAGGTCTAAATGGGGTACACAATGGATGAACTCCCAAGGTTGTGATTTATACCATTCCACGAGTGATCCATGGGTTATTAAATAGATAACATGTACAAAATCTTATGGCAATAGGTGGGGATATAACATATATTCAGTGACATTGGGTGTAACAATACATAACTCTTTTGATGGGATTATGTTTCCAATGAATTAATAATCAATAATAGAATCTCTCAACAAAATAATAATATTGTGTCCAGTAAATTATTTAAACATGACAATTATGATTGCCTAGGAATAACTCTACCATTATATGTGATGGGAGTTATGAAACTCCATATAAGTGTGTATGGAATGCTTTGAATTATTCCTTTGTTCACGAATATTCCAATATGACTATATATATGGACATGTTTTTATAAATTTATAGAAGTAATATATATATATATATATATATATATATATATATCTGTGTGTGTGTGTGTGTGTGTGTGTGTGTGTACATAACTAACCTTGACATATAATTGTACATGAATTGTGGGATCTGTTCAGATACATCTGACATGGACCAAAGTATGTTGTGTCTATCATGTATCCCTTGAGAAACAATGTCCAATATATCATATTTATGAAGAGTCATACAAGTATTATTAACAACAATTTTCTCATCTTATATGCACAAATTTTATATTTCAATAAACATTTAGTGGTGGTACACTGTTTGTATCTCATTGCTTATTCAGGCTTCCTATTAGAACTAAAAGAGACCATATTGATATATTGAGGAAAAATGGAAGATACTGTCTGTGGATTTTTTTTTAAACCTTAGAGGGAGCATGGGAGTAGAGGATCAAGAATATAGTAGTAATGCTAGTATAGATAAATTTAGTTATTTCTTCTTTTTTCTATTTCATTTTTTATATTCATGATTCCCAAATTCCATGTATTATTATTATTATTTGTTCTATGTTATGTTTATCATTTTTATATGACATTGATTCACCTGTGACTTGGTTACAATTTTGAGATTATTTATTACTCTAATACTAATTATTTATTTTTATATCGACTGATTACAATTATTAAATACTATTGGGTTACAATGTGATCATTGTGAATAGTCAACTAAACATACCATCATAGACACACATTGCTAGTTATAAGACATTGGTATATGGGGATGCATTCTTAATGTCTTCCGAGTGACCCAGTTCAATTTCATAATACTGATCTAGGTCTCGGATTCTACAGTAGGATTAGGATACTAAGGAAATATGATATTTTGAATCATTCATGTGTTCTGAACCTGATATGGAGAACCAACACCAACCTTAGAAACACACTTCAAATAAGTAAAGAACAATATTACTAAAATTCGTGTAATGGTTATTACCTAAAATGTTTCATGGGAAGACACATATCCACTATTATTTCGATATCGATTATGAGAATAATTTATATATAACGATGCACCAATAGTGTGTCAACTTATTAAAGATATATTATGTGTAAATATAAACATTTCTATATATTATTGTAAATATATAATTTTTTTATTTTGTAATGGAAAAAATAATGACATAGAAGATGAATAGAAATAAAATAGGAAATATAAAAAATACTATGAATATATTATTTATATCCACAAATCAATTTATTAGGTGGAATTATTCCCTAAAATATAATTTGTTATTGATCTATGTAGTAGTTAATTTTTTATTATAGAAATTTTTTCCATTGCATTCCTTCTGGGATAGAGGTATGGTGATCATGCAGCCAATACAAACCAAAATGCATCTTCATTAAGGGATTATGCATGTCCTATAGAAAGGGGAAGGTGTGGATAATTTTTAGGAATAAAAAAGTACCATATAATAGAGGAATGTGTATTCCATGTAATGTAATAAATCTGTACTATGAAATATGGCATGAAATATATATTTATGGCACTCAAAAAACCATCCCATATAAATAAAAAAATTTCAATATATAGAATGATTTCCTAATTTTATTTAACAATAAATGGAAAAAATTTCATATCTATTAAAATTAGTCAAAGGAAAAAATTTCTATGTCCCAAAATAAATCATGCTATCATTTAAATTATGTAACTAAACAACACTTCTATCAAACTAAAATTTTGATAAAAATATTATCTATGATCAGGATAAAAAAATGACCCCATCTATCAAGAAATATACATCATTGTGCTGTCATGTTTATTTCAATAATAGGCTGTCAAAGTCCACTCACAACTATCCTCCAGAAATTTTGGTGTCTATGTCCTCTAGCTCAGATCATGAGCTACAAGATTTAATTCCCAATCATATAGGTATGATGAAAATCATAGGAATATAGTTATTCAAACCTCCACCTATGTCTATGATTTATTTCATGCAGCATAAATATGTACCTAAGTCACTTGCGGTCTATAAGAACTAGAAAACACTATAATTAAAAATAAAGCCTCTATCAATGTAAGGAATGACGTTCAACTAACTTATATAGAATAAATTTGGAGTCATTCCACAAGTATGTTCCCAAATGAAATGACTTGTATGAAAAATAATCATATTCAAGCATCACAAATGGTACTATAGTAATACATGATTCATCACTATAAATATAATATATTCTTCCCTAATATTGATGAATCATGATCAATGATGAATTCAGTACCCCTTTTAGCTCCTGAAAGGCTATCTAACATGCTTCCGAGCATATAAATATGATGCCCCTCATAGACTAATCACTGATTTGTCCTTATAAGTGTTATTTGTTCTTAAAAAAATTCTTATAATATAAATCCATACCCAATAAACTCTAGTTTTATAAAACATTTTGGGCTTCTCCTAATTATCTTCCACTCTCAAATTCTCTAGATCAAAAACTACTACAACATATGAGATGATGTGACCAGTGAAGTAAAAAAATTTGATCTACAATTTGAATTTTGTGAGATTAAAAAACATTACGTACTCCCTATGTATATTTAGAATGACCTAAAAATGTTTATCATGGAATTTTTAAGCACTACAATACACCAAGATATTGCCCAGGGAGATCCAAAAAAAGAATATAGAAATTTTTCGAAAACCAAATCATGAATCCCATGAAAAAAACTATTGTATTCATGACACCGAATTATATAAACTGATACTCAAAAAGAACATACTGGCTATGAAATTAACTATATGGTGCATTGGAAGGTCTGAATCAATCGTAATAGTATCCTTAACTCAAATCAATCATGGAGAAAATGCCCACTCCCCAAATATGTCCCATAAGATCATTTATGTTTAGTTTTGTATACCAATTACTAAAAATATGTTACTCAATAGATGTTAATCCACAAAAATATTAAGGTTAATATTTTCCATATTGGAGAATATTCTATTTGAAACCCAATGTGAATTACATTTATGTATAAAAACAGTAGTTTCAAATTCCTATATCTCTATAGTGATATCCTGAAACTTAGATGTTTCCATCATATATGGAATAATATATATCGATGATCCTCCCAAATGTAGTATTATAGTAAATTACACATCCCCTTATATAAGAAGTAAAGAAAAATTATTAGGTAAAACATCCCAGAAATGATATAACATATTATGGATATTTGCCTCAAGGGTCACCAAATCATCCATATACATTCTAGTGAACTGATCTATCACTCTTTTGAAATGAAAATTTAATAGTACAAATCAACACGTGAGTACAACCCATTCATCCATGTCAATATAATTACCTCCACATGGTTATTTTTTTGATACCCTTCACTAATAGAAAATAAATATAAGCATTATATTTTGATATAAACTCTATCCTGAGAATAATGTTGAATCCCATCAAATAATGGATATATATGTTCGATAAAAAATGAGAACAACCAAACTCAAGGGGTATTCCATTAACTATAATTAATTTTTATATAAAATTACCAAGAGAATACAATGTTACATCATTCAAAATAAATTTAAAAAATCATTTCCAAGGCTTTCCATAATAGAAAAAAAAATAAAATAGTGTAAATCCCCCATATCAAATAAATAAGATAACAATTCATAGTATACTGTGATTTTACCTCTCAATAAATATTTAATGATAACCTGATCCTTATATATAGGATGTTCATCATATATCAGGTCTCATTCTTGGAACTTATTTTCATCATGACTTCCTAGAATGGGTCCACAAGGCTACCTCTACACATCCTAGGATTGTCCCCCATGACCACATCCACCACCTCATCCTCAACGACCTATATTACTCAATCTACCTACCCTATGTGATGCTACAAAGTATATAATAAAAGGTGGAGTGAGTGAGGATTCCCTTATATTAAGTATATATTTAAATGATGTGCAACACCATTGATGATTTACCGATTTTCCATAGTGTTGGAACTCCAAATAGTCTTAGTCCCACTATGAGATTACATGCCCCTATTTCTCATAATGATGGAATATAATAGACCATCCATTGTGAATACTCTAGTTTGCACTAATATATATATAACCCTCCATTCAAAAAATTATATCATTGGAATTACTACACAACACTTTTAAAGAACCACATAACCTAGTACCATCAACATCCCTTGTGTTGTGCAATGAAATTAGGAATTAAATAATTATCTCTAAAACCATAGTCAATTGGAAGTTATTTTTCTGATATCAAATTGAATACCTGATTCCATCCTCAATATATCCAATTATATATTACTCATATTGAAAAGTAGGTGAAAATATATAATGATATTAGAAATGATTAGAATAGTCCATATTGGACATAGTGCCCTTCTTAATGTTCAAGACCCCTCTCACCCATTTTAATATCAAATTCGTTGGAGATATTTATTCAGTGATTATATATTGGAAATATCCACAAACCATCCCTCGATTCATATCATTTGTAATTATCACATGTGATGAGTGCCCGATAGATCATTATATCTTATATGTGGCAAGCTTAACCTCCCTTTCATGAAGACTATAGATTCTCAAGGATAGATAAAATCAACTTCAACTATGATAAAAAAGCTTTATATCCAACCTACCGAAATAATTTAGGTGTGTCATGCTAATATATTTCCCTAATAAACCGTAAATAGTATGTTTTTTACATGAAAATACCTCTATAAACCACACTATAAACTGTCCATGAAATTGAGTGTTAGATTCCATTCCAGGAATAACGGAATGTAAAAATAGATGAACCTTTGATTGAACTAATAGTTGGTTGGGACCCACCACATTAGAAGAATGGACATTGAAAACTTCTTGGAGCTAAACCTAAGGCTATTGTGGAGGAGTATATGTATATTATACAATCACACACTATAAAACCTGATTATAGTTGAATGAGTTTCTCAAAAATATTTGAATAAGATTATTGGTTCACTACTCATAACCTACATGGTAAACTTTTCAATCTATATTTTCAAGCTATTAGTCATATTATTTGACTTAATTATAAGGGTTTTCAGATATAAAGATTCAATTACATGTTATATTTGAAATTATCTTTTAATATGTATTTTTAATCCCCATTTGATGACATCAAATTATATTTAAATTTCGAAAATAACTATTAAAAAGTGTGTTTTTGTTTATATTTAAACTTATATATATATATATATTTATATTTATATATCTGAATCTAGTATGTTTGGTTTATCATTCAAATAATATAAACAAATTTTCATAACAATTTTTGAATGGAATTTAATGTAACCAAGACCACTCTTATATTACAGAGGAATAAAAATAATAAACGCTCACATTTTATTGAGAGACACACAATATTTGAATTGAAATTGTAATTCGTGTAATTTTTCCCGTATAATAATTCATCTTCTATTACCCATGGATGATGGATCAACCATTTTATAAATTGTAAATAACGGTTCCACTATCATGTTATGTGGGAGAAACCATTTTTCTTTTGGAGGACACATTAATTAATCCAATTATCCTTATTCCAATAAGAAATATTACTACAATAATAGATATAACATTCAAGGAAGAATACATGTTACATTAAATATATGCCGAATAGTAAATATTTCTGGATTTTTTAACAAAATCTAATTCTTCATGTACCTATAATGATGCATGAGACACTATCACCCACTAATACAAGGCCAAGGATAAAGATGAAATCAATTGTAATAAAAATATACACAATTTATGTGCATCACAAAATAGTGAAATCAATATATTTATAATAAATAAAACTATAACAATATATCCTATCATTGGAAATTTGGATTTTCCCAATTGTTAGGTTACATAATTATAGGAATATGATCATTAACAACATCCATTACATTCAGATTCACTTTTTAAATAACCCAAAATAGTAATTAAAATTATACAAGAATATGTGATTCTAATTTATGAAGCTTAGGCATTGAGGCAAAAAAACATTGCCCCAAACTGATTGACCAATTGGCCCTATGTGTGCCAACAATATGTGATAGGATTCTAACTAAAAATGAGGGACTATGGTATTTCTATTGGTAGATTATCCCATAAGATATTGTATAACAAAAAATAAAATGGTAATATTAATATAATGTAGTGGAAGAAAATAATCCATACAATATATAAATAACTCTAGTATAACCATAATATCAGAGTTTATTTATATGATTATTATTTTATGATACTTTACAAAAAAAGTTAGAAGTAAAACATCAATACATGCTATACCAAAACACAATGAAAGACCAAGAGATGAAAATAAAATATAAACTCCTTATTCATTGTCATATGCTTCCATAAGATATCCTATCACATGGATCAAACATCCAAACCTAGACCCCTACCCTTGTCTAGACCTGGAACCCTGAATTCTATCCTGATACTAATAAGCCATCCAAATAGTGTGTCATTAATACTTAGCTGGACACCACAAATGGAATCTATATCTAATCAGGTATGGTATTATGAATATATAATTGTAGAGGTAATGTGATAACCATTATAATAGAATCTAAAATAAAACCTTATCATGTTCTTATAACTCATGAAATATATTTCCAACCATATCTACTTTGCCAATATTCATATGCCTCAAAATAGATAACTTGTAAGAAGATTGGGACCAATTATATAAGAACATTAACCATTAGATGACATTAATAAAGGAGTATTCAAGATAAAATAGGGCCATCCTTCACCATAGGAAGTCATCCTAGGTCATAATAATAACTATGCATCTTAGTTAAAGGGTGTAAGGGTAATCTGAGGGATACAACCATAAAATTCCACTATTTTAATATATCTTAATGAATCCTTATTGTAAATACAAGGTAAGTAAAATTTTATTAATTTCCAGAGCATTAGAAAAATATCTAAGGCATCACTTGTATGAGGACAATATGATGAATCTCATGATATGATAAATGGAATCGAAGTTTCATGATATTAATTGGATAAAATTTTGTTGCCTCTATGCTAAATTAATATATGAATACAAAGAAAAACATTTATGGTGGGTATCTCCCTTGGAAATATTCATAATTAATTTAGCATATTCCTATGAGTTCTCATGTAATTCCATGGGAACCCAAGGCTAGCTCAAGTTTGACCACCCCTTTAACAAGAAAAAGGATCGTAATCAGTTTTCATCATTTATAATTAATCATAGGACATGTGTTAATATATGATTATTTATCAATGTATTCTATTCATAACAACTTTTTTTCAATTAAAAATGATGAGGATTCATTCAATGTTCTAACATTTTAATCCGTTTGTACAAAATAGAAACGGACCAAGTGAAATGTACATTCGATGTAGTAATCATAATAACTAAATTATTATAAATTAGTGAAATTAATATTAAATATTCACTCCAAAAGCATTTACTTTTTCAAAGTAACATGTATATGACGAATCACTCAAAGGGTTGATACATAATGATGTTCCAACCTTTAATAAGGTAAAAAACTCTAATAAGATGGTATATATTATTGGTACCACCATTAAATTTAAAAATTTCATAATTATTAGGCAACTTTTGGATGTTGTTTATTTTGGAATAGTAAAATTATTAACTGGTGAAACTACGAGGGAAATTTTATAGACAACATACCTTATGTTGGTAGAGGAAGACTCATTCATTATTGGCCTCAGATATTAGAATCAATTTTTGGAACCATAAACATAAATAAAATCAATAAAACATGGGAAAATTAAATTACAGAAAAATAACTGTTTAGATGGAATGCTAAATTGAGAGAAGAATAAAACTAATTGAAACCCATACCAGTACTCTTCCAATGTGAATGTAGATCATATAATCATATCTTATGAAATTTATTAGCTTCAAGTCATTAATAAGTGGGAAGGAGGAGCTCTGATGCACGGGATGTGGATTTTGGAAGATGAGAAAAAAAGAAAGGGGTATTAATATTTAATGATGGAAGGGTGAAAAGTAAATTTCAAAATATTAATTGGCTCATGATTTAGCTTCATATCCCTCTAAAACATGCATCGACCATGAACTAGTACCATCCAAGGGTACTACCCCTACACAATATTATGTGTAATGTTTGACTACCCATGTAAAACCCATTAAAAACACTCCATAACTATTATTCAATTTCAAACATTATAATGTGGCCATTCGATAATTGTTTAACAAACCATGGAACACTCTATGTGCCCCATGTGGTTATGGGGAATAGTTAGCATTGACAATATGTTATCCTAGTTCTACATCATATCCTTCAAAAAAGAATTTCTATGGGCTCTCAAGAATCCCTAGATTCTCCCAAACCCTTTATTAGACTATTAATAACATTAATTAGAAAAATAGAGGTTTATTATTAAAATTAAAGTGTTCATATAATATGATAAATTCTATGATATTAGAAAATGTAATTCCGATAGATATATTTCTCATTTTCTTTCTTCAATTTTTCATTACAATTATTAATAAAACGCATTCATGAAATTTACTTATCGATAAAAATTTCTATTATATTTAAAATTATTTACAATATTTCTTTTATTTAAATTATTTCAATTATATTCATAGGAAAACATACTAATAATGATAACATGTTTTTTTTATTTTATGTTTGGAATTATTTCTCATTTAGTTTTTTTAATAATATATTTAATTTATTTCCAATAATATAATCTAATATTTTTTCTGAATAAAATGTATTCTGATTCAGTTTAGATTAATAATAAATTTGGAATATATTATTTTGAAAATTATTATTTATGGAATATTATTACTATAATCTCCTGGGGATATAAATATGATATCTTCAATATGGGCTTTGAATATAAACCGACTATTTGTATCAATTTTACCCCATTATAATCTCAAGGATTGTCCCATTAACTTTTATATAGATGGGGTACACATCATATCCTAGCTATGGGTTTTACAACCCCAATCACAATGATAATCCAATCTATAATTGGCGATAAGATATTAATGGAATCCATGAAATGAAAAAAAAATTATAATTTAGTCAAGAGTAAATGGAATTTACCATAACAAAAAATATGATAAACATTATTGAAAAACATTATCCAAACATATGCAATAACTTATTTTAAATTTGTTCATTTTTATTTCAATGTATAGTGCTGATGATTTATTAATTTAGTGAAACTATAAACATGAATGAATAGATGTATCCAACGAATCATCTAGTGAGTTTTGAAACACTACATTAAATTTAAGTGGTAATTTAAATTCATAAATCATTCTTGTAACATTTAAAAATTAAAAGATTACATTTTTATGAAAAAAGGTACTAGATCACATAGATTAAAAAAATTATTAATTTGAAATCAGATGAGAGTCAATAAATCACCTCATAAAATCCATAATAAAAATAAAAAAAATAATGACCTAAAAATCCAAATATATATCCTTACAAAAAATTAAAACTATAGTCATGATATCCATAAAATAAATTTAATTATTATCATCTACTCACAATATAATGATGAAATGGTAGACATCAACCCATGTTACACTTAATTTAGAGAAATAACAAAAATTCCAATTTTTTTAATTTTTAAATTACAGTATTTAATTTCATTTATGAATTAATTTCGTTGATATTATATATTAGTAATGATTAAAAGGATTAGAAACAATATAAAATAAAAGTTGGTTCCCATTATATAATTCATTGAAACCCAAATTGGAAGAATTCTTTTTCCATCAGGAAATAAAGAGTTTTGAAGTAATCTGAGAGGATAATTTAGTGTGATTTAAATTCAGATAGATATAATTAAATACGAGGAATAATATTGGTAGAATAAATAAGCTATCATTATGAAATGACCTAGAAAAATTCCGGGGTAGCACACATGGGACATGTCTAAGTATCATTGGATGCATAGTTGAATGCCATGGTTCCCTAATCCACTACAATGATATAATGGTAATTAGTATCCTCCCACTAGGTGCTCAATGTCTAATGTAGTTACAATATTTAGGATGTAACGTTTCATAGCCACCTAAAACCATTGATATGTAAAAAAAACATAACTTTCATCTAAAACACATAACAAATCATTCCCAAATTCTTGAATCAAATACCAATAAAATATAAGAATATAAACCCTTCAAATAAAATAAAAACGTCCAACAAAACCAATATTAAATAATCATATGCACCAATCTATGACCATAATATTTTTTTATTCAATATAGGTTTGAAGATTTCCATTATAACAACCCCAGCTTGTGACATTATACCCATATGAAAACTGCTGATAAGTTTACTCAATGATACTTTAATCATATGTTTCAATGTAATGGGTTATGAAAACCATAAATCCAAGAAACAAAAAAATTCTCTATAGTTGATCCCACTCACACAAATTCCATATCCCTAATATACCAACCAAAAACAAATAACTTGTATATAATTCATGACCCCTTCCCAAAATGGTACCCTACATGGTCATCAATTAAGGATGGGAAATAATTAAACCCAAATACCACCTCAAATTTGCGATTGATTAGTTAAATTCATAAAGTTTTTATTGGCCGCACAGATAGGAGGAACAACTCTCAAGAATTTTTGAAGTGTGAGTTAAGATAAAATCACCACAAAAATCATGATAATGATAAAATAAAATATCCCCAGTAAATGCATGTTATTTCATAAAAACTAAAACATCTAAAATATAAACTACACATATATAAATGAATATCCTTAGTAGAAACACTGAAGGAAGAAATATCATAAAAACCCATTTATATTATAATGTGTTTCTTGATAACCAACTATCACCTGCATACAAAAAAATTGGTTTTATAAATGCATGGTTCTAATAACATTTAGACTATTTAGGATCATTCTTAATTATTCTTGTACAAATGATAATGAAATCATAATAAATCCCAAGGAACAAATAGTGAAACAAAATAATCACTTAATCAAGTATAATGTGTTCAAAGCCTCACCATAGCTCTGTCTCCTAGTATTTCATACAAGTAGTAATATAATATCAAATAACATAAAAAAGGTTCCAACTACCACTTCCCTAGTGTTTTTCATTCTATGCCATCTTCCCACGTCTGGATCAATCTATCATTAAATGTATGATATATTGATGAATCCATGGATACTATGTCATACAATGTATATCAAGCATCTCATCATCTCATTTTCTGGTGTCATTCCACTAGTTCATCATATATTCTCATCATAACATGCCTTTTATTGATACCTTGGGTTACAAATATGCTTCATTTTGATATTGGAATAGTGTTTGGAACATTCCAGTGAATTCTAGGTGGTGGTGGTTGAAAACAAGATTTTTTTGGATATACATGTCATGTGCATGATTTTGGCGCATTTTTAAGACTATCCATTATTCTACCACGAGGAAAGGCATTGTAAGGATCTAGAGTGATTATTGGTTTTAGATTAAACAGTCAAACCATTGGTTCTCCAAGGCAGACATGTGGGTGTTAGTGTGTTTTTTATGTAGTTTCACACAGTTTGATCAGGTTTAACAAAAATGTGGTCTATATCTCTATGAAATAGGGTGACTTTTTTTCATGGTAAAAAGACAATACACAGTTGACATGAAATATTTATAACCATGAAATTTAAATGTGTTCCCTTATATAAACAATTAACATGATATGACTACAACCATTTTTCTTAGTCATTAATATGTACAATCATCTTCAAATCCCCAATGTTTTATGAAATTTAAATCATTAGTGTTCTATATGCTTCTTCCCATGGATTCATTACATAATTCATTCATTAATGATGGATCTCATCAACAAGAATTCCATTTTTGATATTGTTTTGTTTTTTCATCTTATATTATTATTATATTTATTATGATATAGTATTTTTGGTACCTGAATATTCTATGTAGGACGGCTATAAGTTATTTTAAATATTATTTAGTTTTTTGGATACTGGATTATGAGGACCTGGTCTACTCATTCCTAATATCTCATTTCTATGGTAACTATTTTTATACCATTTTTATTGTAGGAGTCACGATATAATGTTTCAAAATCAAGAGTTATTATAATGTATATAAATTATCTTTTTTAGTAAGAAAATTGTTTACTTACAATAATAAAATAATTTTTTCAATAGGCTGATGTTTTATATAATTTTATAAGTAAAAATATTTTTCCTCACACCGTTTATTTGATGATATTTCATAATGGTGGGTTCATTTTTAAAATATACCAAAAAAATCAATAATAAATACATTTCTATTAAAATATTTTAAAAATTTTGATTTTTATTTTATAATGGTTATTATAAATCATAACTAATTGGGATCATTGGTTGTGTTAGAATTAATGGAATAACATATTTAGGTTGATCTTCAATTTCTATAGGTTATAGCTAGTGTGGGTATTTCATACAAAGAAGGAAACACAATGATGTTTTGTTTTCATAAAGATCAGTATTAGGGGATTTATTTGTAATTCTATTTAATTATTTCTATCAATGTGAACAATTGGGTTGTACCAAGTGTATCTCTATGGAATCCCTCAATCAAATCATCATTTTTGGACAATATGGGTATTAGAGAAATATTTTTTTAATTATTTCCCAAGGTTGTAAGGATGGATAATATTTCAAAAATGTTTCACAGGATATTCATATGCTTCAATCGTTGGTTCATCATCTCCGAATACCAAGGGTAATTTACATATATCAATGAAATGACACAAAAGTGATATGATTATATATCTTTATACAATGTAGTAAGCTCCAATGTAATCTAATTAAGGAATAGATATTAATAGAGGTACAATGTTCATTTAATTATATATGTTGAATGATTTATTTGATATATCTACTACTCATTATATTATATCATCAATGTTATTTGAATTTTATAGATTTCATTCAAATCATATTCCATTAAGTTTGGATCATTCCCTGACACTGGGAAAATATCCTCAGCTTGGATTTAATTATCCAAATTATTGGGTGGAAATATTTTGATTTGAAGTGGTGATTTATTTCATCATTCTAAATCATGGAATCCACTACCGGATCAATGGAATAGATTGTATGATCATGTTCATATCCATGATTGAATGTTATATTGAGTGCAATTTTATGTCATGATGGGGTCTCTCATGTATTTCATATTCAGATAATATTTAGGTTTATGAGAGTGTGGGGTGTTCTTCCATATACTTGAGTTATCTCATTTCAGTTGTCATATATGTTCCATGATACCTATGACACTTGTTGAGATATCCACTATGGAGATGGATGAGTAAATAATCCAATGTATTTCCAACTGATTTTCCTATCTTACCACTTTGGAGAGAGTTTTAATTTAAAATTGATCTACACTTTTGTATGATTGCCCTTTATATGTGGTCAGATCATATGGGAAATGGTCAGTTAATGAATATAAATTAAATCTTGTGAAAAATAATGATTACATATTTATTCATCAAAGTATTCCACTTTGATATTTTCCAATCATCTATGAGAACAAATGTATATAAAAGTTTTAGAAATTATTATGGATTACAAAATACATAATATAGTTAATGATTAAAAAAATTATCCCACAAAATTTATTAATGATACCATTGATCAATTCATAGGAAATCAATGGTTTTCAATGATTTACCAGAATTCATGGTTTCATTTGTTTAGATTTTGAGAAATGGATATACCTTATAAAATGTTTAAGAGATAGTATAAACATTTCAACCTTCTGTTTATTCCAATTTGTCTCAAAAATAACTTTTTGAAATTATAAAATGCATTAAGGGAATCCTTCAATAGTTATACAATTATTATTCATTAATATTTTTGAATGATATGTTTGTGTACACAAGGAATGAGAATGAAAATTAAGATCAATTAGATATAATCCTTGAAATCTTGAGTGAAATACACATGTACGGTAATAATTCAATGTTTAATTCCAGATCATTGAGTTAATGTTACTAGGGAATTTTATATCTAAAAGGTAAATATTAAATTGTCACAAAATATTTTAGTATGTAATGAAATGGGTGAATCAAATAAATGTGTTGGATATCCAGATTTTCTTGGGGTTGGTATGTTATTAGAGTTGTGGTTTTTATGAATATTTGATGCATGCATCTCCAATGATATAATTGACCAATAAGGGTGTAATGTTTGAGTGTAAAGGAAAATGCAGGAGATATTTAGAGGAACCAAATGTATTCTTAAATTTATCTACAAGATTGATTCTCCTAGAACCCTGTTAGGGTTTTGATATTTTCAATTATGCTTGATGTAAAATATTGGGGTTTGTATTGTTGCAGGTTAAGTAGATGGTAGAATATGAATCCTTCCTCATAAAACCATATAATAATTACTACCCTACCCGAGATATTCAATTAAAAATTATCATGAAAGCACTCAAAATGGTGTGTCACTATCTATTTGTACAGTTCCTTCTGATATATATTGAACACACCAGCCTGAATTATACTTTTTACATATAGGGGTTTAAACAATCGACTGAGAATTTTGGTTTTGTACCATTAGTATGTTAATTTTTCAATATCTAGTACATCTTAAAAGGGGAATGTTTTTTCTAAAACATTTATACTGAAATAATATACTTAATACTTTACGTAATTAGAAAAGGAATAGTCATTGATATTTTGATCTCTAAAATGGGTTTGGGGGTAGAGATACATGGGGATGGTAGTTCTTGGATTCTGTAATGTAAAACTCATAATTTAATTTCTGAATTTGGTAAAATATTAAAATAGACAATAATTTTATGATTTTTTTATAAAATAATAAACTATAGGGAAACCTCATCTATGTTTTTTATAACTCCCATTTTTTCTTTTTTGTTTCCAAATAAGGATGTTTGTCCTAATATATATGATGTAGGAATTGATGGATGGTTGGAACTAATATTTCTATACCATTCAACCCATAACTACGATTATGTATTATTAATTGATATATTAGTATAGGTGCTCAAGGATTATGATTTTTATCACACACATTGTGTCATGGGTCCTTATATTTTATAGAATTTTATAGGAGAACCATATACCTTATACTTTGTTGTAACCCTTTCTCTTTCAAGTATGTTAGTGTGGGAGATATATATGGAATTCCTCAATATATTTCCACATAATACGACTGGAAATAATTAATTTTTTTGATCATTTGTCATCTTTTAAAATGATCGTATTTCCTCCAAAAGATGGAGAAGACTAAGGTGGAGTAGTTTAGGGACTTATATATTCATCATGATGTGAGAAATCATGGGAATCCCTCTATGAATTTTTCTTACAGGGTCTTATGATTCACATAATGATTTTAAGGGTTTGATTAGGTGAAATTTTCCATCTTAATATTAATCAATTATTATAATAAAAAAATATATGGGAAAATAAAGAGATATATTAATATTCATGAGGTTCTCCGAACATGTGTTCTTGATTTTGGTTGTTCCTATGAACATATTCATCCTCTAGTGAAATTATCCTATAGAAATAATTATCATGAATAAATTAAGATGAATCCCATTGAATGGATTCATGCATGGACAAGTATAACTCCATTTTTCTAGTTAGATTTGGGTGATCAGTCCCTATTTGGATCGAACCATTTTCAAGGGACAAAGGGAATGGTGCAGTTGATCTGTAAGAGATTGGTCATTTCATAGTGTCATAAAAAATCCAATGTTTATGATAACAATTATATGATATATGATGAGGTTGTAGATAAAGTATTCAATCATTTTTATGTTTTTTGGACACCAACAATTTAGAATTTCCTTTTAGTAATAACTATTGTTTGATTTCCTTTTTGAGAGCACTGAACAAATTGAAATTGTAGAATATTGGTTTGTCTTTAAATATATATTTTCATAGATTCATGATGTATTTCTTGATTACCGTACTAAGATATATTCACTAGTACATTCCCATGTGATGTAATGGGATAAAATTCCTCATGTTATGGAAACCAATATAGTTGATTAATCATTTCATATTATGGATTTCTTGGATAGTGTACTATGTGGTAAACAAATTACAATGGTTTTTTTATTTTAATATTGTTGTGGGGGGAACCATGTCATATGGGAGTTTCAATATATTATGAGTAAAAAATATCCTTCCCTATATACATAATCAAAATCATCAACACTTTCTACAGGACAAATGAAATAATTCAGGGGAGAATTGTAACATAATCGGGTTATATGTATGAATTAGTTTGAGATTGGTTTAGCATTTGGTTTATTTTAGTTTTTTCATGAATAATTAATTTAAAAAATATATTAATGGGAGAAATATGAATGATGACTAGTTAGGGATCACGAATAGTACTAATAATATTATAAAATTATAGTATGGAATTGTGGAGATCAAAAACATTTATCAAAGATAGAGCATCGGTAGTCATACCGTGAGACTAACCAAAGAGACTGCATTGTGGTGTATGGGGTTTTCCAAGGGTGTATCATGGCTTGAGAAAGATTTCCAAAACCATCGAACTCATATATATGAAACAATTTAACATTTTTTACTTCAATGGATATAAGCGATACATGGTTGGTGCATTATTTCCATAACTGTGTGGCCTATCCATACACCAAGATCTGATCTAATATAATGTTAGAATTTTTCCCTTTACCCTTGTTCATATTTATGTTCGACCATCCCTTAATCATTATTAGTATCAAAATAAACCATTCCCATAAGTTAATGGGATTCATCCAATGAATTCTAGATGGAATTCCATCATTCATGGAAAAACTCTAGGTGGTATGTAATGTATTCTATCCATTTATAACTCTTATACAATGATCCCCTCAGGATCTATATGCCTAATATCTCATTAGAAATGACATGGGTTGTTGAAGGTATACATTTGGGGATTGATTGAGGTATTTTATCACAAGGATATTAATTGAAATATCTTTTTCTCAAATAAATTTGATCATTCAATATTTTTTGTTACATGAAACACTGAGATTAAGGGAAACATGGAATACTATAAAAATATTATTATTTAATATGTTAATTATAACCTATAGATTTTAATAGATGGTATAAGTATGGATAAATTATTTATTAATATATGTATTTTTCACATTTAAATAAAATTAATTCATTGATGATCAATTAATTATATATTAAAATAAAGACCAATAACAATCATTTTTTTATACATCCATAATATCATAGTACAAGCTTTTTTAGAAGATATATACTTTTCTTCCATAGTACTAAGATATTTTTTATCATGTTTCATAACCACACAACCCACACATTTCCTTCCAATGAAAAATGATCCACCACTTATAGAATTTCTATAAACAATATATCTATCCTAATGTGCATCAGAAAAATCTGAAATTATAATTAATCTTCTAAAAATAAAGTATATTCCAGAATTTAGTGTCCCTTTAATATACCCCATGACTCATTTCCCTCCTTCTAGATGTTATTCCTTCAATTTTATTTGAAAGCGGGAACCAAAAATTGTTGCGATGATGATGGTTGGTCATGTATCAGTTATGTATAATATGATTAATATTATTTTCATGTACATGTTGGGATCCCCATAAGTCCCATCATAATGCTTTCAATGTTTTTTCAAATTGTAATGGGAGTTGAAAATGGTTTGGAGTCTTCAATATTTCATTTCAACAACAATTATTTTTAGTCATGACTAATCCCTCAGGGATCCTATCGTGAAAACCACATGCCTACCTCAAATGGGCCATGGGACTGTGACTGGTGTTGAGTTGGAATATCCTACAAATGTGAGGCATTTTATTATTAAATGGTACACATGAACACGACTCCATTCCATAGAGGCTTGAAGGTGAAAATCATTAGTATGTAAAATGCATTCAATACCACTAAAAAAATATTATGACAGAATTTTAATAATAAAACCACAAATGGTGTAGAATACAAGAACACTAAAATAAAGACAACTATAATGTCTGACCTAGAAATAAGGTTCTCGAATCTGCTGTAGAAAGATGTCAAAAACACTTTGGCTCGTCTGATCAAACAAGGCACCCTCTAGTCATGGTATTGGTCATTATCTACCTAGGACTCCACCAAAGCCTCAATCATCTACACATGACACAACATGTGTGGGGAAAGATGGTGCATGGTGACTAAAACAATACTTAATAGGGTACCCAAAAATAGAATGTAAAAACCATAAATTAGAAACCAAGAAGAAGATACAATCATCTCAACAAATCTACATGCCATTAAAACATATAGCATGAAAATCCATGAATACTAATAATGGATTTCAATACCCAATGTCTCATCCAAATACAGCCATACGGATCCACTCATAGCACTCCCAATTCCTGGAGATCACAATCCTCGAGATATCTAAATGAAAACATTAGATCAAGTATACCAAAATTATATAAGAGAACATCTAGTAGAAATACATCATGATGTTTCTCTGAGATGTTCGGTCTCACTGTGATAAGGAGTCTCAATGTCATATCCAACCCATATTCACCCAATTTTGTATGAGGCACACCTGTTCTAAGATTACTCACTCCTCGAGCTATGATGTTATCAATGACCCTTGAAAAGAGGTTCCAATTATTTAGGCCCCTAATAAAGTGAAAAATAAAATAACTACCTGATGTATACTGGTTAAGTCAATCCATGATGGAAGGAATCAGATTTTGATACACAAAAAGGGGGTCTTGCACACAAGGCTCCCATAGGGACATACTAGACCTAATGGAATTATATTACAAGATAGGGGATGGGTGCCTATTTAAATATTGTCACACCCATGAAAGAAAACCAATCTAAGGTACCATGAAGGGAATTGAGGGAAGACCAGGCCTCTCACTTTGATCCATGCTCTAGCATACAAAGTCACTGAGAAATCTAGGTTGGCCCAACATACATTAGAAGAGATTAAATTCTGTATAAAAGGGATGATATCCTAAATTGAACCATCATAGAGAATCCCAAGGGTATGATAACAATCTATACTATCACCCTATATGATGAGATGAAGATACTACATCGATCCCACAAATGAAATACCATGAGAACGTAAAAAAGTATTTCTAGTATAATTTAAACCACACTAATCCATCATATATGTATCGTCTTGCCTAGAGAGTCCTAACACAATAAATGGATCATCAAATAGAATAATAGTTTGAATGTTACCAGTATTTTAGTGATAATGGGTCAATGGAGTCTAGGTACATTCCAACCAAATTGGACTGACCCGACCCAACCTATTTTGTCAACCAAGCCTATATATGAATCCTCACCCATTGGATTGGGTTGGTGTCATCCACCTGGGTCATGGTGGCCATCGCGTCCCAAAAGCATCTATTGTCACGGGTCATGTCTGTAGTCCATTTGTAACGCTCTATCCAGTTGCATAATGTGGTTGTCTTGTCATGTGTGCTATGTATCGCCTCCGTCGTTCACCACCTCTTGCATAAGGAACCTAGGTCATGCTACCACTGGATGTCGCCGGCATGTTGGAAGATTCTTATGCGGACCACCAAACTCACTCAATCTGTAACGCCCCGACCCCAGTTACCCAGAGTCAGTGCATTATTTTAATTCATTGGCATGATTACAAAGAATCATGTCCCTAAGGACTGATTGGTTTAGCATTCTTGGATAATAAATTACACACATGAATGTTACATTACACTTTATTACATACAAAACAACATAAATAATCCATTATGAATTCCATTATTCCCTTGGAATAACCCTGCAAATCAATCCTAATACACTTCTGGGAATCCTAGGAAAAATAAAACATAGAATGGGGTGAGCTCAGATGCTCAGTAAGGATAACAGTACAGCAGAAACTTCCATAATTAAGCATCAACATTTAAGTCAATGTATAACTAAAACAATATCCATTAAACATGATCTTCAGCATAATATGGAAGAAATAAAATGAAGTAATTCCATTTACTTATTCACATGGATATTCTACTTGTAGAATAATCAAATGCAATATCACTAAACACTTTCATAATGATGGAATGCATAATGACATACTATCACAACCACATAGTCAAGGCCTTGTGCCAAAAATACAAATAAGATTTTTTCAAGGCCTTGTTCCAAGACACTAGTTTGTATCATTAGACCTACTGATGCATCGAGGAGCTATTGCGGGCTCCACCCATCACTTACTAAGTCCAATGCATTCCTCATATGAATAGGTTTAAACATAACATAAACATTTATATTAAAAATAGCATATGAAATGCTAATACATTATCCATAAACCATGAATGGTATAAAAATAACACATCCACGGTCAAACATATCACAAAACCTTCAATCCAAAATAGAATATTTGTATCATAATAAATCAACTTCAAACAAGTTTAAAATCCATTAAAGGATTTTGACATAGATGAAAATGATTTGTAAAAATATTTGAGAGAAATACCCCTTTTTCATGAAAACATTTTAATGTCACACAATTTAGAAAGGAATGAATTTAAATACATTTTTGAATAAAAGTGTCACATACCACTTTCAATTTTTTTAAAAGAATTACCATTTCAAAATATTCATGTCCATATAAATAAATCCTTATAATAGTTTTGAAAACATAGACATTAATTAAAAAGATTTAGAAATATAAATCATTAAAACTTTTAAAATTATGATATTGATAAATATTGACTTTTAAAAATACATAAAATATTATATTTGAAATAATTTTTATGCAAAATGGACATGGATGATAAAAATGTCCCATTAAATACTTACACATAAACAATCTCGAATAATAATGAGATTGTGTAAAAAAACCTTTACCGATTTAGTAACATACGAAACATAAACCCCATGAAAGAAGTATCATACAATAAATATGTAAATAAACATAAATTAAAATGTATTACACAATTAATTCAATTATGGTCAGTACATGAACCACAAAAAAGGTAATAGTGGAAATAAGGCATGAATCTCACGTGAATAATGAGTGAGATGAAAACACCTTACCTAGCACTTTCCTTTAATAGAGGGTATGTTTAACCTCCTGTATGACGACCATAGTATGTTATTAAATTATACTAGAACCATATTAATATTTATGATATCATAAATTATTCATTTATGACATTATACTACCCATTTAATAGTAATTTCCATGTTAATTAACATTTTGGGGTAATGATTGCTTTCTTTATCATGCGTGTTTTAACTTGTTACTCTTGATTGTATCACATAGATCATGATTTAAATACATCAAGAATATAAAACATTATTTATATATCATATATATTTAGAATATAAATATGTATAATATACATATATATGAACTTGAAAACACCGTTTATGGAGACGGTAGTTCATACGTACGCATAAACATTGTTTCTGTTTTCATAAATTATTGAATAGAACTAAGTGAAACAAATATATGTAAGTACATATATATATATATATCTCATGTATAATTATTATGTCATATATTACAAACATATTGTTAAAATATATTTTTATATTCGTCGATGAATGGTGAATATGGAAATGAATCTCATCGCGTTGTAGAGACGGTAATCTGTACGTATACACGAGCGACAATATAATTACCTTAAAGGTGTGGACATGGATGGTATATTAATTTTACAGAGAAATTATGATGATATTTTATTGTTTTATATACATATTACTCATCATTATATCCATCCAAATAACATAGTGTTGAATAACAAATCACACCACGACGTGGAGACGGTAAGTCGTATGTACACGCGCATGGTGACATTATCATTCATAAGATGGATAGAAAAAAAATATAGTTGTGAAATATTTATATTGACATCATAGTATATAAAATATACTGGGGTTAATATTTTATAATTGAAATAACAAAAAATGAAGAAGTGGAAGAAGAAAGGAACTTGAAAGAGGGTGGTGAGATCATTACCTCTTCTTCAGGTTCTTCTTTTTGATTTGACCAAAATGGATCCTTAAGATGGATTTCTGATCAAACTAAGGCCTCTAGGATGAATTTAGTTATGTTGAGATAATACTTGGGCAGGTTTTGGCCGATCAAAAAGGCTTTATGGTATGAATAATTGGTTAGAAATGCTGAGCTTTTTTAAGGGGGGGATATTTAGGAAAAAATTAATGTATTATTTTATAATAAATTTATATTCGGTTTCTAATGCCTCCAAACTATATTATTTATAGTCTAAGGTGTGTATGGGTCGACAAACACTCAACCAATAGGTTTGAGACAGGTTTGGGTCACTATATAAACCTTATCTTTTAGATTTAACTCTTAGTTAATTAGTTTGACATTACCATGTCTCTTTGTATTTTTATATTATTTGGTTAATAAGCTTTCTATAAACTACCAATAGAACCCAAAGTGGTTCATCAATGACATAACTATCATAATATAAGTCCTTTTTATGAAACTTAGATTTTTAGGAAAATTATATCAATTAATAATATAATATTTGTTTTAAAAACTCATTTATGTCAATTTTAACACTAATTAATAATTTAATTTTGTTCAAGTCTTAACAACTTTATTAATTCAAACTAAATTTATTTTATAAATACTAACATGCCATATTATCCTAGAAAATTCGTGTATGGCATCATAATATTAAAATTTTATTTATTTTAACATTTATAATAACATTTATTTGATTCATTCATTAATAATGAAAATACTGCATCATCATTGTGTCATAAATAAATTTAATTACATAATCATTAAAAATTATAAATAAAATTACATTATGTAGGAAATATTTTTATATTTCTAATGAATTTTTATAGTCGAATTTATCTTATGTATAAACCAATATTAAAAATTGTTTAGTTATTAAACATTGATTTTAACTCTTTTAACTCTTCTTTAAATTAAATAATAATAAATGTCTGAATCTAATCCCAGTGGACCTAAAGGGTCATATTTTATTCATAATGTTGTTTCTGGTCGAATTACACTTATCCAATAGAATTAGGATATGTGTTAGGGTAATAATAATATCGTTTTTACCCTTCATTACCCTATTTACTTTTAACCTTGGTAAATAAATGTAAAAAGTTAAAATTCACCAAAACTTATTTTTATCTTATTGAACCTAGTTTTACTCCTTTATATTAACTGTGTCTCTTGGATATTTTAAATTCAACTCACAGAATCATTAAAATTATGTTTTATATGGATTTTCATATTCTCCTTGGAGGTGGGTAAAATACGGTGAAAAGTTCAATAAAATTTTTATATATCTAAAATTATTATAAACTGACTCCAATGAATTACATTGAAATTATATAGGTATTATGTATCTATTTTGACCTAAAATAAATTTAAATAAAATAAATAATTATTTAATTAAAAATTCGGTTTTAAACTATAACTATGTTTTTTTCACTATTCATCATAAATTAAATGTTTTCAGAAAAATACTGAAAACTCAACCAAAGCTAATTTAGATATTCTGAATTCAATAATTAAGTCTATTTTACAAAATTTAAACATAGAAGTTTCATTTATTAATTTTAAATTAATTTTGGCTGTCAAAACCAAAAGGTGTATTTTTAAAAAATAATAACTATCAAAAGTTTGACACTTGTCTATGTCCAATTTCAAACTAAAATTTCATAAAATGGCCATCATTGGATTAAATGGTAAAAATATAATCTATTTATACTTCCAAACCATTAAAATATATAATTTAACAATATATATTATTTTGATTAAAAAAGGTGTTTTCAGTTAAAATATAGTATTTTTTCACTATTCACGCAAATATGAAAGTTATCAGAAAAACACCAAAAATTTACTAAAACTAAATTCATATGTCTCGATTCTAAATTGGAAATTTATTTTCTCAAATTGAATATATAATAGTTTCAAATATTGGATTTAAAAATGTTTCGCTGTTTAAAGGCAGTAAAATTGTATATTTTGAAAAATACTTCTTTTATCTGAATAATTTTATTTGTTCTTACATTATTTCTAGGAAACTCATAATATGGATACTAAAATTATAAGGATTATATAAAGTTCAAAATTCAGTTAATACTATTCATAACTGCATTTGAATGGCTAGTTTGGTAAGTTGTGGTGCGCTTGAACTCGGTGTTGCGTGTAGTGCAAATTATTGAATTACATTGAATAAATAATGTACATTAAAATCTTGGGGTGTCACATTCTTCCATCCATCAATAAATATATTCCTCGAAATTTGAAATTGTACATCAAAAATAAAGGGTTGAAAATAGAAAATACCTTTGTGGGAATACCCACATAGGAAATTTGGTTAATAAAATTTAGTATTAATAACAGTAAAAGGGGAATGAAAAAGTCAACACCAAATTATGATTACAAATAGGAGAAAATTGGTTGAAATTAGCAACACAAAATTGGAGTAAAAACGTAAATATTTATAGGGAGCGACTGAGGTCAACAATCACAAACAATTGTAGAACTGTGGGCTTCAATGCCACCAATCAATAATGATTTAAAATACCATCAGTTCAACAAAACGTAAGGTATTTTGATAACATGTTTTTAGTTTTAAGATTCCTTACCGAAATATTAAGAATGTATTTTTTTCATAATATAATTGAAGAAAAAATATGTATAGTTGCAAGTAGATTTCCATCCTTTAACTAATTTCTCCCACAAACTCATCTTTCACTCTAAAAGATAATAGAACATAAAAAAATTCTATTTTATCATATTCTTATAGGGTTCACAAAAATGAATTTATAATTCAACTACAAGAACCTTTAAAAAATAAATTATTCAATCTTATACATCATGTAGGTTAGTGTAGGTGATACACCATTGTCTCCCTTTGGTTGCGGGTTCAAGACTCGCGGCCTTGCTGGACGCGACGGGTCGTCGCCCGACCTCCGGGTTGTCCTTTTTATTGAAATCCAAAAATATCCTTAACAATAGTATCCAAATTCAAACTTAATCCATTCCATACTTATATCCAAACATAATTAGGAACCTTTTTTCCAGGTAATAACATGTGAACGACCTCAACATTTATTCTTTTACAACACCGCAACATCCTGAATTTCCAAAATCAACCATCTCTTATTCCAAAAACACTACCTCATTATCAGGACAATATTAGGGATTACCTTTCCTTCAACCATGTATTTTATGAAAAGTGTAACTTACTATTAAGTCACTTTTCTTATAACCATATAATCTCAAATCCTCAATAAAATAGTACTACAGTACAATCCATATTTATCTCCATAATTCATGTAACTAGTATACTGTTGATACAACACTCAAATGAAATAATTCTATAATAAAATCATAATAACACTAGTCATTCCACATCATCTGAGGTAGTATCATTACTTGATTATTATCCAATAACATCGTTTACGGTATACTCTTATGAATGGTACATTGATTCGTGTAGTGTACCAATGCCTTGTAGATGACGCATTGTACATTTGATTTTTTTACCCTTGCAATCACGTACATGATGTCCTTTTTTCTCCATACGTATAAAGAACTCTCATTCCCTTCATTAATTTACCATGCGGACTCTTTCCATAGTTATCAAACATGGGAAAATATTTCTTTTCTTTCTTCCCATTATCTATATTTCTCCCTTCTATCCTTTTCTTCTCTTTCTTTCCTTCAAAGACATAAGACTCAGATACTTATTTATTTATCTTATTCACACATGATATTATTTCTTCATATATTGATAATACATGGGAGACTATTTCCCTTATAAATTTTGGCTTAATACCGTGAAAAAAATGATCATTCTTACTCTTTGGATCATACATATTAATGCAGTTCACATTCCTTCAATTGGGTGCCATTTCTGTACAATGTAATAGACTAGGTCAGTTTTTGAATCGTAATTCGTAATTACGAATATGTAAAATAACTAACGTAAATTGAACAGTTTTTGGTTATAATCCATAATCACAAAAATGTTTTCTTTGAGGAGGTATATACTCATAATCCCTTCATAGTGGTTTGTAATGAAAATGATAATTATCCTAATCATATCCCATGGGAGTGTCGTAACCAAGAGTGCAGCAAGAACCATTGTCAAGCACCAGTTCCCATTTTAGTCTAGATCAAAGTGGTGCTTTCAGGTTTTACCCATTGGTACATTTGTGCCAGATCCATCTCTACCTGCTCGTATATAGACAGGGTTGTATTGCTTCTAAAACACACAATATCTCTACAATACCAGAATTCTAGGAAGTTCTTCAATACTAATCCTCAGAGTCCATCGTAGTTCTATGTTATCTAATCCTAGTTTATTTAAATCTATCTTCCATGTTTTGTACTAAACTTCCTCTGATACCAACTGTAATTCCCGGACCCATGTTACCCAGAGTCGGTTCATTATTTTAATACATTGGCATGATTACAAAAAATCAAGTCCTAACGGACCGATCAGATTAGCAGTCTTGGAATATAGATTACATACATGAATGTTACATTACACATTATAACACACAAAACAATATAAATAATCATTTATTAATTCCCATATTACCTTGGATTATCCCTGTATATCAATCACAATACACTTCTTGTAATCTTGGGAAAAATAAAACTTTGAAGGGGGTGAGATCAGATGCTCAGTAAGGATAACAATATAGCAGAAACTTTCATAAATAAGCATAAACATTTAAGGCACTTTTTAACTAAAAGAAAAGAATTTAAAACATAAAATATAGCATAATATTGAAAAAATAAATAGAGTAATGTCATTTACTTATTCAAACGGATATTCTACTAGTCGAATAATCACATGTAATATCAGTAACCACTTTCATAATTATGGAATTCATAATGTCAGACTATCATAACCACATAGTCAAGGCCTTGTGCCAAGACTACAAATGATATTTTTCCTAGGCCTTATGACAAAAAAATAGTATGTCTCATGGGACCTACCGATGCATCAAGGATCTATAGTGGGCTCCACCCGTCACTTACTATGTCCAATGCATTCCTCATATGAACAGGTTTAAAAATAACATAATCATTCGTATTAAAACTAGCATACGAAATGTCAATACATTATCGATAAACCATGAATGGTATAAAAATAACACATCCACGGTCAAACATATCACAAACCTTCAATCCAATATAAAATATTTTTATCATAATAAATAAACATAAAAAAAGTTTAAAATCCATTAATGGATTTTGATATAGTTGAAAATGATTTGTAAAAATATTTGAGAGAAATATACTTTTTTCATGAAAACATTTAAAAGTCACAAAATTTAAGAAAGGAAGATATTTATATAAATTTTTTAATCAATGTTTCCCATACCACATTGAAACTTTTTAAAATAATTATCATTTCAATACATTTATGTCCATATAAAAAAAATCCTTAAAATCATTTTGAAAACATGAACATTAATTAAAAATATTTACAAAGATAAATCTTTAAAACATTTAATATTATGATCTTGATAAAAAGTATATTTCAAAAATACATAAAATATTCATTTGAAATCATTTCTATGAAAAATGGACATGGATTATAAAAATGTCCCAGTAAATACTTTCACATAAACAATCTCGGATAATAATGAGATTGTGAAAAAAACCTTTAAAAATTTAGTAACATACAAAACATAAACCCCGTGAATGAAGTATCATACAATAAATATTTAAATACACCTAAATTTAAGTTTATTACACAGTGAATGAAATTATGGTGTAGAGACCCGAAGCCTGATGTACATTGAAATTACATTACTTTTGAGGAATACTTAGTACATAACAAAAAAACACACATAAGGATCGTAATAGTTTAGTGTCTTTGGAAACTCAGAATATAATATTCTAATCATGGTGAAAGATCTTCAACATCTCCCATAAAGATATTCCTTTTTTTACCTAAACCCTTTCATTATATCCTGGGGAAAAGAAAACATAAAAGGGTGAGATCAAATGCTCAGTAAAGGTAAACAAAAGAAATATCAATCACATCATATACACAAGAACATAACTTTTGGAAATAATAACCTGCAAAAGAGATCATAATTTCATAACATGGGATAAATCATGGTAGTGAAATGTAATCACAATAATCATAACTTAAAACATGAAACTTTGTGGAATTCACACATAATCATAGAGAATCATTTCTTCTTAGTCAAGACTCATTTCCAAGACTATCTTAGTGGACAAAGTCCCTTTCAGAACCGAGTCACCCTCGTTTCAGTCCTGTATCACTGAACCGGTATAACCTACCGTTCCATCCATGTCTATCTTATGAGATATAAAATCTTACCAAATGCATTGGAGGGAGATATAGGTCCCACCAATCTCATAATGATACCATTCTTATGTGTGCCACAAAATCATAAATCATACATCATTATATAACCCATGTAATAAATATGAGAATCTTAAACATCATGACATCATAAAACAATTCATATACGATAAAGGAATTCATAAAAATAATTCCATCACAACATAATCAAATCAATGTAATAATAATAGGAATAAAAACATAACCCTTTATTATCTTAGATGGAAAATAATTTTGATAAAACACTTGAACTTCATTCTTGAGGAAAATATACTTTCTAGTTCAAAAACACTTTTCCTTTCTCAACATGTTATACTATATTAAACTAAAAGAAGATGATTAAAAATAAACTTGAAAACTTGTAAAGGAATCTTCTTGGAAATAATGTTTTAAAAATCCATTCATGCCGTATAAGATAAAGAAACATTCTTTGTACTTTTGTCGAAAAAGTCAAAAAGTACCTCGTACGAAAAACGACAAAGGATTCCTTTCATATCTTTTACTAAAAACTCACCGAAGGGTAAAATAGGATTTAAAAAATTGTAGGATAATTGAAATAATATTACATATTTAGGAAACATGGATGTGGATGATAAAATACACCCCAGTAAATACTAATGTATAAACAATCTCGGATAAAAATGAGATTGTGATATTTCCCTTACCTTAGGTCCAATTTGCTTTATAAGTGACTGAACCTCCTGTATAATGATTTAAATAATTTCATTGACTTATTAAAGAATCATATTAATTGTTATGATATCATATATGGTTCACTTATGACTTTATATTTCCCGTTCTTTTGTAAATTCCATGTTAAAGAGCGTTTTGGGTAAAATTGTTTCATTTGTCGTCGGTGTTTTGACTTGTAATTATTCATATGATTACTTAGATCATGATTAATTAATTACAGAATATAAAACATGATTTATATATATATATATATATATTCAGAATATACATATATATAATAAATCAGTAAATGGAAAGAAATACACCGTTCATGGAGACGGTAGGTTGTACGTACGCATGAACACTGTTTTTTTTTTCCTTATTGAGTTGAACGGAATTAAGTAGATGAAATTCATATATATACACATAAATACAGTATCATTATTATGTCATATATTTCATGATTACTTATTATATATACTTTATAATCATTCATGAATGGTTTAAAGTGGAGAATGAATCTCATCGCGTCGTGGAGACGGTAGTCCGTACGTACGCACGAGCGATGATATCGTTCGCATGATAGTGGGACTGTATTGGATTGTATGTATACTATTTCAGAATCAATATCACATTAAAATAATAATATATATTTATTATTTACACCATTATACCCATCCAAGTATGGTGGTGGTGGAAAATAGATTTCACCATGGTGTGGAGACGGTATTCCGTTCGTACGCACGTGCGGTGATTTCATTTTCCGTAGGATGGATAGATGGTGAAATAGGGTTGTTTCATACTTATAATAACATATCAGTATATGATTGATACTGATGTTATTACTTCATAATGAAACAACTAAAGAAGAAGAAGTGGAAGAAGAAATAAAGATGAAAGAATCGGTAACAGACATTACCTCTTCTTTGAAGTGCTTCTTTGAGACCTTCTTTTAGGGAATTAAATTGGTTTTTGATGATGACAAGAACCTCTAGGATGTTTCTATAGAAGTGGAAATGAGAATTTTGCAGGGGTTGGCCGAGCTTGAAGTCTCAAAGTTGTGTGAGGAAGAGAGGGATGAGGTGCCCTTTTATAAGGGAGGAGAGGGGCTCCTTTGGAAACACTAAAAATGTTATTTTATTATAAAGTCATGTTCGGTTTTAAATAGCTCCAAATTGATTTATTTCGAGGATAAGGTGGGGATGGGTCGAAATCCTCTCATACAATATAATTTAGACAAGTTTAGGATATTATTTTAACCTTATCAATTAGATTTAACTCTAAGTTAAATAATTTAACTTTTACCGTGTCTTTTTTTTTCTTGTACTATATGGTTAATAAACATACTATATCAAGCCAAAAGAACCCAAAGTTGTTTATTATAAATATATATAATCGTATATATTTCATTTGGCCGAACCTTGATTTTAGGAATAAAATAACAATAAATAATATAATATTTGTCTTAAAAACTAATTTATGTCAATTTTGACACTATTTGGTACATGATTTTTATGAAATTTATAACAGAATGATAAGTTCGAACCAAGTTACGTAAATCAACAATAACATGTCATATTAACCTATAAAATTAGTGTAAGTCATAAAAAGTCTTAAATTACATTTATTTGGAAATTTATAACATCAATTATGTCAATATTTCATTAATAAGACAATTACTGCATCATCTTTGTGTCATAATAAATTATAAATATTAAATCCCTAAAAATTATAAATAAATTCCTATGATGTAGATAATTGTATTATATTTCTTGAGATCATTCATGTTCGATGTTTCATGAAATTATCACTAGATTAAAATTATTATACTTATAAGATTTAAGAAAGTGACATGTTGTCACATTCTTTGGTTTTAATAATAATTAAATTATTTTCATTGAAAAAATTTAATTAAATGAATCTAATCTGACGCTTAGGTGATATGGTTCAACTTTTAGTCATCCAATAGGATTTTGACATTTTTTAGGGTAATTTTAAATTATTATATTTACCCTTAATTACCCGATTTACCTTTAACAATGGTAAATAAAATTTACCGTAGTTACTATTCATAATTCCCAAAAATAAAAAGTAGCCTATTAACATAATTTGGACCCACTGATTACAAATATGGAATCAATTTTTTAAAATTCAAAACACAGAAGTTGCAGAAATTGAATTAAAATTATTCCCGTTGTCGAATAAAAACGGGTTTTTGTTTAAAACATTGCAAAAGATTGAATTGATTTAACCTACGAATTCAAGGTAAAATCAATGATAATTACATAAATTATATTAAATGGTAAAAATATATTCTATTTATACTTTAAAACCATTCAATATTTTAATTTAACTACATATGATTTTACGATGAAAAAAGTTGTTTTCAATTAAAATATAGCGTGTTTTTACTATTCATTAAAATGTGAATGTTACCAGAATAATATGAAAAATTTATCCAATGTAAATTTTTATTTATTGATTTCAAAGAAGAATTTTATTTTGTCAAATTGAACTTATAAACATGTCAAAAACTATATTTAATGTGGGTGCGCCATCAAAAGGTGGAAAAACTGCATTTTTGAAAAAATACTTATTTTACCCGAAAAATTTATTTTGTTCTTATACCATGTTCTAGAAAATGTGTAAGATGAATAATAATGTTATAAAATTAAAAATTTAGTTAATACTATTCATAACGGCTAGTTCATGACAATATTATAATAATATATCATTGTTTATTAAAACCCGGTGTTGCGTACAACACACGCTATCGAGGAAGGTCGTGATTGCGTGTAATGCAAGCCAAGTCAGGGTTGCGTGTTTTGAAAGAATCTTTCGTTGTTTCATATAACATAATCCAACCATATTTCGTATATACATTGAATATATATATATATATACTCAATGTTGCGTAGAATAACTATTAACAAAATTGTGTGTAACATGGTCCAAGAATAGTGCTGCGTATACTGCAAGCTAATACGGTGTTGCATATAGCGCAAGGTAATCATAGTGTAGAATACAACACAAGACATTAATGAAATTAAAAGAATATTTTTCATAAAACCTCAGGGTGTTACATTCTACTCCCCTTAAAATGAATTTGTCCCTCAAAATTCGTCGGGGTTATAAATGGTTTACTACTCGAAAGTTTGTTTAATAGAAACACACATCGTAAAAAGGAATACCAAAACCAATCTTTAAAAACAAATGTATGAAACATAACAGTTACCCAAATATACTAATCACTAGGTTTACACATAGGTGGAAATATGGATATGGAAGAAAAATCTAACCATCATGTTCTGATGGAGATTGGTAGAGAACATGGCTATGGAAAAGCCAACAATCACAAATCCATAAATTTGTGATGATCTAAGGTACCATCTGATTAATCAGATATAAGAGCACTAGGACAACATTTTTTGTTTTCAAGATCGTTTCCCTAAAGTTGAAGAATTTGAATTAGAATAAATACTTACTTTATTTTGGTACAGTCTCACTGTTGTTCGTGCCTTGAACAATTTCTACTTCATCTCTTAAATAAATGAAGTTTAATTTGTTATTCGTGAAGTGTTAGCAGATCATGTGATAGAATGACAGGTCATTCCATCTATCTCAAACAAAAGGTTAGCAAAAGTTATAAGTCCATCTTATGGTTAATCGTATATGGTTCCGAAAATGAACTTATACTTCATATATCATACCGCATAATAAAATAAAACTAGTTTCTACTAACCAGGGACGTCCTGTAGGCCAGTGGTATGCGATAAAGGCCAGTCGCACTTCGGTTGTGGGTTCGATTCCCACAGCCTTGTCCGACGCGATGGGCTGTCGCCCGTCCTGCAGTTTGTCCTTTTTCTAAAACTACATTACTATAACATCACATAAATAATATCAAAAAAAAAGTTCTATACATAAACAATACTAAATAATGGTTAACATAATACATTCCAATCTTTAGTCTTATCTAAAATACTTCGGTCCAAGATCATAGTATAAGGAAAATGATTACTTGAAATGTCGTCAACCAAGCATGTGAATACCATCATTTATCCCCCATATATCGTGGTGGTCACATTCCAATCATGTGAATACCTTAATGATGTATTCTCTTGAAATATGAATACCCATTAAACCTTAGTGAAAACATAGATGCTGTCAAAAGTTAACTCTTTCCACATACCAAAATCCAAAAATTCGATATACTCAAACCATGATATAACATTCTACTTATACAAGTCATGAGCTCATGAATACTAACAAACATTTAATTTTCTCCTTATCCCTTCATTATGCACATATCATCTACATTCCAAAAATATCCGAATAACCTTTCATGGATACTGGTAACATTAATCATGCACTTTCATCTCACATATCATTTGTAGTCTCTTCATCATCATCCACATAAATACTACCCATACAACCATACTGATTCTCTTTATGAGACTTTCCCATAGGTCATTGGTTTGCATAATTCCCGTAAATTCCACATTTAAAACATTTAACCATTGCTGATGTCGTAGCAATACCATTATCCTCATCCCTGGTGTTAACTGAACCTTTTCCTTTGCACTTACTGGCTTTGTGTCCTTCTTTTCCACACCCAAACCATCTTCCAGTTCTTTTGAAACATTCTCCTTGATGCCTCTTCCCACATGATTTACATAGTGGAAATTGAACTTTCTTTCCTCTATGATTATCATGAAACTCCATCTTTCTCTTATTAGTCGAGTCAGGAAACTTACCAAATTATACTTTATTGATCATATTATGAGATTTCTGATTCTGCATAATAATGATGTTTGGACTTCCAAATCCCATTTCATTTGGTTGCTCATGAATAATATCATTCCATTTTCCATCATATCATCCACTATCGTGAATCATCTTGTTTCCAGCCATTTTCAAAAACCCAAAAAGAATAGTTTGAGAGGAAAAAATCATGCTAGGGAAAACAAAATTATAAAGGTGGAGTATCCTCAATATCTAACTTCTTAGGTAAAATTCTATGATAGTTAGCGTAGTTCTAGGACTGTATATTATACGTATACTTATCCTTAGGGACATCCCTAGACATACCTTAGAAATATCTCTAGGGATCTCACTAACGTTTTAGCATCCTAGTTTCCAAAGGTTGACTAAACCTTTCCTCTGATACCAACTGTAGAGACCCGAAGCCTGACGTACATTGACATTACATTACTTTTGCGGAATACTTAGTACATAACAAAAACACACACACAAGGATCGTAATAGTTTAGTGTCTTTGGAAACTCAGAATATAATCTTCTAATCGTGGTGAAAGATCTTCAAAATCTCCCATAAAGATCTTCCTTTTTTTACCTAAACCATTTCATTATATCTTGGGGTAATGAAAACATAAAAGGGTGATCTCAAATTCTCAGTAAGGGTAAACAAAAGAAATATCAATCACATCGTATACACAAGCACATAACTTTTGGAAATCTTAACCTGCAAAAGATATCATAATTTCATAATATGGGATAAATCATGGCAGTGAAATGTAATCAGAATAATCATAACTTAAAACATGAAACTTTGTGTCATTCACACATAACCATAGAGAATCATTTCTTGTTAGTAAAGACTCATTTCCAAGAATATTTTAGTGGACAAAGTCCCTTCCTGAACTGAGTCACCCTCATTTCAGTCCTGTTTCACTAAACCGGTATAACCTACCGTTCCATCCATGTCTATCTCATGAGATATAAAATCATTACCCAATGCTTGGAGGGAGATATAGGTCCCACCCATCTCAAAATGATACCATTCTTATGTGTGCCACAAAATCATAAATCATACATCATTACATAACCCATGTAATAAAAATGCTAATCTTAAACATCATGACATCATAAAACAATTCATATATGATAAAGGAATTCATAAAAATAATTCCATCACAACATAATCAAATCAATGTAATAATAATATGGATAAAAACCGAACCCTTTATTATCTTAGATGGAAAATAATTTTGATAAAACACTTGAACTTCATTCTTGAGGAAAATATCCTTTCTACTTCAAAAACACTTTTCCCTTCTCAAAAATCATACTATTTTAAACTAAAATAAGTTGATTAAAAATAAACATGAAAACTTGTAAAGTAAGATTCTTGGAAATAATGTTTTAAAAATCCATTCATGTCGTATAAGTAAAAAAACATTCTTTGTACTTTTGTCGGAAAAGTCAAAAAGTACCTCCTACGAAAAACGACAAAAGATTCCTTTCATATCATTTACTAAAAACTCATCGAAGGGTAAAATAGGATTTAAACAATTGTATGAGAATTGAAATAATATTACATATTTAGGAAACATGGATGTGGATGATAAAATACACCCCAGTAAATACTAAATTATAAACAATCTCGGATAAAAATGAGATTGTGATATTTTCCTTACCTTAGGTCCGATTTGCTTCGTAAGTGTCCGAACCTCCTGTATAATGATTTAAATAATGTCATTGACTTATTACAGAATCATATTCATTGTTATAATATCATATATGGTTCACTTATGACTTTATATTACCCTTTCTTTTGTAAATTCCATGTTAAAGAGCGTTTTGGGTAAAATTGTTTCATTTGTCATCCGTGTTTTGACTTGTAATTATTCATATGATTACTTAGATCATGATTACTTAATTACAGAATATAAAACATGATTTATATATATATATTCAGAATATACATATATATAATAAATCAGTAAATGGAACTAAATACACCGTTCATGGAGACGGTAGGCCGTACGTACGCATGAACACTGTTTTCGTTTCCTTATTGAGTTGAATGGAATTAAGTCGATGGAATTCATATATATACACATAAATCCAGTATCATTATTATATCATATATTTCATTATTACTTATTATATATACTTTATAATCATTCATGAATGGTTTAAAGTGGAGAATGAATCTCATCGCATTGTGGAGACGGTAGTCCGTACGTACGCACGAGCGATGATTTCGTTCTCATGATCGTGGGACTGTATTGGAGTGTATGTATACTATTTAAGAATCAATATCACTTTAAAATAATAATATATAGTTATTATTTACACCATTATACCCATCCAAGTAAGGTGTTGGTGGAAAATAGATTTCACCACGGCGTGGAGACGATATTCCGTTCATACGCACGCGCGGTGATTTCGTTTTCCGTAGGATGGATAGATGGTGAAATAGGGGTTTTTCATACTTATAATAACATATCAGTATATGAGTGATACTAATGTTATTACTTCATAATGAAACAACTAAAGAATAAGAAGTGTAAGAAGAAATAAAGATGAATGAATCGGTAAAGGACATTACCTCTTCTTTGAAGTGCTTCTCTGAGACCTTCTTTTAGTGCACTAAAATTAGCCTTTGAGGAATACCAGAACCTCTAGGATTTTTCTAGGGAAGTGGAAAGGAGAATTCGGCAGGGTTTGGCCGATAATGAAGGCTCAATGTTGTGTGAGGAAGAGAGGGAGGAGGTGCCCTTTTATAAGGGAGGAGAGGGGCTCCTTTGGAAACACTAAAAATATTATTTTATTATAAAGTCATGTTCAGTTTTTAATAGCTCCAAATTGATTTATTTCTAGGCTAATGTGGGTATGGGTCTAAATCTTCTCATCCAATAGAATTTAGACAAGTTTAGGTTATTATTTTAACCTTATCTATTAGATTTAACTCTAAGTTAAATAATTTAACTTTTACCGTGTCTTTTGGTTTTCTTATTCTATATGGTTAATAAACTTACTATATCAAGCAAAAAGATCCCCAAGTTGTTTATTATTAATATATATAATCTCATCTAAGTCATTTGGCTGATCCGTGATTTTTAGGAATAAAATAACAATAAATAATATAATATTTGTTTTAAAAACTAATTTATGTCAATTTTGACACTATTTGGTACATGATTTTTATGAAATTTATAACAGAATGATAAGTTCGAAAAAAGTTACTTAAATCAACAATAACCTGTCATATTAACCTATAAAATTAGTTTAAGTCATAAAAAGTCTCAAATTACATTTATTTGGTCATTTATAACATCAATTATGTCAATATTTCATTAATAAGACAATTACTGCATCATCTTTGTGTCATAATAAATGATAATTATTAAATCCCTAAAAATTCTAAATAAATTCCTATGATGTATATAATTGTATTATATTTATGGAGATCATTCATGTTCGATGTTTCATGATATTTATCACTAGATTAAAATTATTATACTTATAAGATTTAAGAAAGTGACATGTTGTCACATTCTTTGGTTTTAATAATAATTAAATTATTTTCATTGACAAAATTTAATTAAATGAATATAATCTGACCCTTAGGTGATATGGGTCGACTTTTAGTCATTCAATAGGATTTTGAAATTTGTTAGGGTAATTTTAAAATATTATATTTACCCTTAATTACCCGATTTACCTTTAACTATGGTAAATAAAATTTACCGTAGTTACTATTCATTATTCCCAAAAATAAAAAGTAGCCTATTAACATCATTTGGACCCAATTATTCCAAATATGGAATCAATTTTTTAAAATTAAAAACACAGAAGTTGCATAAATTAAATTAAAATTAATCCCGTTGTCGAATAAAAACGGGTTTTTTTTAAACATTGCAAAAGAATGAATTGATTTAACCTACAAATTCAAGGTAAAATCAATGATAATGACATAAATTATATTAAATGGTAAAAATATATTCTATTTATTCATTAAAACCATCCAGTATTATAATTTAACCACATTAGATTTTACGATGAAAAAAGTAGTTTTTAATTAAAATATAGCGTGTTTTTACTATTCAATAAAATGTGAAAGTTACCAGAATAATATGAAACATTTATCCAAAGTAAATTTTTATTTCTTGATTCCAAAGAAGAATTTTATTTTATCAAATTGAACTTATAAACATGTAAAAACTATATTTATAGTGGGTGTTCCATCAAAAGGCCGCAAAACTGCATTTTTTTAAAAATACTTATTTTACCCGAAAAATTTATTTTGTTCTTATAACATGTTCTAGAAAATGTGTAAGATGAATAATAATGTTATAAAATTCAAAATTTAGTTAATACAATTCATAAAGGCAAGTTCATGAATATTATAATAATATATCATTGTTTATTAAAACCCGGTATTGCGTACAACACACGCTATCGAGGAAGGTTGCGATTGCGTGTAATGCAAGCCAAGTCAGGGTTGCGTGTTGTGAAAGAATCCTTCATTGTTTCATATAACAGAATACAACCATATTTCATTTATACATTGAATATATATATATATATACTCAATGTTGCGTAGAATAACTATTATCAAAATTGTGTGTAACACGGTCCAAGAATAGTGTTGCGTATACTGCAATCTAATACGTTGTTGCGTATAGCGCAAGGTAATCTTGGTGTAGAATACAACACAAGCCATTAATGAAATTAAAAGAATATTTTTCATAAAATATCAGGGTGTTACATTCTACCCCCCATAAAATTAATTTCGCCCTCCAAATTCGTCGGGGTTATAAATGGTTTACTACTCGAAAGTTTGTTTAATAGAAACCCACATCGTAAAAAGGAATACCAAAACCAATCTTTAAAATAAATTTATGAAACATAACGGTTACCCAAATAAACTAATCACTGGGTTTCCACATAGGTGGAAATATAGATATGGAAGAAAAATCTAACCATCATGTTCTGATGGAGAGTGGTAGAGAACATGGCTATGGAAAAGCCAACAATCACAAATCCATAAATTTGTGACGATCTAAGGTACCATCTTATTAATCAGATATAAGAGCACTAGGACAACATTTTTTGTTTTCAAGATCGTTTCCCTAACGTTGAAGAATTTGAATTAGAATAAATACTTACTTTATTTTGGTACAATCTCACAGTTGTTCGTGCCTTGAACAATTTCTACTTCATCTCTTAAATAAATGAAGTCGAATTTGTTATTCGTGAAGTGTTAGCAGATCATGTGATAGAATGACGGGTCATTCCATCTGTCTCAAAGAAAAGGTTAGTAAAAGTTATAAGTCCATCTTATGGTTAATCGTATATGGTTCTGAAAATGAACTTATAATTCATATATCATACCGCTTAATAAAATAAAACAAGTTTCTACTAACCAGGGACTTCCTGTAGGCTAGTGGTAGGTGATAAAGGCCAGCCGCACTTCGTTTGTGGGTTCGATTCCCACAGCCTTGTCTGACGTGATGGGCTGTCGCCCGTCCCGCATGTTGTCCTTTTTCTAAAACTACATTACTATAACATCACATAAATAATATCAAAAAAAAGTTATATACTTAAACAATACTAACTTATGGTTAACATAATCAATTCCAATCTTTAGGCTTATCTAAAATACTTCGGTCCAAGCCCATAGTATAAAGAAAATGATTACATGAAATGTCTTCAACCAAGCCTGTGAATACCATCATTTATCCCCCATATATCTTGTTGGTCACATTCCAATCATGTGAATACCTTAATGATGTATTCTCTTGAAAAATGAATACCCATTAAACCATAGTGAAAACATGAATGCTGTCAAAAGTTAACTCTTTCCACATACCAAAATACGAAAATTCTATATACTCAAACCATGATAAAACCATCTCCTTATATCGGTCATGAGCTCATGAATACTATCAAAAATTTAATTTTCTCCTTATCCCTTCATTATGCGCATATCATCTACATTCCAAAAATATCTGAATAACCTTTCATGGATACTGGTAACACTAATCATGAACTTTCAAAACTCAATGAAAGACAACAGTGTAACAATCCATAGATGTATCTTTATTCCATAGTAGCATGAGATTACTTATACAACATTACACATGATAAACATGTAATCATTCCACAACATTCTTAAACCATTGACCGAGCTTCAACAATTCTTTCATCACACATATCATTTGTAGTCTCTTCATCATAATCCACATAAATACTACCCATACGAACATACCGATTCTCTTCAAGAGACTTTCCCTTAGGGAATTGGTTTGCATAATTCCCGTACATTCCACATTTAAAACATTTAACCATTGCTGATGTCGTAGCATTACTATTATCCTCATCCCTGGTGTTAACTGAACCTTTTCCTATGCACTTACTGGCTTTGTGTCCTTCTCTTCCACACCCAAACTATCTTCCAGTTCCTTTGAAACATTCTCCTTGATGCCTCTTCCCACATGATTTACATAGGGGAAATTGAACTTTCTTACCTCTATGATTATCATGAAAATCCATCTTTCTCTTATTAGTCGAGTCAGGAAACTTACCAAATTTTACTTTATTGATCATATTATGAGATTGCTGATTCGGCATAATAATGATGTTTGGACTTCCAAATCAAATTTCATTTGGTTGCTCATGAATAATATCATTCCATTGTCTATCATATCCTCCATTATCGCGAATCATCTTGTTTCTATCCATTTTCTAAAACCCAAAAAGAATATTGTGAGAGGAAAAAATCATGCTAGGGAAAACAATATTATAAAAGGGGAGTATCCTCAATATCTAACTTCTTAGGTTAAATTATATGATCGTTACCGTAGTTCCAGGACTGTATCTTATACGTATACTTATCCTTAGGTACATCCCTAGACATACCTTTGAAATATCTCTAGGGATCTCACTAACATTTTCGCATCCTGGTATCCAAAGGTTGACTAAACCTTTCCTCTGATACCAACCGTAGAGACCCGAAGCCTGACGTACATTGAAATTACATTACTTTTGTGGAATACTTAGTACATAACAAAAACACACACACAAGGATTGTAATAGTTTAGTGTCTTTGGAAACTCATAATATAATCTTCTAATCGTGGTGAAAGATCATCAACATCTCCCATAAAGATATTCCTTTTTTTTACCTAAACCCTTTCTTTATATACTGGGGAAAATAAAACATAAAAGGGTGAGCTCAAATGCTTAGTAAGGGTAAACAAAAGAAATATCGATCACATCGTATACACAAGCACATAACTTTTGGAAATCTTAACCTGCAAAAGAGATCATAATTTCATAACATGGGATAAATCATGGTAGTGAAATGTAATCACAATAATCATAACATAAAACATGAAACTTTGTTTCATTCACACATAATCAAAGATAATCATTTCTTGTTAGTCAAGACTCATTGCTAAGACTATCTTAGTGGACAAAGTCCCTTTCTGAACCGAGTCACCCTCGTTTTAGTCCCGTTTCACTGAAATGGTATAACCTACCGTTCCAGCCATGTCTATCTCATGATATATAAAATCTTTAACCAATTAATTGGAGGGAGATATAGGTCCCACCCATCTCATAATGGTACCATTCTTATGTGTGACACAAAATCATAAATCATACACCATTACATAACGCATGTAATAAAAATGGGAATCTTAAACATCATGGCATCATAAAACAATTCATATAAGATAAAGGAATTCTTAAAAATAATTCCATAACAACATAATAAAATCAATTTAATAATAATAGGGATAAAAACAGAACCCTTTATTATCTTATATGGAAAATAATTTTGATAAAACACTTGAACTTCATTCTTGAGGAAAATATCCTTTCTACTTCAAAAACACTTTTCTATTCTCAACATGTCATACTATTTTAAACTAAATGAAGTTGATTAAAAATAAACATGAAAACTTTTAAAGGAAGCTTCTTGGAAAAAATGTTTTAAAAATCCATTCATGCCGTATAAGTTAAAAAAACATTCTTTGTTCTTTTGTCGGAAAAGTCAAAAAGTACTTCGTACGAAAAAAGACAAAAGATTCCTTTCATATCTTTTACTAAAAACTCACCGAAGGGTAAAATAGGATTTAAACATTTTTAGGAGAATGGAAATAATATTACATATTTAGGAAACATTTATGTGGATGATAAAATACATCCCAGTAAATACTAATGTATAAACAATCTCGGATAAAAATGAGATTGTGATATTTCCCTTACCTTAGGTCTGATTTGCATCGTAAGTGTCCGAACCTCCTGTATAATGATTTAAATAATGTCATTGACTTATTACATAATCATATTCATTGTTATTATATCATATATGGTTCAATTATGACTTTATATTACCCGTTCTTCTGTAAATTCCATGTAAAAAATCGTTTTGGGTAAAATTGTTTCATTTGTCGTCCGTGGTTTGACTTGTAACTATTCATATGATTACTTCGATCATGATTACTTAATTCCAAAATATAAAACATAATTTATATATATATATATATTCAGAATATACATATATATAATAAATCAGTAAATGGAAAGAAATACACCGTTCATGGAGACGGTAGGCCGTACGTACGCATGAACGATGTTTTCGTTTCCTTATTGAGTTGAACTGAATTAAGTAGATGACATTCATATATATACACATAAATACAGTATCATTATTATGTCATATATTTCATGATTAATTATTATATATACTTTATAATCATTCATGAATGGTTTAAAGTGGATAATGAATCTCATCGCGTCATCGAGACAGTAGTCCGTACGTACGCACGAGCGATGATATCGTTCTCATGATCGTGGGACTGTATTGGAGTGTATGTATACTATTTCAGAATCAATATCACTTTAAAATAATAATATATAGTTATTATTTACACCATTATACCCATCCAAGTAAGGTGGTGGTGGAAAATAGATTTCACCACGGTGTGGAGATGGTATTCTGTACGTACGCACGCGCGGTGATTTCATTTTCCGTAGGATGGATAGATGGTGAAATAGGGTTGTTTCATACTTATAATAACATATCACTATATTAGTGATACTGATGTTATTATTTCATAATGAAACAACTAAAGAAGAATAAGTGGAAGAAGAAATAAAGATGAAAGAATCGGTAACGGACATTACCTCTTCTTTGAAGTGCTTCTTTGAGACCTTCTTTTAGGGCACTAAAATTGGTCTTTGAGGAATACCAGAACCTCTAGGATGTTTCTATGGAAGTTTAAAGGATAATTGGGTAGGGGTTTTCCGAGGTTGAAGGCTCAAAGTTGTGTGAGGAAGAGAGGGAGGTGGTGCCCTTTTATAAGGGAGGAGAGGGGCTCCTTTGGAAAAACTAACAATATTATTTTATTATAAAGTCATGTTCGGTTTTAAATTGCTCCAAATTGATTTATTTCTTGGATAATGTGGAGATGGGTCTAAAGCCTCTCATACAATAGAATTAAACATGTTTAGGTTATTATTTTAACCTTATCAATTAGATTTAACTCTAAGTTAAATAATTTAACTTTTACCGTGTCTTTTTGTTTTCTTATACTATATGGTTAATAAACATACTATATCAAGGAAAAAGAACCCCAAGTTGTTTATTATTAATATATATAATCTTATCTAAGTCTTTTGGCCGAACCTTGATTTTTAGGAATAAAATAACAATAAATAATATAATATTTGTTGTAAAAACTAATTTATGTCAATTTTGACACTATTTGGTACATGATTTTTATGAATTTTATAACAGAATGATAAGTTCGAACCAAGTCACTTAAATCAACAATAACATGTCATATTAACCTATAAAAATAGTTTAAGTCATAAAAAGTCTCAAATTACATTTATTTGGGCATTTATAACATCAATTATGTCAATATTTCATTTATAAGAAAATTACTGCATCATCTTTGTGTCATAATAAATGATAATTATTTAATACCTAAAAAATCTAAATAAATTTCTATGATGTAGATAATTGTATTATATTTCTTTATACTATTCATGTTAGAAGTTTCATGAAGTTTATCACTAGATTAAAATTATTATACTTATACGATTTAAGAAAGTGACATGTTGTCACATTCTTTGGTTTTAATAATAATTAAATTATTTTCATTGAAAAAATTTAATTAAATGAATCTAATCTTACCCTTAGGTGATATGTGTCGACTTCTAGTCATCCAATATGATTTTGACATTTTTTAGGGTAATTTTAAAATATTATATTTACCCTTAATTAACCGATTTACCTTTACCTATGGTAAATAAAATTTACCGTAGCTACTATTCATAATTCCAAAAAATTAAAAGTAGCCTATTAACATAATTTGGACCCACTGATTCCAAATATGGAATCAGATTTTTAAAATTCAAAAGACAGAAGTTTCAGAAATTAAATTAAAATTAATCCCGTTGTCGAATAAAAACAGGTTTTTGTTTAAAACATTGCAAAAGATTGAATTGATTTAACCTACAAATTCAAGGTAAAATAAATGCTAATGACATACATTATATTAAATGGTAAAAATATATTATATTTATACTTTAAAAACATTCAATATTATAATTTAACCACATAAGATTTTATGATGAAAGAAGTTGTTTTTAATTAAAATATATCGTGTTTTTACTATTCCTTAAAATGTGAAAGTTACCAGAATAATACGAAAAATGTATCCAAAGAAAATTTTTATTTCTTGATTCCAAAGAAGAATTTTATTTTGTAAAATTGAAATTATAAACATGTCAAAAACTATATTTAAAGTGGGTGCGCCATCAAAAGGCAGCAAAACTGAATTTTTTGAAAAATACTTATTTTACCCGAAAAATTTATTTAGTTCTTATACCATGTTCTAGAAAATGTGTAAGATGAATAATAATGTTATAAAATTCAAAATTTTAGTTAATACTATTCACAACGGCTAGTTCATGACAATATTATAATAATATATCATTGTTTATTAAAACCTGTATTACGTACAACACACGCTATCGAGGAAGGTCGTGATTGCGTGTAATGCAAGCCAAGTCAGGGTTGCGTGTTGTGAAAGAATCCCTCATTGTTTCGTATACCAGAATCCAAAAATATTTCATTTATACATTGAATATATATATATATATACTCAATGTTGCGTAGAATAACTATTATCAAAATTGTGTGTAACACGGTCCAAGAATAGTGTTGCGTATACTGCAAGATAATACGGTGTTGCGTATAGCGCAAGGTAATATTGGTGTAGAATACTACACAAGACATTAATGAAATTAAAAGAATATTTTTCATAAAATCTCAGGGTGTTACATTCTACCCCCCTTAAAATGAATTTCGCCCTCGAAATTCGTCAGGGTTATAAATGGTTTACTACTCGAAAGTTTGTTTAATAGAAACCCACATCGTAAAAAGGAATACCAAAACCAATATTTAAAAACAAATGTAAGAAACATAATGGTTACCCAAATAAACTAATAACTAGGTTTCCACATAGGTGGAAATATGGATATGGAAGAAAAATCTAACCATCATGTTCTGATGGAGAGTGGTAGAGAACATGGCTATGGAAAAGCCAACAATCACAAATCCATAAATTTGTGACGATCTAAGGTACCATCTGATTAATCAGATATAATAGCACTAGGACAACATTTTTGGTTTTCAAGATCGTTTCCCTAAAGTTGAAGAATTTGAATTAGAATAAATACTTACATTATTTTGGTACAATCTCACTGTTGTTCGTGCCTGGAACAATTTCTACTTCATATCTTAAATAAATGAAGTTGAATTTGTTATTCGTGAAGTGTTAGCAGATCATGTGATAGAATGATGGGTCATTCCATCTCTCTCAAACAAAAGGTTAGCAAAAGTAATAAGTCCATCTTATGGTTAATCGTATATGGTTCCAAAAATGAACTTATACTTCATATATCATACCACATAATAAAATAAAAATAGTTTCTACTAACCAGGGACTTCCTGTAGGCCACTAGTAGGCGATAAAGGCCAGTCACACTTCGGTTGTCGGTTCGATTCCCACAGCCTTGTCCGACGCGATGGGCTGTCGCCCGTCCTGCAGGATGTCCTTTTTCTAAAACTACATTACTATAACATCACATAAATAATATCAATAAAAAGTTCTATACTTAAACAATACTAACTTATGGTTAACATAATCCATTCCAATCGTTATGCTTATCTAAAATACTTCGGTCCAAGCTAATAGTATAAAGAGAATGATTACTTGAAATGACGTCAACCAAGCATGTGAATACCGTCATTTATCCCCCATATATCATGTTGGTCACATTGCAATCATGTGAATACCAGAATGATGTATTCTCTTGAAAAATGAATACCCATTAAACCTTAGTGAAAACATGAATGCTGTCAAAAGTTAACTCTTTCCACATACAAAAATCCAAAAATTCTATATAATCAAACCATGATACAACCTTCTCCTTATATCAGTCATGATCTCATGAATACTATCAAACATTTAATTTTCTCCTTATCCCTTCATTATGCGCATATCATCTACATTCCAAAAATATATGAATAACCATTCATGGATACTGGTAACATTAATCATGCACTTTCAAATCTAAAGGAAAGACAACATTGTAACAATCCATAGATGTCTCTTTATTCCATAGTAGCATGAGATTACTTATAGAACATTACACATGATAAACATGTAATCATTCCACTACATTCTAAAACCATTGACCGAGCTTCAACAATTCATTCATCTCACATATCATTTGTGGTCTTTTCATCATCATCCACATAAATACTACCCATACGACCATACTGATTCTCTTCATGATACTTTCCCTTAGGGCATTGGTTTGCATAATGCCCGTACATTCCACATTTAAAACATTTAACCATTGCTGATGTCGTAGCAATACCATTATCCTCATCCCTAGTGATAACTGAACCTTTTCCTTTGCACTTACTGGCTTTGTGTCCTACTTTTCCACTCCCAAACCATCTTCCATTTCCTTTGAAACATTCTCCTTGATGCCTCTTCCCACATGATTTTCATAGGGTAAATTGAACTATCTTTCCTCTATGATTATCATGAAACTCTATCTTTCTCTTATTAGCCGAGTCAGGAAACTTACCAAATTTTACATTATTGATCATATTATGAGATTGCTGATTCGGCATAATAATGATGTTTGGAATTCCAAACCCCATTTCATTTGGTTTCTCATGAATAATATCATTCCATTGTCCATCATATCCTCCATTATCGTGAATCATCTTGTTTCCAGCCATTTTCTAAAACCCAAAAATAATAGTGTGAGAGGCAAAAATCATGCTAGGGAAAAAACATTATTAAGGGGGAGTATCCTCAATATTTATCTTCTTAGGTAAAATTCTATGATCGTTACCGTAGTTCTAGGACTGTATCTTATACGTATACTTATCCTTATTGACATCCCAAGACATACCTTAGAAATATCTCTAGGGATCTCACTAACGTTTTCGCATCCTAGTTTCCAAAGGTTGACTAAACATTTCCTCTGATACCAACTGTAGAGACCCGAAGCCTGACGTACATTGACATTACATTACATTTTCGGAATACTTAGTGCATAACAAAAACACACACACAAGGATCGTAATAGTTTAGTGTCTTTGGAAACTCAGAATATTATTTTCTAATCGTGGTGAAAGATCTTCAACATCACCCATAAAGATCTTCCTTTTTTTACCTAAACCCTTTCTTTATATCATGGGGAAAAGAAAAAATAAAAAGGATATCTCAAATTCTCAGTAAGGGTAAACAAAAGAAATATCAATCACATCATATACACAAGCACATAACTTTTGGAAATACTAACCTGCAAAAGAGATCATAATTTCATAACATGGGATAAATCATGGCAGTGAAATGTAATCACAATAATCATAAATTAAAACATGAAACTTTGTGGCATTCACAAATAATCATAGAGAATCATTTCTTGTTAGTCAAGAATCATTGCCAAGACTATTTTAGTGGACAAAGTCCCTTTCGGAACCGAGTCACCCTCATTTCAGTCCTGTTTCACTGAACCGGTATAACCTACCGTTCCAGCCATGTCTATCTCATGAGATATAAAATCTTTACCCAATGTATTGGAGGGAGATATAGGTCCCACCCATCTAATAATGATACCATTATTATGTGTGCCACAAAATCATAAATCATATATCATTACATAACCCATGTAATTAAAATGGGAATCTGCAACATCATGACATCATAAAACAATTCATATACGATAAATGAATTCTTAAAAATAATTCCATCACAACATAATCAAATCAATGTAATAATAATAGGGATAAAAACAGAACCATTTATTATCTTAGATGGAAAATAATTTTGATATAACACTTGAACTTCATTCTTGAGGAAAATATCCTTTGTACTTTAAAAACAATTTTCCTTTCTCAACATGTCAAAATATTTTAAACTAAAATAAGTTGATTAAAAATAAACATGAAAACTTTTAAAGGATGCTTCTTTGAAATAATGTTTTAAAAATCCATTCATGCCGTATAAGTTACAAAAAACAATCTTTGTACTTTTTTCGGAAAAGTCAAAAAGTACCTCGTACAAAAAACGACAAAAGATTTCTTTCATATCTTTTACTAAAAACACACCGAAGGGTAAAATAGGATTTAAAAAATTGTAGGAGAATGGAAATAATATTACATATTTAGGAAACATGGATGTGGATGATAAAATACACCCCAGTAAATACTAAAGTATAAACAATCTCGGATAAAAATGAGATTGTGATATTTCCCTTACCTTAAGTCTGAATTGCCTCGTAAGTGTCCGAAACTCCTGTATAATGATTTAAATAATGTCATTGACTTATTACAGAATCATATTCATTGTTATGATATCATATATGGTTCACTTATGACTTTATATTACCCTTTCTTTTGTAAATTCCATGTTAAAGAGCGTTTTTGGGTAAAATTATTTCATTTGTCGTCCGTGTTTTGACTTGTAATTATTAATATGATTACTTAGATCATGATTACAGAATTCCAGAATATAAAACATGATTTATATATATATATTCAGAATATACATATATATAATAAATCAGTAAATGGATAGAAATACACCGTTCATGGAGACGGTAGGCCGTATGTACGCATGAACGCTGTTTTCGTTTCCTTATTGAGTTGAACGGAATTAAGTAGATGACATTCATATATATACACATAAATCCAGTATCATTATTAAGTCATATATTTCATTATTACTTATTATATATACTTTATAATCATTCATGAATGGTTTAATGTGGAGAATGAATCTCATCGCGTCGTGGAGGCGGTAGTCCGTACATACGCACGAGCGAAGATATCGTTCTCATGATCGTGGGAATGTATTGGAGTGTATATATACTATTTCATAATCAATATCACTTTAAAATAATAATATATAGTTATTATTTACACCATTATACCCATCCAAGTAAGGTGGTGGTGGAAAATAGATTTCACCACGGCGTGGAGACGGTATTCCGTTCGTACGCACGCGCGGTTATTTCGTTTTCCATATGATAGATAGATAGTGAAATAGGGTTGTTTCATACTTATAATAACATATCAGTATATTATTGATACTGATTTTATTACTTCATAATGAAACAACTAAAGAAGAAGAAGTGTAAGAAGAAATAAAGATGAAAGAATCGGTAACGGACATTACCTCTTCTTTGAAATGCTTCTTTGAGACCTTCTTTTAGGGCACTAAAATTGGTCTTTGAGGAAGACCAGAACCTCTAGGATGTTTCTAGGGAAGTGGAAAGGAGAATTGGGCAGGGGTTGGCCGAGCCTGAAGGCTCAAAGTTGTGTGAGGAAGAGAGGGAGGAGCTGCCCTTTTATAAGGGAGGAGAGGGGATCCTTTGGAAAAACTAAATATATTATTTTATTATAAAGTCAAGTTCGGTTTTAAATAGCTCAAAATTGATTTATTTCGAGTCTAAGGTGGGGATGGGTCGAAAAACTCTCATCCAATATAATTTAGAAAAGTTTAGGTTATTATTTTAACCTTATCAATTAGATTTAACTCTATGTTAAATAATTTAACTTTTACCGTGTATTTTTGTTTTCTTATACTATATGATTAATAAACATACTATATCAAGCCAAAATAACCCCTAGTTGTTTATTATTAATATATATAATCTTATCTAAGTCATTTTGCCGATCCTTGATTTTTAATAATAAAATAACAATAAATAATATAATATTTGTTTTAAAAACTAATTTATGTCAATTTTGACACTATTTGGTACATGATTTTTATGAAATTTATAACAGAATGATAAGTTCTATCCAAGTTACTTAAATCAACAATAACATGTCATATTAACCTATATAATTAGTGTATGTCATAAAAAGTATCAAATTACATTTATTTGGGTATTTATAACATCAATTATGTCAATATTTCATTAATAAGACAATTACTGCATCATCTTTGTGTCATAATAAATTATAATTATTTAATCCCTAAAAATTGTAAATAAATTCCTATGATGTATATAATTGTATTATATTTCTGGAGACTATTCATGTTCGATGTTTCATGAAGTTTATCACTAGATTAAAATTATTATACTTATAAGATTTAAGAAAGTGACATGTTGTCACATTCTTTGGTTTTAATAATAATTAAATTATTTTCATTGAAAAATTTAATTAAATGAATCTAATCTGACACATAGGTTATATGGGTAGACTTTTATTCATCCAATAAGATTTTGACATTTTTTAGGGTAATTTTAAAATATTATATTTACCCTTAATTAACTGATTTACCTTTAAGTATGGTAAATAAAATTTACCGTAGTTACTATTCATAATTCCCAAAAATAAAATGTAGCCTATTAACATAATTTGGACCCACTGATTCCAAATATGGAATCAATTTTTTATAATTCAAAACACAGAAGTTGCAGAAATTAAATTAAAATTAATCTCGTTGTCGAATAAAAATGGGTTTTTGTTTAAAACATTGCAAAAGATTGAATTGATTTAACCTACGAATTCAAGGTAAAATAAATGCTAATGACATACATTATATTAAATGGTAAAAATATATTCTATTTATACTGTAAAACCTTTCAATATTATAATTTAACCACATAATATGTTACGATGAAAAAAGTTGTTTTTTATTAAAATATAGCGTGTTTTTACTATTCATTAAAATGTGAAAGTTACCAGAATAATATGAAAAATTTATCCAAAGTAAATTTTTATTTCTTGATTCCAAAGAAGAATTTTATTTTATCAAATTGAACTTATAAACATGTCAAATACTATATTTAAAGTGGGTGCGCCATCAAAAGGCGGCAAAACTGCATTTTTTGAAAAATACTTATTTTACCCGAAAAATTTATTTTGTTCTTATACCATGTTCTAGAAAATGTGTAAGATGAATAATAATGTTATAAAATTCAAAATTTAGTTAATACTATTCATAACGGCTAGTTCATGACAATATTATAATAATATATCATTGTTTATTAAAATCTGGTATTGCGTACAACACATGCTATCGAGGAAGGTCGTGATTGCATGTAATGCAAGCCAAGTCAGGGTTGCGTGTTGTGAAAGATTACTTTGTTGTATCGTATAAAAGAATCCAACCATATTTCATTTATACATTGAATATATATATATATACTCAATGTTTCGTACAATAACTATTATCAAAATTGTGTGTAACACGGTCCAAGAATAGTGTTGCGTATACTGCAAGCTTATACGGTGTTGCGTATAGCGCAAGGTAATCTTGGTGTAGAATACAACAGAAGACATTAATGAAATTAAAAGAATATTTTTCATAAAATCTAGGGGTGTTACATATGGTCAGTACATACTCCACACAAAATGTAATAGTGGCAATATGGCATGAATCTCACGTGAATAAAGAGTGAGAAGAAAACCCCTTACCTTGCACTTTCCTTTAGTCGAGGGTAAGTTTAACCTCTTATATGAATACATTAGTATGTTATTAAAATATAACAGGAAAATATTAATATTTATGATATCATACATTAATCATTTATGACTTTATACTACCCATTTAATAGTAATTTCCATGATAAATTAACATTTCGGGAAATAATCGCTTTCTTTATCGTACGTGTTTTAACTTGTTACTCTTGATTGTATATCTTAGATCATGATTTAAATACTTCCAGAATATAAATCATGATTTATATATCATATATATTTAGAATATAAATATTTATAATAGACATATATATGAAATGGAAATCACTGTTTATAGAGATGGTAGTCCGTACGTACGCATAAACACTATTTCTATTTTCATAACATATTGAACGGAAATAAGTGAATAAAATATATGTAAGTACTTATACATATATATGTAAATATCTATATCTATTTTATCATTATTATGTCATATATTAAAAAAAAAATTAGTCATAAATATTTTTATATTCGTCGATGAATGGTGAATATGAAAATGAATCTCATCGCGTCGTGGAGACGGTAATCCATACGTACTCACAAGAGACATTATCATTTCATTAATGGTGTGGAATTTGATGGTATATTAATAGTACATAGATATTATCAGGTTATTTTCATTATTTAGATACATATTACTCATCATTATATCCGTCTAAATAACATAGTGTTGAATAACAAATCACACAATGGCATGGAGACGGTAAGTTGTACATACGCACGCATGGTGAAATTATCATTCATAAGAAGGATAGAATAATGAATATAGTTGTGAAAATTTTATAACAACATCATATTATATAGAATATGCTGGAGTTATTATTTTATAATGGAAATAACAATGAAATATGAAGTGGAAGAAGAAAGAAACCTGAAAGAGGGTGGTGAAATCATTACCTCTTCTTTGGGTTCTTCCTTTTGATTTGATCAAAATGGATCCTTAGGATGGATTTATGATCAAAATAAGGCCTCTATGTTGATTTTAGGGTTGTTGAGAGAATATTTGGGTAGGGGTTGGCCGAACCAAAAGGCTTTTAAGGTATGAATAATTGGATAGAAATGGTGTCCTTTTATAAGGGGGAGGAGGGGATCTTTAGGAAAAACTAAAGTATTATTTTATAATAAATTCATATTCGGTTTCTAATTGCTCTAAACTAGATTATTTAAAGTTTATGGTGGGTATGGGTTGAATACCACTCATCCAATAGGTTTTAGATAGGTTTGAGTCACTATATTAAACTTATCTTTTATATTTAACTCTTTGTTAATTATTTTGACATTTAACATGTCTCTTTGTATTTTTATATTATTTGTTTAATAAACTTTATATAATCTACCAAAAGACTCCCAAGTGGTGAATTAATGAAATACCTATCATAATATAAGTCTTTTTTCCAATCCATTTATTTTTAGGAATATTATATCAAATTATAATGAAATATTTGTTTTAGTAAAACTTTTATGTCAATTTTGGAGCTATTTAATAATTTATTTTTTTTAAATTCATAAAAACCTAATTAATTCAAAATAAATTTATTTAAACAATCCTAACATTCCATATTATCATAGAAAATTCGTGGATAGAATCAAAGTATTAAAATGTTATTTATTTTAACATTTATAATGTCGTTTATTTGATTTTTTCATTAATAATGAAAATATTGCATCAACACTGTGTCATAAATAAATTTAATTATTTAATTTCAAAAAAATTATAAATAAAATACCATTATGTAGGAAATATTTTTAGATTTCCAATGAATATTTATAGTCTAATTTATATTATTTATAACCCTATATTAAAAATGGTTTAGTTATTAAACATTGATTTAAGGTCTTTTAACTCCTCTTTAAATTAAATAACAATAAATATTTGAATATAATCCAAGTGGACCTAAAGTGTCATATTTTATTCATAATGTTGTTGTTGGTCAAAATAAACTTATCAAATAGAATTAGGATATGTGTTAGGGGAATAATAATATCATTTTTACCCTTAATTACCCAATTTACTTTTAACCGTGGTAATTAAAAGTGAAAAGTTACTATTCACCGAACATTATTTTTCTCTTATTGAACTAAATTTTACTCCTTGATATTAATCGTGTCTCTTGAATTTTCAAATTTCAACTCACAAAAGCGGAATATTATGTTTTATGTGAATTTTTATATTCTCCTTGGAGGTGGGTAAAAGGTGGTGAAAAGTTCAATAAAATTTTAATATATCTAAAATTATTATTAAATGACTCCAATGAATTAAATTGAACATATATAGTTATTATGTATCTATTTTGACCAAAAAAAATTAAATAAAATAAATGATTATTTAAATAAAAATTCGGTTTTATGCTATAACTCAGTGTTTTTCACTATTCATCAAAAATTAAAAGTTTTCAGAAAAATAAAAAAACTGTAATCTAATGTTGATATTATGAATTAAATAATAAAGACTATTTTACCATATTTAAATCATATAAGTTTTATTTAATAATTTAAAATTAATTTCGGCTGTCAAAACCAAAAGGTGTATTTTTAAGAAATAATAACTATCAAAAGTTTGACACTTGTCTATGTCCAATTTTAATGTAAAATTACTTAAAATGACCATCATTGGAGTAAATTGAAAAAATATAATCTATTTATACTTCAAAACCAATAAAATTTATAATTTAACACTATAAAATATTTTGATTAAAAAAGTTGTTTTGAGTTATAATATAGTATTTTTCACCATTCACCCAAATATGAAAGATAGCAGAAAAACACCAAAAATTTATTGAAAATAAATTATTATGTCCCAATTCTAAAGAAGAAGTTTATTTTTTAATATTGAATATATAAATGTTTCAAATATTGGATTCAAAAAGGCTTCTCCATTAATAGGTTGTAAAATTTTATTTTTTTTAAAAATACTTCTTTCATCTGAAAAAATGAATTTGTTCTTACATTATTTCAAAGAAACTCATAATATGGATTCTAAAATTATAATGTTTATATAAAGTTCATAATTAAGTTAATACTATTCATAACTTCATTTGAACGCCTAGTGTGGTATGTTGTGCTGCGCTTGAACTCGGTGTTGCGTGTAGGAAACATTTTTGAATTACTTTGAAGAAATAACATATTTTGAAATCCTGGGGTGTTACACCTGTGCTTTGTTATCTGATCCCTGATTATTTTTGTGATCCCTAGGTCACAACATACATAGATGTTGGCTCAAATCGACATTTCAACCAACTTCTCCAGAAAACACTTTAATGGTGTTCTCTCATATATCTCTTTGATTCTTCTATCACCATATATGTAGCACCTACACAAGGTAATCACAAGGATTGATAATTGATTTGGGATTATTGTGACACGGAACGTGCATGTAAGGATCATACACACATTGTTCCCAAAATAATGCGAATAAAATGATGGGGGAATAAAAAAGAAATAATAAACCACAGAACAATCCCCGTCCATTGTTCGTTATGGCCTAAGTCTGATCCTGTTAGAAGGATAAAAAATCAACACAAGAAGAAATATTTCCCCCAAATTAAAACCCCCATGTTGAACCCTCCAAAAATAACTATTGTAGTGTAGGTCAACTTGATAGTTGTTTGAACTGTTCATGTCATTTATATTAACAAATATGGAATGAAAATATTTAAATAACAACCCGTACATGGAATTTGGATTGGTCAGTGTTAGGGTTCATTTGTTTTTGGAGATTTATTGTGATACATCATGATCTTTCTTCTCTCCGATCTTCGATCTTCAGCTCCATTCATTATTCCCAAATATGAAGTTTTCTTCTACATAACTTAATAAATCTATAGGGTTTTAATGATCACCTTGAATTTTGGGAAAAACAATTAATTGGAAAATAACGGTACATTGCCACCTTACGTCAATTTAAAATATTTTTAATAATTATTTTAATAACGTTAACATGAAAAAATTATCCTTCACCCCCAATATGAACCATTTGAGGATAGGCCATCTCTATGATAAAGTAGATGTTTTGGATGAAAAAGTTCACTTAGATTTCTTTTGTGGTACCCATTTAAGTGCAATTCCACTTTTTTAAGAAAATAGCTCAAACATGATATTTTAAAAGAAATAATTTTTTGAGGGATTTCTTCAGGCACATTGGGGGGAAAATCCCACTCTATTTCAGTGAATATACTCTTAATTTTCCCCAGCATTATTTAAAATATAACAAATATAATATGAGTCTTTACATTCTCACCACCATAAGGATTTATATCCTTTAAAAAAACCAACACAGTTCACCCTATCAAATAGTGTGAACATTGAGCATTAATATGATCCTCCCTCTCCAATGTTCTCTTTTAAAGATCATCATATTGCGTCCGGACAAACATCTATGATAAACATCATCCACAAAGGATCCTTTATCCTTGTTGTGTACTCAAACAATGACGTTCCAACATCAATGTGTATCTCACTGAAGATTATGACGTACAAATCATTATGAATAAATCACCTCAGATATGACATATAGAAGACGTTGTGTGCCTCATTTAATTGTGGGTTATATACATGAATAAAACCACCTCACCAAGTCAAAAAAGTACCTAAAAGATGGACTATTAACCATGGATATATCCTTCCACCCCATCAAAACTCTCTGTAAACCCACGTCGAGGTGAGACCCCAAGGAAGATGTGTCATATTTATTCAAACTCAAATGGACACCACCATCAGTTATCACATTAATGTTCACGACCCTATTCATTCATAATCCATTCTTAAATGCACATTCTATGCAAATTCCTCTTGCCATAACTTCCACAACATTGATGTAAATGAGTATCACAATCTAAAACAATTGTCGATGAATCTCCATGGGGTCAATCTATCATCATCCCATAAAGGAATCCCAAGCCCTGTATTAAACCATATTCCAGGATTAATTCAACGATGAATTCCAGTGTCCATAGAATAGAATAAACAATTTAGATAAATAAAGAAGAGTACAGAAAACATTATAAAGGATCATTCACATTATGTTTATAATTTATTTATTAATTTCAAAAATAATCTTATACATTTATCTTAGGTATTTTATTTATTAATGAATTTGATCATCTGAAAATATTGTTCCGGATTATCTTGTTGCGCTTTCCAAGATCCAAACTATAATCCCTCTATTGGTGATCAACAAATTCTATGATGGCCTCCGGCTAACACTACTTGTTCTTTGGGTGCTAGCAAAACGAAGTGAGTGTCTTCTGTCAGTCATTATTGATCACTTTTTCATCATCCTTGACGAATGTCTCTCATTATTGAGAGGGGCGGGAAGAGGATTTGAGAGATAATTTTTTTATCTCATCAATTCTCTATTCACCTGGTGTGTTGTTTGGTATAAGGCATAATAGACGTATGTGTCTATTTATTGACATGGGGCATTAGTTACAATATTTAATTATGTAACAACAATTATATACATTATTATGATTAGATAAAACTCATTCTATTAATATTAATCCCACGTCATTATTTACGGTGTGACAACATTCTAAAAATGGAATTACAAATAAAACTTTGTGTCACAAAATAATAGCATCGTTATTTTAATTTGTGCTGACTAGTGAAATGATTATTTACCATCATGAAAATATTTATTTTACTAATGGACCACCCTTTCTCCTCTCTAGCTTCACATCTCGGAAAAAAAGTATTTATTCAATGATCATGAAAATAAAAAAACAATATTTTCCCACAATCAGATGAATAAATATTTATTTCATTCTTGCAATAATTTTAATAGGAATAAATTATTCCATTGACTTGACAATAGTTTTTATTAATAAAATTCAAATAGAAATTATCCAGGACCAATAGAAACACTTATTGTGTGACCCACTAGGATTCTACCTCATTGGAAATAGGTGGGCTTGCCTAAAGTACAATAGTTCTATCTATGAACTGGTCAAGGAACCCAAGAGAAAAACTTAATGTTTCAAAAATTAAATCCAAATAAGGATGCTTACTGTTTAATTGAATCTATTTTATACTATATCTAATCAATCATATTTCATGATAATATCATCATCCATTTTTCATGATACGTCATTCTTTGACCATTGGAAATGAACTCATCATTACACCATGTTCAGGGAATTTTGCATGATGGTCCTATTTCAATCAAATTGTCGATATATAAACTTCTATAAATGGAAGGGAAAATCCTTCCTCAGATTATCCAATAATAACATGAAACTTGCGACACAACCAACGTACCCTACTTCCCACCAACTGTTTGCATGATAGTTTTCTTCATTAAATCAAAACGCATAGAATTATTACTGGTGGGTGCATTATCATAATATCCTATATGGGAGATTACCAAGTGAAAACTTCAAGAGAGGATGTTTCATATACTTATGAGTACTCACCGCTTAATGTCTGCATGTTGTGTGTCCCATTATTATTTATCATCCAAGCATAGAACAATATTTATGAATATTTTTATATCATTTCATGGTTATCATCTTAGTAGGGAACTTCTATAACCATATCAATTCCACAAACATACAAAGACATTGTTATATCATATCTATGTAGAACAATGAAAATTATTTAATAATATTTTTAATTTTTAAATACATTAAATATCCATGTAATCAATGTAAAACAAGATTCTTCTAGGACACCAACTCTTAAAATCTCCAACTTGGACTAGATCCAACTGCCTATGACTTCCAGTCCACTAGACCTCACATGGTGATCATGTTTATGGGGATTTAAGGCTTTAGTCAAGTGGTTTTCCATGTTATATTCCATGTAAATATATCTCACTAAAAATTAACCTCTCAGAGAAAAATCCCTTAGAGATGATACTTCAGAAGTATGTGCTTCGTCCGCTGATTTGACATTGTCTCTTTTGCGAGATCCACTGCTGTATTGTTTTCACCGTACTATGTGATGGGATCTTTACTATTGGGTATCACATCCAACTCTTCGATGAATAATTTAATCCAAAATGAATCTTTATCAACCATAGAAGCTGCGATATACTCAGAATATACTATAGAATATGCGACCACACACATCATTGAGCTCTTCCAGCTCATTGTACCTCTATTCAATGTGAATATTTTTCCTGTTAGGGACTTCGTGTCATTTTGATCAGTCTTGAGACAAGGCTACTCATATCCTCTGATGACTAGTTCCTCATATCCTCCATAAACTAGGAACTTATCTTTAGTTCACATTATATATTTTAGGATAGACTTCACTACCATCTAATTGCGGTCACCTGGGTCAACATTTTATATACCTACCAGACTCATTGTGTAGGAGACATCCAACCTACTACATAGAACGATATACAATAAATACCCAATTAATAATGTGTATGGAGTCCATTTCATTATCTTTCTTTCCTCAGGTGTTTGAGGACACATTTTCATGGAAAGATGAATATCAGGTGATGTTGGAAACAATGCAATTTGGGATTGTTCAATATTTTATCTCTTTTGTTTCTTATCAATGTATGAAATGTGAAATAGGACCAACAATCTCTTGGATATATCCTGATGGATCTTGATCCCAAGAATATATGATGTGTTTCCCAAGCCCATTATGGAGATGCATTTATTCAACCATGCCTTAACAGAATGAATCGTTGGCACCTCATTTTCAATAATTAATATTTCATAAATATATATTATTAGGAAAACGACTGCCTCACACTAAACCTTTTTGTAGACACATGGATCACATTCATTCTTGTTAAAACAAAATTTCATTATTTATTCATCAAAACAAATGTTCCATGACATGGATGCCTTATTTAATTGATAAATGAATTTTTGAAACTTACATACTTTATTGGAATCCTATGGAGTCACAACACCTTTAGGTTTTTTCATGTAGACATATTCCGGAATGATCCCATTAAGAAAGGCTATTTTGAAATCCATTTTCAAAATATCATAGTCATGTAATGAGACAATGGCCAATAGAAATTTGATGGATTTCATATTTTCATCTTGTGAAAAGGTTCATTCATAGTCAATGCCTTGACTTTGTTTAGACCCTTATGAAACCAGTTGTGCCTTATAGGTACTGACATGTCCTTCAATGTCTATTTTCTTCTTGATTACCCATTTGTAACGAACATGTATTACATCAATTGGATGATCTACCAAAATCAATACTTGGTTTTTGTACTTGGAATCTATTTTAGAATTCATGGATTCATTGCACATGGAAACATCTTTGCCACATACTACTTCCTTGAAGGTTATAGAATCGTTTTTATCAATTATTAATGAGTCACCATTCTCAGTAAGTAGAAAATTTGATGGATCTAGTTCTCTAAACTCTCTTCTAATACTATACAAATCTTGTGTCTCTTGAAATGCTCTCTATTCTAGAGTGCTTTGTCGAATCTGGTCTTGTACCAACTCATTTGTACCTTGTGCCTCAACTTCATTGAAGCATATCCAACTCCCACTGTCTCTTTTGGATATGTGATCCCACTCAAGTAATGTGGAGTGTCTTACCACTATAACCATTTTTATGTGGGGTTTTATAGTTATTATCGCCTTGTTTCTATGGGGTATCCTATAAAGGTAAACATTGTGACTCAGGTGCATGTATGTTACCTAATAAGGCCTTAATAAACACATCGCTTCCCCACACATGTGAATTTGATAATATGGATTTTTTTCCTCTCCATAACTCATATATAATACTATTTATTAACTTAGTTGGTACTTGGTTTAGTATGTGTGTTGCTGTTTATATAGAATATCCCTAAAAGGATAATGTAAGACTAACATAATTCATCATTGATCTAACCATATACAATGTGGTGTGGTTCCTCCTTTCTATCACACCCTTCCACTGTGTCATGTCTGGAGGTGTGAGTTGGGACAAGATGTAAAATTCCCATAAGTGATCAAAAATTCTTGATTCAGATATTATCCACCTCGGTTTGAGTAGATATTCTTTATATTTTTACCAAGTTGGTTCTCAACTTCATTATTGTATTCTTTGAACTTATCAAAATATTCTTGACTTACACCGCATTATGTAGATATATCCATATCTACTAAAATCATCATTAAATGTTATAAAGTAATAGTATAATCCCCTTGCGTCAACTATAAATGGTCTACAAAAATCAGTATGAAACAATTAAAGAAGTTATTTCACCCTTTCACCCATTCCACTATTTGGGGCTTTGGTCATTTTTCCTTGAAAACATGCATGACATACACCAAATTGTTTTTTTTAGGAATCTAAATATCAATATTGGTGTAACATTATAATGTGTTTCACTTTTAAATGACCTAGTTGGTGATGCCAAATATGGGTGTGGTATGAGTCATTTGAGGTATCTTTATTATCGGTTTCTGTTACATGGTTTATGTATTCCAACATGTCAATATGGTTGTATAAATGTTACCTATCAAAACAAATGCTATATTTGTAAAATAGGAAACATTCATTTCCATACATGAAAAAAATCCATCTATATCAAATCTTGATACAAAAATATATATTTTAATAACATACATCACATTATAACATCCATTTAACACCAAGATAGTTCTAGTTGGCATGGTGAGGTAGTAGTCCCCGAGAACAACATCAGCATGTTTGGATCCATTACCTACTTGTATATATATCTCCCCTCAGTCTATCTTCTTGAATATACATTGTTCTTGTATTTGGATGCATATTTGAGCACCACAAGTTGTATCTAATACCCAATTTATAAAAACAGATAGATTTCATTTTATATCAAATGTACCTAATTCTTCCCCTTGCATCTTTGGCTAGGTGCAGTTCATATTCTAGTTTCCCTTCTTCCCATAAGAAAAACAAACAACCTTATATTCCCATTCCTCCCCTTTCATCGTCATTTTCATGGAATTCCGCGAATATGATTTGGGCTTAATGATATTCCCCATACCATTCCACTATTTCACCATAAGTCCAGAAGGGTTTTTTACTTCATATATTTATCCACAAGGATAATGAGTATTAGAAGATTAGATATAGACTTTTCAATTTTTTTCATATTGAAATTGACAACAAATTAGCGAAGATATAAGGGTTTGATTTGAGAATGAGATCGGTGCCCATTTTGTCTGGGATTTTAAAACCTAGAACCTCCAGGCACTCAATGTAACCAATGATCATGAGTAGAAGAGGCCCACCTTGGGAACCTTGTCTGAGCATACTCTAAAAAAAGTTCCATAGATATCTCAAACCTCTCGTTTATTTCTCTCTCCATGTAAAGGCTACAAATTTTCACGAGCATTCTGTAAGAATCCATGTCTTCATGAGACTTCATGAGCTCACTAGACGTTAATGATATCATCAAACATTAAACATTTACCCCGTCTTTATATGATTCTCATGGACTAGGAAATCCTCATCACTCTCTTCTTTGGTAGGGGGTCAGGTAATGATGACTCCGGCACATAAGAATTTCATTCATGGTGTAGGATAACCTGAAGGTAACTAAATCATTACTAGATGTTACTGTAGGTTTGGATGTTTTCATTATCCTGAATTTATCCCATGGATAGTGTGGTTGATGAGCATGTCATTTCTCTTCTACAATTAAAAGATAAGATCATTAGTACATTCGTGATTACAAAATAGGAGAATAATTTTTTTCGTTAAGTCTCCCACTATTTTATCAAGTCCCAAAGGCCCTCACCATGAAAATAAGAATGTCTGGATTCCATGAAAATATAGTTTCAAGGAACCATATTCCTATTCACATAACCCCAGTAAGGGTGGATCATGCTATTAGAAGGTGTTTATGTATTAAGGAATTTCCCTAATGTGGGCATGAAACTCCTTGAAATGTTGTGTGGACTCCCCAATCTTAAAACCATGACTTTTAATTTCCTCAAATCTTTCCTTGAAAATTACACCATGTCTAGCAAGATCTACTCCTCTTGATGTAATTTTGTAACGTGAAACTAAATCCTATAAAATGTGTTTCCTATATAAAAGTATGTGTCCCAACATGGGTTTGTCAAACACATATTTTTATTGAGTTTTTAAACTTAATCATGTAATATAAGGCTTCACTTCACCTGATATTTTATTTGAGGTATTTTTATCTCTTAGGTGTGAATTTTGTTATTATCATTATCACATGGTTGTTAATATTATGTGGAACATACTTAAGTGGTTATAGATATACTGATTATATTTAGGAATAAGTCTGGTTTATTATAGTTCCATCATGATTTCTTGTTTAATTCATTAATTATGTGATCCTGACAACACATTCCTAGTAATAAACCATGTAACTGATAGAAATAAAATAAGTGGCATGATCATGAGAATTTATAAAGCACATTTTATCTAAAAGATTATAAACTAAACACGGACTTGGGGAGAAACATCTTGAACCTTTTGGGATTGTTTTTACAACTTTCCACTTGTACACCAATGTATTCCCTATGATTGGGTTCATCTTGGCTCCATCTTGAACCGCCTCCACTAGATTTGGAGTTACATACATTATATATGCCTTTTTTAAACTCACATGCTGCTGAGGTGTGAAATTTTCTATTAGAAAAAATAATTTCTTGGCATGTAGGCCCTACATATTAATGTTGAGAGGGATCATAGAAAAACAAATTTAATTTGATGAAATTAATTTAATTATACCATCCATATACAATGGTCTCAGTCTAGCTCATTCTCATCCATACATGCAATGATATTTAATCATAAATAAAACTAGCATTCAATTCTTTTACTATTCTTATTTAAGATAAATCACACTCGAATCAATTAATTCAAATCCTTAATTAATAAATCCTTTTATAACTATAACTTTTCTAAAATTCCTTGATATTCTCATCTATTATAATTTTAAACAAATGAATTCATTTAAAATTCTCCTTATACATAACATGTACCATGGAAACTACCCAGTGAATTCTTATTCATAACTACTAAATTAGAAGAAATTAACATTGAAAAAATGATAAATTAAACAAATAAATTTGAAACACCTATCATGTGTTCTTCCTCATCTTTTACACCCACACGATGGTACACTTCTCTAGGGTTTGTATAACATAATAATAAATTTAATAATTCTTCATAATTTCGATGACTACACTTCGTGTATTCCCAACTACATGGTGTGTACTATTATTCATCATCCATCTGATGTACATGCTCGAGGAAATGGAGTGTGAGAGTACATCTGAATTCATTGGAGTACATGGCATGTCCCGTGGGACACAAGTTGTGGACTTCCACATTACACGATCTCCAGCCGAGCAAGCCTTGTATGGGTACACAGTCGGAACCTAACCTAAATGGACTACACATCATGTCCAGTTGGCCACATGGCATGTAGTTCAGAAACAATGTGACACTTTTTCATGTTCCACACATAGAGTCATTAATACTTAGAAAAACTCAAATGAAAAGTCATGATTTGGCGGACAAGTCCCTGGGCATTGAACCTTGTCTACAAGGCGTGTACTGCCGAATACATGTCCTGTTTTCTGCTGTTGTACAAAAAGTAATATTTTGAACCACTGGATGAGATCCTCTATTTTATTTTAATCAAAATTAAATTAAAAGATCATTTTTATAAGGTCAAAGATAAAAAAAAGAGGAGGAACATCTCTCAAAATTTTTATTTTTCGAATAATTAACAAGAATTGAAACAACTACATTATTAAATGTTTAAATCTAAAAGAAATATATAAATAACTATAAAAATTGATGTAACCTCATCGATACCACATGAAGGTTCCAGGCTCAGTGGAATAGTGGTTGGGGCCAAACCCATATTTTATTATTTTGATTTTCAATGATTATTCTAAGTGAAATAAGACGATGAAAGTCAGCCTCCATAGAATAAAATCAATAAATTAGATAAAGAAGTAAAATTCCTGAAACCTTTAGAGATGCTCTTGAACATCATGTTTATAATTAATTTAATTAATTTCATAATGATAATAATACTTTGATATTTGGTATTGTCTTCATTGATGATGTTGATCATCTAGAACGACCTTTCAAAATTATCTTGTTGCACTTGCAAGGATCCAAAATAAAATGCCTCTAGTAGTGATCCACACGTGCTCTGATGGCCTTCGATCGTCACTGCACGTTCTTTGGGTGCTAGTGCAGTGAAGCGATTGTCTTGTGTCTGTCATTATTGATTTATTTTTCGTTTCCATTGAATAACGTATCTCGTTCTTGAGTGGGGTAGGAAGATGATTTGAGAGAGAAATGGTTTAGAACAATAGTTCACAATTCATCGGGATTGTGGTTCGGTACATGGAACAATCGAAATTTGTCTCTATTTATTAACATGGGGCTTCAATTACAATATTTAATTGTAAAAAAGAAATTAAATAAATTCATAAGCTTAGAGAAAACTCATGAAAATAATAATAATACAACATCATTATTTATGGTACGCCAACATGCACAAAACATAATTATAAATAAATTTATATGTCACAAAATAATAGCATCATTATTTTAATGTGTGCCAACTAGTTAAATAATTATTTATCATCTTGAAAATAATTAATTTACTACTGGACTGACTATGGTCCTCTAGAACTCCACATCCATTTATTGAACACCCAATTAATTAATTAATTAATTTTTCACTGAAAAAATATTTTATTTACAAACTAATATATAAATATTTATTAAAATTTCAATAAAAAAATTAAATAAATTTTACCCACAATACGGTGAATAAGTATTTTTTTAAATTATAAAATCATTTTAAAATGAATTAAATTATTACATTGTCATGGTAATATTATTTATTAATTAAATTAAAATGGAATTTAACTAATACCACCAGAAACACTTATTGTGTGACCCTCTAGGATTATTTCTTGTAGGCATTGTACGGACTTGCCTAAAGTCCATGAGTAATATCTCGGAATCAGTTAAGGAACCAAAGAGAAAGAACATATAGTCACAAAAACCACATCCACATACTAATGCTCACTGTGTAATATAATCCATTTTACACAATATCTCATCAAGCATGTTTCATGATAGTTTCATAAAATTTAATGCTTGATACTCTGTTCTTTTAATACATGAAATAAACTCCTCATTACACCATTCCCATGTAATATCACTTTATAGTACTATTTAAATAAAAGGGATTATATACCAACTTCCATAAATGGAAGGGAAAAATACATCCTTTACATATCCATTAATAACATAACACTCGTGAAAAAACTATTGTACCCTTCATCCTGCCAACTATCAACGTGGTGGTTTTGGTTAGTAAATCAATGTGCACGAGTCACAACACATATTTATGATAATATTACAGTCTAAGGATCAATACACACACTCTATGTTATAAATATCTGATGACACAAAAACATGCAGAATTCCTACTAGAAGGCATGTTCTCATAATCTCTAGTCTTGGAGATTATCAAGTGAAAACATAATGTGAGGATGTCACATCTGCTTACGAGTACTCACATGTGATTTTCTACATCCTATGTGTCCCATAATAGTATTCCATCCAACATTAGAACTTTATTTATAAATATTTTTATAGTATCTCTAGGATTTCATCATAGTGGGGAAATTCCAAGACTTTATCAATGAAAAAAATACTATTGGACATTATTACATCATAGTCATTCAGAACAATGAAAATTATGTAATAAGATGTTTAATATTTAAATACATTAAATATACTTGTAATCAATGTACAACCAGTTTCATCTAGGAAAAAAACTTTTACAACTCCAACGTCAATGTTTATCTCGCCATAGATTATGACAAGCAATGAATTATGCATGAATATCCTCAGTTGTGACATATGAAAGATGTTGTGTGCCTATTCCTACTTTTGGGTAGAACCAAGAAGTAAACCACCTTGAAAACTCAACAAAGTACCCGAATGAGGGACATTTGACCATATAGATCGCCTGCGACGCTGATAAAAATCTATTTAACCTTCATCAAGGTGAGACCTAATGGATGATGTGTCCTATTTCCTAGAACTCAAAATGTCTCCACCATCTATTAGCACATAAATTTGGATGGAACTATGCATTATTCATTCACTGCTAGATGACCTACACGTTATCTACAAATTCCTACTATAATCCCCTCCACAAAATGGATGTAAAATGAGCATCGTGATCTGAAATAATTGTCGATTAAACTCCATGGAGTCAATTTATCTATTGCTCATAGAGGGATCCAAATCACTCTATGAAACTATATTATTGGGTATTTATGAAGTCAGCTGATTTAGTGAGTTGATCAAAGATCACCGTGATGGAATCATTTTTCTTGGGAATAAGTGGTAAACATGTCACCAAGTCCAACAATATCCCTTCCCATGTCATTCCCGATACCATGAGAAAGAGAATGGGCGAACCCTTCCATGTAAAGGATCTTGACACAGTTAGTTTACAACCCATGAAATAGCTTCAAAAATGATTTTGGATTTCAATATAAATAGTTTAAGTACCAGTTCTTCTTGTTCAGTCATCCCCAATTAGCTCTATGACTCCCAAATGCATATTCTAATGCATCTCACCCATCTATTATTTCACACCTACAACAATGCATCTCCTGAAAAGAATGAAGATCTCCCCAAATTTTGAATATCTATCTAGGTTATTCCCTATGGACAACTGAGAATTTCAAGACTAAATGTTGTTATCACTGAGTTGTTCCTCACTGAATCATTTATGATTTGCTGGGTAACAGCCAACAGTTGGAGAGAAGTTGCTCCATCCCTATACACGAAGGATAACTACAATGATTCCGACCACTATAATTCCTTTTTCAGTAACATTTAAATGTGTTACAACTAAGAGCTTCTCATTCCATGTTCCGCTTCCCATTAGTATAGAAAAAAACTATGTCATGGTCCTGGAGGAACTCTAGGCAACACCTCTATTTGAATACTTTTTCCTTCTATGAGAAGAAATATATGAGAATCATGTGATCACTGTAGATCCTTATTTGTCCACCCATCAAGAATTATGTTCACATCTTCAATGTGATGGCCACTAGTGCTAACTAAATATTATGGGTTTCACTATTCTACTTATTGAACTCCATGAAAACCATTACTATTTTCACTAAAACAACAGTCTCTGAGATGACATATTCCACGGAAAGAAAACATCCATAACCATAACTAAAACATCCTGGTATTCTCATAAATATATTTCCCTCTAATTGTGTCTATGACCATTATTTAATGTGTCACATGCCCCTATGTGTATGTCGAGTACACTTTGATGTCATAAACAGTGATCCCCAATAGCTGCCTAGGGAGAAACAATGGGTCCCACTATGACCATCCTCATCAAGTCACCCATATGCAACCCCTTCTCATAAAGCTCATTGGATGACATTTGATATTCTATGTAAATATTGGGGGCACCCCAGGGTGTAATCCAATGCATAATTCTTACTCTTGATGGAGAGTTAATACTAGAACATCCTCAAAAATGAATCCCTTATACTATGTCACCACTAAAAAAACATGATTACTCATAACAACCCCTTCAACGACAGTTAGACTATCCAATATAAAATCTGTTGGACCCTCCTCTTCTTGAGTCTATATAGAGATGCATGGACCCCCCCCCCCCCTTAATGATAATGTGAAATAGAGTTCTATCACTAAAAATTAACCACAACCTTTTCGTAATAAAATAAATTTTCACATGAAAAGTGGATCATTCCATACTGATAATGACATTTTATTTCCTCGACACAACTACCCTGAGATCCCAACTAAAAATCTCACCTCCAAATTCATATCACATTGTCGGCACTAGTAAGTGGTAATTTGGTCCCCCCCCACCCCAATATTAATGTCTAAATGTTTGTGTCATGTAAAATATTTTAACAGGAAAAAATAGATATCAATTAAGAAAAGAGGTATAAAAGGAAATCACTAATACAAGTGTCTATCAATATTGTAGCTATTGACGAAAGACCCATATCGTACCATGAATCATTCCTGGAGTCATGGGGTCATAATGCTTGAAAGGCTGCAACTATATCCTCCCCGATCCTCCAAATCATGGATCCTGGTATGGATCACATATATATGGTAGCGGTAACACATCAAAAGATGGATACCTCATACTACTTCCCCAGACCTCCTTCCACATCCACTACCCGACAGATCTGTCTGCTCATATCACTGCCTCTTCCTTGGTGGTTCAGCAACTACCTCTCTGACAACAGCATGAATGGTAAGACAATCTAGTTTGATATATATAATTTTATGAAAAGTATATGAATCCTATCATTATGAATACTATAATTTCTATAGAACATCCGATGAAACCTCTGGTTCCATGGATTACACTGCACACTTACTATCAGTAGGTCCTAATGGCCATGTATCTTGATTGATCCCTACCTCGGAAGCCTATGACACACATTAGAACATTGTGCCTCATCATCTAGTTCCAATATTTCCATCCACGAATAAATGTTGAATGCATCATCCACCTAAACCACTAGATGTTGGTCAGTTAATTTATCATCAGGAGAAACCGTCACCTACTGACCATCCTGATGAAAAAAATATTTATAACTATCCCCCCTTAGGGAAGCCTCATTGAGAATCGGTCTAAACATTAGATCCTCATGTGGAAACCACGTTTGATGGCATCATGAACACATCCTGGAGAAAAAATGATGTATCATTGTTAAAAATCATAACTACTGATCTGATGTAAGAAGTACATGGAAAACACAACCCATTCCTAAATGAGGCATATATGAATAATTTTTTAGGAAAATAGTGTTTTCATGTACTAACATAAAAATTATATTCCCAGATTAATGGCGAATAGATATGTTGGCCAATAGTAAAATAGTGGAGTCTGGGACCTAACATCCGAACTCGAAACAGTTAACATTGTTTCCCTAAACCAAACTCATAGACTCCCGATTATAATGTGGAACCGAAACCAACTCTGATACAACTCTTTCATGAACTTTCCTCTAGGGCCTCTGTAGTGACAACCCTATTCCCACCTCTAATAGGATATGGCCTTGAAACTAGCAAAGAGTATTCATATCTAACAAATTGGGGTAATTTTCCTAAGAACCTATACACATGCACGTGACTCAATGCCACAATGGAAAAAATGTGAAAACACTATGTAATTGAAATACATGAATAAAATATAACACAATAATAGATTATGACCAAATGTAACGATATAATGTAAAACTGGGCCAGAATAAAATCCGATTAAATGAAATAAAACTACAATGTCCGACCTCCAAACAAGATTACGAAAGATGATGTATAATGTTATCAAAAACACCTTAGCTCATCTGATCTCACAAAGCACCATTTGGTCCTCATCTTTCTCCACCGAGGACTCCACCATAGTCATAGTCATCTGAACAAGACATGACACTTATGGGCAAAGCCCTTGCATGGGTCAGTAAAAAAATACTCATTAGGTTACCCAGAAACACCATGTAAAAGACCATAATGGAAACACAACTATGAAGATAAATTCATCTCCACACAAGTATATGTTAAATACACATATAAAAATAACATTTATTTATACTCATAAAATATTCATATACATACAATCTCATCCACTTACATCCATTTTATTATGCTCGTAGCACAACCGAATTTGGGGTATCCTTTAACTTGAGCTATTTGAATGAAGGACATAGAACAAGTCTACCAAAATTATCTAAGAAAATTTTTGGTCACAATATGTCACAAAGATTACATAATAAATCAGGTCTCCATTGGAAAAGGAGAATTGATATCATAGAGAACCCATAGACATTGTATTTTGTATGAGGCATGCTCTTTCCAAGAGAACTCGCTCCTCGATCTATGATGTTATCATAGACCATTGTAAATAGGTCCCCAAAATATGGACCCCACCAAAAAGAACACATTGTTAACTACCTGAAGTACACTGGTCAAGTGAAACCATGGAGGAATTAATAATACATTGATACACAGATATGGGGTTTTCACCCAATGCTCACGGGGGGACATTGTTGACCTACGAGATTTATCTTCCTAGATAGGGGAAGGGTGCCCATGTAAATATTTTACACAAACATTCCAAAAACACTATATATAGTACTCCAATGTGAAGTGAGGACCGACCGGGCCACTCAGTGTATTCCATGACCCAAATCATATAGTCATTGAGAAAACCGAGATGAGACAAATAACATAGGAACAGATGCCACTCTCTATGATAGGGATGGGAACATGCATCAATCCTTCATAAATAACCCGACAGTTACGGTATTAATATCTACCATCACCCTCTTTGACTTGATCAAGATTCTACATCAATCCATTAATGGAAATACTTATCGAATTCCACCATACCCTTTGGGTCCAACTACAACCCTACAAAGCCATCTCAAAAGGACATATTCATCAAGAGGGTCCCAAGACCACAAAGTTCTTACCAGATAGAATTATAGATTGAAGGTTATGGTTATTTTTGTGAATAGTGGTTGGTGGGGTCCGAGTCTGGTCTGACCTATTCTTACCGAACTAGCATGGATTCTACTTACCCAAACAACCTAGTTTGCCCAACCTGTTGGGTCAACTCAGCCTTCCTTCAAAACCCTCCATGCTGGAGTGGGTCGGTGTGGTCCACCCAGGAGGCGGTGGGTGCCACGTTCGACCTGCGACAGTTACCATGGGTTTCCCCCATGCCCTCTATCTAGGTGATTTTATCCACTTCATGCCACTTCAAACCATCCTCGGTGCCACATGCAGTTTCTTAAACGGGCCATTAGACTCGCTCTATTGATATTTTTTCTGATCTAGGAGTACCGTCGTGGTCAATGGATTATTGCCTCTACTACCATTATCTCAAATTCAAGTTACAAAACACTTATCAAAAAAATTATCAAGTTGATCTATCTATTATGTTTCTTTTATCCATCTGTCACTATCACTGTCCCACCACCTCTAGGTCATCACGACACTAGATCTTTGATTTTCCTTTTTGCGCCCATAAACATCCGTGCAACGATCATCTTCTTATTAATCTATGATGAACATAGAAAACATGATTTGGGGAAGAAACATGAAAAAGATAACCTAGATAATATCCTATGTCATTTATAGTTACAGCCTCAATCTACTCATGTTATAAGGATTGATAAAATGATCATAATCATAACAATTTACCCCAAATTAAAACCCACAAGTCACACCCTCCCGCAAGATCAATTGATCCATGGATCATCCTGGTTGTTGGTTTATACGCATTCATCATTTAAATTTAATAATGGTGAATGAAAATATTTAAATAAAAACCCCTACCTAGAGTTTGGATTGGTCGGTTTGTGGGTTTGATCTTCATTGTCCATTCATTGATAGATGCCACAATCCATCATTTTTTCGATCCTCAATCTTCATCACCATTCGACATTCACCAACGAGAATGTTTATCCTCCTTACATGATGAAAACTCTAGGGTTATTATGATCAAATTAGATTTCATATATAGTAATAATTAAATGTAAACTGATGTAGTGTCCCAACCTTTATTCAATTTTAAATAATTTTAATAAATAATTTACTAATGTTCTTGTTCAAATATTATCATTCACCCTCATCCAACGCTAGTTGAGGATATTCCCATCCTAAGGTAAAATTGATGTTTTGGATGTAGCACTGACCTTAAGATTATGATTTGGGGACCAATATATGAGTTTTTCACTTTTTTAGGAAACCACTCATGCGAACTATTTATAAACATAATACTTTTTGACTTATTTTTCTTCATTCATCATGCCACAAAATTTCACGCCGTATCATCACCTGGACTCGTAATATTCCAATGAATTTTCTAAAAATATTACCAAGAAAATATGAGTCATTATACAATTCATATTTCCCCTATGAAATGAAATATAAATCCTTCTGTTAAATAACCTACATATCCATGATATGTGTTAGTTCACCAATCATAGACATTTCAAATTCTAATTTCATATGGTTATCAAATTCTCCCACTGAACTATTTCTCATTATTACAAATATAATGACATCCATGTAATATGACACCATAAATTGTTCTTCCATTGAATTAATCACGTAGATATTATGGTAGAAACAAACTATTTCAAATTAGATATTCTTCAAATAAGAATCCAGATGAGAATAGAAAAATTACAGTGCCGAATTTAATCCACATAAAGACTTATTTAATCTAAAAAACACTAAATCATCATTTATAATTAGGAATCCAAATTGTTGTTCAATGTATACATTTTCTTCAATATCACCATTTAAGAATGATTTTTTGATATCCATATAATAAACATTGTATCCTATTTGAATTTTAATAGAAAGGAATAAGTAGATCGACCCTAGCCTCTCTATGGGAGAATATGTATTTTCCTTATCAATTCTTTCAATCTGTTCATATCTTTTACACACTATTAATTACAAATTTCTAATCTCATTTCAATGTTCATCAATTTTTTATTGAAGATCAATATTGGACAAATAACTTTGTTGTTTTTTAGTCTATTAAAATGATCCCATGTATGGTTCTTGTCAATCTAACCAAGTTCTTCATTAAAGGATTTAACCGATGATTCATATTTAGATTCTTCTTAAAATGAGGATGGTTCCACAATAGATTGGAAAGAAGACTATTCCCAATTCCTCCTTCTCCTTGTCTGTGTGGGTGTTGTCCAATCCCCAAATATATTAGATAAAATAATATCAGATCATTTGTATCTCCTATTAGGTTTAAAATAATTTTCACATTCCATCATTTATTCTACTAATTTATCTACTAAATCAAAAAAAATTGTGAGATTAGAACATTTTCCACGCCTACCTATACTTTTATAATTTAGTATACTTCATGTCCTCAATCTACATCATCAAATATCATATCAGCATGATGTATTCTTGAGGTATATGATGTACTATCCTTTGGGATCCTAACAACACGACTTTAAGTAATTCACCAATGATGACTATGGAAACATTTTTAGTATTTTATCATAATTAAATAACCATGGAATATTTCTTCATCTACTACATCACCATATATTCCATAATTTAATTTGCTGTTTCAGATGAAATATATCCTTCTCCAAACACAAAAATATTTCAAAAAGGATTTTCATCCATTATACAACTAATATGTTGTCCTAGTTTCTTTCTTGTAGATCCCTATTTTATTTTGAGTATACAAGACCACATTAATGAACACTTTCCTGGAATTGAGAGAGATACAACTGTCAATCTGCATAGTTGAGGCTGTATTGATCAACTGTAGATTCATATGCTCAACAACTCCATTTTATTTTGGGGTTATTATAGCAGACAACTCATGTTAGTTTCCATGTTTCTCTATATAATATTCAATTTCAATGGATTTTTATTCCCCTATATTATTAGACCATATAACATTAATTGTGTGACTATTATCTTTCCCTTATATTAGGTGATAAATTTTCATGAAATGAAGCATTTTTCATTTCATGTGTATTACCATCACACAAATAATTCTATAATAATTATAAATTATATGAATTATGTACCTTTATCTATATGTCCTAGTTACATTTATTAGATCACATAAAATTATATGGATGAAATTAAGAATAGTTGACGTACTTTTATTGTTTAGTCGATATGAACTGCAGAACAAAATCCCTCATATGCAGTCTTAACAAGTTATTTCCCATTAATATTTTAAATTGGGGAGACCCATTACATTATGATATATATATATATATATATATATCTATTTCATGACTTGTTGATTAACGTGACCCAACCTTCTAAACAAGAAGTATTTTTCATCTTCAACAGTTATACAAAAATTGTGTAGTTTACTGTAAACATGATATAATATTCCATCTATTAAGAAAAATTTCATTAGAGAAATCCAATTCATTACATTTATAATTCATCAATTATTATACAATTTGACTATATTACTAATTTTATTTGTTTACTCACACTTAGGATATTGTGACACAGACCATCCGCATAAGAAACATCGGTGTTCAGAAGCTCATCAGTTTCTAGTTTTGTTCCCCAAAATCCCTTAATCTTCAAATCACCATCATTAAAAAACATGAATAATCCAGAAAACAATATCATCAAAGTATTAAATAAATATTCATTTCCTTTCATATGGGATTAAAATCCTTTATGAAGAATCTTGGTGCTATGTTTCTTTAGAGCTTTGACATAGACTTCTGGGGGATTGGGTTTTTTAACATTATTCATTTCCTTCCATGAAATATCTGATTTTTTGGAAGATAAATATTATATTTACACAATATTTTCTATAAGTATTTGTACATAATAGTCATATTTTTTAATATATTGGAAAAACTATTTGTAAGAGCAACACTATCTCGTTGGAGAGTATTGACTTGTCTTTAATTTATATAGGTATCATTTCAATTGTTCCACTACCTGAAATGAATAGTTTTATATCCAAAGATAGAGAAGTGGAAAAAATATAAATAAAATATATTTACTCTATAAGATGTAGGTTATCAATTCGTCCTCCTTTTTTTGACTTCCTAGATCTCCCCATTCAAATATATCCTTTCATTTAAACCATATGACATAATGTGACCTAGATTGCCTCAAAATTGACATTTCATAAGAGGAAACATCTTATAACTTATATTTATACACTTTTACACATAATTATGAAAATAGATTGATTTTATATCATCATTAGATATCTAAGGATTGTTTTCAGTTTGATTTGAGGCTTTCTCGATAAGACATCTGGTAACATTTTGGTATGTCGACCATTCCGCTTCCCTTTATTTTGGCATATTTTATTTCCATAATTAGATATTTCAGTATCAAAACCAATTTAGCATTTCCAATTAATTTGGATCTTTTATAATTAAAATAGTTTTATGCACTATAATAACCATTATATTCTGTCTCCTGTAGATGAATATTTATGAATGTTACACACTGTAATATCACCATTGTATCTTTTGAGTTTAAAAAAAATTAAATATCACTATTAAGGGTAACAACTTAATCATCAGGTCATTCAATAGTTTTGGACATATCATATATCTTGTATGTAAGTTAATTGATGAAAATTTACGACTATTTAATTGTGATCTTATGTTATAATATAACTATATATCGTTCGAATGATGTTCAGTGTTCTTTTACAACATCCAGTAAATTAATTTCATCTTCAAGACGATCAAATTATTCCGACGAATCTTCCACAACATCTCATGAATTTTTCAGTCTATTTATTTTTATCTAAAAATAACATTGAGCATCCTCATGTTTCATCTTGAGATAAGCATAAGATACTGACTAATTATCTATAGGTTTTTCTATTGATGGATTTGAATATTCAACCCTAGGAATCATAGAATCTTTGCTTTCATATTTAAACTCAGGTTCATATTCCACAAAAAAATCATTTTCATCATCTTCTATATTTTTAGATAAAACTCTTCCAATATAATTTCATTCTAAATATAATTTTTCTAATTTTAAAAAAAGTATTCTCAGGAATTTGTGTGTTATCTTCGTCACTTTCTTTATCATATAAAATCATTTATAATCGCGACGAAATTATACCAACTCTACAACAATGAAAACAAACCAAGGGCATATTTTATAAAAATATACCTATTCCCCAATTTAGTTTTTTAAAAATAGAGAATGGAATTCATCTTCTACATTACCATAACTAACACTATCTCCTAAAATCATATTCATTTCTATTGATTTGAATTTAATACCCTTTATAACATGATTTAGTGAAACCTCTACATTAGCTCTCATTTAATATACTACAAGAATTCTTAGCATATCTTATAAGAAATGTTTTGAAATATATCATTAGTCCTACAACAAAATATATGGATTTTAAGAGTTGGATGTCTCCTTGTGATTTTCTATACAATGTTATTGTCTTTAATTTATTCACACCCCCTCTAATTTCTCCTTCAACATCAGTAATTTGATTATTAAATAATTTTTATTTTTAGTAGAATGAATCTTTAGATCATCAAACCAGATGTGAATGACATTATGTTTGGACTCCTTCGCATTATTATCTCCTTCTTATATATTTTATTACAATTCCCACAATGACAAGACCGAGGATAAACTCATTACCTTTAGAATTATTTGATCAGATAGTTCTACATTAAGATAATTTTGTGCTTTTGAATCCACATCATTCATTTTTTAGTCTATTCCAATCATAGACATTCTTGTTTATCCTAAACATAAACCCCTTATGTCGTGGGAAAAATTACATCAATTATAAGAGATCTTATATGAGATCTTATCCTAATATCATTGATTGTTAAATTTCTTCAACTGAATAGGGGTAATATAAATTCATTTAATTAGTTCTATATGACAACAAAGAAGAATATATTTTACACAAACAACCTAGTTCTAATACCACTTGAAGGACCCTAGAATACCCTAAGAGGGGAGGATTAAATCAAGGTATAAAATTTTTCTTCATAATCGATGGATCATGTTCCCACGTTGGTAAGATTTTTTAATCCTATCTAAAGTTATTTTTTAAAAAATAACCAACCATAGATAAGAGATCATAGAATAATTTTACTTGGATTACCACCAAGGGGTGGTCCAAGGATCATACATTGATAGTGATTCAATCATACCTATATCCACTAATCTGCAATAGTTGTGGTGTATAAGTGTTCAGACCTAATCACTCTATTACAATAACATTTCACTTACAAGATTTTATGGACAGCACACTGAGTCCCTCAAAACACTTCTGTTAACTCCCCCTATCTCACTACTTTGAGATAATTTTATCATTGTTAATAGTCATGAAGGTCAATCAAAAATATTTTTATTAAATTATTTTTCATTGCCTATCATCAGACTCTTCATCCAACTAATCCTTGAATTGTTTTTATTTAAATCCCTGATCAATCAAATTGAATATACATAACCTAATTGAAGATCAACACAACACATTCACATAACACCTCTTCTTGCAATAAGGTTTTGGGATTTCGTACGAGATTTATTTCTCTTATCCCTTCAATTTCGAACAATAATTCCATGAGATTCACATGGTCTTGATAGACTCAAGGAACATTCTACACATAATTATTATTTTGATTAGGTCATTAGTGCACAAATAATTCAAGTTAGAGTGACACCATATCATTTTTGAAAATTTTCTAAGTATTGAATGGGGGTAGCCACATAATTATTGGCCATAACAATAATACAAGCATGATTATGATGTGTCTTCATCCATGATTATATGATTCTATCTATGCACATAAAACCATTGGGATGATGCATTGGTCAGGTTACTATTAATCATGAAACCTTGTTTTTTTTGGCACATATAAATTTGTTTCAAGTTTTTTGAATTTTCAATATTATTATGTGTTGATCATGAAAATTTGATTAATGAATCCTTCAAAACCACCTTCAATCCAATGTTCCAATCCCCTCGAAAAAAATTCATTTCTTCATTCTGAAATTTTCATAATAATGAAATGGGTAAAAAATCTGTAACAATGCCACTTCCACACTATTTTCATCATGAACAATTAGAATACAATCACTAAAAACACCCTGATCATCGAAATGGAATTGAAAAAATACAAACCAAACTTCATTCCCATTAAATAACAACCTTTGTTCAAACGGTTTTCTAATAAAGATCTAGAAAGCTCAAAATTATGAGGTCTATAAGAAGATAATATAAATAGATTATATGAACAAAGAAATGTCTATGGTTCATGACCCATATTTTAAGGATATAATCTATGGATCATAGAAATCATGAATGATTATTTAGTTTAAGATTTTCGACTTCAATTTTTATTCATAGATCATCACTCTTTTTGAGGCTGTTGAGAATCTTGAAACATAGAATTATATAATAGAGGATGATTATGACGTTGTCTAAAAACCAGTGAATGACATTATCTATGGAATATTTAACAATCATGTAAATTATTTATCACAATGTCTTGCTGCATATGAAATGTCAAATACAATAGTTTTCACTTTTGAAGGAATAGATAACATAAAAATATTATATAAGAAACTGCATCACTAAACATTTACATCTTTAGAATGAATGATGGTGAGAGAATAACTCTATTGAATGGTTAGTTAAGAGATACTATTAACAATATTACTACCTTTGGTGATCCCATTTGTCAATATGATCAACCAATAAAAGTACATAGAGTACAACCCTCGAAATGGACTTAATTATATACTGGTATTTTAAAATCATCACCTGTTATTAATTTCAATATGAAGGAACTAATTTGAACATTGATGATGTTGGAAGATAAAACGAATGATGAAGATGATTTTCATATGGTAGTGAAAACATAATTTTCATCCAATGAGGAAAAATTTCAAAATATTGGATGAAATTCAAAATAAGATATCAATACTAACAAAACATCATATTCCTCATACTCTGAAATCAAAAAAGATCACCTATTTAGAAAAATTAGTAGATTGTATAAGAAGAAAATTGGATTCATAAAATCATTCAAAATTGAGGAAATAATACCTAAAGATGAAAGATACTATTAATGAAAACATTAATGTCACATCAGACCAAATTTCCCCAATAGAAAGATGAAATTATAATAACAAAAAGAAATACCATAAGAAATTAGATTATGAAGATAATGAGAATAGTGATATGAGTGATACTTGTTGTGTGTTTAAAGACACTTGTAGCTCTTCAAAATATTATTTAGAAAGTGATTCCAAAAATTTTGGAATCCAACATGTTATTTATGGAAATGGAATAAGAATAAGTACAATATTATAACTCTTCTTCTTTTGATACTATTAGTTTCTAAGATATAAAACTAGCTATCTATTATACAATGGTATAAATGAAATATGTTTCTTTGATAAGGAAACATAAATAATTAAAAAATATTCACAATTTTCTTTTTGTTGAAAGATAAACTATGATAAAACAATATCAAGAAATAATTCAAAAATTCAATGAATATATATCAAAATGTATTGATTATTAAAAAAGGATAAAAGTGATATAAGACCATGTAGAATCTAATAAATGTGTTTCCTTTTTATTTATTAATGGATAAATGATTTTGACTGAGATTCTTGGATTGAATTTAATTTAAATAGAATTGTTTTGAATAAGAATAATGGGTGAATATTTGAGATTATACATAAATTGTTTTGTGCTAATTCCAAAATTTATACCAATTATTACTTTGGAAAAAAGGAAATTTCCATAAAATCTACTACATAATATTTCATCAAATAAGTGTTATTTAATAGGATTTTATTTATAAAATTCTCTTAAAAGCATGTGATTTAAATTATTGAAGGATAAGGATGACATGGATTATCAAATAATTTCTTACTAACAATATAGGACCCAAGAAAAAATGTGTACCAAAACAAATACCTGACTAATTACTTCTATAGGTAAAAGAACACTAGAATAGAAAATATATATGGTATTTAGATAGTGGATGTTCCAGGAACACGGGTGGAGACTCATAAAATTTTCATACATTGAATCAGATGGATGGAGGTCTAGTTACTTTTGGCAACAATTAAAATGGAAATATTTTTGGATTAGGAATTATTGAAGATCCAAGGACAATCTAAGTAACAAATGTATTGTTCTTATGAGGGATAAATAACATCTTGATAATTATCTCTCAATTTTGTGATGATGGATATTATGTTAATTTTTCTGTCAATTCCTGCTTAGTCTTAAAAGATAAACTAATTAAATTTTCAGCACAAATATTTGATAATGTTTATACATTGGATCAAAATTACTTATTCAAGTACAATGTGAATTGTTTAAATAAAAATTCAAATGATTCATGGATATGACATAAGAGAATTGGACATTGAAAAATATATTATTTACAGAAATTATATATGATGAAACTAGATTCTGATTTTCCTAGTATTAAATTTGAAAATGATAGATTATGTTTATCATGTAAATTTTAAAAACTACAAAAAAATTTCAAATCAATTAACAATGTTTCTACTTATAAACCATTACAACGTATCCATATAGATTTTTTGGACCATATAAGGTAGAAAATTTTTCTATTAAATTAGATGTTTGTGTTTAGTTGAATATTTTTCTAGATTTACCTTAGTTTATTTTCTAAAACAAAACAATGAAGTATTTATTGTTTTCTATTGATTTTTCAATAATTATCAAAATTAAAAATATTATATTTTTATTTTTATTAGATTAATCATGGTGTTGAATTTTAGAAGCAATAATTTAATTATATTTTATAAAATTTAATTATTAGATAGAACAAATTTTCAAAAAAAATCATAAAAACAAAATTCAATTTTTGAATGAATAAAATGAACTATACAAGAAATTTCATGGAAAATAATAATGGAATGAAATATTCCTACTTAATTGTAGGAATAATCTTTAAGAAAAACCTCCTATATAATGAATATAGTTTTAATAGGTCGAATTATTAAAAAGAAACCCTATGAAAAGTTGATGAACAAAAAACCAAGAGTAAATTACTTTAAAGACTTTGGATGCAAGGTATATGTTTGTAATACAAAGGATTACCATGGTATATTCGATCCAAATATTTATGAAGAAATATTTATATTATATTCTAATACATATAAAGTTGATAATGTATTAAATATAAATTCTTGGATTGTTAATGAATCAGTTCGTGTGATGATTAATAAAACTGACACTTCTAATGAATATTATTATCAAATAGGTGAAAATACAAACTATGTTGATAACATGAGACTTGATTCACCTATTAATGATTTGAATATAAAATAAATTCAATTCATACCACTTCATAAGAACATGAAATAGAGGATCTTGGAAGTATATTACCAATAATGTCTAGAATATTAACGAAAAATCCTTTAGAAAATATTATAGGAATCAAAGACATTGGAGGTAGAACATCAAGAAATGTTGGGAAATTAGTTAAATTATCTTCCTTTATATATCATTTAGAATATATGACTTATGATTATGTTTTATAAGGAGAGAGTTTTGTCATCCATACATGAAAATCTAGACTAATTGAGATGAAAATAAGTTTGAGAATAAAATGGAAGACTATACAATTACATATTAATATGAACTAAATGGATCTCAAGAAATAAACAAGTTCATTTGGAGATTATAACGAGAAGAAATGATATATTAGTAGACAACATATATAATTATGAAGAAAGAATAAATTATAATGAATCTATTTCACCAATACCTAGATTAAAATATATTAAAATCCTTAAATCTTAGGCATCTCAAATGTATTTAAAATTATATCAGATGGATGTCAAATCATCCTTTTTTAAATTGATATTTAAATAATGAAGATTATTTTTATCAACCACTTATTTTTTTTAAATCCTCTAAAAACAAAATATTTTTTTGAACACACTAAATATTCCAATGGCATTAAAGAAGCACCTATAGCTTGTGAAGAAATATTAAGTTATTTTTATAAAAAATTTAATTTCTATTGGATTAATATATCCTAAAATTTTTAGGTAAACCATTTTTACAATATTTTAATCCTATAAATTTACGTTGATCATGATTTTTTAGATTAATGAATGATTATTAATATTTTTAAAATCTAATGAAAAATAATTTTTTAATTTGTATAACGAGATTATTGAATTTTTTTATGATGTAAAATCTATGATAAAGGTCATGAAAATATTATAAATAAATTAAAATATATTATTTTTATTGAAAAATTATGTAATTGAAAATAGTAACACTTAAGAAACTCCCAATAGTGCCAATATACAACTTGATTTTAATGAATCTGGAAAACTAGTTGAAAATAATTAATATTGTTTTATAATTGGGAGCATATAATTATATTCTACACCATAGACGAAACATAAAATTTTCCATATTTATATTTCATAGATTTAATTCAAATAAAAAATAATACGATATTTCCACTATTAAAATTACTTTTAGATATTTAAAAGGAATTATTTTTCAATATCATCATTAACCCCCAAAACATCTGATTTAATTTTAATTTCATATTTTGATGATAAAATTTGAAGATTTAGTATATATTAAAAAAATTATGACCCTGTCACTTTTTAGGAAAATATTTAGTATCATGGTCTATTAAGAAGAAATATTGAGTTACACAATCATTAGATTATGTAGAATATATATATACTGGTATTTTCTGGTCAAAAGTGTTTTGGATGAAACACATTATACTAGATTTGGTACAACATTTGAATAATATTACTATTTTATGTGATAAATCATCTGAAATAAATATTTATAAAAATCATATAAGTCTTTCTTGGAAAAATAATATTAATAAAAGGATTCGTTTTGTATGGTAACATATTTTTATAAATGACAGAGATTTCAAATTTTTAAATACAAAATATCAATTAGATGATATTTTTACTAAACCACTTCCCGTAAAAATATTTTTTTTAAGTGGGAGTAAGTATTATTTATTTTTAAAAAAATTTATATATTTATTTCCATTAATCCGGTTATCGTTTTAATTAGTTTTATTTTTTTTAATTTATGTTAATTTGACTATAAAATTTCCTTAAATGTATTTGTTTAAATATTAATTTTTTTAACATCATTTAAAAATTAAAAACTAAAATATTATGCCACATAATCAGCACAAGAGACTTAAATATAATCTATCAAACTTCACCTCCACTCCTTCCTAACACTTCTTTTCCTTTCATATTAAAATTTGCCTCTTCACCTAGATTACCAAACCCCTATCCTTTGATCCTTCAAAATAAAAGCCTCAAGAAATGGATAGATTATTTAGAGTATAAAATATTTTACCACATGTACATGTTCTATTGAATTTTATATTTTGGTAGCTTCTTTTATGGAAGGTAAATGATTTTTATTGGATGATCCAAATTATTATATAATTATATACTAAAATAAGTTTTTCAGGCCTTAAAGTATTTATTGGTGATAGAAATACGCCTTTTATATATTATATTGAAGTAAAAATGATTAATCAAAATTCATCTTTTAGTTTGACAAATGATGATGATTCAGTTATACCTATGATTCATCATGATTAGTTTTCTATATCTTCTATAAAATTCAAGATAAAATGAAATAACCCCATGAGGGGGGACTTTATTTGGATTTGGTAAATATTTGAGATGATAAATTCAAATAAATGGCTATATTGATTACTATTCAGAACTAGAAAAATTACGAAAATGATTATAAGAAAAAATAACGATGTTCAAATAGTCTTGCTGATGTCCATAAAATCTAGGATTATTATATGGATGGGTGATTTAGATAAATCTGTTTATCAATAAATGTTTGTTTTATTTTGGATTATAAATAATTTAAATCTAAACTATAGTTGGTTTACATAATTATACTTGAACCACTGCAGTTTGAAGGAAGAAAAGATGGGGTTTTAATCTGATGGAATTATTCTATCCCTTTTCTTACTCAGAGAGGGAATGATAAGCAACATTTATTTTGTTTAGAGATGTAATCATAGAAATATTCTATATAGAGGAAATATCACAAATCTCTGATACTTTTGGAGTGAATCATGCTATTATATATTACTTGATGGTATATATGAACCATAATGGAGGGTGGATATATCTTAAGGGGAGAAGATTTTATTACCCCTGGTAGTAATAATATTTAATGCTATATCTTTTTTTAAAGGATTAAAAAAATAGAATGCACATGCTTCAGTGTTACGATACACCTTTGAATGCCCTTTTATATAATTATATAAATTTGAAAAGTCAATTAACCATTAATGAATCTGGGTTGGGATATGTTATTCATCAAGTGAGATATATTTTGACTACATTGATTAAATCGGAAAAAACAATAAATGAATTTGTTAAGGATAATTAGTTTGAAATCCTGAAAAATAGTAAATATTCATTGAATATGATTTAACATTGGTAATATGTGTTCAAAAATCATTTTCAGAGTCTGTTGGTGAATCTTATTGATATTCAGGTTGTTTTTAAATCTATTCCTCATCCTACTGCACCATGAACCAATGGAGAACACAATAAAAAGGCAAATATTTACCGTACCCATTTTTTAGATCATTTCATTAGTTGATTTGTGGATGTACACATTATTTTCAAAAACATTGGATCTGAATGTTAGTTTACATTACATTAATATTTTTTGAGTTTAATAACATTTAATACTTATTTTATTTATGATGAAATTTATCGTACCAAATAACATGTCTTATATTTTGACTATATAAAATTTTTCATTAATTTATTGTTTTGTGAAAAATTAAATGTGTTTTAATCCATATTCCCATTCATATATTTTCGATAAAGTATGTGTGGGTTTTTTGATCATAAAAATGTTGATGATTGTTGGGAATTTATTGCCTCAATAATACTCTATATTTTATATTGATTTTGATTCGAAAAATCACCCTTGTTTTTTAAGGATGTTTGATTATGTACGTTTCAAAAAATTATATATCATACATATCTGTATCTTTTTTTATATAATTTAATGCAAAGGGATGTGTTTTGGAAACACTTTTCAAATGTTCTGTTACTCTAGTTATTATGAATTTGGTTCAGAGAAACTATATTAAAAGAATAATGAAAATATATTATATCAATCTATCGTTAATAATTTGAATAATTATTCGAACCGTACATTCATATGATTGAACACATTGTTAATCAATCCTATGATTGGAAACAATCATACACCAAATGAATGAAAGTTTGACATCTCATCCCTATATTACATTATATCCCTCTATTATGCGTAGATGAATGTATAATTCATGAACCATATGATGGTAAAAACCTTATTATATGAAGAGGATACATATACTATACAATTGAACCCTACAATACAGATTTGAACCCTACATTTGAATTTTCACAATAGAGGATTATTTCTGAGATTTGATATGATTATTCTGCCACAATTGTGAAATAAATAATGATCGATTGAAATAATTACTAAGACAAAATGAAATGTTTGTTTTCATCAATCATACTCAATTAAGATAATCAATCGTATTATTAAGGGATGATAAATCTCCCTTGGAAAATTTTAATATGAATTTCCTTGTCCATTCTAGTGATTTCCTTGTATCTAGAAAATTGATACAATCTATGTTCTCTATATATTCTATTATAATTTATTTTGAAATATAGACACATATGACTATATTTTTGGAAATATTTTTTGAATGATAATCCAATGAACGTTCTAATATTTTATTTTCTAAAAAATCTTATTCTTGGGATATATACTTCTGCAACCTCATATTTTTTTTTATCAATATTCAAAAGTAATACCATTTCTAACCAGGAAACCAGTAAGGTTATTCTTTCTTGAAGACATTATTTTCTAATGAAATATATCCATAAAGTGTAATTTAATACTACTGCAACTATGTAGTTTTCACCTAAACAATCCAAATATCAAACTATTTTTGATTTATTATATTTTATAATTATCATACTCAGGTGAAGAGAGTTTTCACATTCTTGTACTATGTTATGGTTATAGGTTCCCTCTAAATGAAATAGAAGGATCTTTTTATCCTTCTTGTAAAGGTTTCAACTACCAGCTCTTACTTGAGTATTTGATGATCTTGTGTTAATATAACCCTTCAAGTGAAAATCACCATACTCTTATAGATAGAATTAGTGGAGTGTAGTTCGAGATATTTTTTTACCACACCACTATAAAAATTTACAATTTTTATCTTTAAATTTTTTCATCTAAATATATTCTCACATAAAGGATGAAACTATAAATCTACACATAAACAAGAAAATGTATTTACATTTCGATATGTCATCAATTTTGAAAATACATAACTCACACCCCATTTAGTGTATATTTATTTTATTCCAACCTAATAAATCATTGGAAACATATAAAAAAATATAGATTAAATTTTGAAAATATTTATAGAAAACATGTTTTTTGAATAAAATTGGTTTTTGACTAATGATAGAAATAAGGATGGGTTCTATTAAAATCATATTTATTTATCAAAATAATTAAATATGAGTGTATAAATGATTCCATTAAATTAAGATATCCTGAAAAACCAAATGAGAAAAAAATTCATGATTGTTCTTGATATATTGGTCATAAGATTTTGAGAATGGAATCATAATCATAAACAATGCCATCAAATGATTTAATTTTAGAAATAAATTGTTAAACCATTGTTAAATATGATTCACAATACCAAAAAAATAAATACATTAATTTAATCAAAAAATATCATGGAAATAATAATATTCTTGATATAACATGTCAAAAGGATGTATATAAGCACCATTGAAAAATATAGGTTCCAAACATGGCATATATTACAAAGAAGGAAAATTTACAGAAAAACTAGTTTATAGATTTTGAATCATTTGAACCCTAAAATCCAAGAAAGAAATATTATATTATATATATTTATATTGGGACCATGATGATGGTAATGGTGATGATGTTTTCATGATTTGTATTTTACTGTGATGGTTTGTTTTGAAGAAAAGAAATCACTTCACATTGTTCTGGATGAAATTGCTTTGGGTTTTTGTTTTTAATAGAATCAGACACTTTTTTTAAGAAAAATTTTCTTTAGGATGAGATGAAAAGAAATAAACTATAATGAATGGAATTTTATGTTACTTTACAATATTAAATGTGATTATGAATTCCTATTTTGGAATTCTAAAAAATTGTATGTAATTTTCTAAAACATATGATGCAAGGATGATGGAATAGTCATCTCGATGGAATATTAGCACCATTTAATGAATATATATTTTATGTCATGCCAACATTGTTATGACTTTGTTTTAAATCATACATAGAGTTGTGCCGATGGACATAGATATTCCGATTTAATAGCCATGCTGATAGAATAATCATGCCGATGAAAAAAGATATGATGCATGTCAGGCCGACATGGTAATAGATTTTTTTTCATCAGACTCAGAGTCGTGGTGATGAAATAGTCATGACGATGGAATAGACTTTCCGATGGAATAATCATGCTTATCTAAAGGGTCGTGCATTGGTAATCGTCATGATGATTGGAATAGTCGTGCAGATGGAAATAGTCATGCCGATGGGAATAGTCATGCCAATTGGAATAGAATTGATGATGGAAATAATCATGTTGATTGAAAAGAAAAAAAATTGTGTCAATGTAAATAGAATGTGAAGAAATGATTCTTTTTTTTTCAATAGGGTAATTACATTGTTTTTCATAAGACTCGCAATTGAAAGGGAAAGAAAATATATGGTGCTGATTAATGACCATTGTATCTAGAAACAATCATACTAAAAAATTGTACCCACATTTATGGTTTTATAAATGATTTTTTTTTGTTTTTATGAATAATAAATGGGTATATCGATACAAATGAATGATCCAGAGATTGCGATGTAGTTTCGAGAAGATTTGATAATCATCAAGAAACAATGACGCTGGAAAAAATGAATCCCGTAATTTCAGGGGGGGGTTTCAAACTTTGGAAATTTTGAGGTGCGGGAAAAACTTTTTGATATCGTACAATTGTCACCTATAATAGGAGGAGGTACACTGTACATTCTAATAGTAAATACTATTCACAGAAGAGGAGAGATAAGCTCAAGGTTTTAGAGACAAGAAGAGGTGAAGAGTATTTATCATGATGTTTCTTTTAATGTGTACATAATATCAAGAGAAATTCATCAGTTTTGAGTTTTCCGTACTATGTGTTTTAGTAATGGGATTCGTAGGATGTGGAAGAATCATACTGAGTCTCTTCTTCTGTATCAAGATTTGAACTATTGTCGATTCTATTTGTATTGAATATTACATATCTGTTTTTATGTGCTGATGTTTCAATTTGTCTTGACTATTGTATGAATGTATATGAGTGGTGGCGGTTCTATTCTATTGTTTTCAGTTAAATGATCATACTGAGAAGAATCGGATTGGGAGAATCATACATAGGGTAATTACACTTATTTTACAAAGTCTAAAAGGTTCTTACCTTTATATTAGTAAAGGAAAAGAAGAATTGTTTTACAATTGAATACATTTCGTGAATTTCAAATAACCACAGGTAACACGAGATGTTACAAAATTAATGTATTACCCTATTGTTCTAAGAGGGTGAACATGCACTAGTTGTATAGTTTCATAGTGTTACACTAGTTTATGGGTACATCCTATTGTTTTTATTCCAAGGATTTATTTCTAGTGGATTTTATGATATTGGATCATTTACAAAGCATACCAGGTACGTATATATTGAAATTTAATAGTTAACCTTGTAAGGATTTTCATTCCTTTAGATGTGCATTGATTGATATCTCAGTTGTGAATTTTAGTCTTTAAAGGAAACGAAGGTTTATTAAATTAAATTGAAATATAAAAGTAAAAATAGTATCACAGATTCACCCATTCTCCTTTGGGTGATACAATACTCTGACTAGGAACTTTCAATTGGTATCAGTGGTGGGTTCCCTTCGTTATTCATTGCAAATGGGGAACGTGAATTGTGGGAACAGTAAAGGTATTCTGGTCATTGATGGAATGAACTATAATATTTGGGAAGACAGAATGTAGTCATATCTTATGTCTATCACATCTGATGTTCATGAAGATGTAATAGTTGTGTTTCCTCTAATTGATGTTAATGATCCACTTACACCTATTGACTAGAAGATTCAAGAGAATGATGTAATGGCCATGAATGAAAAATATCTTCACTTTCTAAATGTGAATTCATGAGAGTGAAAGGTGTTTCCACAGTTAAATGTATATGGGAACAATTGAAAAACATATATAAAGGTAATAAAATCGTGAAGAAGGAAAAATTACATATATTTTTATAAATGTATAATGATTTGAAGATAGGTGAGCATCGACCAATCTTGGAATTCATACTTGGGTGAATGAAATTGTTAGTACTATCAGATGTCTTGGTGAAAAGGATAAAGAATCTATTGTTATTTAAATGATATTCAGAATATTACTATTAAAATATGATTAAAAATTTTATTCATTCGAATATAGAGATCACAAGATATTATCTCTTGATGATTTATATAGCACTCTTATCACATAATAAATGAGAAGGTAGAATTCTATGAAGAGAAAAATGATGGTTTATAGAGAAATACCTTTCAAGGCTATAAAGAAATTAAATTCAAAGAATATGGTTTTTGGAGATGAAGCTGCTGATTCTGATTTTAAAAATGAGGTTTGTAAAAATCTCAATGAAATTCTTTCCTTGTTTTCTATTAATATTAAAATAGTTATATGGAAATACAAATGGAAAAATCCCTTGAAATATTTTTAATGTGGTCACTTTTTGGCTAATTGTCCTTGCTGAAATAATGAGTTGGATAGTGATATTGAATGAAGAAAGATAAGAATATCATTGATGAAAAAGGAAGACGATGGAATAGAAATGAAATTATTCAAAAAAAAGTATCAGGTTAAAAGATAATGATGAAAAAGTGATTTATTCTTAATATGAAAAATACATTGAGTATGGAAATGAAAATACATTCATTGCAATAGAAAATGATGAATAATTCTGGAGTATTAGTTCTGATGAAGAAGATACTCAGCATGAAATTCATTTGAATGACGTTGTGATCTAATTTTTGAGAATGATTAGAAGGCATGAAAATAAAAATAATAGAAGATGAATTCTCAAGAAAATAGGAATGTTTTTCTGGTGATAAAGAAAACATGGTGAAATATATTGATGATTTAAAGAAGTATTTTGAAGAAGAAAATAATTATATTGTGCATTTAGAAGTAGAAATCAAGGAAAAAAGATGAAGAGATGAAACTATTCCAACATAAACCCTTTGTAGTTGAAAAGAAAAGTCGATGTTTCCAAAAATATATCTCTGATGTTGGTCAATGTTCTCATAATGACAAAATTGATATGGTTCAACAAAATATACCATAAAAGGTTGTTAATGAGATTAGAATTGTTTTAAAATGAAGAATTATGGGAAAGGTATGTTTGTGGTCAATGTGAAGAATTCAAATGTTACAAAAAATCCTTAGTCTGAAGAGGTTTCATCTGGATTGTAAAAATTTTCAAATACTTCTATTCCAATCATGGTTGAAAATTAAAAGAAAAATCAAATTGAAACTGAAATGAAGATGGTTGAGAAATGAATTCATATTTCTGATCAGTATGGAGGATTCAAAGGAAAAAAATCATTAAATGGGTATTGCTTGTATTTTGTGTGATTTGGGAGCACAACCAGTGCATGTTGTTTTAATCCACAACATTACTATTATCCCACATTTTATGAAAGGAATAGATTTAGGTAGAGTAAATCTCCTCAAAGAATGAAAATTGTGATGGTTGTCTTGATGAAATCATAAAAGAATGAAGTGGAGATTGAAATTAGCTTCCAAAACTTGGAATATATTTATGAATGATGTGAAAATCTGAGACACTATGAAAAATATTCCTTTTTTTTGTTACCCACTCAGCAAAAGATTCTAAATTCCCAAATGTCGATGGTTATGAATAAAAAAATGGTGAAATGGTGTTTGTAGTTGAAACTATATTAAATGCCATTAAAGAAAAATGACCCTAGATACTTGCTAATGTGTGTTATTATCACATTATGGGAGATGTGATGTTATTGAAGGATATGAAATATTATAAAGAGGGCACAATGGCAATTGGAAATGATGAATCGTTGAAAATCAATGTTGTTGGGTAATCTATTATTGGAAAATAAAAGATGATATTTAAGAAAACATTGTATGTTCATGGGATTAAACACAACATGTTAAGTGTTTCACAATTTTATGATGGGGTTAACAAGGATATCTTACAGAAATATTAATTTTTTGTAAAAAGTTAAGAAGTTTGAAATATTGTTAAAATATGCCAACTTATTAATGGGAATCTGTTTTGGTGTGGTGATTCACAAAACACTTGATACTTGAGTATGGTGGAAGAAAATCAGTTATCGCGTAAAATACATGAACATATGTGTCATAGGAACATGATAATGTTATATAAATGAGATAGTGTTCAAGAAATTCATGATTTTACATGAAGAATATATTGGTTTTTCACTATCTACAAGAATGGAAAAAAAGTACAAATGTTGGGAATAAGAATATTGATATTTTTTCAGAACAACCCCTATAGATGATCCACTCCGATATATGTGGGCCAATGATAAAACAATTAACATCTAGATATAAGTAATTTATTACAGTCATTGATGACTTAACTCACATTCCTTGTGTTATGTTCTCAATGCACAAATTAGGTGCTTTAAAAATGTTTAAAAGTTTCAGAACAAAGGTAAGAAAAATGCGAGTATTCAATGAAGATGTTATGAACTGATAATGGTGGTGAATAAAGAAGTGAAGAGTTTGATTTCTATCTTGAGAATCGTAGAATTCATCTTGAGTATTTCTCTCCGTACACTCCCAAAAAATTGGGTTGCTAAAATAAATAATTAATGTCTCGTGGAAATTGGTTGAACTATGTCACTTTATAATGTACCATCTCATTACTTTTGGAGATAGAAAATGAGTACAACTTTTTATATTCATAACCATTGTTTCTACAAGCTTCAATTAGGTATGACTCCCTAATAAATTTCTATGAAAAAACTCCATGTTTGAATCACTTTAGAGTTTATGGGAGTCCTTTTTTTATAACTAAGAATGGTGGAAACTATAGTATGTTTGAATAAAAAAGTGAGGATGGAATCTTTCATGGATAATCTACATATGGTAGAGGGTACAAATGATTCCAAAAATTAACATCTACATTTTTGATTCCGTTGAGGTAAAAATTATTGATGTATCAGAGAAAGAGAAACATGTTCAGGTAGACAATAAAGTCATGAATGCTGAGGAAGTTAATTCCGATAAGGATAGAAACAATTATAATCCGAATAAAGTTGAATAATCACACTTGTCTATTTCTAGTGACGAGGGAGACAATCAAAAATAATATCCAAGGTGGAGGAAACATGTGTATGAACAAAATATTATTGGTGATCAACATCAGAAGGTTCAAACAAGAATACCAACCTATTCTATAACACATACATATTTGTAATAAAAAGTGTAACTGAATTATTTGAAAGAATATTTTGAGCATACAAAATGGTTTCAATCCATTAATAATGAATTGGATTAGATTGAGAAGAATAATACATGGGAACTCATGCACAATCCTGAAAAACATGATTCGAACAAAATGGGTTTTCCGGAACAAGATGAATGAAAAGGGGGAGGTTCTATGGAACAATGAAATATTGGATTGCAATGGGTATTCATATATTGATGGTATTTATTTTGATGAATGCTTTCCTCCATTTACAATACATGAAACAATCAAAATCATTGTTTCTATTTCTGCATAGTGATTCTATAAGATCTTTCAAATGGATATTAAATCTACATTCATAAATGGTGATCTTGAAGAATAAGTTTATATTAAAAAAATATGTGTCGTTGTTAATGTAAAATATGAAGGTTATGTGCACAGATTGAAACTATAATTCTATGGATTAAAAAAATCTTCGAGGAAATGGTATTCCAAAAAGGATACATGGTTAGGAATGATGAATTTTAACAAAGAGTGTATATCAGACATTACATAAATGAAAGTCATGATTAATCCCTCATTGTAATTGTTTATGTCGATGACATTATCATTACTAAGAATGTTGAATGTAGCTATGAATGATTTGTTGTAGAAATGAATAATGTTTTATAAATGTACATGAATGGATAAATGAAATACATTCATATGTTACAAAACCATCAAGAGTGATAATACATTTTTCTCTAACAAAAAATGTATGCAAAATAACATCTCAATAGGATTGGCAGGGAAAATTTAAACCCAATTTCCAATCCCATTTCAGTGGGAACAAAGATATGTAAAGATGGATAAGGAAAAAAATTGATCCAAAAGAGTATCAGAAGATGGCTGGAAGTCGATTGTATTTGATGCCCTCAGGAGCTTCCATTATTAATATTGTTACTCTATATGAATGATTTCAAAGTTCTCTAATGGATTCCAATTTACTTGCTGGATAAGAAATTCTTAGATACCTAAAAGGCACATCAAACATTTGAATCAAATATGATATCTCAAATTGGGATGAATTATTTTGGTATTTATAATTAGATTGGGAAGAAAATATTGATTATAGAATATCCACATCTGGTGGTGTATTCTATTTGGGAAAGAATTGTGTTAGTTGGCATTCAAAGAATCAATGTTCATTAACTCCCAATATGGATAATGCTTAGTATGTTTCTACTACTCAAGCCGTTACTCACCTTATGTGGGTGAAAACTCAATTGTAAGATTTACATGTTGATGTGATGTATCAATGTCTACTGGGTTGTGAAAACAATGTAAAATCAATCACACAATGAATCCTGAAAAACATTATCATTTGAAATATGTTGATATCAAATATCATTTCATCAAACAACATAGGAGAAGACTGAATCGATGATGGGTTGTGTTCTAGCATTGTAACAAGATAATGATATTTTCACTAAACCATTATCGAATAAATCATTTTCAAAATTTAGGTTGAACATGGGTTTCCATCAACTTTCTTGTCAAGGTTGAGGTAAGTGTTTATTTACCCTCTCTCATCAAACATTTGTATTTTTTTGTAAAGGGAGAGTATTTTTTTGGTTTCATAAATCTATATTCATAATAGAGAGAGTTGTGGGTAAGCCCTAAATTTAGTAATATTTTGTGAGTAAACTATTCCAACTATTTGTTGGAGTTATTGTTGGAAAATAATATGATTTTTTCTCTTGGAATTATGAAGAGATGAAAGAGGTTGTCATGTTCATTTTTTATAGCATGGTTATTATATTAATTATTCTTGTTTCCTATAATGAGTAATGACATTTAGGCATAGAATTGTAGATATATAATCCATTTCTTAAGGTTACAATGTTCAGTGATTTATGAAACCTAGTTGAGTGAAACATCCAAAGGGGGGGATTGTTGGGACCAAGATGATGATAAAGGTGACGATGTTTTCATGAGTTGTCTTTTATTGTAAATGTTGGTTTTGAAGGAAATTAATCAATTCTCATTGATTTGGAAGAAATTGTTTTGGGATTTTTTTGAAAAGAATCAAACTCTTTTTTTTCTAAAATTTGACCTCAGGATGAGAATGAAAAAAAGGAAATAGAATGAATGGAATGTTAGGATACATTATAATGTTAAATTTTTCGATGCTGTGATACTTTATAATTATCATAAATAATAAATAAATTTTTACAAAATATGATTCAATCTAGATCGAATAGTCATTATGATGGAATAGTCGTGTTGATGAAACAAGGTAAGATGCATGTCATGAAAACATAGTAATGACTTTGTTTTGTATCGAAGATAGAGTCATGGAAATGGAAATAGTCATGTCATGGGAATAGTCATGATAATTGAATAGTCATCCCAATCAAATAAGATAAGATACTTTTCATGACTGTATAGTAATGAATTTGTTTTTCATCATACATGGAGCCATGCAGATAGAATAGTCATGCCGATGGAATAGTCATCCATAGAGAAATAGTTTTGCCGATGGGAATAGTCATGTTGATGGGAATAGCCATGCCGATGGGAATAGTCATGCAAATGGGAATAGTTGTGGCAATGTGAATAGTACTACTGATGGGAATAGTCGTGTCGATAGAGAATTGGATAGAGTTGTGTTGATTGAAAGAGAATGTGAAGAGATGCTTCATGTCATGCCAACAATGTAATGACTTTGTTTTACATTGGATACATTATTGAATGTGAACGAAAAGTTATGGTGATTATTAAGGACCATCGTATCTAGAAACAATCTATGTCAACAATTGTACCTACATTTATGTTTTTAAATATGATTTCTTTGGTTTTCTGGAAAATGAAATTTGTATGGCGATACAAATGAAAGAGCTAAAGTTTCAGATGATGTTTCCTGATGATTTGAGAATCGTTGAGAAATTTTTGATGAATTCAAAAATGTATCCCATAATTTCATGGGGAATTTATATTTATAAAAAAAATTGTGAGTGGGATAAACTTTTGAATTCCCGCCAATTATCACATATAAAAGTAGGAGGTACTTTTTACTTTTTGACTACATGTAATGTTAATAGAAGATGAGAGAGAAGCTTTGGGTTTTAGAGAGAAGAAGCAATGAAGAGTATTCATCTTGACTATTATTAAGTGTTCATTATATCCGGATAAATTAGTGAGTTTCATGTTCTCTATACTGGGTGTTTGTGTATTGTTCTTCACGGGATGAGGAAGAATTGTACTAAGTCTCTTCATCGGTCTCTGGTTTTGAAGTGTTTTCGATTATATTTATGTTTACTATTACTTATCTATTTTCAAGATAGGCTGATAATTTTTTGTTTACTACTCTATGAATGTATTTGATTTCAGTTGATTATATTCTATTGTATTCAAATGCAATATTGGACTGAGAAGAATCTGATTGGGAGCATTAGACTTAGGGTAATTAGACTAATTATTTTATATATTCCAAGAGGTTATAATTATTCATAAGGGTAAGGAAAAGAAGAAATGTTTTAAAATTGAATTCATTTGGTGAATTTAAAATAAGAACAGGTAACATTGGATGTTGCAAAGAAAACTTATTACCATATTTTTCTATGAGGGTGCACATGCAGTAGTTATTTTTCATCGTAGAGCTACACGAGTGAAAGGGTACATCCAACTCGTTGTAATCTATGGATTGATTTCTACTGGATTGTATTATATTGGAACATTTACAAACCATACCATGGACGTAGATATTCATATTTAATAGTGAAAACTGTAAGTATTTGTGTTCCTTTGGATGTGTATTTATTGGTTTATCTACATGGAATTAAAATGTTTTACAGGAGATGAAGATTGTATCAATTAAATTTAAATATAAATGAAAAATGATTTTCACTAATTCACCCATACCCCTCTAAGTGATACAATAATATGACTAGGATCATTTAATTTAAATACCCTTAAATTAAACTATAATTACCATATAATACATTAATCATTAGTATATACACCACAGAAATGAAATGATTGGTGAATAAGGATAACTATCATAGAAATAAATGTTATGCGAGAAAACCATTACCATATGTCCTTAATTCATTTGTAAACATCAAAACCTCATTTATAATAAATATAAGGTTATATAAATACGAAAAAGACGAATATTTTTATATATGATAACATATATTACATTTTTAGGTATTTATATTACACATTTCTATAAATTCTATATTAATGTTCTATTCTAGGTAATAACCATTTTGTTTTTATATTTGTTTTGACTTATAATTCATGATCCCCTTAAATAGACCACAATTTAGATATGTAAATAATGTAAAAAATTGTAAATATATAACATATATTTAGTATATGAGTACTTATTATAATATATAAATTATTCAAATATAAAATATAATGCGTCATTCATGGGGATGTAAGATCATATGTATGCTTGCACACTGTTTCTGTTTTTGTGTCGTATTGAATGAAATAATGTAAATGAAATATACGTGTGTGTATATATATATATATATTCATTTTAGTAGAATTATTAAGTTAATTTTGGGTGAGTTTGGAGAAATTTTAGATATTTTACATTGACATTATATAGGTCTTTGGTCTGTGAAAAATTTGGGAACACCATGAAGAACCTTGTTGAAACCAAGAACAATTACATAGTGGCTAAAGGGGATGTGAATGGGAAACAAATGATTTTTCAAAATAGTGTGAAATCCTATGAGAAACCATGTTTCTTGAAATGGTGGCCTTTGGAATGGTTTCAACATGATCTAGAAACTATTTCATCCATCCATGAATGGTCCACCATTGAAGTAATGGGTAGTGTGTGGTTAGTGCACAGTTTTCCTAAACATGTGACTAACCATTCAAGAGTTATAAGTGAGATCCTAAAACCGTGGATGTTAATCATTCCACATTTTTAAGACAATGATAAAAATGAGGAATGATACAAGAGGTATCATCTTGGTCCTTCAAAATATCAATGTGGAACTATTTCAATTAGTATTTTTCAGTTGTTATCTTGGTTTTGTTAGTAGTTCTTGGAGGTAAATTAATTTTGGTATATTCCATATTATAGGATCATATAAAGAAGTAGGATTATTGGGAATATGAATGTAGATCATAAATATATATATATATATTATGTTGAACTCCATGTTAAAAGAGAGTTGGTATATATGTTTTTTTAGTACACTTATATGACTTTGAATATCATTTTCAATGGTTTAGACAATGGGGCAGGCATGAAATTAATTGGAGGAATAACATTCCACTAGGAGTGCATAAATCATTTTTAGTAATGATTTATGGATTGGTACAAAAGTGAAATTTTCTTAATAAAAATTAAAATTATTTTAAAACGTATGATTTTAAAAGAGAATGTTTTTGGTAATTTTTAAATGGTTTTATTTTATATAAAAGTTGTGATTTTATTTAAAAATGTGGGAACAAGGAAAATATAGCATTCGGGAAGATTATTGTTAAAGTTTTAATGTGATAATTTGAATTGTTAAGCCTTTAGATTCTATATAGTCACACTTGTGGTGTGCGTTGTGTTTCTAGAATATGGATCCCGATAATACTCAAATGAAACAATCCAAAGAGGTTGTAGAGAATGTTGTTGTAGCTGAGGGATATGTGAGCTAATAGATTGTCTAAAGAATCTGGTAGTCATTTCAAACCATTGTGTTTTGACTACAACCATATACCCTTTTTACAATATCATTCAATAATGAAATTCCTATGTGTTGAAGTATGATTGTCTACATGTAAGGATGTTATAACTCTAATAGTGAGAGTATGAGTAGTAGGGGAACACATTCATAAGGAGGTGGAATGAATCAGAATAGGACTATAGGAAAAATTAACCTTCCTTCAAGGCCCAAGACCAATCATTGAAGTTTTCAGTGTTGTTCACAGAGTCAAATGAAGAGAGAGTGTATAAAAAACCTATATCATTCCACTATTGAATCAATATGTGGAATATTGAATTATATGGTAATATTTCTCTAATTTCGGTTGTTCTAGTAACTCTTATTTTTTCATAGATATCGTATTCTTCAATGGGAAGAGAGAAGTAGAATTAAATCTCATAAAAATAATAGATTGATCCATAGTGATTCTTGGAATACCATGACTCTTTTGAGATGGAAATATCTACAATAAAACAATGAAAAAAGTGCGGTGAGAAATAAAATAATAGACCAGAACATGTTATTTTGTGTGATCATTCTATGACAATGACCATAACGGGTATAATAATTTTCAATTCTACCCTTATTAAGGTGTTGTTTTATACAAGTGAATCCCATTAAATTATTTCTTCTTGTGTTGTTTATTTTATGAAAAAAAATTTGTGATGATTCCTTATATGATAAAACTTAAAATGCCTATTGGTCAAAAGAATGTCAAGCCATTATGTGTAAATCATGTTCTATAATCTATTATATAGAAGAGATGAAATGGAATTAATTTATTCTTGATATGTATGTTTTTTTCTCATGGGTTTGGATTGGTTTGTCACATTAAATTCTCACATCTACTATTACACTAGAAAGGTTAATTTGAAAATTGAAGATAGAATAAGGTGTCTCTTTTGAGGAGACAATAATGTAATGGTGGGTGGAATGGTATTTTTTTTACTAGAATTTGGAACAATATCATACCAATTGGTAGTATTTAATTTTTCATAAATGGAAGAGATTGAAAATAACAATTTTATCAGGGTTGTGGATCAGTTTCCAGTTGGTTTTCCCAATAATTAATCAGGTTTTCCACACATGAGAGATGTGTAGGTAATGATTCTTCTTATTCTGGGTTCCTATTAAATTTTCATCGATATTATTGGACGTAACCAATATAATTATGGGGGATGAATGTGAATTTGGTAAATTTATAATGAAAAGTGTTCCATTGACCTACCAAGTCTCCCTGGGAAGAAAATGTTTTGTTTTTCAGAAAATAAGATGGAACTCTAAGGCATTTGAAGATTATCGTAAGCTCAATCAATGTATGAAAAAGAATATGTATTCATATCCACACATTGATGATACATTAAATAAATTTAGGGGATCATAGTTCTTCTACAAAATTGACTTTTTATCATGATAAAATTAACTACACATGTGAAAGGAGGGTATTCCAGAGATAGATTTTAGATGAAGTTGTGGTAATTAGAAATATGTGTTAATTCCTTTCAGCCTTTTTAATTCCCCGAGGGTTGTTATGGAATTGATTAATGGAATATTTTAGAGGTATAAATATTCATTCTTGGTAGTTTTTGTGGAAGACATATTGGTGTATTTGTGGATAAGGCTTGAGAAATAAAAACACATAGAAGAAATGATGGGAATTATAAGGTGTTTTAGATTGAATTCCAAATTTTCATAGTGTACTTTTTTTATATAATATTTTCATTTTGATGGGAATATAATCATAGAGAAATGTGTTTCTATGGATTTTGTAATGATAGAGGTAGTTAACTTTTGAAAACCACCTAAGAACACCATTGAGATGAGATTTGTTTCACTAATTGGATGGTTATTATTTGACACATTGTATGTATGTTTTCATGAATATAATTACTAACTAAAACATTGATAATGAATAATGTTCATATCCAATGGAATTTTGAGTTCCATAAAACTTTTAAATTTCATATATTTCACCTTACATCCACACCAATAATTATTTATTTGGAATAAGGGCAAAGGAATGTTGTGTATTTTTATGTGTTGGGATTAGGGTCTTGATGTGTTCTCATTTGGGGAGATCATGTTGTTCCTTATTTAACATCGAATCTGTGAGTGAATGAAAATAAATAACCAACACATTATTTTATGTTAGTAGTTTTAGCACATTATTTTATGACAAAGAGTCTTTATCTCATTGGTGATAAATTTATTAGGTTTATGGATCATAAGGGAATGATGCATGTTTTAACTCAATGGTATTTGATACTAAGATAAATAGAATGGATGAAGTAACACAAAAATTTTGAAATTGATATGATGTACACATCGAGTAAAGAATTTTTTATGGATGATGCATTATGAATAAATTATTATACATTGTTGGTGAAAGTGGATTTAGATTAGTGGATGTTGATGTCAGTTATGGTAGACATGAACATAGAATGTAAAGATTGAGGACATGGTTTTGTCACCTTTACAATCTCATATGTTTCTAATTTATAGAAGATGATTAAAGGGGAATAGATTTCCGATTTTGAATTTTTGGAAATGAGGTCAAAACAAAATGGTGGGATAACATTGATGGATGGATATTGGATTTTAGTTCAGTTATGTGGTTAAGAAATTAGATGGTCTTTTCTATACCTTTTCATGAACAACATATTCATTCAAACCACTATTTGTTATGGAAACATCATCATAGAATATAGAAAATTATAAGGTATTGATAGAACTATTCTGACAAAAAAATATTAAAAGGAATGTGGCTTAGTAAATTACATGATACTTATCATGTCATCATGTTAAGGAAGATATTCAATGAAAAACATGAATGTTGTAGTCATTACATATCACTATTTGGTAATTAAAACATATTTCTATGGAGTTTGTAACATATAACCAATGATGGTTCAGAAGGATGATGTCATAAGGGTGGTATTGAATCAACTCAAAATGTCAACTAATTTCATCCCTATTCATGAATCTCATAAAGTAGAGGACTTATAAAGAATCTATATCTAAGAAGTTGTAAATATGGACGACATAACACTTTAGATCCTGACAGAAAATGATTCATTGTTTATGCCTCATTTCTTGAAATCCGTATAGAAATACATTGGGACATAGTCGATCATGAGTACATATTATCACCCTACGATGGATGTGGAATCATAAAGGACAATACAAATGTGGAAGACATGACATGGGCTTTTGTAATGGATTTTTGTGGGCCATGGTAAGAGAATGTTCCATTAGTGGTGTTCTCGGTCCAACTATAGTATTCTAACGTATTTCCAAAAATCAAACTAGAGAGAGAAAAATAATCTCATACAATTCTTATAAGACATCCATTTGTATCCAGGAAATGTGATTCAGTGGGATCACTTTTTCCTAGACCCGAATGATTCATTGGTGGCATTTCCTTGTGAGTTTTGGATATAAAATAGAAACAAATTCATAGAAAAATAATTAGTTCCATGAAGTTATTGTGTCAACATCAACATATTTAGGTAGTGAATTAGTAATTTGATGAGGATATGATCATGTAATGACCCATACTCTGTTGGGATAATAATGGGTTTCTACTATCCATGTATTGAATGTACAATAGTGTGGATAATATAGAACCCTCGATTTCATGTAAGTAAACCACTATTTATTAATTTCATGTACACAAAATATATGGGTGATGTTTAGGAGAGTATATAGAGCTTTATGAGTTTTTTTAAGCTTTTATAATATTTGATGGTCAGGGAACAGTTTGGGAAAATAGTGAAACACCATCTAGAAAACATGTACAGTGAGTCATTGACTAAATTGGAGCGGCACAGGTCACATATAGTTCTTTCAAACAGTGAGAAATCCTATAAATTACCATTCTTTTTGAGATAGTAATTTTTGGAAGGGTTGGACCATGGATTGGAAAATTTTTGACCCAACCATGTGAGGTTTATCATTGATTAAGATTCTATTAGATGATTAGTGAATGGATTTTATAATTTTGTTACTAATAATGCATGGGTTATATGTTAGACCCTAAAATTTTGGAACTCTAATGTTTGGCTCGTTCAATAAATTGTTTTTAATCCTTTGAATCAATAAATTTAAATAATAAAATCTAAAATGAAAAGGATTATTCACCCATTGATCCTAACATGATATGATGGAATATCATGATTTTTTGACATGAGTATCTTATGGAAAGTGATCGTTCCTAGTTGCTAATGGTTGTTTTTATTTGATCTAGTTATATATATCTCTCAGTTTCTATGATTTGTGCCTTTTATGGATTGACCTTTGTTAATTGATTCAAGAAATAATTTCATTTGTATTCTATAATGAAATTGAATGAAATATATAGTGGGTTTCTAAAGATTCAACCTAGTTTTATTTTTATTTTTCATGTCGGTCTTTATTTTGAAATTTAACCCAAGGTATGTGGCTTCACTATCTACTCTTATATTAGAGAAAGAAGGTTTGATTTATATTTCACTATCATTATTGTTATTGGTTGTGAAATTGATGTGAATTTATTGTTTGAAACTCTATTTAGTTACTTTTTATATAAATGATGAAATTGGGAAATTTTTAGGAATGTCAAATTGATAACGTGATTTAAATTGATATTTTTAAATAATTTTTTGTGTTAGATTCAAGGATAATGTTTTAAAATTGGGGGTTAGTTTTATTGAAATTTTTTTATGGATCTAGTAAAATTATCGGTTTATTGAAATGTATGAAGTGATAGTGTTGGTATTTGGATATTGAAAAATTGTTGTTAATTTTCATAAAAATTCTGGATGGAAAAGGGTATGGTGACTCCCCTATATTACATGGATTGATAGGGGATAAATATAGTCCCCTTCCAAAGTGATTCATTTAGTTCTGTATATTAATAGGAATTCGAGACGGCTAAGGGTGTGATGTCTCCCCCATCTTTTCTGGAATGTATAATGGTTATGGATTTCCTTTATAAAATGATTAAGGGTAAGAATTATCCCCAATCATTTCTAGTATGGTAAAGGGTCTTGGAATTACTAAAGCATAATGGTACATGTCAAATGATATTAATGGATTGTTTTATTCATTTCATTGATGTTGAAATCATCATTAGAAAACTATTTACTATTAAAATTGTTTATATTCTGATATAAAATATTTTAGAATTATTTTTTTGTAACCTATTTTATATATTTCGATATATCATTCTACTAGTACACCGCTCGTGCATACGCACATCGTCATAAATGCAATATGAATTAAAAAACACATTAGGAAAATGAGAAGTGATCAATGGAGAATAATAAATAATGTATGAAAATTATAAATGTATTCATATAAATGAAGTATGAAAATATAATATCTAGATACTTGAAATATGAAAACATTGAAACATAAGAATGGTAAGAGAAGATTATATTCAAAACATATAGTAGTTGTCACTTTTATGTCACCTTTGAAAAATAACTATGGAGTGTTTTTTAACCATGATAAGAGAACAAAAATACAATTTAAGTAGCACATACATTTTTGACAACAATTACAGAAACCATTATTTTCAACAACAACGGCTATGCAGATCATATTAAAATTCATGTCATCAGAATGTGCAGTCAATATCTGGCCAGTACTACTATGCATCATTGATGTAGAGTAGCAGTTTGTCTTGTTTGTTTATAGTTATATTGATCCCTGCAATATATAATTATACATTAATTTGAGTAAATGATATATATAAATATTAAAAAACTAGTTAATGTAGTGAGATGAAAACAAAAAATTATTAATATGAAAAGGAAAAATCAGTTCTATTTGAAATAATAGATAAATTGGTACAAATTGAAAAAGAATAGTGGTTATTCTGGCAGCTTGTAACCCCCCATTTTTTCAGAAGCTCCTCTAACCCCCCTACCCAGCTCTACCACTCCCTCCCCTATCTTTGCATGTCTCCCACCCAATACAAGTAGACCCCCCTCCCACCTCGACCTCCCCCCTGGCCAAACCGTTACGTTTGCAGCCGCCTGACCAAATTGTTCCATGGGAAGCCCCCTCCTACCTACCCAGTCCCTCCCCTCAGAACCCCTTCCCATCCGCTTCCCCCACCACCCTCTATGGCCATAGTCTTCCACCAGTAGCCCCCTCCCCCCTGCCCTCATCATCCCCTCCCCTCTCCTCCCCTCCCCTCCAACCTGCCCAGTCCCTCCCCTCCATTCACCTGCCCAGCCGCTTCCCCCACCACCTCCCATGGCCATAGTATTCCCCCAACAGCCCCCTCCCCCCAACCCTCCCCTCCTCTCCCCTCCCCTCCCCTCCAACCTGCCCATCCCATCCCCTCCATTACCCTGCCCACTAACCAGAATATCCCCGAGCCATTCTTCCATCCTCCTCCCCTTCCTCATCCCTTCCCTTTGCAGCCCCTCCTATCACCCCCGCCACCCGGCCCAGGTGGTCACCCCCCCCCCAAAATTCCCAGCACCTCCTCCTACCCCCAACCCAGCTCCACCCCTCCCCCTACCCAGCCCCTTCACCCAACACTCCCCCATGCCCAACCTCTTGCCCCACCAGGACCCTCCCCCCTGCCCTCATTTTCCCCTCCCTCCCCTCCCCTCCCCTCCCCTCTTCTCCATCCTTCCCAGACCATATATATTTATATGTAATACAAAATTGAAGCCATATATTAGAATTCATAAATCTATAGAATAAATTTAAAAAACTATATAAGTAACTATTGTGGCACAAAGTACTATATAATTTATAAGCGTTTACCTTTTAATAACAATAACACACTACAATAACTTTTTTCAAATATGCAATATGCATAAGAGAAAATCAGCAATAACCTCATAGGATTGGTTTATGTAGTCAACCAATCAGGTTTTTGGATAACCAATATTCATTAATTGTTTAATGTAATTCATATAGAACATCCAATGAGAAAATAAAAACGTAATGCATAACATTACACAAGTACACACCTCGAATATGCATTTGGAGTTTCTTGAATAACACCCCAACCCAAGTTTCTATCGAACCTGCACACAAAATATAAAATTAGAGAATCCTAAAATTAATTAATAAGTGAAAATCTTTCACTGTCAATGATCAAAAAACCTGTATATATTAAGCAGAAACTTAATTAAAATACATTACATAGGCCCGTCCCCCCAGCCTAGCTCCACCCCCACCAGGATCGTCCCCCCTCCAACTCCTCACCCCTACTTCCCATCACCACCCCTTAATCGTGCCCAGTTCCTCCCATCCACTCCCTACCCAACCCCTTGCCTCCCCTCCCTCATTAGCAGCCTCTGCTGCAACTAAATCCCATCACCTCTACCTTCCAACTTACCCCCCCCCCCTCCTGCCCATCACCAACACAACATGGCCCCTCCTCCCTACCCAGACCCTTTCCCACCAACCCCACATGCCCCCTCCCTACCCAGCCCCTAACCCCACCCATGCCCACCCCTCCCCTCCAGCCCCTTCCCATCCCCTTTCCTCCCATCCCCCCTTAGTTGCCTCTATTGACACCGTATCCCAGCACCTCCCCCTTCGATGTCACACCCCCTCCTGCCCAGCACCAACCGAACCAGGTCCCTCCTCCCTGCCTAGCCCCTTTCCCACTAGCCCCCACCATGCCCCCCTCCATGCCATGCCCCTCCACCCACCCATGCCCAGCCCCTCACCTCCCCCTGCCCAACCCCTTGCCTCCCCACCCCCTAGAAGAATCTACTACCACTACATCCCAGCACATTCCCCTTCCAACTCACCCCCCTCTTGCTCAGCACCAACCTAACCAGGCCCCTCCTCCCTACCTAGCCCCTTTCCCACTAGCCCTCACCAGCCCCCCCCCCCTCCATGACCTTCCACTTCTCCCACCAGCACTAATATAATTAAATTGAAAGTTGATTTGTAATACATGAAGAATTTACTAACTCACATGACATAAAATAAATTAGAATATACAATCCCCTAAATTTATATTACCATTCATATCTGAAGAACATATCATTATTTCTTTTCTGCCTTGTCTTTAAATTTATCATTCATTTGAATTGCCATATTTTTTTCCTGACATTGACCACCAACACTTACAGGTGGTATATTTTGAGTTTGATCAATAACATCTTCATTAAGAAATTCAGAAAATAGTTTTTTTTATCATATAGAACAATGATAAAAGTAGCATCAGATGTAGGAGCAATTATAATGTATGAATAAAATAAATGCTTGCAATGAAAATTTAAAAAGGGGGTCAAATATATATATACATGAATAGAAGATGGTACCGTAAATGGTGTTTCAAATATAGATTTAGTCTTTTCACTAAGTCAAAATCATTTAACATTTTGATGTTACTATTATAGAACAATAAAGCATTAATCCAGTTGCATGTTATTTACATGCATGGAAGTAAAAATGATGATAATGGATTATATTGTATGTGCCAATGATCCTGGACACTACTTATGGGTCTTCTTAGAAAAGAAGTTTACTAAAGATGAAAATTTGTAGTATGAAAAAAAGTCTATTAAGTGTGAAGTGTGAGAATTTCAGATGAAATAAAAATGAAAGACTTGATTTTATATATTTGGAATTTTATATGTGGAACCAAAAAAATAAATGGTATCATGTCATTGGAATGAATTTCCAATGCCACAAATTTCCATGGAAAATGTAAATCCACTACCTTAATAATATGAATGTGTTCCCAATAACATTCTAGCAAGTGTTTCAAAGGACTTCCTCACTAATGATAAATAAATAATCCCCTTGTGAACCAATATTTCACATTCGATCAACATCCCTCAATTGGTCCTAGGACCTCATTTTTCCATCCAACGTTGGCTAGATATGTCCATGAAACAAATCTTGAACATTTGGATAGGGGGTGCCTACAGATTTAAAACACAGGCATGGATCAATTTGAGAAATTGAAATAAAGGTGTAATTACATAATACCAAATCCAAATGTTAATTTATTCATCCAGTAAAGGGGGTGGGAGAAATTGAATAGTGTAAAATCAATGACCCTACTTTCCTAATGTTTCCAAGACATTAGGTTCTTGAGAATCAAACTGGGTTGTGCCATGTCCCCATTTAAAAACCGCATACACTACACAAATAGAGTAGATGATCGAGTTTTCAAAAACATGGTTCACAAATGATATTTAGTACAAGTGGATGAAACAAATAAATGAGTGCGCAAAATAAGGGGAATGATTTAAAAATTTATTTTCACCCATTCCTGTCCTTGTATTCTACAGCTACGTCACACTGTCATTTTAACAGTGAAGTGCACACAGATTCCCATTACCTCAAAAAGATGATGACCTTGCCTATGGGTTGCGCCCCAACATCCTTGCAGATAAACCAACCATCATCAGCACCAACCTGTGGTAGAAAATGTAAATCTCCTTCAATTGATATTACCAATCAATACATTCACTTGAAGTTGAGAGGTGGGGATTTACCTTATTATTCTAGACTATAAACCCATTATTCTAGTTATTTTAAGATAATGACAGTAGGTTACTGAGAAGTATCACATCATTTGATAGAAACAATTATCATCTGATTGATTATGGAGTTTGTTTCATTGTAGAAAACCAGAATGAGAAGAAATATCGAATGATAAAATTAAATAGAACAATATTATGTCCAGACCACAGAAGACAAGAAGTGATGACATTACTAGAAATGAATGGAATAATATGTAATGAAACATTCTTAGGTGCCTTGAATACCAAGGCCTATGTTGCTACTCTATTCCATGGAACGTCAATAGTAATATATGGGAAAGGGGCATAGTGAGTGAATTTGGGATTGATATCAAACCTTTTATTTCATATTGTTGTCGTTGAATTGGCTGGCATGACTGGTTTCTTGAACTCCATCTTATCATCTTTGAACCTTTGCGAAAATTGAGAAACCATAGGCATCCATAAGAATCCAGCAATGCCTTTTTATTCAGATATGACCTACTAGTGTCAGCATATTAGAAAATATTCCTTGAAACTAATCAAAATTTATAAGCAGCACGACCAGTCTGGGAAGAAATATAACTCAATAACATTATAACATCCATTATCCCCAATAAAAATAATTAAGATAATTATTTCAGGAATAATTACAGTGGAAAAATTTCTTTTATAATCAGATATATATTATTCAGAATTAGAATGAATCAATCATCTTTTAAACAATTTTCAATTTAGTCTCAATGTAGAAACTAAATGTTTCTTAATGTTTCACAATTTATTTATATGAAGCTAAAACTGGTTCATCCTTTAATAATGGTGAATTGCAGTTCTATTGAAGATGAAATGAATGCATTAAATGCTATTTAATCCATAATTAGAAACAATTTACATGGTTAGCAGTTATTATATTCATAAGTCGGGCACTTACTCCTTCAGTGCCTGATGCTTAACTCATGCTTTGAAGATCAATATAAACTGAAGTGTTCCCCTAAAGAATGTTTGGAATTCAGAAAAGGAAATGCAAATCAGAATTAAACAAATAAAATTTTAGAATAAATTGTTTAATTAATTAGAAAATGAATACAATTTCATAAAATGTATAAAGATACATACCTTGTCCCTCCACAAACTCCAATACCCTTTTAGTAACATCCTATGGGTGTGTCAAGAATGGAATAATTTTGAAGATATCCAGGAGAATGAGACTTCATATTCTACAAAATAGTATCCATCATAATGAAAATCAAGTTAAAGAATGAATATAAAGTAGGTTAGAAATACAATCAACATTTTTAGATATAAAACATACACAATAGAACCAATTTCAGCCTTTGCTATTCTTGAAAAATCTCACCACCATGAAAATAGAGACAACCAAAATATTCCTAAAAATTAAAAAATACCAAACCAGTCAGCCATTTTAATGTTACCTTAATTTCATTTCATGCATTGAAGAACAATATAACCTGAACTGTTCCCCTGATGATTGATTGGAAATCAAAATAGTAAATGAAAATCAGTTTAAAGAAATAAAATATTAGAATTTATTGTTTAATGGATTTAAAAAATGACTCCAATTTCATAAAATTTATAAAGATACATACCTTGTCCCTCCACCAAATCAAATACCCTATTGGAAACATCCTGTGGGTGTGTCAATAATGGAATAGTTGTGAAGATATCCTGGTTAATGAGACTTCATCTCTTGCAAAATCATATTCATCATAATGAAATTCAAGTTAATGAATGAATATAATGAAGGTTAGAAATACAAAAATCATTTTTAGATATAAAACATACACAATAGAACCAATTTTAGCCTCTTTTAGTATTGAAATTTCTCACCACCATGCAAATTGAGACAACTAAAATGTTCCTGAAAATTAAAAAAAACTAACCATTCAACCACTTTAATGTTACCTTAATATCAATAAGGCTCGTTTAAAACATAACCTGTAAGAATGTATATATAAGGAATCAAAATTTATATTTTTCCATAATATAAAATTTAAAACAATGTTTCAGGAGCCAACAAAAATCACAGGTAGTTATCAGTCGGAAAAAGTAGGCCCCTATCATTTCTTATTTCTTGAAGGAAAAAAGACATTTTCATTAATCATGCCAATAATTAGGGAGCACTATGTTGTCATTAAGATGATATAATAGGAATAAAATCATACCTCACATCCAATAAAAACAGTGTCAATGAATATTGTCGATGCAGATGATGAACGACTCTAGGGAAGAGAATAAAATCATTAAAAAAAGAAATGATGGAAAATGAAAATTAATTGAAGAAGATTGGTGAAGTTGATTGGAGAAATAGTAAAAATGTGACACGTGTCAAGCAAGGTTACTCAGGATTATTATAGTTAGTATAGTATATGTACATTTGATAATATATGAAATATTCATTTCATACATCAAATTATCTACAACATTACATAATTATTTCATTTACTGATATCCATAATCCTATGATCCCATAAGGTGGCACTATTAGTTTGTAGTAGGCCACCTATACCTCTTGCTGTGAGTACTCTAAAACATTATCTTGCTATAGCTCATATGAATGTGAATGAGATGCGAGAAAGGATGGGATGAAAGGAAGGGTGATTTTTTGGTGACGTGGAACATGGTAGAGGTGACACGTCTTGGATGAGGTACCCAGCTTTAGAATATATAATTGAATAATATATAATAGATTATAGAGGTAAATATTGTCAATGATGTTAAAAGGTGATTCAAAAAAGTAACATATAACCTTACCGTTATTTTCAACTTCAAAATGAAAACTCATATAGTATCATGTTGTGTATGAGATAATATATATGGTTTTTCATTATGTAAATCAATCTTGGACTGGTCTGTAGTAGTAAGGACCTAAAAAACAACTTACACTACAACATTATCACTCTTGATGAGGTATTTCATGTCACATGCCCGAGTAAAGAGTAGATGTGATAAAATTTAGATTATAAGAAATACAGTAAAATTTTATGATTATTAAGAAAAAATTACAACATGTTGCATGCTTACAAAAAATGTATGACAATGATATAATTATATTCTCACCATTGGATCTAGCACCAAAATAGTGGTATGTTAATCACTGTGAAAAACATGGCTTGAAATATTTATATTTTTTATGATTAAATAACCCTCATCAATATAAGAATTTAGAAATAGAAATGAAATAATTTCTTTGATGATAAATTACTTGAATTATTTTACCATTGCATTAAAAAAGGAGATGCTGAAAAATATAACTAAACAGAAACCTGATAAAGAATTATGGAGATTCTTTGAGTTTCTAAAGGTCATACATGACCTTGAAAATTATATAAATTTTTCATCCACCTAAGAAAAATCGAATAAACCCTACAAAAAAATGTATGTGAATGTTGGAAAATAAGTACTTAGTTAGTGAAACATACCTACATGCAAGAATAGATCTGTGGGAGTCCATAACTGAAACCCAGATGCAAAGAATGTCATTCAGTAATGAAACCAAACACAATTAAATATCCTTGCATATATAAGCACAATACATTTCCATGGATTCTGATTTACATAGCCAAAAAATACCAAAATGAGAAAAAAAATCAAAGCTCACAGAAACAATTTACAACATGGAAACCTAGAATGAATAAAATCTGATGAAAATGTCAAGGGTAGTTGAGGTGGTAAAGAGAGCCGATAAATGGGTTGCCGAGAAAAGCTGTTAGATAATGCAGAGCTCCTTGACCGTCGATTAAGGGTCACTGACAATCAAGCTTTTGAAAGAACCCTGACTAAATTCCAACAGTATCGTCTTGAAGCTGATTAAAATCCACTGCGATATATGGTCTACACTATTTAATCGGAGGAGGTGTAGGATCTGATTTAGATTTTTCTAGAGATGAAGGATGTAGAGCAGGCTGAAGAGGAGAAGGAAAAGGAGATAGAGTAGGCTGATACAGAGAACGTGAAGGAGGAGGCCGAGAATATAAACACATACATAGTAGTTGAGGAGGTAGAGGTATCCGACTATGGAGGTTGGAATAAAGGAGGAGTGGAGGTAAATGTCGAGCCATAACCCTATGAGAATCACTGCGAATGGGATAGAAGAGATAAAGGAACCAAAACCCTAATATGGAGTGTTGAATTGAGGTAGCGTAGCAGGATGCGTTTAGGTTTGGAGGTAGAATAAGAGGGGATTCAGGGAGTGGAGAGGTGCGGGTTGGAGGGGATAATCGGGAAGAGGGAAGGAGAGGAGAATCAGGGAGAAGAGCAGGAACCTAAGGGATATGGGGAGGAGATTGGAAATGGGAGAGTAGGGAGAGGGGAGAGCGGAGAGGGGATTCGGGGAGGGGGTTTTGGGGAGGGGAGCAGGAGATGGACTGGAATCCCGATCGAGGGATGGAAAGTGGGTTAATTTACAGGATTTGGAGGGAGGAATAGAGATTTAAATGTGACATGGATGCATGTTGAGGTGACACATAATCAAGGAGTAATCCAATTTTAGTATAGATAATTGATTATTGTGGGGTTAGTAGGGATGTTATATTAGGAAAACATACTGAGTTTTTGTACACAGCCATGCTTTGGAAATTTGGTGCTTATGCAGATACAATTTATCAAGAAGTCTGAAAATGTAATGTATCACACATCATTATATGTAATTCATGATACATGCTTTGATTCATGGTGTTAGATCCTTAGGTATGTGGATCATTGCAGTTACGAGGTTGACTTGATGTTCAATTGATTTGTTGAAATCCACTATATACATGGATGTTTAGTTGTCTCTCGATGTGATATAATTGATAGTTTTTTTCATATAAATGGAATTTATTTGAGTTTTTGTTTTTTAAATCATTCATCATTTATTGGTTTATTTGGTTAGGGAATGTTTTTTAGTTTGATTTATTTTATAGGGAAAATCATCCCGCAGTTTTAAATGATTCCCAATGAATTTGTTTCCATACATCAACACCATGGGGATGTCTCCTAAGGAAAATTAAAGACCTTAATAATTCTCAATAAAATGGTAAAAATAGGTAATTCATAATTTTGATCCATGAACGGTGGCAACATAAGAATGAACAATATCAGTTCGTGAGGGGGTAGTCCGCCACACACAAGAATGATGATTGTGTGCAACATTTTTTGGAAGTGTTTGTGAGTGTATGAAAAATTATTAACAGAATGATATCTTACTATATTAATGATAACAATATTATAATATAATCATTGAATAATAACAATATAGGGGGTGGATGAAAAAATTTAAACAAAGAACTTGTTGAAGGATATTACCTATTATTTTGAAAAATTCTTTTTGTTTTTACCATAGATATTCCATGGTAAACATTAAATAGTAATGTAGGATAATATGATTATTGTAGGGATAATTTGATTTGGATTTGGTATGTTTTGGATGAACTAAATGGATAGAGAGGTATGAATATTTGAGAGGGTGGGGGGTTACATCCCTTTTATAATGGAGGAGGTGTGGCATTCCTGTATATATATAAATGTAAACAGTATGGAATAGTCAACATTATATCATGTGCATCTATTAACTATATATTTATCAGAAATGGGAGGAGATGGTTTAAATTTTTCCATCCAATGGATTTTGGATATGTTTTTATGATTTTTGGCCCCTTATATTATAGATTTACTACTATGTAATATTATTTTTACTATAATCACTATAATTCATTTTATTTAAATTTTCTACTAGTTTTTGTAAAAAACATAGTTGAAAATATTAGGCAATATTAATTATTATTATTCTAATTATGAAATAAATTTTTCCAAATTATAATTTCATTTGATGCATAAATTCATTTAAAATTAATCTCATAGATGCGATGAGATGGGTTTTTAAGGTGAAAATGTTCAAAATATTAAACTATTTTTATATTTCATTTCATTGTGAAATTGACTCCAGTGACATAAATTGTATTAATTTATACACAGTTATACTAATTATATTTTAAAAACAAATTAATATATTATTTAACTATACAATTAAAGTAGATGAAAAATAATATTTTAAAAAAATCGGTATTTTAACTTATTCTTCAAAAATGAACCTTCTCCGAAAAATACTAAAAATTTGCCCTAAACTAATCTTGATGGTCCAAATTCAAATATTATATTTATTTTTTGAAATATAAATTATTATTGTATAAAATTTTATATTTAAAATATTTGGGACACTAAAATGTGTTATTTTTACATTTTTGAAAAATAAAAATCTATATGCATTAAATTGGTTTTATTATTATCTATTATCTAGAGAGAAAAAAGTTGAATGTTAATTTGTTTAATGAATAATATATATATATATATGTATGTATGTATGTATTTCATTAAAATAATTTATCAAAAGTATTTTAATTTATTTATTGAGGTAATCCATGTTTTATTTCATAAATATTGTTTTATATTAAAAGTTTTTCTATATTTTCAAAAGGGTTAAATTTATATTTCTAGTTAATTAGTCACCATATAATTATTCATATATACATGTGTAAACCATATTTTATGATATTAATTGTTTAATTCCTACCCATCACTAAAATGGCTAGGTGAAATCAATAATAATATTTTTATAATAACACTAATAGTTTTTTGTAGTTTGGTAAAACTGGGTCTTTCATGTAAGAGATGATATCGATAGAATTATACATTGTGTTTAACAAAATACATTCGTTGTTTTACATGTAATGAAATTTATTCAATGTTTTTTAATATAATAATAACATTATGTTGTGTATAATTAAATTGAAATATAATTATTTGATATAAAAAATGATATATTCACTTTTTTGTGAAATGAAAAATATGAAAAAATTAAAAATTAATTAAAAAACATTAATCAAAAAATCATGGGGAGTAACATTCTATTCTGCCCCACCCATAAAAAATAATTTCTACCTCAAAATTCCCCTAGGTCATAAAATTTTTAATACATGGAAGTTACTTTCATAGAAATCCACATTGAAAAATTAACAATATAACATGTATTAAAAATGTAATGTTTGAATCATAACGGTTGCATAAAGTAAATAATGAATTGGTTTCCATAAAGGTGAACATAGGTGGAAATTGAAAACCTAGTCATGAAATTGAAATCTAACTATCCAGTTTTTATAGAGAGTTATAGATAAAATTGTTTGAAGAATGTTGTGAATCATAAACCCATAACCTTATGATGCTTGAAATTGGCAATTGATGTCATTAAAAATAATGATAATGGGAAAATATATTATTTCAATACCACATTACTAATCTTGATAAATTTTAATGATAATATATTCTTACATGATTTCATTAGAATCATACACTTTGGTTATGTGTTGACCATTTTACTCATCATCTATTTATCCAAATATTAATTTTACTTTTTTATTCATCAAGCATTAATATATCATAATATTCATTTTTAGTATGATAATACATTTCATATGACTTTATTTATCATCACAGAAAAATGGTTAGAACATTTTATCCAGTATAGACTAATCCTCATATGTATAGACAATACATTAATCACTAAAAAATATTTTGAATTTTAACATAAACTATTCCATAAATGTTTTACCTTATAAAAATTCAAAATGATGAAGATACAAAAAATTAGATAGAAGGTCACTAAGGAATCTAATAATTGGCCCCCCATATATCATAAGGTATCTTTTGGTTTTCACATTGCAATAATTTGAATAACATTATCACGTTTTCTCTTGAAACATGGTAATATCATTATTTAACATAAAACAACATTGAAAACATGAATTCATTATTATTAAAAATATTATTTGATATACTCCCTAAATAAAAAAATTTGTGAACATCATAAATGATAACATAGAACACATTGTAAAAAAAAACTTAATTAGTTACAAGGTAATTAGTACCCTATAATTTACATATTCAAATCCAACATATCGTTTTCCCAACATCATAATCTCAGCAATATGAACATATTATTATTTTTCTTTCCATTAATCAAGTGGTTTCCATGAATATTTTATTTCTATTACATCACATTTCTATTCCATTTAATCCATTCACAATATTCTTATAAATCCAAAAAAAAAATTACAATCCTTATATATATCACGATTAATATTACACAATTCTTGAATATAAATAAATAAATACTTCTATTATTTCACTTTATCATTAATTTATTAATAAGGTTACATTATCCAATTACATAGTAAAAATTCCATTCACATTTCACATATAGCCTTGTCATCATCAGAAATATAAGCACTACTCTTACCACATTGTTGATTCCCTTCGTGATATTTCCACTCTTGACAATGATTTGAATAATTCCCATTCATTTCTAATTTTAATAATTTAACATTACCTTATGTATAATGGGGGACATTATTCTTAGCCATTGAATTAATCAAACTCTGAAGTTTTCCTTTTCCGTTACGTGGTTAGTTTTCTTATTTTTCCACAATGAAAAAAATATTCATATTCCATATGAAAGTCAATTGTGTTCTACTTTGATCATTATCTACATTATCAAAAATGAATTTTATTTCAACTATGATATATACTACCCAAGTTCTCAGTAATGACTTTCCTTATCATCTTCAGTGAGTCTGAGAGTTGAATGGGCTACACATTGTTAATCATTTTATGTGAAAAATGATATTGTATACATGAAACATTATTTTCTCAATTAATAATCATATTAATCTTCTCATTATGAAATTATTCTTCCCAATAAATGTTAATGTAGTTCATTCTAATTCTATTTTTTGTGTAAAACCAAAAATCTTAGAGTGGGAAACACTAATAATAATTGAAAACCACATAATCATGCAATATCTCTCATAGGATGTCTAAATTATGACACCTTATATTCAATATATGGATCCTTAGGCATATCCTCATATATATACACAAACATATCCTTATAAATATCCCAAGGTATTTAATTATATTTTTATAATCTTACATTCTAAAGGCTGGATAATACTTTCCATTGAAACCATCTATAAAGACACATTATTCACGTACATGGAGATTAAATCAATTTAGATGAATATTCAGAACATTAAAAAAGTATATGCCAAAGGATATAAATAAAGTTTTCTATTTTTAAACTAGGAACATATTATTCTAATTTTTCTAAAAATCATCAATAATATCCATAAGTATTTTCCCCTTTAGTAATAAAATAGAAAAAAAATTATTCATAACCAAGGGAATTGAATCATAAGAAAGGGTTGTACCAGATGATCATAAGGGTAAAAAGATGATATTCGTATGAATAACAACATAATAAGGGTAAAATAACATAATAATAACATTTGAAGACCAAACCCTACATTTAAAAGATAATATAAATGATTCATAGAATAAATCATTTCAGTTTATATTACATGTATCAAAAGGTTTTTAAATCAACATAAATCAATCATGAACCACATGTTCTTGTCATGGAAATATATCTCCATAATTAATATAGAAAAATATTTCATGTTTCATGGATAACTACCAAGACCATAAACATAGTCTTTCTGGAAACACATGTCACTCAATGTGGATTAGAACACACAAGATTCCCCTTTTGGATTATGACACACAGGAATCCCATTGTGGATCCACAAACTCCTATTTCTCAGTGTGGATAAATTACATTAGCTTGTTCCCCATTTTACCTAATGAGATATCAATATTGACCTCATTCATTGGTGGGTGATATATGTACCACACATCACCTTATGAAATAATACATATGTTTAACATAATATAGTTCAGCATTCATCATGTCATAATATATAGAAAGGGATTGGTTTTACAAACAACATATCATAACCCATGAAATGTAAAGGGTATCATAAATATTTATTCATATCACAACAAGAATAACATAGACAAGTTTAATAATCATTTCATTGCATAATACCCATTAATGTAAGAGGGTTCCATTGGCATTTCATTATTGTATAATCCATGGAAGCGAATAAGGTTTTATAAAAAAAATTTAATGTTAACATAATATATTAAATGAATGAAAACGAATTGTTTTCTTGTATAATATCCCATGTAAGCCATAAAATATATCATTGGAAGTCAACTTTGATAAAGATAGAATTTAAATTATAACATGGAAATTTTTCTATGGAATATAACCCTTTTCAACAAAGAACTTTTTTAAATCATTTTCTATAGAATACACTTTAAAAAATTATAAATTATGCTTTAAAAATAATTTCAAAATTTTATTGATTGAAATAAACATGAAGCTCTAAAAACTGTTTAAATAATAAATATTTTTAATTTTTTTTAAAATAACCATGGAAAAAAATAAGGGAATCATGAATATATTTTGAAAAATAAAATCATTGAAAATATATTTGAAAAAATTTAAAGGAATAATGGAAACATTCTAAAAATAGTTTCTTTAAAATAATTAGAAATATTATAATTAAATATTCATAATATTTTGGAAAAAAATTCATTATTAAAAACATTATCTTTTAAAAATACGTTGAAAAAAATTAATTATCATGTATTCATTTTCATTTTTTTAAATCATTCTTTTTGAATAAAACAAGATTTTGACCCAAGAGATAAGTAAAGTTGAGTTTTTTTAATAATATTTTTTTTTAATAATATTAGCTAAAAATGAGTTAAATAATGGATCCATTACATGAGAATATCAAGAATAACCATATGATAATATAATGAATGAGTTTTATGGGGATATGGAAAAACATATTTCATGAATGGATGTATAATCATAAATAATACCAATAAATTATGAGATTAAATCAATAAACTATCACCACTTGGTATCATTGAATAATAATACCCATGAAATAATAACACTAAATAAAAATTAAAATGTTTTGAAAAGAATAATATCAATGATATAACCTGTGAAAGGGATGTATATAAAACCCATATGAAATAATAGATGAAAAAATTGAATGTATCAGAGAGAATGAAAAATGAGACAAAAATTACCTTAAGGATCAAGTATCTTTTGAACCACAGACCCTATAAAAGGAGTTTCATTAAATTGATTTATAAATATCAATAAATTAATGTATACCAATCATATAATAACATCATTGGAGGTATATACACCTCAAAAAATATGAGTGGTTAAAAAGGCATAAGTCTCAAAGAAATAAAAGTGAGATGAGAACACCCTTACATTAAGTCATTATAATCTGCACACATATTAAAAACTCATGTATAATAAATATCAGATTGTAATAAATATATCAAAAAACATATTATTATATATCAAAAAATATATTATTTTATTATGTATTTTAATTACCTTTTTATTTACATTTCCATTTTAATGTTATGTTTTAGGTAATAACTGCTTTATTTTTCATATATGTTTTGACTTGTTATTTTTTATCATAATACATAGATCATGATTTATAAATTCACAGAATGTATAACATGATATAAATATTTTATATAATAATTATAATAATATTGATAATAATATATGATATATAAAAATATGAAATGGAATACATCGTTCCTGGAGATGGTAGGTTCTTCCTATGCATGGGAATTGTTTTTATTTTTGTATTATATTGAATAAAAAAATGTAAATTACATATATGTATATATATATATATATTATAATTAAATATGTATTACAATTTGATATTTTTCATATACATTTACTTAACCAATCCATAATAAATTCCATGTAATGTGTGAATGAATCACATCACTTTGAGGATGTATTAGTCCACACATCCAAAATTGAAGTAATTGTATTCTAAAATACAGAAATATTTACGGGATGTTCTATATAATAAACAAATAATTATGAATAAATAATAAATATCTTATATATCGTATATATCATATAATAAATAAATTATATCATTATTTTTATTCATTAATGTTATAAATTGAAGAATGAATGACATCAGTTTGCGAGGTCATATTCTACCAAACATAAGAATAATGATTATATATACCATTTGATTGAAGTGTGTGTGAATTTATTATTAAAAAATAATATAGAAACATTTGATTATATTAATTATTATTAGGTTATTATAGAAGAATATAATAATATGAACTGGGTTGGTGGAGAAATAAAATAAAGCAAAAGATCATGTGGAAGGAGGTTACATCTTCTATGGTTAACCCCTTTTTGGTTTTCACCAAACAACTTCCTTCATTTGACCTAATCACCATGGGTGGATTCTAATAATAATATAGAGATGTTTTGAGGAGATTTTGATAGGGATTTCATAATCCAAATGGATTTATAGGTGTGGATTAGTGAGCAGGGTGAGTTCTCTTTTATAGTGGAATAAGAGTGGTGTTCTCATAAATATAAGAAGGTAAACACTATTGGGATATATCCCTTACTTAATGGAATACTATAAAATTAATTATTTTATTAATGTTTTGATATCATATAAATATGAACATCCAATGGATGTTGGACATGTTTCAAGGTTATTTGGCCCAGTAAATTAAAATTTTAATACAATGTAGTCTTGTTTTGACCTTAATCATTATAATTAGTTTTAATTACAATCACTTATATTTTTTGTCAAAAAATAAATTCACTATAATATAAATTATAAAAACTTATTATTCAGAATAATAAATCCACTTATCAAAATTATAACCAAATAATTTTTAGAACATTATTTTAAAATATATCCCATATATGGGAAGAGACGATAAGTTTTTAATGTGAACAGGTTCAAATGATCAAACTATTTTTGTATCCAATATCAACGTAAAATTTATTTAAATAATCAAAATTGGATTATTTTTTTAAAAAATTAACTAATTAAACTTTCAATCAAAATTTAAATATAATTTAACCATATAAAAATTTTAGGTGAAAATTTTATTTTCAATTAATATTCAATATTTTTCACAGTTCATCAAAAATAATACTTCTCAGTAAAATAAAAAAACATCACCCTATGATAGTTTTAGGGTTCTTAATTAAATAATAATGTTTATTTTATAAAATTTAATTCATTAAATCTACAAAATAGTGAATTAAAAAATGCACTCCATTAAAAGGTTGTAAAATTAGAATTTAGTAATATATATATCTCTATTCGTAAAATTGGTTTTAATCTAATATCATATATCAAAACCACGTAAAATTAAATTTAATTAGTTGAATAAATATACCATAATATATATATATATATATATATATATATATATGTGTGTGTGTGTTTCCTTAAAATAATTTATCAAAAAATTTTAATTAATATATTTACATAAAAACATCACGATTGAATAAATATAGTTATGCAGCCAAAGATTTCAAATTTTTTTAAAAAAATATCTTATTTCCAGTTAATTATTCACCCAATAAATCTTGTTATATACCTTTTTAAACAATATATTCATAATTTAATTGATCTTATTCATAAACATTATTATAATTTCTTGGTGAAGGGAATGATAATATTATAACAATAATATCAATAGTATATTGCAGTTTATTAAAACATGGTCTTGCATGTAATGCATGCTTCCAATGTAATTAATAATTGTGTGTTGAATAATAAAATCAAAGTGTCTATTGTTCCAAAATGCAATATATGAGTTACATGTACCATAATCATAACATGGTGTTTCATTTAATGAATGAAAAACATTGTGCAATCATATAACAAAAGCTTTAGTGTCGTGTTAAATGAATAATAAAGAAAACATTAAATTAAATTGGGAATGTCATTTTGAAAAATATAGGCACGTTATACCAGAAATGCTCAGTCAGAGGCAAGCCTATGACTATTTATTAATAAAAGAAAAAGCATAAAGCAGATAAAACAAGTCCAAAGCTCCTAAATAGCATATAAATCATACTCATCACCACCCCCTTTGGAAATTATGTTCTCCGCATTATCTGTCTCCTACTCTGAGCATTTGTAGTGTTTAAGAACCTTGGCATATTTCCTTCTAAGATTCAGCTTTTCCAAGGCCAGAAATTCCTTCGAGGATTGCATATCCCAACTATCCTTCCCAATTGAAGATCTAGTCGACATCAGCTTCGGAAGAGAAGAGTAATCTTTCTTCACTCTTCGTCTTGGAGGGGCAGTCCTCACACCTTCATCCTCGTGCACCTTCATCCTTTGTCTCTGTACATCTTTACTGTAGCATGGCCGAACCTCACCACTGTCCTTCTCCTTGTCACCATCTGAGAGATAACCCCATTTCCCCATGATTTTTACCTGCAGGAAGCCATCCTTCAATACAGAATTTGGCTAGACTATATTTTCGGTGTGGGATATAGAAAGGAATTATTGCTGAACCATTCTGTTCATCCCACATTCCCTGGTTGCAACATCTACTAGGGCAGTCTCAATCTGAAAATGGCCAGCTTCCTACCTCACAACAATCTCCTCATCATGAAAGTCCTCCTCATTCTTCAGTTCGATGAACCTATTGCCAGTAGAAATCATGATCCCCACTCCCCCATATCCATTACCCTGCCATTCTGTAACAAAATCCCCCAAAGATGTGGGGATAGGAGCAACCGTGTCCCAACTAGTATCAAACACCAGCTTAGCCTGCAAGGAGCTGCCAGCCATAACCTGCGATTGGAGCTCCTGGCCAATCTGCCCCACACCCTCAGCCATAACCTGTGTAGGGTCTACCACAATGGCAGCATCACGATTCACCCCCTGCAAAAAGTCTGGACCCGAGTGCTCCTCCACCACCGAGCAGCCTATCCCTTCCACATGAGAGCCCAGTATCTCTTCATAAGAACATAAAGTGACCACTATAGCACCGGTCCCTATTTCCTCCTTCTCATCACCTTCATTACTTTTTTTCATACCCCCATGATCACCAGTCGCAGCAACCATATGAACCTCAGAGGAAGGATCCATCTGCAAGTGACATGAACTCTTTTCCACGGCAGACCAGGACTCCACATCAAGATCACACTTCAGTCTGTCAAAGACCTGTATCACCGATGGATTGAGAGAATCCTGTAATGCCTTCACACCACATGTATGGCCCAAGACATTATCAACCAAGCTAACAAATTCATTGCATGATGAAACCAGCCGGCCTCCCTGCCCATCTGGACCATCAATTCTGAGACACCTATCAGATGCAGCTGATGCATTCAAGACTCCATCCCTACAGCCATCAGTGACAGCCTCCAGAGCTGGCCTCAAATCATTCTGAACATCACAATATTCACCACCATTTTTCTATCACCTGAAATCTACCACCCATCCCTCCATTGCGGAAAACATCCTCCAGATGCCCAAACCATTTAGAATTCACACAGAATTTCATCCACAATTTTAATACCACCTCTTGCATCCATCAGAACTCTTTCTCATCTGTAATCCAAACTCGATGCACAGGGGGCTTCACAACGTCATCCTCAACACAGATTCATGGGAATATTGGATGAGAAACAGACCCCGTCTGTTGATCAGAACAGATATAACGACCGATCATATTACCAATTGCGCATAGGATCGATGGATTTTGAAAGGAAAGAGGGAGACTAGGGAGGCTTACCCATGTCAGGATCGAAGAGGGATCTCGCTTCATATGAAAATCAAAATTCCATCGGAAAAAATAAAAGGAGGATCCACCACATCTTTCTAGCGTCTTGGACCAAGCAACATTCATGTCCTTCTCCGATCCAAAATGAACCATTAAATGTCTCCTATCAAGCAGTCCGACAATCGCATGCTCGCGAAGCTCCCAAGACTTAGCAATGACTTGAGCGAATCCTTCCACATTGGGTCTTTGAGGATGGAAATGATCCACCAGAGTGAAATTACCCATATCCGTAGCACTTTTTATCTCCACGGGAAGAAGAGAAAGCAGGGGGGCCTCCCAGAAGAGACCCGAAAATTTCTGGGAGACGAAGATCTTCAGAAAAGGTTGCAGCGCACCATGGAAAGATGAAGGATCCTCACCCCCAGGCAGCAATGAAGCCGAACCTCCCCCCTCTGATAGGGAGGGGGAGTGACTCCCAGCAGCATAGAACTAGGTCATCGAAGAGGGGAAGCTCGCAGTAAGGTCTCCTTCCCACCACTAACTCTAGGAACGTTATAACTTGTTATAATTACCTTCTGTATAATTTGGGTTAACTCTATAAGAATAAATATTTTTTGATGGATCATGAAAAATACAATTGTTTATGAAGAATTTTCATTTCATTTAAAGGTATGTATAACCTAAAAAGATTTTAATTTAGTTTTAGAAGAAAATATATGTAAATTTTAGATATATAAATAATTATTTTTTAATTTCAATAATTTTCTTATATAATTTTGTTATAATTTTTTTTAAACAATTTAATGATCTTATCATGAAAACCCCTCTTTCTCAATGCCTCCATGAGATTAATATTACATTTAAATCATCCACTTAATTAATGTACATTGGAAATTTGATATTATATTTTTAATCATAGAAAATAATAATATATATTTATATAATTTTAAATTATCACCAAAATTAATAGTAAAAACATATTTATTTAATTATCGTGGTTAAGGTAAAATTGAGTCATCTAGGGGGTTAATCATAAAATATAAGTATTAAAAAAGATCCAAAATTTTTAAATACCCCATTTATGAATATTTTTCATCCTTGAATCTTATAGTAAATAAAATTGTCCAGTTTTTAGACTTTAATATTTTGAAAAAAAATTATATCATTTTCATTTCAAAAAATAATTTTTTTTTACACACCAAACTTATAAAAGGCCAAAACATATACTATCCAATTCGCACTTCAAAAACCCATTGGATTGGTAGCTCCTAATCCAAATCACATTATTCAATCTATAATCTCTTAATAGATTATATATTTTGGAAATAAACAAAACCTATTTTTCCATCTATTACCAAACAAAAAAAAATTCATAAAGAAGTGGTACCATCCCTAACTATGAATTTTATTTTATTTATTCCGCAAAATAATTCAATTATTATTAAATTATTATTGCGTAATAATATATGTATCATAAATATACTGGTTTTTTATGTTATTGTAGTAACCAATATCAATATCCTCTCCTGTCAAATAGTTTATGAAATCATCATTCTTGTGTATTTAGGACTACTACTTTGTAAACCAATGTTTTTTGTTTTCCATAACCACGTATCACATATAGATATAATGAAAAATTAAATAATTTTTATTATATATACGATAATATTATATTTTTGGACAATTAAATCCCATATACCATGATACTTTCTTTTTTATTGGAATATAATAATGGAACATGTGCGTACGACAAACTACAACCTTGAAAAGTGACGTGATTCATTCACACTCTACATGGAACGTAATAATCAATTGTTTAATGTAATTATTATATATATATGACAGAATTTTTTTCTTCAATTTTGGTAATATATTATTTAAATTTATTTCATTAATTCTTTAAGAAAAATTGAAATATCATTCATCTATATGTACAGCCTATCATCTCCCTAAATAGTGTACTTCATTTTTTTTCCTAAATTTTATAGAATCCTATAAATAAAAACATATTGAATACATATTATTTTTATATAATGGATATAATTATAGAGATTATGTATCCACGATCAATTTAATATGAACATAAAAATAAAAAATCAAGTCACACATGAAAAATAAAGCAGTTATTTCCAATGAGTTCACTATAACCATGAACTGTTATTAAATGGGTTTAAAATGGTCATAAATAAATCATATATGGTAAGATATATATAGTTATGGAAATATAATATATTTCTAATAAAATTTTATTTAGCATAAATGTGTTATTAATGTGTACTAATAAATTCAACACTTATGGTAATGGAATTTCAGATCCCTTTTTACTTCTGTGAGACACATGCCATATTCCCCACCTATTTATTTTTGTGGTGTTTATAATTTCCAGGAATTTAGTTTATAAATATTATCCTAATAATTATTCTTGTTTACATATACATTTTTAACCTATATTTAATGGTAGCTATGATTGAATAGTTACTTAAGTGGCATGGGATTTTTGACTCAATTTTCATTCATTAATACTTTTTTTATTATAAGAACCTATATTCATTTATGAGGTTTATTTATAGAAACTTTGATATTAAATATAATTAATTTAATTACTCAAATTATATTTTATATTTATGTAAATTTTATTTTTTCATGGGTCACGTGATTACAAGTTACCGATGTGGTTAGAGGTGTATGTTAAAATGTAGTCATTTATCAAGATTGTTTATCATTATTCTTCAAATGATGAAATTTTATGATATATCTCTATGTAAACTAATGATATTTATTATCCTCTATTTACTTCAAAAGAATACATCATTTCCCTTAATTTTACTCTCATTATATACTGTTGAGTTCAAAAGAATGCTCAGATAGAAAATTTTTGATATTTATCTCTTCTATCGAAGACACATTTTCTTCCAAAAAAATAAATTAATAATATTTTTTAAAATATATATTTTCACTATCAAAATTAGTTATAAATTAATTTTTTATTTTTTTTAAATAAATCTTCATATCAATCAAAACATTTTTTTTCATTAAAAGAAAATGTTGATGGAATCATTGTTGGAATTTTTACAACAAGAATGGAATTCCCCATAGTCTAGAATAATATTTTCATTGAATAATCTTTTATATGTTTTGAATTTTATTTTTAAATAAACTTATTGTAAATAAAATACTATTGAAAATTATTTTTTAAATAATAATGGATAATTTTGTCCATAATTTTTTAATTGATTTTAAAGATTATTTTATAATTTATATTGGTCATTTTAATACCAAATAATTTATAAAATATTTTTGGTTTTAAATTTTAATTTTTAAAATGTAATAAATATTTACATCAAAATATATTTGTCTTTTTTCTAGATTCCTTTATAAATCATCAATTTTATTTTTCTAGATAAAATATTTTTTTAATGTTTTATGTTTTAAAAAAAATAAATATCGTGTGGATATTGTCATGAATAAATATTTTAAATTATTTTTTTATTATTCCATTATAAGTTTTATTTTTATTTCATTGAAAAAGGATTTTAAGGATGTTTTATATTTTAAATTGTAATTTTTTCAAAGTGAAAAGCATAATTTCCATAAGAAATGATTTAAATTATTTTTAAATATTCTGTTATATATTTTAATGATTTTTTAATGGAATTGATGTCCAAAATATAATATTATTTTTTTAGTTTTAAAAAAATAATTCTCAGTGAAATGTTATTTTCCTTACGAAATAATCCATTCGATTTTCCAAACTCATTTTCTATCTATTTGAACATTTTTTTCTAGTACATATTATTTCTTATAGATATGATCCCCAAATACTATTCTTATTTTTTCATTAGATTATTTATATTGATAATCAAAAGAATTGAACGCATTTTTTTACCTTCCATGAGTTATACAATAATAAAGTGCTTATGAAACCAAATTTTTTATCCACGGGGTATAAATTGATTAAATGAAGAAGTTTTACAAAACCAACTTCATTTAGATAGGTTATTTTATGATTAAAATTTTATGTAAATTATTTTTTCATAGGATCTAATAAAATTAATGTATTATGATATGGTGTAACAATATACGTATGTTTTTCATTATATGAAGTTGGTAACAGTATAATTGAGGATGGTGGTTAAGTTATAACTAATGACTGGTGGGACTTATATCTCCCTTTAATGGATTAAATAATGATTTATTTCTCATGAGATTGATAACACTACAATGGGGCATGAATATATCTCAATAAGGGATTGTTCTTACTATTATAGAATTGGGAGTGAACCTTGACTATAAGTATTATTTGGTGAGTGGACCCTTTCAACTATGATAACCTTTTAGTGACTCTTTACTACAATGGAAATGACATTCAATATTTTTTTAAATGCCAAAATTTATTTCTAATACCAATTTTAATATTTCATGGAACTACTTCATTGATTTCCATTTGATTAATATATTATTAAATGAATGAATTTATTCCATGATTGAATATTATGATATTTTATATTTAGGGTATTGTTTTCAAATATTTTTTTCATGTAATCCTAATAATATGATCATGTTATGTTTATATATCTCCCTTGATTAATCTTATTAAATATCTGATCTAACTCTTTCATATGTTTCCATTCCTGAAGTTATGAATAGTATTTTATGTATGGTATGTCAAATAAGATTACTATGTGGGATAATATTAATGGGGAATGTTGAATCTCATCAATAAATAACAATTTTATGCGTTTAATCCCATATGGAACTTAACCATTACGATCCTTAGGTGTGTATTTGTGTAACATAATAAATATTGAACCAAAAAATGTAATATATATATATATATATATTTTGGAATCCTAGTATATTATAAGATGTATTATCATTTTTTCTGGATTGAGGTTCATGGGGACCCAATATATTAGTTCCCAATCTATATTTTTGAAGGATAATAGTTTTACTCAATTCAAGATATTGTTGTTTCTATACAAAGGGACAAACTCAAGAGTTTCTAGGTGTTATTTTTCAATACATTGATTTTCTTAAATAAAATTATTGATTTGTTATCAAAATGGATTTTTTTTATATTTTCAACTTTTAGGGTATTTTGCAAAATGATATTGAAAAATAAGTGATTGATGAAATCCCTTAATTGTGTTCTTTATTTAAAATTTGTTCTCAATAATTAATATTGAAATTTATTACTATGAAACTGTTTTATAAATTCTAAGCTTCATTTATAATATTTCATGAAAATGTAGACTATTAGGAAAGATCAGTACGTGAGAAAATGTGCATGTCACATGAATATGTGTAGTACCACTAAAGTTTGTATATTGATGAACTGTGACATGTATCTATATCAGTATTATTTAATTGATTCATGACTCAATGTTTTCATTATATTATCTTAGTTTTTATTCCAACATGCAACAACCCTAATCGTTGTATTTGTAATCGAGATATAGTTAAATACATTATGTTATATTTAATGGTTGGTTTCTCACATTAATATTATTATATATCAGTCATTGGTATTTCTTAATAAATTTTTCTATATTATACATACATGTCATATTTCATATTTTAGAAAATATGATTTGAATTTTGCGAAAAATAAAGGTTGATTTAAAAATAATCGATCTTTTATCAGTATACATTATTGACTATTTTTTAATCTAGATGAATCCTTTTTATTATTTGAGAATTTTAATTGATTCATTTGAGGAATGAAAATGGGTATTATGCTAACATACTACTTTTTACTTTGACAATATCTAGGTTTAGTTTGGTATGCCACATGTAAAGGGAATGGAATCATATATTTTTCCATCCTTCAATGGTTTTCATTTCCTTATTATTGGGGAAATTTTGGCGTGATGGCTGGACAATTGAGGTTTTGGTTTTTTTTCACAATTTTTTTTACATTCAGGTTTATCACTTTATTCATGATATTTTAAATTTCTTGGTTATGTTATTTTCATACACATTGTATTATATTAGTTCTATAGTAATTCATTTTACGTATTTGTTTATATATTACTCTCCAAATTGTGATAGTCTTACTTGGGGAATTATTTAGGTTTACCTAGGATGGTTTATCACAAGCCAAAACTACATATTTTAACTGATATGATTCAATGATCCACCATATAACATCCCACAATCCGAAACACTCTCACGTGGCCAAAAAGTTTTTTCTATGTGACCATCAATATGTATCCTCATATGCCAGTAGTAGCCAAATAGTAGTGGGGATGCATTAAGTCCAGTGAGGAGACTATACAACATCGATTAGGAGTTTAAAACATAATAGGAAAATAAATATAAATGAATGAATCAATATAAGAGTGAGGAAATAGTGGAAACAATATAATATAGCATAAATAAAATAATAAATTCTACGATATAATATAATAAATTATAATTAAATAATGTAAAAACAAAATGGAATATAACTCAATGTCATGTTATAACTATTAACAAGTAAAACATTATGAAACTCAAAATCCATCAATACAACATCCCATGTCAATCCACTCTCCAAACTCAATCCCATCCTGAAATAAAAAAATCAATATTGAGGTCCTTTTCCCTTGTCTAATCCTAAAACAAAGTAATCTTCTTAGGTACTAAATGGCTACTCGAATACAATGTTAGTATAACTTTGTCAGAGAACTCAACCTCATATAAATATAACAAAGCTTTTAATATGTATATGAAATGAATGAAATAAAAAGCTGTGTAACTTATTTATGTAGTTAAATTAATACCACATCTTTCAGTATTGTATCCATTCTAAAATATCAATGAGAATGTCTCACAAAAAACCCAACCCTGACCATATAGAAATGAGATAACATAACATAACTTGGAGCTCTGCTAAAATGTTGTTGAGCTTATATGACGAGAATAAAACCCATAAACAGACAACCGAGGAATATAAATTACAAAATTTTAGTTCAAAACCTGCAATATAAAAAATTCAACATTTTATCAATGTTGATTCTGGTCTGTCATAATTTTTAACAAGCCTTAGGTCCTAGCTTGATATACTAGCATATTAGAGTGTATATTATAGAATCCTAGTATATAATCATTTCGATATATATCATGACCTAGCATGTTGTATAACAATTTTAGCATGTCTTAGGGAGAAGCCCTGTATAGCATCATTTTACCTTCAATCTATTCCAATATCCTGTATAATAATGATATCATATAAATCACCACACATGGAATAGAAAAAATGATATGATAATATCACATCATAATGATGAATTGTTAATAATTAAATTTTTTCCAAATTGCACATTTCATTCTACGAATGGTTATATCAAATAACATTCAAGTTATCTTAATAAAAAATTATGTCAAGATGAATTGATATTAAGAAATCAACCACATTCCTTGCCTTTCTAAACAAAAATTATTCCATAACAAATATTTATTATCATGATTTTTATTACAAAAATAGTAGTAATAATCCATGTCAAATGAAAAATAAATCAAAAGGGCCTCCAAGGAATCATAAAATTCATTCATTTTAATTTATATAGTCACATGATACATTGAATCAATTTTAGTATTATGCATAATTGAAAATAATCAAACCATAAAATTAAGGTTTACACCCATACCATTAATATACATAGAACACAATGATTCATCTGGAAAACACTCACAAAGTAGAAGGTTCAAATTATAATAATAAGGTTCCTAGAACAAATTTGATCAAGATCAAAACCAATAATTCATATAGGCAATATATAACACTATAGAATCTAGAGTACCTATGGAGATACAGGAAAAACAAAACAAATCCACTTACCAGAGACCATATATATAAATGGGATGTATGGTATTGAGATAGGCTCTCCAAAATAATGTGGATTTTAACCCTATGTCATGAGGATAAATCTATAAGAAATTTGGAACTAAAATCAACATCCATACAGTTATTAAAACAATACATCTATGATGTTAATGATGTGAAATATAATTACATTTCATTCAATTTTTTTTACTAGGATACATCGAAAAACCATTGCTTGAGATTATTATTATATATGAATGAACATTACACAACATATATCCCATGATCATGGCATGATAATTTCTTGTAGATGAATTTTAACCCATTTTCTTAAAAAAGTACTGAATCCCCTTTAAAGAATCTCAAATTACTAACAAACCGTGGTAAAATATTATGAATTTATACATAGGATCTATTAACTCAAATAAATATACATCCATTAAATATATTTCTTTTTCCCTAGGAAAGGATCCAATCATTTATTATCTATGGTTTTTCCATGATTACAAACATCATATGGCTGCATTTATTAAAATGTAAATATATTCATGATGAAAACACAACTAATAATGCTCAAATATGATGTAAAAACCTACCATAAGAAGAATAAAAAAATTAGAGATCATTTTACTTTGAAAAGGTGGTATCTTACAACCTCCACACCATATAACAGCTCATTCACATGCTTCCCCAAGAATCACTTTTTAGTATTGGTGAACACGTATAGAAAATGTTATATCACATCTTATTCTCAGTAATAGTTATCCTCTTGAAACTTCACAATCATCCACTACACCCATCCCAAATAAATCACCCTACTCTAAAGATGCTTCTGATTACTGTCCAAAATACCTAGCAAATTCATATCAAAGAAAACATCAAACCTAATATCAATTACTAATACATCTATCACATGAGAATGGTATGAATAACATATCTATTGTTATGTAAAATGGATGAATCATTCACGGAACTATAGTGTTGTATAAGTAAAAAATGATATTACACTGAAGTGACTCTATCCACAATCTCAAATGACCAGAAAAACACGGTAACTATATTTCCCAGTTTCCTAATATAGTATTTCTATATCCTACATGACATATAAATGGACAAATGATTATGAACTTCATACTTATTTTTCTTCTTTGATTGTCATCGTAGCATTTTTGTCTTCTATTTATGATCACTAACCACTACATCATCATCTTAACATGGTCACTTGTATCCTACATGTGACTAGGTCCAACAATAACTGAATCTCTTATATCCAACCAAAAAATAATATATTAGAACAAAAATCCATATAATGCCGCAAAAGGTTCAATTTATACAGATTCCTATATGATATTTTTATAATAAAACTACTTTAGTTATATATTCTTCTCCCAAGAATTACCAAAATCCCAAACATAGGCTCATAAACTAACCATCAAAATCCCAAATACTTATCTTATACTTACCTTTGGTCATAACATGAAAGGACCTAGTCAAAAGAACAAATAATAATAGTGCCTATTTAATTGCCTTACATAATGTTTTTGTGAAATTATGATCTCATTTTTAAAACATACCAATCAGGACACTGTTCAAAGGAACTACCTCACACATATAAAGAATACCAGATCATAAATTGTAATGTTCTCCATGATAGTTATAAAGTGGGATTCCTTTTTAATTCAATCACAACCACATATATAAAATCATTCCTTTAATATGTACAAGGTAATCCTATCCCAAAATCAATGATTATTTCATCAAATTTCCACTCATGAATTTAAAAAGGCAACAAAATCCTAATTTACATCATAATCTCGACATTCATCAACTAACATGATAAATGTATTACCAAAAATCACAGGACTTACATCTTTATTTCTGAATGCCATTACTGTCAATGAAGATCACCACACATCATTTTCAAAACCAGGATGTACATCACATCTATAATCATGAAACACTCTCATCAGCAACCCTTTTCAGTATATAGGAACTCATAATCGTCCATATAAATGTATATAAATTACACTAAAAATGAACCATACTAATAGGGAATCCCAAACTGATAAGTTGTATCTCAAATTTAATTCCTTTTGATCAGATAATTTCTCTATCTTGATCCAGAAAAAAATTCATGGGTATAATAGATGTTTATGTGTTAGACACTTATGTCTGAGACTTCATAACAACTAAATTATTGTATTTAATGAGATACATTATCATCCACTCATCCAAATATTCTCACGCTGGCTCTTCATTCATATTTCAGCTTAATGAATCATCAATGATGTTTCCATTTCATGGTGTAGAATATAACTCAATGTCACAAGACTACAAATACATTACCCATATCCTCTGCCAATGGTTCAGGTTCCGCTGAAAAATATGTACCTGAGGATTTTGAGGTCCACTTATACCATAAACCTCTCAGCAGTGCAATAATGCATCAACCTTCATAGGTATTGTGCCACTTCTTCTAACTAAATTATGTGTGTAGGATAACATATCTCATACAACCTAAACAGTTTGGATACATAAAAATATACATGATCTACCTACATAATAACTTCTCAGAGTTACTCCTGTGATATTTTATTACACACGATATATGATTTACCTAACATAAGTAATGTGATGATAGGTCCTATGTTCATCCATGTTTTAATCTCTGAAAAATATCGCTCAAAATCTTATTACCAATCATTTTTACCCCTTTCATGGAAATCCCTAACATTAGTACTACCAGATTGGAGAATTACTCGATGAATAACCAATAATGGCCTACTAAACCTAGAAATCTCTGAATCTCAAAAAGATTCTATGGATACATCCAGGATACCATGTTTGTAACCTTATTTGGTTCCACTGAAACCCCTTACTCTAAAAGAACATGTCCCAAAAAAATCAATTCCCCAATCTACTTTTGGCTAACATTGTGTAAATTTGATTCTTTGTCAATGTACATAGGAAGATGTCAAAATATTTGGAATTGTGGTTTGATGACAAGGACTACACTATTATTTCCTCAAAAACACAAACCCAAATAGATCCATTGAAGGAAGAAATATCATATTCATTGTGGCCATGTGTACATTCAGTGCATTGGTCAAACAAAAAAAACATCACTACGTACTCATACAAGACATGCATGTGCATAAAATACGTTCTGCGGTTGATTGATAGTATCAACCTAAAATGATGGAATCCAAATATCAAATTGATATTAGATGAGATCATAACACCTCTCAACGGATAAAAAAGATAATAGTTTTGTAAAAGAGGTAACTATTTCTCGACCAACATATAGTTTATCATAGGACAGTCCACACCCAAGCTCAATGTCTGATCAACCATCCCAGAGAAGATAATAGGAGAACCCCAATGGTATAATTTTTTTTTGTATAAAACCATTTGTTTTCATATCTTCCAACTAATCCTTCAACTCTGGATGCTCTTTTGTTGTCATTCTATAAGGTAGGATGAAAACTAGCTCTTATCATGACACAATCATGATCGTTAACTTGTTCTCTCACTTAAGTGGTATGATGTATAACTCAAAAAATAATGAAATGAAAAAAAGGTCCACCACTGGTAGAAAATAATCCTTATATATTTCATCATTATCTATAGAAATAATGGATATCCGAGCCATGAGACAATCTAATATACACTGAATTGGTCCTGTATTTCAAATATTAAGATACCACTCACCCTAGGGAGAATATCATCCACCTTCTAGTGATAAATTAAATACATTCCTCCTATAAATGTCCATATAAACTAGGTATATTATTAACCAATCCACAAAATGAATCAAATATAAGCATAGCATTTCCAGCAATAACAGTCCTTAAAATAAATGAAAACCTCCTATCTCATTAAAAAATGCATCCATAAAATTTCTAGTCTCTAATTGCACACCCAATACCATGATTATGGTAAAAAATAATCTAATATTTCCTAAACAAAACCCACAATTCAAAAAATGAGGAGATAAAAAAAGCAATGTGATTCTCTTATACCATGAAAAATCCAATCATGGTTAGATGTTATATGAATCATATACTTTATGGAACATGGTCTTATATCATAGATAGTTGGTGTATATTTTAAAACATGAATATTACCATACCCTCTACCATAGGATCTTCCCAAACACCATGAAGATATACCATGTTTCTTATGTTTTCCTTCATTCTTGGGGGAACCCCAACCCATGACTAAATTAAAATGTCATGTGGAACTCTAGATACTATTCTATTGGGGAATGGATGAGTCCTTCCCATAATCTGGTGTATTTATTATTATATTTTTACTAATCTTCTACTACAAACCACCTAAAAACCATGTTCTGTTTCCAATATTACTACAAAAAACTATCTAAAATGAGGTACATACACTGAGTTCATTTTTGAATCATCTTTACACATTGGTAACTATATAAAAAAGAATGATCCACAAATAGCTTCCCACTTCTGTAACTGATCTGGCCACTAATTCTTTTGGGAGAACTATTATAGTGACACTTATTAAAAAATGAAGAGGTTTTCACAGTTTTCCCTTTTAAATATCCTAGTCGTAGAATAGTTACTCTATCATATTCTATTCTTTAATGATTTTTTGATTTTTCACATCTTCAAAATTGCACAGATGTATCACATTCACCTATGACCTCATCCCATAAGGATGTCCATTCTCAAAAAATCTCACCATATATATCTTATCACTTTACAATGATGGTAGAATGCACTATTGGTTAGTGAAACATTCATTGTAGTTCATCAATAACATTATGGAAACCCTGCTTTTATTACAAACTTAAACATGATTTATTACATAAAAATTCACTTGATACAACAAATATGATAGAGAGTTTTAGTGTCTCTGGGTCTTAGGATCATTACATAAAAACATAAAACATTAAATACAACATCTTTATTGATATATTACTTTACATGACCACTACATTCCCTTGTACGTAGCATTGCATCGGATAACCTAAGGACATGCATAAGAAAAGGGTGAGCTATAAAGCCCAGTAAGGGAGTACACATGGAATAACATGAGGAGTACAACACATGTTAGACAATAAGAATATCAATAGAGCATAAAAGAAATATGAGAATAAAGGCATGATAAAGCATGATAATCATAACATGGAAATGTGGCAACAACACTTAACATGGAATTAGCATGTGCCAAGGCTCATTGCACATACAGCAAGAGTAAATCCTCATTGGACATAAAGAACGAGTAAAACCTCGTTTTACTTGAATTATCATGAGTCAACACTCCTTGACCATGACGTATCATGATACTATACTTTACCCAATGCATTGGAGCGCTATAAGGGTGCACCCTTCTTAAACATTTCATTTCATGCATAAGTGTGCCACATGGATCATAAAAAATTGATTCATAAAACATAATAATTTATTCCATGATAAAGGCATGTGGAATTCATACACGAAAATTTATAATGAATATGTATGTGTTCATAACGGTGAATACCCTTGATGGAGAAATGGGCATGGTATTCACTAAACAATGCCATTGGCTTAGAAAATCGGTGCAATTTCAACAGCGTAATGTTGTGACATTAGAATTCATAAAAATGGTTGATGAGAAAGAAAAGAGTGTCTCATCATATTTTAATGAAATGGAAAGTAAGGGGGTCATATAGATACATTTCCAAACAATTGTATTTGGAATTTTTATTCATTATACAAAAGTATTGCTTGAATGTAAAAGATGAGAGAGAAGTTCCTTTATGAATTTCAGCATAGTAACAGGTGTACATGGGAGGCATTTAATGAGAGAGAAAGGGGTATCCCATCATTAAAAAAAAGGGGGCAGTATGAGGGAGGTGAAAAAACATACCCCAACATTCATAATTTAAATTTAAAGGGAAAAACAACATAAAGAAAATTGACTAAAATGATAAGGGAAGAAAAAACCCTTACATGGAAGTGTGCTTCCAAAGGCTAGAGAGAGGCTTGTGAGAGGCTTCTTGAGAGCTTGGGGCACCTTGGGAGGATTCTATAGAGGGTATGGAAGTAGTTGGACGAACTCAAAGGGCTTTTAAAGAGGAGGATGTGGGATCATGGGTGGGTTTATATAGGAAAGGTGACGGAATTCTTTATTATTTAGGTTTGGGTCCCCTTACATTAAATTAATCCAAACCACAAATCAACCCAGGGTTTTTGCCCTTAGTTTTTGGGAAAGGGAAGAGGAAAAAAATATTTTATAAGGACAAAGTCCGAACTTCTTAAAAAATTAGGGTTTCTTATGTGGAGGTGAGTCACACTCCCATGGAAATTACTTTAAAAAGGCAAGGTGTTGAATATGTCTTGAGGGGTCCATTAATGCTTTGAAAATTAAGTCAAACAAACCCAAATTCACTTTATTTTAATATTAAAACATATATTGGCCGAAAAAAAAGATTATAGTATTTTATTACGTCACTATTAGGTCATTATGATGTCATAAAACACATTATATATTTAAACGGTATTTAATTTTTACCCAAAAATTTGACTATCTCAAAAAATTATGAAAAATTCACCATTGGATAACTTCGACATCCTGATTCCAGAAATGACATTTATTTTATCTAAATAATTTTATAAATCTATTAACTTTCACTTTTAAAATAAAACCGACATTTATCAAAAATTCACGGGTTTTGACAGAAATGGCTTTCAAACCTTAATAAAAAAATTTATTTGCATTCATAAAATTATAAGATATTTATATTTAATAAAAATTAATTTAATAAAAATAATATTATTTTATTAAAATATTATTTAATTCAAAAAATCCCTTAATTTAATAAAATAGATTTCTTAATTATATAATAACTAAAAACACCATTTTTACTTTAAAAACTATTTACCATATATCAAAAATGACTAGAAATTATATTCATTATTATATATAAAAAAATGTACAAGAACAAAGTAGTACTTATTTGTTACATAACCCCTTAAAACAGCCGCATTATACCTAAGGGTAAGGTGTGCGATGGTGACAGACTCTTGGGGTGGCTCGGATAACATCGCCCGAGTGGTAATTTCATTCAACTTCCACTTTTCCCGTAGACGGTCACGTTCGAGCTTGACATGATGAAGCTCGGCATGGGCTTGTTCAAGGGCGAAGTGCAAAGACACCACCTCTTTCCGAGATCTGACAAATGGGCTTCATATGGGGAAATTCTACTGGATGAGGCCATCACATCCTTTGTCTGGGTAAATTGTATTTGTTAAAGTGCTATATTTATACTAATCATGTGATCACTTTTCAACGGATATACTAGCAACGGTCAAAATCCTTAACATAAAACCAAAGAATTTGACATTTTATATAAACATAAAAAGACATTTAATTAGATCAAGAGGGATTTCCATTAATTAAACATTGGGTCATTACAATATTCCCCCCATAAGAAATTTCTCCCTCGAAATTTTCCTTTTCCCACACTAAAACAACTGTGGGTAACTCATCTTCATCATTTCCTTGGATTCCCAAGCCGCTTCTTCAAAATTGTGGTTTCTCCACAACACCTTGACGAGCGGCATTGTCTTATTTTATAGGACTTTTCCACTATGATCTATGATCCTCACTGTTTGCTCCTCAAAAGAAAGATCCTCTTCCAATTGTACCACCTTGAAAGAGAGTACATGTGAAGGGTCCGGTTTGTACTTCCTTAATAGGGATACATGAAATACATCATGTACTTTGGCTATAGTAGGTGGAAGTGCTAGTCGATAGGCCACAGCCCCGACATGATCATGAATATCGAAGGGGCCGATGTACCTTGGACTTAACTTCACATTATTTCCAAACCTCATGACCTTCTTCCATGGATATATGCGTAGAAAACCCATGTCTCCAAAATTAAACTCAAGGTCTCATCGACGATTATCTGCATAACTCTTTTGTCGACTCTAAGATTCCTTGATATGCTACTGAATGGTTTTCTCCTTCTCCACCATTTCCTCGACCATTTCTAGTCCAAGCATCTTATGTTCATGGACCACATCCCAACATTCTAGTAATCTGCACCGTTTCCCATATATGGATTCAAATGGTTCTATTTGGATGCTTGAGTGGAAACTGTTTTTATAAGAGAACTCAACCAGAGGAAGATGTTGATCCCATCCTCCTTTAATGTCCATTGAGCTTGCTCTCAACATTTCCTCAAGTGTTTGGATAGTCCGCTCAGATTGGCCATCAGTTTGAGGATGATAGGTCATACTGATGTTTAGTTTAGTATTCAGAGCATGTTGAAGACTCTTAGAAAACATAGAGGTGAATCTTGGATCTCGGTTAGATAGAATAGATAACGATACTCCATACAACCTTCCCACTTCCCTGATAAATATCAGTGCCAGTTGATCCAATGAGAAATCCTCCTGAATAGCAATGAAGTGTGCAGTCTTTGTAAGATGAACCACAAGAACCCAGATTGCATTGTTGCCTTTGGATGTCCTTGGATGTCTGGTGAAATAGTCCATGGTGATGTTCTCCCATTTCCATTCTCGTATGGTAAATGGTTGCATCATCCCCTTAGACTTCTGAATTTATGCCTTCACTTGCTGGCACACCAGCCACTTTAATATATATTCAGCGATCTCCTTTTTCATATTATGCCACCAAAAGTTTTCTCATAGATATCGATACATCTTTGTGCTCCCTGGGTGAATATATAAATTTGAACTATGTGCATCATCCAAAAGATCCTTCTTTAGCTCCGGACTTTATGGAACACATAGTATTTTCCCAAACCGCACAATTCCTTCTTCGTTAACATTAAACTCTGAGGATTTCCCCTTTTTGATAGCTTCCACTCTTTCTTGAATTCCCACATCATCCTTTTGAGCATCCTTTAACCTTTCCAAAAGAGTTGGTTGAGCAATATTTTGTGATAGGAAGGATGATGATCCATTCTCTATGATTTCCATTTCCATCTTCATCAAGTCTAATAAGATGGGATCCTTCTCAATTCTCATCATTGATAGAATCATTGGATCCTTTTAACTTAGGTAATTTTTCACCTTGTTCGCTTTCCTATGGTGGTAATGTATTGAACAGTCACAATCCTTAATGAGATCTATCCATAATCTCTGGCGCATATTAAGCTCTTTATCTGTGAAAATATATTTATGACTCTTATGGTCAGTATATATCTCATATTTCCCTTCATAGAGATTATGCCGCCCGATCATCAAGGAAAAGATCACCACTGCTAACTCTAGACCATGTGTTGGATAGTTTCGCTCATGTATTTTCAACTGCCTTGAGGCATAGGATATCAATTTATCATTCTACATCAGCACACATCATAATCCCTTCTTCAAAGAATCACTGAATACCACAAAAAGGTCCACACTTGTGGGTAAAGTGGGCAGGGGTGCAGTGATAAGCCACCTTTTCAACTCATTAAAGCGTTCTTCTCATTTATCACTCCAAGAAAACTTTAATCCCTTCTGAGTTATCTTGGTAAAAAGGTTGGAAAATCGTGAGAAATTCCTCAAAAATTATCGATAATATCCATGTAACCCCAAGAAGCTACGGATATCTGTTACCGATGTCGGCCTCGACCATCCCTCAATTGCATCTGTTTTGGAGGAGTCCACGGATATCCCATTGCTTGTGATGATATGGCCCAATAATGTGTCCTCCTTCAACCATAACTCACACTTGTTGTACTTTTCATAGAGCTTCTCCTTGCGCAAAGTCTCTTGTACAGTTTTTAAATGCTCCTTATGATCATCCTTGGTTTTGGAGTATATTATAATATAATCTATAAAGACTACCAAAAATTTGTCAAGGTAATCTCTAAAGACTATATTAATCAAGTCCATGAATATTGTGGGAGCATTGGTGAGTATGAAAGTCATTACTATGAATTCATAATGCCCGTATCATGTATGAAAAGCAGTCTTGGGGATGTCTTCCTTTTTCACCCTTACTTGATAATATCCCAACCGCAAATCCACCTTAGAGAAGTATTGTGATCCATAAAGATGATCAAACAAGTCATCAATTCATGGGAGAGGATACTTGTTCTTTATCTTGATTTTGTTAAGTTCACTATAATTGATGAAAATCCGCACTGACTCATACTTCTTCTTGACGAAGAAGACTGGTGCACCCCATCGTGAAGCACATGGGCGTATAAACCCTTTATCCAAATTCTCATGTAGCTGTTTCTTCAGCTCATCAATCTCTACAATATCCATTCTATATGGAGTCTTGGATATTGTTAGCGCCCCAGGTATATGTTCAATTGACACTCAACATCTCTTCTTGGAGGAAGACCAGGCAGTTCCTCGGGAAACACTTCAGTGAATTCCATCACAATAGGCATTTCTTCATGGATGGTTTCTTCCATGGACTCAATCATCTGAGCCAGATACACATGCTCATAAGGCAGTAATATACATGCTTGAGATGATGGAGATAAAGGAGATCCATTTTCCTCCTTACAGTTGTAATGAATCGGGGGACGATTATCCATATGGAGTTTGATTTCCCTCTCCCGACAAATTACGTTGGCTCTATATAAGGAAATCCAATCCATGCCAAGAATTGAATCAAATTCCACCAGAGTGAGTAGGATGAGGTTCACCGGGAAATTCAATCCACATATTATAACATGGGAGGACTTATACTAATGGGATGAAATGATTTCCCCATTTCTCGTACTCACCGACATCCTTACTTCTATGATTTGTGGTGGTGTTGGGATTGTTCTACTAAACATTAGAGATATAAAAGATTGCGTAGAACCTTAATCAAAAAGTACATTTTCTATTCTTGAATGAATAACAAGCGTACCTATCACCACTTTGTTTTTGGGGTTCACATCGGCAAAAGTGATGGCAAAGCTCTTCCTTGTTGTCTTGTAGGTTGATGGTTGCCTCCAAAAACACTTGGATTAGGGCACTGATTTGAAAAATGACCTGGTTCTTTTCATTTTTAGCATTGAACAATGCGTTGAGGTTAGAACAGAGAATTCATATCCTCTGTCACAGCCACATGTATTTATTTCCAATAGTTAACATCTAGGTTCCCTTCCCTTCCACACCTGATGTATTTCCTCGTCCCCTTAAGGCAATTTCCAGGGTGCTTATTTCCGCACTTTTGGAAAGTGGGGTGCTTGATCTTCTTTGCACCGTTGGATTTATCCATCAGACCACTAGAATTGTAGTCCACCTTATGCTTCTTGTCCCCATGATACCCCTGTGATTCCCCAATCTCCATTACGACCTTGAGGGAACATTGGACAATTTCCTCATAGTTGTCGAAGTCACGGATCGCTATTGCTTTCCACAAGCATGGCTTCAGCACACCAAAGAATCAGTCAACCTTGCATTTGGGAGTAATGAAAAAGCATGTAGTGTATCATGAAAGCCTTGTGAAGTTTTCCTCGTACGCTCTAACAGATTCTTCATCGTTTTGCTTGAGGGAAAGATGTCCCATTCCATCTTAAGCCGGAGGGTGAGTGGAAAATATTTATCGAAAAACATCTTCCGGAAATCCTTCCATTCCAATGCCTCGATCTCCACCCCAGGATTCACATTTTTAATTAACATCCACTGTTGATCAGATTCACCCTCCATACAATAAGCCTCCAGGAGAACCTTCCCTTTTTCAGAACATTAAAGGATGGAGAAGATCTTTTCAATGGAGTTGATCCATTGTTCAACGATCGTGGGATCAGATGATCCACTAAAAGTTGGAGGAATTTGTCTCATGAAGCTCTTGATAGTGACTTGTTATTTATTAGGGGGGGGGTTGAACATTACTCTTGACCCATGATTCTATTCAAAACCTTAGTTAGCTGAGAGAGAAGCATGACAATGTTCGCGATTCCCGCTCCCATTGGATTGGGCATCTCATTAGTATAGTGATCACACTGTTATTCAGATCGATTGTTAGCCCGAGTCCTACTATCATCGACCATTGGCTGGAATAAAAGGAATTTTAGGGGTAACACATAAAGGGTAATCCAAATAGAGAAGTTTATGACATATAAATAAACATTTATTTCCTTAACTCATGAGTCTATAGGCTTCAATCTAGGCTTTACATGATCTACTTTCTAACATATATTCTTAGAGGAATTTCTTTTAATTCCCTTAATTAGGTTTCATACTAAGCCTGTGAATTTATCAAACAATATACCCCGGTAGTGTTCTAACCAATAGTGCATCAAGGCCCGTTGTTGTGCACCAGTTCCCGTTTGAGTCTACCTCAAATCGGTGTTTTCAGGTTTTACCCCTAGGATACATCTGTGCCAGAGCCACCTCTACCCGCTTGTATCCAGACAGGGATGTATTTGTTTGATAAACCACTTACTCAGTACTTAAAAAAACTTAGGGATGTTTTTATTATACTTAGTCAATAATCTAAGGCTTTACTAGGGTTTCCTAATCCCAAAAAAACTAAACCTCCCTCTGATACCAACTATGGAAACCCTGCTTTCATTACAAACATAAACCTGATTTATTACATAAAACATCACTTGATACAACAAAAATGATCGAGAGGTTTAGTGTCTTTGGGGCTTAGTATCATTACATAAAAACATAAAACATGTAATACAACATCTTTATTGAAAACTTTCTTTACATGACCACTGCATTCCCTCATACTTAGCATTGCATGAGATAACCTGAGGACATTCATAAGAAAAGGGTGAGCTATAAAGCCCAGTAAGGTAGTACACATTAAAAAACATGAGGAGTAAAACACATGTTACACAATAGGAATATCAATAGAGCATAAAAGAAATATCATTATAAAGGAATGATAAATCAGGATAATCATAACATAGAAATGTGGCACCAACACTTAACATTGAATTAGCATGATCCAAGGCTCATTGCACATAGAGCATGAGTAAATACTCACTGCACATAAAGCACGAGTAAACCCTCGTTGCACATGAATTATCATGAGTCAACACACATTTCACATGACGTATCATGATACTATACTTTACCCAATGCATTAGATCACTATAAGGGCGCACCCTTCTTAAACATTTCATTTCATGCATTAGTGTGCCACATGGATCATAAAACATTGATTCATAATACATAATAATTTATTCCACGATAAAGGAATGTGGAATTAATACATGAAACGTTATAATAAATAAGTAAGTGTGCATAAAGGTGAATACCCTTGATGGAGAAATGGGCATGGTATTCCCTACACAATAGTATTGGCTTAGAAAACTGGGTGCAATTTTGTCAGCGTAACGGTGTGACATAAGAATTCATAAAATTGGTTAATGAGAGAGAAATGTGTGTCTCATCATATTGAAATGAAATGGAAATTAAGGGGGTCATATAGATACATTTCCAAACAATTGTAATTGGAATTTTGATTCATGATACAAAAGTATTTCTTGAATGTAAAAGAGGAGAGAGAAGTTCCTTTCGGAATTTCAGAATAGTAACGGGTGTACATGGGAGGCATTTAATGAGAGAGAAAGGGGCCTCACATATTTCAAACATAAAGAGTCCAGTATGTGGGAGGTAAAAAACCGTACCCCAACATTCATAATTTAAATTTAAAGGGAAAAACAACATAAAGAAAATTGACTAAAATGATAAAGGAAGAAAAAACCCTTACTTGGAAGTGTGCTTCCAAAGGCTAAAGAGTGGCTTGTGAGAGGATTCTTGGGAGCTTGGGGCACCTTGGGAGGATTATAGAGAGTGTAGGGGAGAGGATGGACGAACTAAAAGAGATTTGAACAAGGAGGAAGTGGGAGCTTTGGTGGGTTTATATAGGAAATGTGAAGGAATTCTTTATTATTTAGGTTTGGGTACCCTTACATTAAATTAATCTAAACCACAAACCATCCCATGGTTTTTTCCCATAGTTTTTGGAACAGGGAAGAGGAAAACAATATTTTATAAGGAAAATTTACTAAATTCTTAAAATATTAGGGATTCTTATGTGGAGGTGAGTCACACTCCCATTAAAATTAATTTAAAAAGGCAAGGTGTTTAATATGTCTTGAGGGGTCCATTAATGTTTTTAAAAGTAAGTTAAACAAACCCAAAATTAAATTATTTTAATGGTAAAACATATATTGTCCTAACAAAAAGATTATAGTATTTTATTACAACACTATTGGGTTATTATGATGTCATAAAACACATTATATATTTAAACGGTATTTAATTTTTACCCAAAAATTTGACTGTCTCAAAAAATTATGAAAAATTCACCATTGGATAATTTTGACGTCATGATTCCAGAAATTAAATTTATTTTATCTAACTAATTTTATAAATATATTAATTTTAACTTTTAAAATAAAATACGACATTTATCGAAAATTTACTGGTTTTGACAGAAATGGCATTCAAAACATAATAAAAAAAATTTAATTTCATTCATAAAATTATAAGATCATTTATATTTAATAAAAAATAATTTAATGATAATAATATTATAGTATTAAAATATTATTTAATTCAAAAATACCTTAATTTATTAAAATAGATTTCATAATTATATATTAACTAAAAACACAATTTGTACATTAAAAACTATTCACAATGTATCAAAAATGACTAGAAATTATATTCATTATTATATACAAAAAATAATGTACAATAACATTGTAGTAATTATTTATTACATAACATCTTAAAATAGCCGCATAAGACCTAAAGGTAAGGTGTGCGACGATGACACACTCTTGGGGTGGCTCAGATAACATCACTTGAGTGGTAATTTCAATCAAATTCCACTTTTCCCGTAGACGGTCACATTCGAGCTTGACATGATGAAGCTCAGCTTGGGCTTGTTCAAGGGAGAAGCCCAAAGACAGCAACTCATTTCTGAGCTCTGACAAATGTGCTTCGTATGGGGAAATTCTACTAGATGATGCCATCGCTTCCTTTATCTGGGTAAATTGGATTTTTTAAAGTCCTATATTTATACTAACCATGTGATCACTGTTCAACAGCTATACTAGCAATGGTAAAAATTCTTAACATAAAACCAAAGAAGATGAAATTTTATATAAACTTAAAAAATAAATTTAATTATATCAAGAGGTATTTCCATTAACGAAACATTGGGTCATTACAATATTCCCCCCTTAAGAAATTTCGCCCTCGAAATTTTCCTTTTCCCACACTAAAAAAAATCTAGGTAACTCAGCTTCATCATTTCCTCGGAGTCCCAAGTAACTTCTTCAAACCTGTGGTTTCTCCACAACACCATGACTAGGGGCATTTTCTTATTTCGTAGAACTTTTTCTCTATGATCTATGATCTTCACTGGTTGATCCTCATAAGAAAGATCATCTGCCAATTGTAACACCTCAAAAAAGAGTACATGTGAAGGATCCAGTTTGTACTTCCTTAAGAAGGATACATGAAAGAAATCATGTACTTTGGTTATAGTAGGTGGAAGTGCTAGTCGATATGCCACAGCCCCGAAATGATCAAGAATCTTGAAGGGGCCGATGTACCTTGGACTTAACTTCCCTTTACTTCCAAGACTCAGGACTTTCTTCCATGGAGATATGCGTAGAAAAACCATGTCTCCAACTTTAAACTCAAGGTCTCGTCAACGGTTATCTGCATAACTCTTCTGTCGACTCTGAGCTGCCTTGATATGCTACTGAATGGTTTTCACATTCTCCACCATTTCCTCAACCATTTCTGGTCCAAGCAGCTTACGTTCACCGACCTCATCCCAACATACCGGTGTTTTTCACCTTTTCCCATATAGGGCTTCATATGGTGCCATTTGGATGCTTGAGTGGGAAGTGTTATTATAAGAGAACTCAACCAGAGGAAGTTGTTGATCCCATCCTCCATTAATGTCCATTGAGCATGATCTCAACATTTCCTCAAGTGTTTGGATATTCCGCTCGGATTGGACATCCGTTTGAGGATGATAGGTCTTACTGAAGTTCAGTTCAGTATTCAGATCATGTTGAAGACTCTTCCAAAACATAGAGGTGAATCTTGGATCTCGGTCAGACACAATAGATAGTGGTTCTCCATACAACCTTACCACTTCCCTGATATATATTTGTGCCAGACGATACAGTGAGAAATCCTCTTGAATAGCAATAAAGTGTGCAGTTTTGTAAGACTATCCACAACAACCCTGATTGCATTGTTGTCTTCGGATGTCCTTGGAAGTCCGGTGACAAAGTCCATGGTGATGTTCTCCCATTTCCATTCTGGTATGGGAAATGGTTGCATCATCCCCTTAGACTTATGCCTTTCTACCTTCACTTGCTGGCACACCAGGCACATTGATGTATATTTATCGATCTCCATTTTCTTATTATCCCACCAAAAATTTTCTCAGAGATCTCGATACATCTTTGTTCTCCCTGGGTGAATAGAGAAATCTGAACTATGTTCATCATCCAAAAGTTCCTTCTTCAGCTCCGGAATTTATGGAACACGTAGTCTTTTCCCAAACCGCACAATTCCTTCTTCATTAACATTAAACTCCTAGGATTTGCCCTTTTTTATAGCTTCCACTTTTTTTTGAAATCCCACATAATCTTTTTGAGCATCCTTTAACATTTCCGAAAGAGACGGTTTAGAAATCATTTGTGAAAGGATTGTTTATTTTCCCTTCTCTATGATTCCCATGTCCATCTTCATCAATTCTAAGAATAGGGGATTCTTCTCAATTCTAACAATTGATTGAATCGCTGGATCATTTCTACTTAGGGTATCCACCACCTTGTTCTCTTTCCCAGGGTGGTAATGTATTGAACAGTCATAATCATTAATGACCTGTATCCATCTTCTCTAGCTCATATTATGCTCTTTCTGTGTGAATATATATTTAAGACTCTTATGGTCAGTATATATCTCAAATTTCTCTCCATAGAGATAATTCCGCCAGTTTTTCAAGGCAATGATCACCGCCGCCAACTCTAGATCATGCATTGGACAGTTTTACTCATGGATTTTCAACTTCCTTGAGGCATAGGATATCACTTTATCATTATACATCAGCACACAGCCTAAGACCTTCTTCAAATAATCACTGAATACCCCAAAAAGGTCCCCACTTGTGGGTAAAGTGAGAAGGGGTGTAGTGATAAGCCTCCTTTTCAACTCCTTGAAGCTTTCTTCACATTCATCACTCAAAGAAAACATTACTCCCTTCCGATTTATCTTGGTTAGAGTGTTGGAAAATCATGATAAATTCCTCTCAAATCATCGATAATATCAATCTAACCCCAAGAAGCTACGAATATCTGTTACCGATGTTGGCATCGGCCATCCCTCAATTGCATCTTTTTTGGAGGGGGCCACAGATATCCCATTACTTGTGATGATATGGCCCAAGAATGAGACCTCCTTCAACCAGAACTCACACTTGTTGTACTTTTAATAGAGCTTCTCCTTGCGCAAAGTCTCTAGTACAGTTTTTAAATGCTCCTCATGATCATCCTTGGTTTTGGAGTATATTAGAATATAATCTATAAAGACTACCAAAAATTTGTCAAGGTAATCTCTAAAGACTGTATTCATCAAGTCCATGAATATTGTGGGAGCATTGGTGAGTATGAAAGTCATTACTATGAATTCATAATGCCCGTATCTTGTATGAAAAGCAGTCTTGGGGATGTCTTCCTTTTTCACCCTTACTTGATAATATCCTGACTGCAAACCCACCTTGGAGAAGGATTGTGCTCCATGAAGATGATCAAACAAGTCATCAATTCATGGGAGAGGATACTTGTTCTCTATCATTATTGTTTTAAGTTCACAATAATCGATCGAAATCCTCATTGACCCATACTTCTTCTTGATGAAGAGGACTGGTGCACCCCATGGTGAAGCACTTGGGCGTATAAACCCTTAATCCAGATTCTCCTGTAGTTGTTTCTTCAGCTCATCAAGCTCTACAATAGCTGTTCTATATGGAGTCTTGGATATTGGTAGTGCCCAAGTATAAGTTCAATTGAAACTCAACATCTCTTCTTGGAGGAAGACCATGCAGTTCCCTGGGAAACACTTCAGCGAATTCCCTCACAATAGGCATTTCTTCAAGGATGGTTTCTTCTGTGGACTTAATCATCTGAGCCAGATACAAATGCTCATAAGGTAGTAATATCCATGCTTGAGATGATGGAGATAAAGGAGATTCATCTTCCTCCTTACACTTGTAATGAATCGGGGGTCGATTCTCCATATGGAGTTTGATTTCCCTCTCCCAACAATTTATGTTGGCTCTTTATAAGGAAAGCCAATCCATGACAAGAATTGAATCAAATTCCACCAGAGGGAGTTTGACGAGGTTCACTGGGAAATTCAATCAACATATTATAACATGGGAGGACTTACACTCATGGGATGAAATGATTGCCCCATTTTTCGTAATCACTGACATCCTCACTTCCATGATTTGTGGTGGTGTTGGGATTGTTCTACTAAACTTTCGAGATATAAAAGAATGCGTAGAACATTAATCAAAAAGTACATTTTCTATTCTTGAGTGAATATCTAGCGTACCTATCACCACTTCATTTTTGGGGTTCACTTTGGCAGAAGTGATGGAAAAAGCTCTTCCTTGCCGTCTTGGAGGTTATTGGTTGCCTCCGAAAACCCTTGGATTAGGGAACTGATTTTAAAAATGACCTGTTTCTTTTCATTTGTAGCATTGAACAATGAATTGAGGTTCGAACAGAGAATTCTTCTCATCTGTCAAAGCCGCAACTATTTCTTACTGAATCTTAACAGCTAGGTTCTCTTCCCTTCCACACATGATGCATTTCCTCATCCCCTTAATGCAATTTCAAGGGTGCTTCTTTCCGCACTATTGGCAAGTGGGGTGCTGGATCTTCTTAGCATCGTTGGATTTATCCATCGGACCACCAGCATTGCAGTCCACCTTACTCTTCTTGTCCCCATGATACCCATGTGATTCCCCAATCTCTATTTTGACCTTGAGGGAAAATCAGACAATTTCCTCAAAGCTGTCGAAGTCACGGATCACTAATACTTTCCGCAAGCTAGGCTTCAGCCCACCAAAGAAGCGGTCAACCTTGTATTTGGGGGTAACGAAAATGCCGGAAGTGTATCATGTAGGCCTTGTGAAGTTTTCCTCATACGCTCCAACAGATTCTTCATCTTTTTTCTTGAGGTAAAGGATGTCCCTTTCCATATTAAGCTGGACGGTGCACGGAAAATATTTATCGAAAAAAAATCTTCCGGAAATCCTTCCATTACAATGCCTCGATCTCCACCCCAGACTTCATATTTTTGATTAACATCCACTATTGATCAGCTTCACCCTCCAAACAATAATCCACCAGGAGAACCTTCTCTTATTCAGAACATTGAAGGATGGAGATGATCTTTTCAATGGAGTTGATCTATTGTTCAGCGATCGTGGGATCGGATGATCCACTAAAAGTAGGAGTTCGTTGTGTCATGAAGCACTCAATAGCTACTTGTTCTTTCTTGGGGGGGGGGGGGGGGTTGAATGTTCCTCTTGACCCGTGATTCTATTCAAAACATGAGTTAGCTGAGAGAGAAACGTGACAAAGTTCACGATTCCCGCTCCCATTGGATTGGGCATCGCATTAGTACAGTCATCTCATTGTTCTTCAAATCGATTGATAGCTCGAGTCCTCATATTACTGGCCATTGGCTGGAATAAAAGAAATTTTAGGGGTAACACATAAAGGGTAATCCAAAGACAAAATTTGATGACTTATAAATAAAATTTTATTTCCTTAACTCATGAGTCTATAGGCTTCAATGTAGGCTTGACATGATCTACTTTCTAACATAGATTCTTAGAGGCAATTTTTTTTAATTCCCTTATTAATGGTCCATAGTAAGCTTGTGAATTTATCAAAACATATCCACCGGGAGTGTTGTAACCAAGATTTTAGAAAGGCCTGTTGTTGTGCACCAGTTCCTGTTCGAGTCTATCTCAAAGCGGTGTTTTCAGGTATTACCCCTCGGATACATCTGTTCTAGAGCCGCCTCTAACTGGTCGTATCTAGACAGGGATGTATTTTATTGATAAACCACTTACTCAGTACTTACCAAAAAATATGGATGTTTTTATTAAAATTAGTCTTATATCTAAGGCTTTACCAGGGCTTCCTAATCCCCAAAATACCTAAACCTCCATCTGATACCAACTATGGCAACTCTGCTTTCATTACGAACTTAAACATGATTTATTACATAAAACATCACTTGATACAACAAAGAAGATGGAGAGGTTTAGTGTATTTGGTTCTTAGGATCATTACATAAAAACATAAAGAATTAAATACAACATCTTTATTGAAAACTTCCTTTACATGACCACTACATTCCCTCATACTTAGCATTGCATGGGATAACCTGAGGACATGTATAAGAAAAGGGTGAGCTATAAAGCATAGTAAGGGAGAACACATTGAATAACATGAGGAGTACAACACATGTTACACAATAGTAATATCAATATATCATAAAAGAAATATGATAATAAAGTAATGATAAAGCATGATAATCATAACATGGAAATGTGGAAACAACACTTAACATGGAAATAGCATGAGCCAAGGCTCATTGCACAGAGAGAATTTGTAAATACTCATTGCACATAAATGAAGAGTAAAACCTAGTTGCACTTGACTTAGAATGAGTCAACACTCATTGTACATGACATATCATGATACTATACATTACCCAATGCATTGGAGCGCTATAAGGGTTCACCCATCTTAAACATTTCATTTCAAGCATAAGTCTGCCACATGGATCATAAAACATTGATTCATAAAACATAATCATTTATACCATGATAAAAGAATTTGGAATTCCTACATGAAACCTTATAATCATTATGTAAGTGTGCATAAAGGTGAATACCCTTGATTGGGAAATGGGCATGGTATTCCCTACACAATGTCATTGGGATAGAAAATCGGTGCAATTTCGGTAGCATAACGGCGTGACATAAGAATTCATAAAAATTGTTGATGAGAGAGAATGGAGTGTTTCATCATATTTACATGAAATGGAAATTATAGGGGTCATATAGATACATGTCCAAATAATTTTAATTGCAATTTTGATTCACGATACAAAAGTATTGCTTGAATGTAAAAGAGGAGAGAGAAGTTCTTTTCGGAATTTCGGTATAGTAACGGGTGTACATGGGAGGCATTTAATGAGAGAGAAAGGGGTATCCCATCTTTAAAACATAAATAGGGAAGTATTAGGGAGGTGAGAAACCATACCCAAACATTCATATTTTAAATTAAAAGGGAAAACAACTTAAAGAAAATTGACAAAAAATGAGAAAGGAAGAAAAAACCCTTACATGGAAGTGTGCTTCCAATGGCTGGGGAGAGGCTTGTGAGAGGCTTATTGGGATCATGGGGAACCTTGGGAGAATTCTAGAGAGAGTAGGGCAAAGGTTGGACGAACTACAAGGACTTTCAGTGAGGAGGAAGTGGGAGCTTGGGTGGGTTTATATAGGAACGGTGAGGGAATTCTTTATTATTTAGGTTTGGGTCCCCTTACATTAAATTAATCCAAACCACAACCCATCCCATGGCTTTTGCCTAGAGTTTTTGGAAAAGTGAAGAGTAAAACAATATTTTATAAGTCCAAAGTCCGAACATCTTAAAATATTAGGTTTGCTTATGTGGAGGTGAGTCACACTCCCATGGAAATTAATTTAAAAAGGCAAGGTGTTGAATATGTATTGAGGGGTCCATTAATGCTTTGAAAATTAAGTAAAAGAAACCCAAAATCACATTATTTTAATGATAAAACATATATTGGCCGAAAAAAATGATTATTGTATTTTATTACATCACTATTGGGTCATTATGATGTCATAAAACACATTATATATTTAAACGGTATTTAATTTTTACCCAAAAATTTGACTGTCTTAGAAAATTATGGAAAATTAACCGTTGGATAATTTCGACGTCCTGATTCCAGAAATAACATATATTTTTTATAAATAATTTTATAAATATATTAATTTTAACATTTAAAATAAAAACTGACATTTATCAAAAATTCACGTGTTTTGACAGAAATGGCTTTCAAACCTTAATAAAAAAATTTAATTGCATTCATAAAATTATAAGATCATTTATATTTAATAAAAATAAATTTAATAATATTATTATTATTTTATTAAAATATTATTTATTTCAAAATTCCCTTAATTTAAGAAAATAGATTTCTTATTTATATAATAAATAAATGCACCATTTGTCGTTAAAACTATTTACAATGTATCAGAAATGACTAGAAATTATATTTTTTATTATATAGAAAAAATAATGTACAAGAACATAGTAGTACTTATTTGGTAAATAACCCCTTAAAACAGACCCATATGACCTAAGGGTAAGGTGTGCGATGGTGACAGACTGTTGGGGTGGCTCGGATATCATCGCTCGAGTGGTAATTTCAATCAACATCCACTTTTCCCGTAGACGGTCACGTTCGAGCATGACATGATGAAGCTCAGCTTGGGCATGGTCAAGGGCGAATCCCAAAGACTCCACCTCTTTTCCGAGCTCCGACAAATGGGATTCGTATGGGGAAATTCTACTAGATGAGGTCATCGCTTCCTTTGTCTGGGTAAATTTGATTTGTTAAAGTCCTATATTTATACTACTCATGTGATCATTGTTCAACGACTATATTAGCAATGGTCAAAAATCATAACATAAAACCAAAGAAGTTGAAATTTTATATGAACATAAAAAGACATTTAATTAGATCAAGAGGGATTTCCATTAATGAAACTTTGGGTCGTTACAAACATTCTCTCATCTTTCAGGTGGATGAACACACAATAATTCTCATCCATTAACATTTCAGGATATCAATGGCTCTAAAACATCATCTCAAATTACATCCATGGTATCTCCCCTATCTACTTAGCCTACTCTAGATTTTCCCACAAATTCATGGATATTCCAAAAATCTTAAATGCAACCAGATTCACCCTTCTATATAAATTTCCATCAAGATGATTAAATATCATGATGAAAGAGTCGATCTAAAACCCGTCATCCATTGGGAATCCCCCTAGTGATCGTAGGTAGATGATAAATTTGGAACTATCTTGATTGACTAGACAACAAATGATCAATTGGAATATTCATTCATTCCATGGATCTCCTGATTATAAATAATATTTTAGGAAGCTAAACATCCATCTAAATCTCATGAACATAAGGAATCTCTAGTTCATATATTGTAGAATCATTTTGAATTCCACTCTCTTTTTTCTAAAAAAAAATATAATGATGAAGAATTTTATCTAAAAGTCATATTAACTCCTTATCACATTGTAATACAAAATGGTAAACCTCAAGTGGTGTCATCAACATAGAACCACTTAATCATGGTATCTCTTACATGGATTACAATTGTTTTAGCATAATATAACAGTTCATTTAATTCAATTCTCAGATATATTATGTAAATTATATAAAATATGAATAGTAATCTTTCTATCACATACAATAAAAATTCTATTATAATGAAAAATTCATGTCAATAAATATCCTAATTGTTTTAGATTGATTCATTCAAACACATCTCACACCAATACAACCACAAGGGTAATTATTATGAAAAAATGAAATCATAAAACTATAACACCACAAAAAATGTGAACAACCATGGGTGAAATGACATAAACCATAATAAGAAAGAAAAATAAACAACAATCCATAATTTAGAACTCATTTTTTTCCCAAAAATGGGTGAGATACTCCCATAAAGAAGCATATCACCATGTCTGGGCATATCATAATATCCATTTTAATTTTCGTTATTGTAATGAAGTGGAAAATAAACTAGGTGTGCTCTGATAACACATTTTAAAGTCCCCATATCTATTAATCTATCACAGGGAAAGAAAGGGTTAGTTACGAGACTTCAAGTGAAACTCCTTGTACAGAAGTGGATTTCGACTGGCAGTGATTATGAGATATGTAGTGTGAGTAGACTATACCAACTAGTTTTATATTTTTAAACATAATGGGACAACATATAAATAAATTAATAAATATGATATTGAATAAAAAATTGATAATAATACAAGAAAATTGAAAAACTATGACAAATACAACTCAAAAATATAATAAATAATAAATTAATGGTCAAATGAAATGATTGAATGTAACTAAATTTCATGATGGAATAATAAAAAATAAATGAATACCAGACTCAAATGGTCCTAGCTCTAAATCCCATGTATGTCTCATCTCCAAACTCCCCCATCTAGAAAGAATAATATTGACAACATGGTCTATCTCCATTGACTAATCATACATCCATGAAATCTTCTCGAGTATCAAATGGTTTCTCAAATATAGTTTGAGTATAACTCAGTAGGTCAATGTCGCCATGTCTAAATATAAACAAACTGATAATTATTATTCGGTATACTTAATTGTATAATTATATTATATAATTTATAAATTAATTTAATACTTCATCAATGTGATTCGGAACTATAATGGAATAACTCATATCATATAACTCAACCATGCAATCAATAGCCATCTAACCATGGTATACCGTGACCAGTCCTAGGGCCATTCCAGAATTTATCTGAGAATTCTTACTACCATGCCACCACTAACCTAATAACCAAGGTTTATAAATTACAAATATTTCGGTAAAAATACAATATATAATAAATTAAACATTTAACTGTGGCTAATCCTAATATATCATCAATTTCCCATGTTTTTGGGCTATCCCAATATATAATAATCTCTACATGTACAATAACCTATCCTAATATATTACCATTCCATAATTTCTCATGGCTTAGCATAATATATAAAAATTTAAGCAGGCCTCAGGTCCGTCCTACGTATATCAACAATTCATCAATTAAACTGGTCCAGCAACCCATATAATAATTAAAAAATTGAAATCGCAATGCGTGTAATATATTTATGAGTATCAAAATATCACATCATAAGGTATAATTTTTATATTTTAATGTTACCATTTTATTACAATTATTATATTCATTTATCAATTGGACATAACCAATATCATGAATATTAGCAGAATATTCAAGAAAAGTCATGGTGAATCTATATCAGGAAATCATCCAAAATCTATGTCATCCTATAAAAAAATTCAGACATTAAACAAATAATTTATAATCAAGGGGTTTCTCACTTTTTTGGTAGCCACAAGCTAGGTGAAGATCCAATTGGAACCAAAAGGACACATATGAATCATCTAAATAATTCTTCATATTTTATTTAGGAGCTTGATATGTTTGTGTGTTTTTAGTATTGCATATGATTGAACAATATTAAACCATGATGTATTGGTTTACACCCCCTACAATTTATTGTAAAAGAACCCACTACATTCAATGAAAACCACCATTATATAATGGGATAATCATTGCAATAAGGTTCCTATATAAAAATAAATTACGACTAAAACCAATTCCTCACATGGAAAATTGATTACACAAAAATGGCTTGAAATCCATGGGAGAAAAGAAAAAAATAACCAAATCCACATATTAGGGATTAAATGAAAAAACAAAACATCCTGAATTAAGAGATGTTCCCCAAAATAGCCTAGAGGGTCACCCTAGATTGAGAGGAGAATATTTTAGGCAAGTAGGAAAAAAATAAACTGCAAAAAATACATTGAATCTATTGGTTGGGGATTTACCTAGTCTGTAATATAGTTACTCATCATGAAATATTTATAGAGGGATATGCAGAAAAACCATCAGATTACCATATAATAAAATTATTCTTAAAATTAAAGGACATATAACCCATTTACATAATGTGTAAATGTAATGTATATGGGTTTTCATACCACATTCCATATAAAAGACCTATTAACCATTTAAGGATTCATAACATACCAATAACCCATGGTAAAACATCAACTATGTATACTAATTCTCTTTTAATAAAATATTATACACCGCTGATATTTAATTTTTTCCCCCAATAATGTCTCTCTACATGGATAATCTCTAGGTTTATCATGTTTCCTTGAAACACATGATCATTTTTATTAAAACAATCATTAATTAATTGATATAAAATATCAATAAATCGTTAATGATGAGGAAAAAATCAACAGAAAATATTTTAATGAAAAAATCATTAAGATATGTATCTGGAAAAGGTGGGGTCATACACACCATGTCCTGTATATTTAGTATTATTACCCAATAAATCAGAAACCATACACAACATAACTATAATAATCAATATAATAATATAATTATAGATACATGTATGTGTAACAACCATAAGACATTATATACATCTAATCACATATATAATAATGTTAACTATAGTGAAACCAGTATGTAATACTACATGGAGAATAGTGAGGGAAAAGAGGTGGTAGTCATCAATCAATCCACAGTAAACTAGTTGTTGGGGAAGAATGCTCCCAACATCCAATTTATTTCAATATTCTTACCAATAATGGTAAGGTATAAAATTAAATCATAGAAAATGTATAATATTATATCGATAAAAACAACACTATATGTATAAACCTAACATTATGCTCAACCATAATTATCATAGCTTGAACACGCAAGTACCAAGTCTGTGGACTATATATCATATATGAATTAATTTATTTAAAGATATCTGTAATTGGAAATTAAATGTTATTTATCAATACATTAACATTAATAGAAACTGATTTTTATTTACCAATGGATAATACAAAAAAACACATGTTTTCTCAAGAGTTTTCATCATTTAGAGTTATAACAAACCATCAAACACTTATGTAAAAAAAATTATTCACTAACAATCAATAATATCAGGTAAAATATAACACATCCAAATATATATGATGAATTTTGGTTGGAGTATATCACTCAATATGGGGGTGAATTTAGTTCATATAAAAATGTATTTCAAATAATACCCAGAATAGAAAAAACTAGACATCCTAGCTAATAAAAGTAGTAAATTTATTATAGCCGAACGGTTCAATTAATATCTCATAAGATTTATTATTCCAACATTATAAAAATTTGTAAAATTGGTATTTATTTTGATACTAATTTACTAAACAAAAATATATATAAATATTATAAATGACTAATAGTCAATGTGAATCATTATTTTCTGACAAATGAGTTAAACAGAGTAAACATAAATTGAAAATACATTGGTTTAAAACAAGAGGATTAGTCCCATGATGGTATATAGCCCTTTCCACATGGCGATCAATTTTCACCAAGAAATATATAATTCTTTGATCCACACCACGGATCTTGGTTTACCCAATAATATAAAAATATTTTTACACCAAAGAACTATACCACAGTTGTACGTGGGAACTAAAATAGCTAGATCTCATTAGACCTCTACAAAATTTTTATGTGGGATAAAAAAGTTGTAAATAAAATCTTGTGAGAGGATATCTTATATCCTTCAGTTTAGTTCAAAATATAGTGTGTGTTTAATATACAGATACATACACTACTCCAAACGTATTACATATATACACTATTGATCATTAAATAAGGAGATAAATTTTAGAATCCCTTGATTGTTTTGAAATACAACTCGTGACTCTTTCCATTTAGAATATGTGAATATTGAGTCATCTTCTGGATATAGACACTAAAAAAGAGTGTCATGATGATTTTTGTTCTGGTTTTATAGTAATGCGAGATTCTACTTCTTAGTGTTTTTTTACAGCAAGGATTTCTGAAACATTCATACCCATGAATACTTATTTTTTCATAGTTAGTTGGAATGGGAGTTCATCATGTGTTATTTTTCTTGGTCTAGTATCTAAACTGGTATGTTCTTTTGTGTTGTTCACTTATTCTATATATCTAGTGCGCCATTAATTTGTTTTAGTTTAGGTGTCTTCTGTTGGTAGGAAAGGAGCATGTGGAGGAACATCATACCATATGATGTCCACTAACATAGTCAATAATGTTATCTTAAAAAATAATTAATTCAATCATTAGCATTAAAATACTAAAATATGACAGTTTGAGATAATTTAAAATAATAGAAAATGTACACAGTCTATTGGTGAATCCTCTATTGGTGAGTCATTCTATTAGTGACTCCTTCTATATGTGATTACTTCTATTGGTATCTATGAAAAATTTTACGGTGAGTGATTCTATCAGCATCTTCATGCATCAATGAAAAAAATTTGGGGAATCAATTCTTCCTATTAGTGAGTAATTCATTCTGTCGGTGTATCAGTTGAATTGTCAATGAGACATTTACTCAATCAGTGTCTTAATTTTTCTATCGGTGTTAGTGACTCATACATATCAAAATTTTCTGTTTTAACTATCTTACAACATGATTATACACATAATGTGTTATGTACCTATCTGATCAAATAGAATCATATTTAAACATATTAAACTGTAAATAAACATTATTGAAATTATTTACATTACATGACAAGATTGTACATTATTTGGGAATATTAAAACCATTAAAACTAGAGAGAGGCCAACATTCTCCCCTTTTTGGTTATCACAAATCATGTAATTAGAAACTAAAATAAATGGATAATTAAATTAGTCATTCAAATTTTCATCTCTTATTTCATATTAAAAAATCAATTATTGATAAAGATCATACTTAATCAGTGGTAAAAAAGGAACAATGCATTGACACGTTTTATCCCCTTTTGGGATTATAACAAAGGGTGATGATAGTAAAAAATAAAATAAAGGAATACAAGATGAATAAAATAAATAACTGAACTGAATGATCGAAGAAATTTTTAAAGAATGTATAGTTAATTTTAGAGGAAAAAAACCAATGTACATATGTGTGTAATTATCACAATGTTATAAAAAATACTTCTTGTGATGTAGTTTTTTCATTAATTTTCCCTATGGATAAATAGTACGTTCAATGTATGGAGGCCGAGGGACTGGGGGATCTCAATAAATTTTCAATGGAGGAAGTGTAATGGATTAAGGAACATAAGGGGAAATAGTAGGTTTTGTTGAAGCATGGAGTGGTATATACTCTACGATGACATGTCTTATCTATCTTATAGCCTAAGAGATGGATGTGAACTATGGCTAGTGAGGTGAGGATGTTGAATGAGAGATAGCCAATCATAGAGGTTCAAGGGCTTGAACAAAAATGAATTCACTCTAAAAATAGAGACAGGGCATCAATAGATTATTGATATATTTTAGTATCTTTCTAACACATTGAATTTCCTTTTCAAACCCATCTTTGTTCTCTATTAACATGTCATGCATGGGAGTGAATTCCTACAATTTATTAACTGGATCCATAAATTTTCATGTAACTCTAGGTAACCTCATATTCACAAAAAAATATCTAAAGTGGTTTGATAACTTATTCATTGTGTAAATTCTTTTAAAATAGGTATTAATCCTCTTTGTGAGTTATTACAGAGTAGAAGATGATTCATTAGTATAAAATCTAACCATATCACTAACATGATTAGTATTATTCTCATTTTTTGTAGGGATTTCTAGGACAGAATAACCAAAACAATATTGAAGATCTTCTCAAACTAATCATCTAACCCTTTCACTATCCACTGATTGAGAAGGGTGAGCCAAGGTTGAAGGAACACCATGAGCATAAGTATGTTCCTTAAGGGATATTAAGACTATCTCCAAACAACCATTGTACTTAGAGGTTAACCCATTTATAGAAAATACCATTGTCTTATTCTCTTTACCAAGAATTATTTTATTCCCAATAGACCTTCCATATATCGAAATTATTTTTCATATAATATTAATTATAACCATCTCTGAAACCATGGATGCATCTGTCTCACTGACACCAGCTACCTGAACTGGACTACGAACATCTCGCCTAAACTGTCTCATACCTTCCATTAATTCCATTAAAGAGTTTACTACATCACATGGAGTAGGCAGGGACATAAATTTAGTGTGAACAGATTACCTGATTGTTGAGTATACTTCTTCATTAAACATATAAAAATATAACTTAGTGACATAGTCACTTGAAGGGATATTTTCAACTAATTCCCTTTGAATAGGTAGAAGCACATCATCATCTGAATCTACATAGTCAAAACCCAGAGCATTATATCTAGGAATTAATGCCCCTTAAGATATAAAAACATAATATAAAGGTGTTAGAATGTCATGTATCACTCCCCTAGATTGATTCTCCCCCTCATAAAGAAAAATATTTTCATTAGGATCCTCTCAACATGAGGTATTCTTCAAGAATACATAATCTATGGTGTAGAGATTAAATGAACATCCACTATATCAGATCCCTGAAATTGTTTTTCTTCTTCTGTACAAGAAATTTATACATGACCAGAAGGGTCTGCATTTGTTCATTGGTCCATATGAATTGTTTTTCTGTGTTTTCATCTCGATCATCACTAGGATTATCAAACCCATTATCACATACACATCCTTCACGTCATTCAATATTTCGATTATTTCCATAATTCCTATCATCATTATCTTCCTCGATTCCATATACTCTTTCTTTTTATTATTCATTCTCTCCAACTTCTCTTTTAGATTCATTTTTAGAACCAATAAATCCACACTCATACTCAACACTACCAGATTGTATTGTATCATCATCATATCTTAAATTTGGTTCTTTTGAAGGAAGTGTAAGAGGTGGATTGTTTCCTTCCAAAGGTCATGATCCATGGGCATACAACAATGTCTAGGAAACCACTATAATTTATCAGATAACCTTCCTCTCTTGCTATTTCAACATCTTCTTCCTCATCTTCATCATCATGAATATTAATATTATACATCTGGTCATAAAACATGATCATATAAATCATTTGGGAAAGATGGATTATCCACATTATTAATCATTACAAAATGTTTCTCATAATCTCCAACCCATTCTCTCTTATATGTATTCCAATGAATCATTATTATTTTTGTAAATTTCAATTTTTAAAAAAGTTTTACTATTATTAGACACATTCTTATAATCTTCTTTATCAAATCCTTTTTGCTTTAACATTATATAATAATCATTTTATAGAACAAAGAATTTTTTTCAGTATGGATTTACCATCTTAGTAATTTGAACAAAAAATTATTTGCATAGATTCATGTTGTTCCCGTTCATAAGAAAATATAAAAAAATACATATTGATACTTCAATGATACAAAATCTACTTTATTGGGAAAAAAAATGGTGATGAATGAAAAAAATCATTAATATAAACTTGACATATAACTCTATAGTTATTTTTCTTTTGTGCATTTAATTTCCATCCATCTCCTTCAACGCTATCTCAATAAAAAAGTTGACAATTTTAGGTGGGCTAATTCCATGAAATTATTCAAATATTAATTGATGTACTACCATTAGTCATTATTCCCATTGAATAGAATAAAGATAAATTATTATAACTTTTAACTATAGATTTGATTCAGCAAACCTCACTACCTCCAAAAAGAAACTCAAAATTTATGTACAACTCTTGAAAAAAGAATAGGATAGAATGACCATTAATTATGTGAAAACCAAACTATCATTCCTAGGTTTGAAATATCATTAATAAAAGCGAATTTATATCAAACATCCATTCATTGAAAACAACTTTATCCAGTGTTACCACACTATTTTCAGGTCTTTAATTGAGAGGCATAGACATACTAGTTTCTCCCTTATGATTCATATTTTTTTAAAACACATCCCCAGATCCTTTTTCGAGTGTTTTCTTCATCCTCTCCATTTTTGATGTTTTGGTAGGTGGTTGGATGGTAAAAGTTCAAGGGTAAATAGAAATGATAGATGTGTTCAAAGGATAATGTGTGAGGGTAACAAATAGAGTGGATCAACTCAAATTTATCACATAGGGGATTGGAGATCGTAAATTCATGAACCGACTTCAAAGAAAAAAATGAATTTTTTTTGTTTTGGTTAAAACATAAAACAAATAAAACAATGGGTTCTATCGGTTTCGGTATAAAAATATCGGCATGATAGTATCAGTGTAATCCTGACAGTATAATCATAACACTATCGATGTTGGCATGATAGTATCAGAATGACACTATCAGTGTCAGCATGATAGAGTGTCGGTGTTAGCATGACCTGGTATTTGTGTGACAAATACACTTATTTATCCCAAATATTCATCAAGAGATAGACTTCGTAAATTAATCATTCTTATTCATATTTTATGTAATTCATTCATTCAAAGAACAATGGATTTTTGAATATGCCTGAAATCCATTGATTAGTGACAATAAAAACTAGTGTTGTATCACCTTTTTGTTAATGATATCTCAAAAGTTTAGGTCTTACAACAATATTTTTTGATCTATAATGAGAAATAAGACTTTGACTGATGATAATAGATATTTTATTATCAAATTTTAAAGGGACATATATGAATTGATATCTAAAATATAGTAATGTGTGATTCATCATCATAATATGAGAACAAAAACACTATCATCTATGTATTCGACCTCAACAATAGATAATACAATGTAATTTTGGATTATAATACAACATAAAAATAGTTACTTTCCCAAAAATTGACATATTAGGGAGATTATGTTTGTATATAACCAGAACTAACAAAATCATCGTCGTAATAACTCACTAAATCAAAAGGTTTTGGTCTAGGATAGAACTATCCTATGTTGGTATTATATTTGTGGTTATTTAAAATTATTTTACTAGTATTTTAGTGTGATTCTTCATGGTTATTTTTAAATGGGGCACACATACACTTAATAAACATAATTCCAGGTCTGGTAGTTTTTTAGTAGTGTAATCTAACAATCATTCCTTTATATGTGGCTTGATCTCAAGATTTTCCATTTTTATTAACATCCAACATATAGGTGGTACACATAAGAGTGTCACTACTATATGTACTATCAAATTCAATCCATTTTATATTATAATATGTATATTTATGTGGATTTAAAATATACCCTCTTTATTTTGAAGGATTTTAAATATACTAATTAATTTTTGTTCCCCCTTTAAACTAATTTCAAAATCATTCTTCATTATTTTTAGAAAATGAACACATACAAAAAATTTTTACGATCCAAGAATAATATCATCTACTTAAATTTGATCAAATAAAAAATATGTTGAAATTATTTTTATAATCAAATTATGGTCAGATATACCTTTTTAAAAACATTTGGAAATTAGAATACTACATAGTCCATCATTCCAAGCTATTGGATATTTTTTAAACCATGTGAATATATTGTTACTTTGAAAAATAATTTGGAAAATGAGGTTTTGTAAAATGAAGGGGTTTTTAAAAAAACATATGTAACTATATATCCATTTAAGAATTAACTCTAAAAATGATTTTTATAAATATTGAAATTATGATGTGATGAATATTCAAGCAAGATTATAATGAACTCAAGTCTAGCAGGTGGAGAATAAATTTCATCATATTCAATCCATCATTCATGATAATGTCCTTGTGAAACCAATATATATTTATTTCTTACAATATTACCATCTTTATCTCCTTTATTTGTAAACACCCAATTATTTTCTATAGTCAACATGTCTTTGGGGATATCTATATGTTTCTAGAATTTATTTGTATCAAATTGTTTAATTATTATTGAATAACCATTACCCAAAATTCATCATTGATTGTATAATTAATTATTTTAGGATTGAGTTGTGACAAAAATGATTGATGTTTAACTAGGTTTCTCAGAGAAGCTCAACTTTGTGTCGCACTATCTAGTTATCCAACTACACTATTCAAATGATGGTTCTTAAGGGATATAAAATGTCTATAAAATGAAGGTATAGTAATTACATCTTTTGAAAAATTATCAAGTTCATCATAAATATATTATAGAGAATTTCTAGAAATATACAATTTAATAGGATTTTTAAAATCAGTTTCAAATGATTTAGCATATATGTATAGATTTTTCAATTAATCATAATGATTTTCTAGGGAGGTCTTGAGTTCATGTGGATCTATTTCATCAAATATAACATGTTCAGATTCTTCTACACATGTAGTTCATTTATTAAATATCCTATAGGGTGAAAAATTGAATTAATAACATATAATGATACCCTTATCAGTATGGGATGCATATTTATCAAAATTGTACTTTTTTTTACAATATAGACTCTGTAACCAAAAATTTGGAAGTAAAATACATTGGCTTTCATATAATTCCATATCTCATTGGAAGTTCTCTTTGTAATTGTTCTGATTAATAATATGTTAATTATATAACATGTTGTATTGATATCTTCTACAAAAAAATATTTGGTTAAGTCATATTAAATTTTATATATATTCATTCTATTTATTCCTTCATTTTACAACATCGTTTAGCTGAGGTGTCCTTGGATTATAGAAGTTCTGAATGTGGCGATTTTATGATAAAAAAGATTAAATATCATGGTTTTCAAACTCACAGACATGGTCACATATTAATGACAAAATTCTAAGACCACATAGGTTTTCTTCAATTCTAGAATACCTAGTCAAATAAGAACAATATTCACTTTCTTGAGAAAGAAGTAATGTCCATGTATATCTAGAGTAGTCATCTACCTGAACATAGACATAATTCTTTCCATTTAAACATGAAACTCTATATGGTGGAAAAAATCCATGTTAACGTACTCAATAGGTTGAAAAGATGAAACATAATTCTTTATTTTCAATGATATTGTATGTTGTTTACCCTTTTGAAAAGAATTACAGATTCTATCATTTATAAACACAAGTTTGGTTAGATTATTGACTAGTACATTCTAGGTAATCATTTTTAGTAAATGACTATTATAATTTCATAATCACATATATAACATACATTAATATTTATGAGCATCACATAAGTATGAAATTTTTTGAAAAACTAATGAATATATGTTGAAAGCTTATACATTTTTATTTCTAAGTGTAGTAAATACTAACTCATTTTTATAAATAAAAAAATTCTTAAATCATATTAAAATTTAACATTAAAACCACTGTCACACAATTGATAGATGCTAAAACTATTCTACATTAATAAATTAAAATAGTACTATATATATTAAAACTATATTAGTGTTACCAATCTGACCAAGGCCATTGATTTTTTTCATTTAGCATTGCCCTAAAAAATGACTGCCCACCACAAATATTTATTAGATTCTTTAATCATGAATAATCTCCTCTCATGTGAATTTAACATAAATTGTAAATGAACCATAGAAATCTAAAAGAGCTCTTCAAGCATATTTCCTACAATAACAGATTATACAAGGAATGATTTTGTTTCCATGATTTGTTTTGGTCTAGTAAAATTTGTAATAAAAGATATGGAAACCCATTTTGTTTCATGGGATTCCTATACACAATATAAAATGTATTGGAAAACTACTATTTATTTGGTCTAGAAAAATTTGAAATAGTAGAAGATATTTCTTTGCTAGAACCTAGAGAAAATTTTCCAGAACAAGGAATAAAAACATGATTATACAAATTTAGATACAATACTTGTTTTTGGAAAATTTTATTTTGCCATGTTGATCGCCAATACCACTAATGTATTTGGGTTTAACTTGATTACCATGAATATAAAAAAATCATTTCAATTGTTGAATATTTCTAAATCTTTTCTAAATTGATCAATTGATAAATTAATATCATTATTTTTATCCTATAATTGAGCATTCTTTTCATTTTATATGGCAAGCTCAGATTTAATAGAAGAGGTAAGATCATTGTAACACCCTGATATTTTATGAAAAATATTCTTTTTAATTTCATTAATGTCTTGTGTTGTATGCTACACCAAAATAATCTTTCACAACATGAATCATTGGCTTTCCTTGCATTACACTCAATCACGACCTTCCTCGATGCGTGTGTAGTACGCAATACCGAGTTTCACTAAACAATGATATGCTATTAAAAATTTAATAAAACTAACCGTTATGAATAGTAATAACCAATTTTTTAAATTTTGTAAATTTTATTTTTCAAAATGGACTTCATTTTTGGATTCTGAATATCGAAATTAGATTAGGGTGAAATTTTGGTACTTTTCGGCTAACTTTCATTTTCTGATGAATAGTGGAAATTACTAAATTTTAATTAAAAACAACCTTTTTAATCGAAATAATTAATAGTGATAAATTATTAATTTGAGTGGTTTTAAAGTATATTTAGAATATATTTTTACAATTTAATACAATTTTGGTCATTGGATGTAATTTCACATTTAAACCAGACATAAACATGTGTTAATCTTTTGAAATTTATTATTTCTTAAGAACACGCTATTTGTTTTGACGATGGGAATTAATTTTTAAATTAAATAATGCAACTCATATGTTTTCAATTTGGTAAAATATACATCATTTTTGAGTTCATAATATCAAATATAACTTAGGCCTAATTTTTGGTAATTTTTTGGAAACTTGCATTTTTTTTATGAATAGTGAAACCACTAAGTGGTAGTTAAAAAAATGAATTTTTCATAAACATAATTTTACCGCTTATGTGAGTGGAATTTCAAAAATCCGAGAGACACGGTTTATTTCAGTAAGAAAAATGTGGTTTAATGAGATGAAAATAATTTTTGGCGAATAGTAACTTTTTACTTTTTTTCACCACGGTTAAAGTAAATAGGGTATTTAAGGGTAAAAATGATATTATTATTACCCTAAAAAATGTCCTAATTCTATTGGATAAGTGTAACTCGACCAAATACAACCTTAAGAATAAAATATGGCCATTTAGGCCCACTTGGATTAGATTAGGACATTTATTATTAATTTATTTAAAGAAGGGTTAAAATAGTTAAAATCAATGTTTAATAAGTATATCATTTTTAATATATGGTAATACATAAGCTAAATTCGACTATAAATATTAATTAGAAAGCTAAAACGATTTACTACATAATTTTATTTTATTTTTAATTTTTTAGAAATTATATAATTTAACTTAGTTATGACACAAAGATGATGCAGTAATTATCTTATTAATGAAATATTGACTTAATTATTGTTATAAATACTTAAATAAATGTAATTTTAGACTTTTTATGACATAAACTACTTTTCTAGGTCAATATGATATGTTATTATTAATTTTATTAACTTTTTTAGAAATAATCATTCTTTTATGATTTTCACAAAAATCAATTACTAAATAGTGTCAAAATTGACATAAAATAGTTTTTAAAACAAATATTATATTATTAATTGTTATTTTATTCCTAAAAATATAAGGTTTGGACAAATGGCTTAGATAAAGATATATATATTAATAATAAAAAACTTTGGGTTCGTTTGGCTTCTTATAGTAAGTTTATTAACCTTATAGTGTAAGAACACAAAAAGACACGGTAAAAGTAAAATTATCTAACTTAAAGATCAATATAAATGATAAGGTTAAAATAGGAACCTAAACATTTCTAAATTCTATTGGATGAGAGGATTTCGTCCCATCCCCACCTTATCTTGGAAATAAATAAATTTGGAGCTATATAAAACCGAATTTGGCTTTATAATAAAATAATATTTTTTGTTATTCCAAAGGTTCCCCTCTCCTCCCTTATAAAAGGGCACCTCCTCCCTCTCTTCCAAACACCAATTTGAGCCTTCAATCCTGGCCAAACCCAGCCAAATTCCCTTCTCCACTTCCTTAGAAACATACTAATGTTTCTGGTCTTCTTCAAAGACCAATTATAGTGCCCTAAAAGGAAATCTCAAAGAGGAGCTTCAAAGAAGATGTAATGTCTGTTACCGATTCTTTCAACTTTATTTCTTCTTCCACTTCTTCTTATTAGGTTGTTTCATTATGAAGTAATAATATCAGTATCACTCATATACTGATATGTTATTATATGTATGAAACAACCTTATATCACCATCTATGCATCCTACGGAAAACGAAATCACCGCGCGTGCGTACGTACGGAATACCGTCTCCACACCGTATTACAATCTATTTTCCACCACCAACATACTTGGATGGGTATAATGGTGTATATAATAACTATATATGATTATTTTGAAGTGATATTGAATCTGAAATAGTATACATACACTCAAATACAATTCCACGATCATGAGAACGATATCATCGCTCGTGCGTACGTACGGACTACCGTCTCCACGACGCGATGAGATTCATTCTCCACGTTAACCATTAATGAATGATTATAAAGTATATAAAATAAGTAATAATGAAATATATGACATAATAATTATACTGGATTTATTTGTATATATATAAATGTATGTCATCTACTTAATTCTATTCAACTCAATAAGGAAACGAAAATAGCGTTCATGCGTACGTACGACCTACCGTCTCCATGAATGGTGTATTTCATTCCATTTACTGATCTATTATATATATGTATATTGTGAATATATATTATATATAAATCATGTTTTATATTCTGGAATTCAGTAATCATGATCTATATAATCATATGAATAATTAAAAGTCATAACACGAATGACAAATAAAACGATTTTACCCAAAACGCTCTTTAACATGGAATTTACAAAAGACGGGGTAAAATAAATTCATAAGTGAACCATATATGATATCATAACAATGAGTATTATTATGGAATATGTCAATGACATTATTTAAATCATTATATAGGAGGTTCAGACACATACGAAGAAAATCGGACCTAAGGTAAGGGATAATTTTGCAAATCTCATTTTTATCTGAGATTGTCTACACTTTAAAATGTACTAGGGTGTATTTAATCATCCAAATACATGTTTCCTCAATATGTAATATTATTTCCATCCACCTACAATTTTTAAATCCAATTTTACCCTTCGGTGAGTTTTTATTAAAAGATATGAAAGGAATCTTTTGTCATTTTTCGTACGGGGCACTTTTTGACTTTTCCGACAAAAGTACGAGAAGAATGTTTTTTTTAACTTATACGTCATGAATGGATTTTTCAAAAATTATTTCCAAGAAGCTTCCTTTACAAGTTATAAAGTTTATTTTTAATCAACTTCTTTTATTTTATAATTGTATGACATGTTATGAAAGGAAAAGTGTTTTTGAAGTAGAAAGGATATTTTCCTCAAGAATGGAGTTCAAGTGTTTTATCAAAATTATTTTCCATCTAAGATAATAAAGGGTTCTGTTTATATCCATATTATTACATGGATTTTATTATGTTGTGTTGGAAATTTTTTTTTATGAATTCTTTTATCTTATATGAATTGTTTTATGATGTCACGATGTTTAAAGATTCCTATTTTTATTACATGGGTTATGATATGATGTATGGTTTATGATTTTGTGGCACACATAAGAATGGAATCATTATGAGATGGGTGGGACCTATATCTCCCTCCAATGAATTGGGTAATGATTTTATATCTCATGAGATAGACATGTCTCGAATGGCAGGTTAAACGAGTTCAGTGAAACAGGACTGAAACGAGGAGTGAAATCGGTTCAGAAATGGACTTTGTCCACTAAGATAGTCTTCGCATTGAGTCTTGACTAACAATAAATGATTCTATATGATTATGTGTGTATGACACAAAATTTCATGTTTTATGTTATGATTATTGGGATTACATTTCACCACTATGATCTATCCCCTGTTATGAAATTATTATTTCTTTTGCAGGTTAAGATTTCCAATGTTTTGTTCTTATGTATATGATGTGATTGATATTTCTTTTGTTTACCCTTACTGAGCATTTAAGATCACCCTTTTTTGTTATCTTTTCCCCAGGATATAAAGAAAGGTTTTATGTAAACAAAAAAAGGAAGATCTTTTTGGGAGATGTTGAAGATCTTTCACAATGATTAGAAGATTTTATTCCGAGTTTCCAAAGACACTAAACTATTACGGTCCTTATGTGTGTGTTTTTGTTATGTACTAAGTATTCTGCAAAAGTAATGTAATGTCCATGTATGTCAAGCATTGGGTCTCTACAATCATGATGTTTCTTTAACGATTTATATCTATATATTAACTTGTTGAATGTATCTTCAAATATTGGGAAATATTAAATCATTTCTCCATTATTCATGTTTTTTAATCACTTTAAACTCCAGAATAATAATAATTTTGTACATGACAATCATGTGTTACATTGGGTTTTTTTTCATGGAACACATGTTTTCCTTGTAAAAATTATAATCATATGATGATTGTAATTCATTTGACGTGTCCTCATTGGAAATATTCTTGGACTTCACTGCTTTCAAGCATATTTTATCCTTTCCCTCATAATTATTTTTTATTTTATCTTTGGATAGCTAGCCTTCACACGCCCTATTCACATACATTCATAAAAGACCATTTTCATTTAGTTTTCATTACTTTTCAAATACTTTTTAAGGTTTCCCTTATTATCATATTTACCATTTTTGCTAGGATTACATGAGAATTTGATCATCCTATAAATATTTTTAAACCATCTGGCATAATAACTAATTTCCACATCATTTCGAGATAGTGAATCTTCTTTACATTTACTATTAGAATGATTTTGTTTCCTTTCCCATTAATAATGTTATTACGAAGTATTTTTCAATGCCACTAACTTTCTCTTTGCTTATACCACATCCTCCTTATTGACATTTAATTCTTCTTCATGAATAATCAATGTTCTTATCAGATCTTTAACTGGATACATTCTAAAATTATAGGATTCACTAATTGATACTAAGGTTTCTCTCCATATTTTAGGTAGACATCTAAGTAGCTGCACTATTTTATTCTATGGGATCAACGAGATTCCAATGAGAGATCATTGTATTAACTATATCACTGAACCTAATATAATTATATTAAATTGTTACATCAGACATCATCTTAATGTTATCAAATTAAAAAGTATAAGTACATATTCTGATTTATTTATCATTAGCTGTTCTTTCATGTGAAACAACTAAGGTATCCCAAAATTTATATTCTTTTTTACATGAAAAAATTAAATTAAGTTATTCATATTATAAATAATAATATAAAGAATTTATATCTTTTCAGTTATTATTAAAAGTAGTTTTGGATTGTTCATACCTAGTATTTGAGTCCATAACAGGAATCTTATATACATATACAATGGAAGACCAAATAAAAACCAATACTATCTTAATGATTTTAATCCCAATTTTCCACGATCAGTAATTTTTTCTAATGAAAAAGTATGGTTTATTTGCGGTAGCACTATCATATCTATTATATATAATAAATAAAAAAGATTTAGTTTTTAATAAAGCTAAAAATTTACAATAAAAAAAGTTAGATATCTTTAAAACACAACTAAATTCACAATTTAAAATATTTGAAAATGATATTAAAAACCCTTTAATAAAAAAATGTTGGTTAGAGTATGTCACTAATGAGGGGGAGAATTGAGTTAATATAATATTTTATTTTATAAAAATCATATGAATGAATCCCCCAAATAAAAAACAAGGCAGATCAGTTAATAAAATTAGTACATTTATAATAGTTTGATTGTTCAATTAATTTCTCAAAAGATTTATAATTTATGAGTTTTAAAAATATGAGATATTGAAATCAATTTTGTAACTAATTTTCAGAACCAAAATATTTTTAAATAATATCCATGGATAAATATCAACAAGTTACCAAGTTTTCTAACCAAATTGTAAAAATAGAGTTAACTAAATTTTAAAATACTACAGATTAAAACAAGAGGTCCAGCCTCAAGGTGAGACGTAGTCTTATCCTCTAGTTGGCCACCTACCACCAAATATATATATATATATATATATATATATATCTGATCAACGCCATTAATCGGGGTTTACCCAATAGTTTAAAACCCATTTCACGTCACAAGAGATCTAAAAAATTCATCATGGGAACTAAATATACATGTCACAAAACACGACTACCACATCCTTACATGGGATATAACAAGCATAAAATGTTTATTTTGAAAGGATATCTTGTATCCTTCAATTTTGTGTAGGTGACAATGTGTATTTAAAATACAGATACATACACTACTCCAAATGTTGTAAAACATTTCATAATAGAGTAGAAAATAAATATATAGAGATTAGAATGCTCAGAGTGTTGTGAAATGTATACTTGGACTCTTTTTTGGTAGAATATGTGAATATTAATTACTATTCTAGAAATAGACATTGAAATAGAGTGTCATGAAGCATTTTATTCTATTTTTTAAATAATATGGGATTACCCTTCGTAGTTTTTTTGACAGATGGTAAAATTAACGTTTTGATGCACAACAATCACCTATTAGTTCACAGTAAGCATGAATGAGACTTCTTTTTGTATTCCATGTCTTGTTCAGGTATTTTATTTATTATGTAGTTCTATGTTGCTCTCTTATTCTCTATATCTTGTGCACTAAGTATTCATTTTATTTCAGGTGTCACGTGTTAGACAACAAGGAACATATGGAGGAACCTTGTACCTCGTACTATCCACTAACATATACATTAATGTTTTCTGAATAAATATTTAATTTAATTAGTAGAATTATAACACTCAAATATGACTATTAGAGATATGATTAATTTAGATAATATTCAAAAAAGAATCTTAGTGACTCTTCGGTCAGTGATTCATTCTTTCAATGAATCCTTAAATTAGTGATTCCAACCCTTTGTATAACTGATTCATTCTATCGACAAGTAATTATGTCGGTATCTCCATGCTTCAGTGAATCCATTTCTTTAGTGAAACATTTTTTATAGGTGATTCATTAATTCTATCGGTTTCTTATATGTATTATCCGTGAGTCTATTTTTAATTGTGGTGAGACATTCCATCAATTAGTTTCTTTGTTGATCTGTCGATGGGACATTTACTCTATCAGTGTCTGAATTGTTCTATTGGTGTCAGTGACTCATACATAGACAAATTTTCTATTTTAACTATCTAAAACATGAATATACACATAATTTGTCAAATACATATTTGAACATATATAATAATAATTAAACAAATCTAAACAAAAATAAACATGATTGAAATGATTGGAAAATATTTGACATGATTTTGGATTATTAAATCCATTAAAACTAGATAGGTTCCAACAAATAAATTCTTAAAACATGAAAAACCAGTATCCTCATGGAGAAGGGAATGTAATTCCAAATATATAACCAATCCATTCATGATTGATTTCTGATTTTACAATAATCATGTATTCCATATTTTAGAAAACCAATTGTAAATACTATGATGGACCTATTCTATCTATCCTGGAGCATTCCTTGACACCACCACACATATCAACATGCATCAAATGTGCCATTATAGGATCCAATTATTGTAATAAAACAAAGAAAACTATCCCATGTCTTGTTAACCATCATATATCCTAGGACAACATCCCATCCCATCATGAGTATCACATCGAGAGAAAATAAATAAGGAATCAAGGAAAAAACTTTTACAGGGAATCTAGGCCGTAAAATGTAAGGTATGAATCATTTCCATGAAACTTTTCTCCATTAGACAAAAAAATTATCCTTTCCAAACATACAATTTATTATAATTGTTAATTAACTATTTAATCATTCATAGGTGACAAAAAATGGTTACCTAATGAAACATATATTAAAAACTATAAATTATTTAATATTTAATCAATTTACAACTTCTAGTTTCATCAATATTTAATGATGAACATTTTCAATTGACATTCAACTATTTTTTTCAAAATTTATACTATCTATACATTCATTATATTAAAACCAATGAAAAAATAATGTAAAATTCAATTTAATATTGATCAATAATTACTTAAATTTCAAATAATTTATATGAATCTATTTAATTTAAACATTCTTCTTTAATTATTTACCCATGAAACATTACAAAGTTTACACTATATAACAATTTCAACATTACCAAAATGATAAAACACTATATGAAAACATGAATATTATATCATAAACAAATATAATGAAATATCTATAAAAAAAGTGGCCAACTATCACCATAGTGGAAACATATATGATATCTCCACCCAAATCAATGGTTTATTTTTTGAATCTCATATAATCATTACTATTTTTAATTTCAAAATCACCCACATAGACAAATAAATATAAATTTACGATTTATTATAAAATATTAATAAAATTAATTTATCCAAAAACATGAATTAGATGAAAAATTATCATTGCATAATAATGGATGAATCAGGAAGAACCTAAATTAGAATAAACACTTCCATGATAAAAGAATGCATGAATGAACATAGTATCTAAAAACAACCATCAAATCATTAATATAAATAGAAAAAATAATCATCTCATTGTTTTCTTCCTCAATGAAAATAAGAATATAAAATTTTAATAAAATTTGGACGAATTTAGGGTATCGCGATCCAAATGGAGATGATTCTCCATAAAAATGATGTTTAATATTCATTTAGTCTATCACTAGTTATCTATATATGAAAAACCAACACATAAATGAAACAAAATTCTTGTCAATGAAACCTTCATGGGGGGAAACAGTAGTACAAGGTCTATTTCATCTGGATCATAGAACAATATAAAAAATTACAATATAAGGTGTTTGTATTAATTAAATAATGTACATTGTCAACATAAAATTTCATTTACTAACACTATTAATGCCTCATCTGTTTTTCTCTTCCGACTAGTCATAATCCATCAATATTGTCTTCTATTTTTTCTATTCGAAATATGACTAGACCACCACTATGGCTTCCACAATAGACTAACCATGATCATGGTCATCATTGAATTGGATAGAAATGGATTATTATAGGATTTTTTCTTAGACAATTTGTTTTTCCATATACACTTCCCATAAATTTTTCATTGTGAGAAACATTTCACATTTAGAACATACTACACTCTATGATTCCATTCTTGGTGTCATGCCCTCACTATGAAATTATGTAACGACCATTTTAGAAACAAGTACACGAAGGATAAAATATTTCATCAAATATCTCAAAAATCAATCACACTTAATTTAAATTTCCAAAACCGAATCAATAATAAAAAACAACATGATGAGGAGATTCCTTCAAGAACACATGACCACCATCGTAAAAATTCATCGGTCTCTTTCTATGGACATCATAGTAATTATGAGGATCCTATACCACCTTCAACCTATTGTGATTCACATAAATCATCTCTATCATGTTTCTTACTAAATATGTCATGAGAATTATTGGCACTTTGACCCTAATCTAATAAAATGGAGAGTGGAATTAACCGCCATAAAAAACCTCAAACTATTCAAAACCAATATTTGAGTGAATATTTTTTTTAAAAAACATGACCACATGTATATTTCAAATTTATAATCATATGAATCTCATTAAACAAGTGAACAACAAGTCATTAAGAGTCTAAATAGACTTCCCTTTTTAAATATACATATAGGGATTTAAATAACTTATCATTTGACATAATGAGTAAAAATTACATCAAGGATCTCTTCATACCCTAGATATAAAATAATGATCGTGATTATAGATCATATTCCTCAAGAATTAGTTTAGTATAACTACCTCCTTTGAATAAAACCTCAATAAAAAAATATGTTAATATAAATTATTTGATTATAGAGAAGTGATCCAATTTTACAAATAATCTATCATCGCCAATATAACATAGTGTCCTCCCCGAGATAGAGTAAAACCATGAAAATTTATATAATCATATCCTCTATCCTGTAATGAGGAGTACATAATTGGTAGATATTACCACATTGAATACATGTTTCAAACATCACCTTCTAGAAGAATAATCATTGAGACATAAACTATGAAACTAAAATGTCGATCCCAAGCCACAAAATCCAACCACATATGGAATGAAAAATATTTATAACAATTGGGTGTTCAACCATGGGTGATCTATATAACGTATGTTGAACCACATAATGTCATGAACCATACCTCGGGGCCTGTGTTGTGACTAATCCATGCTCACCTTCTAGATTATAAGGGATGGTGACTTGCATGGGAAAGGTATATCCCCAAAAGGGAAAGATTCTCATTTAATCCAATACACACAAAGACAGGGTATACCGCACAAAGAATAACACAATTTAATGAATATAGTGCAACCAGAACAACGTATCACTACTGAGATTAGTGTTCATAAATATAAAGGGTCCATAATACAAGCCAAACTACAAGGAAATTACCGATAAATTAGTACAATATCAATAAGTTGTTCAAAAATGATCATACATAAAGGGTAGGTATATCTCTCTATTGGATGTCACTTCAGCACACCACATCTATTGATCAACCGTTGAGAACCATTTTGACTTGGATCCCCAATTCCCTGATCAAATCTATTTGTCGTATGCACAAGACAAAACAGGTATGGGTTAAGTACATTTAGGGTGAGAATAAGATTAATCTGTATGGATAGCGAGACCCTAGAAGGTCTCTTATTAATCCAAAATCGAAACCCCACAGAGTAAATACCACAGAGGTAATACGACTATGAAATATCTCTAAGACATAGAAAAATGTAAAAGGCACAGATCACACCAGGTGTAACTAATGCTTAGAATTATAGATGATTAGTTGTAATGGTATATCAATTTATTCTATTAATAATTTCTCCTTCTGATCCACACAAGGTCACAAGGTGTTGACCCATAGATGATCTCTAGGTACTTACCCACACAGAATCTCTAGGAGCTGACCCACTCTAGATCAGTAATTCCTAACCCAAATACGATCTCTAGGTGCTGAACAACACATGATAGCTAGGTGATTACCAACATAGGATCTCTAGGTGTTGACCCACACATGATCTCTATTCCTTCATCATGTCGTAGTTAGCCACTGGAATCCTACCCATAAACTGCTTGATTCAAGGAGGATCCACTCCACTAGACATCCGTCGTACCTCAACCATGATGAAGTCCCATATAATGTAACCCCAAAAGACTGCCTCATCACAAGTTTCCCAATGAAATAGAAAACACATTGAATGGATACTCGGTATATAATAAATGAGAATTTTCGTAAAAAGGTTCCGATTAGATTCATATTTGATCCAATCGAACCATATTCTATCTTCCAAAAAAAATAACATTGATTATCTCAGATGGAAGACCGCGTCGCAAGGGTCCCAAATCAATTGATGTCACATCAACCGGACAGCAGGTTTGAGAGAGAGGGGCATTTTATTGAAATGTGGGGCAGTGGGGTCTGGGTCCGGTCTGACCCAGTCAAACCAACCATGCCTAACCCAGTCCGTTCTGGGGTCGACATGGTAGTGAGGATCCATATCATTAGCCTGGGTTAGGATTGTGGGTTCTCATGGTCTGATAGCGGCAGATTGGCCTTTGGCCTGACCGGGATGCAGCTGGGAGCCGCGTTTTTCTCCTCTAATGCCACGGTCGATCAACCATGGCCCACCACATGCCATGCTTCATGCGGTCTATGATGCGTCTGAGAGACCATGATTTCTATGTCACTCTTGGACTAAGCCTTCAGGTTGAATCGATCCACGCGATGCCACCATGGCGCTGCATATATCTTATGCCACATTCAAGCAACCGCATTCTATGTCGTTCGCCTGGGTAGCCAGGATGTGGGCCGCCGGATTGACGCCACTGTGGTCAGAATCCTCACCCCTCATCCACCATGGTTCAACAACTGGCATGCCGCCCCCTTTTCCCATAGTCCCTAATGTTGACCCCCACCGTCATCCACCTATAGGCCGTTAGTTTCTTTTGTGGGCCATCAGAGTTCCTATGATAGTCCTTTTCTTGAGATTTATGCATCTACTAAATTTTTAGGATTCCATCTTCACATTGAATGCCATAAACAATATTATCATCCATTTCAATAAATCAACCTTGAACAACATACAAGAGGTGGGGCTCATGCCTTGTTTGTGTCGGCATGTGCTCTCTACGTTTGAAGTTTTATGACATAGTGATGTTTGGGGATTTTATTTCAACCAACACAAGTGATAATATAATCTTAGATAATGGAATCTCAAAAGAAGTCACCCTACCTCAAGAATTCATTGTCCGCGGAATAACCGGTCTGTGGTTTAATCATTGTTCTTCATTTGTAATAAGAATGGGAAACATAAAATGGATCAAATCTGTACCCTACCTGATGTTCATTACAGCGGCATTCCATCCTCAAGGGTTCAAGGGGGGAGACTTCATTCGTCTCATTATATATTATTCCTTCTATGTAAGTCTATATCGATGACGTTCATCTAGAGTTATTTATTCTTCATTAGAGGTAAATCTCACTGGATGCTCGTCAGAGATTTTCCCACCATTTAATTCTCCATTTTCCAATGAGTTTGTTTAATAAAAAGAAACACACCATTACATTTTTGTTTAAATGTTTCATTTATGAAACATTGTTTCAGTGACACGTATAAAAATATCCATTAAAAGGATTCTTTAATTTCACTTAATTTTCACCTCATCACAACACCACAACATCACCTCCCGCCACAGAAATGTGAGAAATAAAATTAAAATAAAATTTTTATTTTTATATTATTATTTTTTTGAAATTATCCAAATATTATCTTTTATGTTCATGCACCGGTTCAATTTTTTTAAAAAACCCACTCCCACATTTTCAGAATATACTTTAAAATATGTTCAAAATTACATTTTGGGCACTCCATGCCTCAGAATCACAAGATATCAAAGTGTGCAGAATCAACATAATTTATAATAATAATTAAAAAATTTACACCGAAATTATGTGACATTCAATGCTCCCCACCTTCAGGATTTACAAGCTTGAAAGTAAAAAATAAGGGTTAATAAAACATATGGGGAAATGAGTATATATATAAGGCTCCCACTAATATGTTCTATTCTGGAGGTTCTCATGCTATCACAGAACATGCATTCGAGGAATCAATCATCCACAAAAAACCTTCTCCTTTCGATCATCTATCTCCACCGTGACGTCTACAATTGTCACCCCTTTGTCAGTGTCCATCTCTCTCTAGCCGATACCTTGTGATGGATCATGCATGTACCTCCTCATCTACGGCACTTGAAAAACATAATGTACCTAGGGAATCTATTGGGGAATATCTAGAAAGTATTCAACCTCGCCAACTATACTATGGATCTAGAATTGTACGATTAACCTCATAGATAGCTTTCCACCATGTCCAAATAACAACAATACCCATCGAGGAAGGACATGAAAGAAAACATGGTCTCCATCCCCGATCTCCAAGTGTCTATGTCTCTTGTCAGCCTATAAATTCTACCAGCTCTCAGTATTCCTCATCCACTCGTGGAATATATACACCTTTTCAGTGGTCGTACATATGAAATATGGACCCATGAGTGATAAATCCTATGGGTTTTTCCACCATAGAGGAGATATTCATGGTTTCCCATACAAGGCCTCAAACGGTGCCATGCCAATGGTGGAGTGATAGTTGTTGTTGTACTCAAAATTCACCATTGGTAGGTGGTCCTCCCACCTACGACCAAAATCTATGACAGAAGCACGAGTCATGTCCCCCAAGAACATTATGGTCTACTCCGTATGACCATCCATCTAGGGTTGAAAAGTAGTTCTCAAGCATAGCTGAGTCCCATAATTCCCCTGCAACCACATCCACCTCTACGATGTAAAGTGTGCATCATGGTCGGAGATGATCATTGAAGGTACCCCGTGAATCTTCACTATCTCCTAGATATAGAGGAATCATAATCTCTTTACCGATCCCTGCTACTGGATGGGTAGGAAGTGATATGACATGTTGAGTCAATAAATGATCACCCACATTGAATCATCGCCCATGTATGTGTGGGGTAACCATGTCATGAAATAAATGTATATACCATCCCACTTACACTCGTGTAACACTAGTGGTTGTTTCAATAATGTAACTACTTGATGCATGGCCTCCACTTGCTGACATGTGAGGCATCGTGAAACAAGCTCTGCCACCACATTCATTATCCACGTCCACCAGTACTGATGTCGGAGGTCTTTGTACATCTTCACAACACCAGGATATACTAAAAAAGTGGATGTATGATTGTCCATCAACAACTCATTCCATAACATCACTGGTACTATGGTGCTTCCTATGAGTTGGTTGAAGTGATCCCCACGTATCGAAAATCTATCAAGAGTGTGTCATGGTGATTTCATAGCATGTTGGGCCTCACAGTCAATATCTACAAGTTGTGCCTATATTAATCACTCTTTGAGTTAGGGATTAATAGTCATAGACATGACGTATGCTACTCCATCACTGTCTCCTAAGGATATCTTAATTGTGCCTAGCTACTTCATCTCCTCTCTCAGCAGATGTAAAACAGAACACCATCTATGTGTGTCTACCACCACATTACCCTTCCCCAAAGTATAGAACATATCAATGTCATTGTCCTAGTGGAACTAAATTAATCACTGATGTCTCAAGTTCAGGTCTTTCTATTATGAGATATACATGAGGCATTTATGGTTAGAGTAGATGGTAAATTGTTCACCCATCAAGAAGTGCCACTTCTTCTTCAAGAAAAATTCCACTACAACTAACTCATTGTCATGGGTCATGTTGTTCTACTCATTCTACCTCAACTAACATGATCCACGAGAGATCATGATTTAATCTTGAATCAGGACACAACCCATCCAGGTCCCTGATGCATAACAATATACAAGTCAATTCCCACCTAAGGAATCCTACTGATTGAAGCGCTGGTTAAGCTATGACTCTGCTAATGGAAGCTCTACTAGAATTTCTCTTTCCTCATGATGTGGTTTCCCTTCTTTGTCAAATTCTGCATAGGTGATTTTACAATAAATATTTTGGGAACAAACCTCCTATAGTATTTATCCAATCCCATGAACTCTACACCTCAGACATGATACTAGGTGCCTCTCATTCAAGAATTTCCTCTACATTCACCGGATCAACTGAAATTCCAACCGCAAAGATGATGTGTCCTGGAAAGGGGACCTCTTAAATATAGATCTATCCCTTCAAGATCATATGATAAATGTGGTTCTCACTATTTGAAGCTGGGACTATTTGTAGGTGTGTAGTTTGATCCTCCTCTGATGTAAAGTACACTAAGATGTTATCATTGAAGAATACCACAAAATGATGGAGATAAGGCTATATGATCCATTTAATGAGTCCCATGATCACTATTGAGGTATTGATCTCGCAGAGAGGCATCAAAAAAATAATAATAGGGGTCGTATCAACATATAATTGATGACTTTGGTACGTCTTCAACTTTTACCTGATGTTGATGAAATCCTAATGTGAGGTCGATCATTGGGAACCACCTAGCTCCCTTCAGCAGATCGTAGTGGTTGTCAATCCTTAACAATGTATACTTTTTTTTTCGGTTTCACCTAGTTTAGGTTCATGAAGTCCATGTATAGCCTCAATATCCCATATTACTTTTTTGAAAACAAATCCATGGATGCTAATGGAGAAACATTGGGCCTTAGAAACCCCTTCCTCTACATGTCCTCCTGTTGTACCCTATGATCTCAGATCTCTGCACAGGCCATCCAGTGTGCTAGTGTAGATATCAATGTCATTCTTGGTTACAATTCAATAAAAAAGTCTACATATCTATGAGGATGTAGTCCGGGGACATCACCTAGAAATACACTCTCAAAATCATCCACAACTATAGGAAAACTCATACTCCTCTCATCCATTCCAATGAAGAAGTGGCTTGCCAACTGGTGTTGATCGGCAATGTCCTCCTCTATGATAGTTCATCCAATGCTGCCTAGTTTCCCTTCTCACTGGTGAAGGAAAACCTGGCCCTATCCTCATGGACACACAACACATTGCACCTAAAACATTCGATCTGATCATGGACTATAGATAACCAGTCCATACCCCTGATAACACCATAAGTCGTTGACGTTGGTACTAGGAGATCCCAAACAAATCTCCCTCCCCCTAGAGTATGCTCACACTCCCAGTACCAGTGGGTAATAATCAAATCACATCTCAGAGGAGTCTCTAATAGTAACGAGCTAAGCAATGACTCCAACTGAAGCTCTGAGCCTTGAATGAGGACTGTGGAAAGGAATGAGTGACTGACACCTTTGTATATAAGAAATGTAGCTAATATGGATTAGACATATATTGTACATCTAATCATATATGGAGCGCTGTAGTCATTGGCCTCTATCGCCAGAATCTTTCCCCACCACTATCCACCAACTCCCAGAGATCATGGTGGACCTCTTTTGATTGTTACTCGTTATACCTCGAACTATCGTCCATGTCCTACATCTCGACCTTCTCCCCTACCACATTCGAAATCCTATAGACGTCCTTGATCAAGCCTTCATCGTTGTCTTGACGGTCCCTCTACCACATGCTGGTTATCTATGCAGGTAGATGGACAAAGACAATCCATGTTCCCCTATCCACTACAAGACTAACAACATCTCACTCTCAAATGACCTCCTCGGCCTTGTGAGCTCTATACCATTGACCCTAAATTATTGGATCATCATCTAGATAGTATGGACCCTTTGGGTCTATACTTCAACTTCATACTTCCTTCTATAGAAGAATCAACCACCATTCATCAGGTGGTGGCTCTAATAGTCGGTAACTGCTCGTCTATGAAGCACTCCACCAATAGGGCTCCCTATAGGACCCCAGACTACATCAAGATGATGAGAAAAGTCATCCATGCTCTAATATCATGTTATAGCCCCTTCTCAAAGTTCCAAGACCTAAATAAATGGTTTTTACAATGATGTTAATTTATCGGGAGATGTTGGTAAAACTCAGAGTGTACTAGGACATAGTCAGGCTTCCCTACTGTAGGTGTAGTAACTCTTAAATATGAACTGACCATAGTGTCACTGGTACGAATTCTGCCCTCAGAAGGTTCTCGAAGTCCAACAAAACATGGGTCTCCTCTTTATGTGTCTAGTGCATCAATATCCACCATCTACCTATCATTCCTTTAAAACTGAGAGTGACTAGAACTACTCTATAGTCTATAGGTGTTTCTACCAGGAGAAAAACTAATGTAACTCCCTCTATATATTCCATAACTTCTTGAGGATATTTCTACCTAAAATCCACATAGGCCTATGTCTTTGAAACTCGTTAAGTGAACTATGTTGGAATGCATTGTCCACTGGTGGGGCTGGTAGGAACTATTTCTCTCTAGGCTGCCTTATTGCCGGTACACCACCCATAGGTGCCATTGTTGTAGGTTGTCCCTAACCTGACACATCATCGATCAGTGGACAATCGTCTTGATCTCTCACTGGAATTTTGGATGGTTGACTTTGTGGAGGCATCCATTATGGAGACATAAGCACCATTCTCAATAATTTATAACTGGTGAGCTAACTCAAAAGATATTAGGAGAAGAACATTTCCCAAGCACATGAAACTAGTGTTTTAGTGTACCAAGTTGGAATACGATTTTAGGGTCTTGGAGTATGGATACGTCAACTACGTCAACAACACTGGACTCCAAGGAAAAAAATGCGAACTCAAGAAATATAACACTATCACCCCCAATTAAAATTAGAAACTCTTAGTTATTCTGGTAGAACCAATCGTCCTCTGATACAACTTTTTGATTGACCCGTCCCCTAGGTCCTGTTTCATTACTACCCCAAGCCCGCCATCTAGAGGCTAGGGGTTGGTCAATATCATTTGAAAGTAATATCCCAAAAAGGAAAGTCATTTACAAAAAACCTATACACATAGATTGGGAATACTTCCCACTGAAAACAACCAAGAAAAAAAAGTTCTAATTCCTCCACAAAGTATCACTATGATGAAAAAAGTGTGTAAACAGAAAGTAATAGGGCCAAAAAACAAGTACAGTAGAATGGAAAGTACATGAAAAAAAGTAAATTATTCAGAGTTCGTTTACCAAGGATCATACATGAAGGGTAAGTACAGCTCCCCATCGAATGTCACTACTGCACACCATGTCTATCGATCCACGTCCAACCACCATCTAGTGAAAGAGCCCTAATGTCTCAGTGAATGATTTCTGTCTTCTGCACAAGACTCAACAGGTACAGGTTAAACCCATGTAGGGGTGAGTATAACAATACTCTTTAGGGACCCTGAGACACTGGATAGTATGTCAGTAATCCACAAAGGAAAACAACACAATGTAAATAACATACAGGTAATACCACAAGGAAAAAACTAAAACTCATAGAACAATGTAAAATAAATATCTCACACATGTTATATCTTATATATATATATATAATGATGATTAGTCATAAATATATATCATCGTATTTAGTTTAGAAGCTCTATTATTGATCCACAAAGGGTAGCTTGGTGCTGACCCACCCACTATCTCTAGGTGTTGTACCACACAAGATTGTTTGGTTCTTACCCACATAGGATCTCTAGGCGCAGACCCACACATGATCTCTAGGGGATATATCACACTGGATAATTATTCATTCTTTATGTCACAACCATGAAGTGAATTTCCAGACATAGCATGATCAATTTTGGGTGTATCCTCACCTCAATCCCTCAAATGAACCTCAACTTCCAGAAAGTCACACGTAGAGTAAACCCAAAGGACCATTTCATCGTAATAGTCCCAACTCAATAAATGGTGCATTGAACAGATGCCCAGTCTATAAGATATAGTCATTTTGGAAAAAAGGGCCCCATTGGATTTTAGAGTAATCCAACTCATCCATAATCCAACTTCTGAAAAAACTCATATTGAGTAGCTCAAATGGAACGACCATCCACAGGGGTCCCAACACCACTGAAGGTGCAGTGGTTGCATGACAGTGGCCTGCCATATGTCGCGCCGCACATGTTCTCTGATGTGGTCGACTAGATTCATCCTCCAAATCACCCTTAGACCAATTTAATTGGTTGAACTAGTCCATGTGGCAACAACATGGTGCCACAGATCTCTTGCACCGCGTTCGAGCGACTGTGGCCTCGATCATTCACTTGGGTGGCCTAGACGAGGTCTACCATCTCAATTCCACTATAACAGGTGGGTCATGGCCCTCTACTGCCACACTGTGTGAATGGGAGTTCCACCTCCATCAGCTTGGATCCAGCTTCGACAGGCCAAAAATCTCATTTATGGGCTACAGGGCTTGCTCTGGTTGTCCATTTCACTATGCCTCTACATCTACAGAATCTTTTGGCCACCACCATCACTGCGATGTCCTCAAACATGCTTTTTCATAATATAGAGATATCATCTATGAAGAATGAGAATGTAGAGAATCGTGAGCCTTGTTCTTGTTGGCCCATTATCTTCATGTTATATGTTTAAAAAAATGGGGTCATTTGGGAATTTTAATTCAACCAACACATGTGATAATATAAGCCCAGATAGTGGAGTACCAAAAGAAGCCTCCCTTCAGCAAGAATGTACGGTCTGCTGATTAACTTGTTTGTGGTATATTCCAAGTTCATTGTTTGGAATAAGCATTGTGAATCATTATATGGTACAAATCCCTACCTCGAATGATGTTGGTTGTAGCAGCACTCCATCCTCGAGCATTCAAGGGGGTCGACATTGTTCGTCATCTTCCGGGTCCGTCCTTCGAGGTACGTTTAAGTCGATGATGTTCCACCGATGTTTGTTGTTATTTGTTGGAGATAATTCTCACCAGAGGTTCATCAGATGTTTTCCCACCATATAATTATCCATTCTCTAATGGGATTGTTTAATAAAATTATTCATTTCTCAACATTTTTGTTACCTAGTGACATTGCGTCATTACACAATTTTGTTTATGAAACAGCGTAGAAGTTATGATTTCACAATGATCTACTAAAGGGATTCCTTAATTGTTCGACGTTGTTGACATGTCACCACACCGTAATGTCACTTCCTTCTACTCAATGGTGCGAAATAAAAAATTTTATTTTTTAAAGTTATTTTATTATTTTTCTTAAAAGTCCCAAAAATTAACAATTACATCCCACCCTTGTGAGTCGATTTAATTCCTTTGTAGGAAAATAATGTATTTATGAGTTCGATGGTGCCATCGTATTTTCAATCTGAGCACCATTTCATATGTTATAAAATCTATCTATCTTGTTTACAAAGCATACATTTAAATATGATAAAAATTACATTGCAGACACTCAGGGCCTCAGAATCCTATGTCATCAAAGCATGCGATCTCAAAATAATTCCATAATATTTAAACAAAACCTTAATCAGAAAGTACGATACATTACACATTATATGTTATAAAAGGAATAAAAATACTCACCTCAAACAACACATGGTGTTAATGTTCCTCCAACCAACATTCAATGTTCTGAATATAGAGAAATCAGTCTCTCCATTCATCAACATTAGAGTCCCACAGTTGGGATTCCTCTACCTAATGAACACAAGGAAATTTCACTTCCATCTAAAAAAAATAACTCTCCCACTAACCTCTCGCGTATCAATATTTATCACTAGTAGATCTTTCATCAAAATCCCAGAATCTCATGATTCATGAACAGTGTTACTACCTAAATTCCTACTTTGTGAAATGCATAGAAAATTTCCCTTCCCTGGTGGGTAGGAAATCTAAATATTATATGAATATAATAATTTATTCAACTATTATAGTAATAATTATAAGTCACATATGTATATGTCTTACTTTATGCTCTTGGGATCTATTAAAATCATAAATCAATCAATAATGATGAATTTCAAAAAAACATCAACAACAATACAATCACATAGAACATGGTATCTTGGGTGTAATAGTTATATATATATTGGGTTTATAAATACGAGACCCATGCAAAAATTATATCTAATACATGTATAAATATCTCAATCCCAGATGTGAAGCACTATAATATTTTGTTGTCTAATATCCTTCCTCTAGTAAACAAACAAAAATTAAATTATCCCACATCTCTATTGTGTATTCCAATGATACATGAATGTAGTATATCAACAAGAAAATCTAATCCTTTCTCATAATTATTGTGATTGGATTCAATATCTATGAGAATTTGGTTCTAACCATCCAATAGTATCCTTTATGTCCATGAAATATCCCCTTTTCTATAATAATATATTGGTCTTACCATTACCCAACCACCTCTATTTTCAATGTATCCAAATACACATTACATTATGAAAGGAAATTAACCATAAAAATAACCTAAATTGACTAAATTTTAGACATCAATATCTTTTAAAACATATTTCGGTGATGAAGAACTCAAAAATCATCTTATAGATTCTATATGTTTTATTCCTCAAACACGGAGTATACATGTATGTTGTAAATGAAACCCAACACAAACAAATATGGGAACTCTCAAAATGTATCATTCATCACACCCACGAAAAAAAAAATTCCTTTACACCAGAAGAAATTAAAAACAACATTGAATTCCCATAATGACAATTGAATGTGGCCATAATTATATCCTCATTCATTACCTACATCTTTTGCTATCCAAATTATTGATCAATATATAAGAACTAATTATATTGTTTCTGTAGATCAAATAAATCATCAATATATGGAACAAGATATTGATTCCTCACTTTAATATTGTTTATTATATGAAAATCAATGTAATGGCATTGAATATTATTATCCTTTTTTCACGAAGAACACTTGTTCACCACAAGGCGAAATGATTATTAAAACAAAAACTCGCATAAAGGTATCATCAATAAATACATCAATATCACAAAAAATATTAGCAGATATCTTTTTTTGATACACAGAGATCATGTAAACAATTTATTATAGTTCTATCCAAAATTAAATTTCTCATTAAGGGGAAAAAGACAAAACCTCCTCAGGAATGATATCATGGAACCCATCCCCAACATTGGAAAACATCATCAGTATAACCACTATATTTTTTTATAATCTCATCGATCAAAGAAGTTAAGGATGGGATAGTTTTTCACTATCCAAGGCTCTCACTCGACAAACAACATGAAATAATTCATTTCAAAATTTTAGAACATGATCTACCACCTAATGAAATCAACTATATCCTTCCCCAAATATATCCATTCCATGATGATGATGAATCCTTAATCATTAATCCTAAAATGAAGAAATTATCTATAAGATAGGGGATTCTAGAATATGATCTCAAACTCTAATTATAATTTATATAGATATAATCAATCAAAACGAGAATAGTCAATGTAAATGGAACTTGATTAATCTCTAACTAATATTCAAAATAACTAACTAGGTAATGTGATATGAGGAAATTTTTAACACCATGATCAAATAAAGAATTTACCAAAGTCATATATAAGAAAAGGTTACTACAAATTTTATATTTCCCACCTATATCTAAAATACCTATATCATGAAATTGATAATGAACTACTCTATGTCAAATCTAACACTAATAGATATTACATAAATATAAATTCTCTACTATCTGAGGTCATAGTGAATCACGGTATAATCCTCTTTTATCCCATATCCAGTCTATTTTATCAAAAAATTTCAAACCATTCTATTTTTTTCTTAGTAGAAGCAACATCATTATTGAACTAGAGCTATAACACCTACTTTAGGAAATATACTCAAATTGGTAATGTACTCTAACTATATATTACCATTTCCTCAATTATAAAAACAATCATTTGATCCATGGAATGGTCTTGAAATCTTCCTACGATGGAAAATTGATATTGATTATTCTAGGAGCTACCTCTGGCTTCATGAAATCTATTAATTAAATGAAACTAAGAACCCCACACCATAGCTCTACTACAAGGGGACCACTAATGACTCAACTCACATGAAGATCTTATTCAGTCTAGTTTCCACTTCATAACCTATAATATCCCAAAAACCTAGTGATATGTCACCTTCTGATATTTATTTACCTTGAGAGAGATATCTTGATGAAAATACTCCTACAAATGACTCACCATGGCCTCTTCATATAGAAATAGTCATTTAGAAAATCATATAAGGGACTTAAAATTGATCTCAAAATAATGAATTCTAGAGCTCCCTTACAAAAGGATAAAAAATGCATAATGAATACTACTTATGTTGTCTAATAAAGAATCAGGAGTTGAATCCAGTCCTATAAGTTATCACATAAGATTGTCTACTCCTCACGATCCACAAGAAATATGAATCATAAATGCATGGATTCCCCATGTAACTTCTTCACCACCAATGAAACTATTTTCTCCTTCCAAGAATGAATTGAATTGAATTTTATCTCTATATAAATCTACCCCTCCTATGTTACTATGTACAGAATGAATGCCTTTTAATTCTACAGATTCATGTACTAGAACACTAAAACTTTATTCCTCCCATTTTTTTGTTATTGACATCAACCCTATGGGTATTTCTTGAATCATCATCTTTATTATCTTTATTTTCAGCCTAATGAGTATCATTACCTAATTACATACCATCGAGAGAATGTTTTCTGGATTATTAACATTATAAAATGTAAAATTAATTATTTATAAATTATTTTTTAAAGGTTAATCTTAATTTTAATGCATTTCCATTTCAACCATTTGACCATAGAATATTGGTGCATGGTCTATTCCATGGTCTCTACATTAATCTATTATATCATCATAATGTTGGATTAATAAATATAAACGATTCATATTCAGATAAAATGAATCAATAAATACCTATTTCATAAATGGTCTTCCTTGTTTAATTCAATTATTATATTTATCTCACACTGTTTCCCTAGACACCCATGCAGTCCTCATAATTTCCAACCTTAAAACATCATAAAATCTCTTTAATATACCTTCTTATGAAAAAATTTTAGGACTCCCTATCCCTAATGATATTTCTTTTAGAATAGTGATGATGAATGGTAGATAATGGCACTTGAATCCCACCTCCAATAATAAATGGGTTGGTAATAAGCATCATGGGTTTGTAGTATACACATATGGGATTAGTTTTCGTAAATTATTTGGAATGTTAATGATAAGATAATACGAATCAATAATCTTATGGTCATGATATTTTTAATGTTCCCACATACATTAATATAATATTTTATAGACTAAAAACTATAAAAGATACTATGATTATGAAAATGAAAATCTATGATAGTCATCAAAATTCCCAAAACACGCTTCAACAACCCCATGAGTTGTTATTATCTAGAATGATCCCCATACATCACTTATATACCTTAAAATAGTTTATAAAAATATAACATGACAAAATATGAATCCAAGGTAGGATCCTCCTTAATTACTCTAATACAAATGATAGAGAAAGCATACAAAATTCCAGTGAAGATGAGGAGAAACCAACCTGCCACATTAGTAGGTATACTTAATTCTCCTCCTAACTATAGATCTCTCAATAAATATCTTATAAGAGTAATGATATCTTATGTAATGACATCAAGAGGTTATCTGACCACCATATCAACACATGTTTTCTATTGAACCCCATCTTCTCATGGATTGATCCTTTTATAACTAAAATTTATTAATCCCAAAGAAACCGGGGATGTGATATCATTATGTGTACCCAAAATATCATATCATCTCAACATTTTGTACCTTGAACCATGAAAATTATATCATCTTAACATACCATTTTAGAAATCTATATAGTAACCAAGTTGTTTTTTTAGATCAACCACATCCCATATGTTGAGTATTATACCTAAATCCATCACAACCCATAAAAACATAGCTATAATATAACATAAGACCTTATTTCTATGAATTTATTTTTTTAAATAACCAAAATATATTTTATTCAGTTATAATAATATATTGAAAAAGATACCATCATGAATTCCATGACAAAATACTACAAGCAGTGAAAACAAGGAATAATGGGTAGTCAACTAACTATTCCAAGACAACTTTTATGATTTAGAAAATCCCTCCTAGAGTCCACTAAGTGTGTGTCATGCTAAAAATATGGTTGGGGGAGAATATTAATTCATTGAAAATATAATTTATAAAATTTCACAAAATCACACTATGGAATCAACCTTGTCTTATGATCAATGTACCAATCATACTTTGGACACCATACTTCCAAAAATATGGTCTAGATATCCTATAATCTCACAATAATTTCATGAAACCAAAAATTAACAATCATCATTTTGTTATCATTACATTATCCGGATCATCAATAAATTATCATTCCATTTTGTTATAATCCAATGTATCCAACAATTTCTAGAGATTTATCACAATTAAGCAATTTTTATATTCCACCATCCCTATTGGTTGAAAAAATTATATTTATATTCATTACATTAATTCATGTTCTCTTGCTATCATCCTATATTATAATAAAATATTTTCATAAACCATGCATAACCAACATCCTCATGTCATGGGTAAATGAATGTATAAATAAGAAACACAACTATCTAACCATCTAAGATTATTTAAGAAAAAAAGCATCCTATCATTCATTGTAATATTAGGAAAACTGAGATTTAACCCATTCCATCAATCAAATTCTCAAATAAAACAAAAATATTCTCATTACAATGAATTTTACAACATTAAATGGATCTAATAGTTGAGATAGAAAAGGAAACCCCAACAATGTCTCATCAATCACCAGTCATCTCATGAATAACTAACATTGCATCCAAAGACTCATATCCTTAGAAAACACAATAGAAAGTAAGGGAAAAAAAAGGAGGGCATATATTCCCCATAAAAAATGCATCCATACATCATAATAAAAGAAGAGAACATGACACTTAAAGTATATCTTTATCAAACAATTTTTCATTACTATCATGAATTTTTTAATTAATTTATCATGCATTACTACCATAGGTAATTTAATGCATAAGATATTAATGGACATATATATTTCCAAAAATGAATACAAGAATTACATCTGGTTTCATCAATATTTATGGAAGAAAACATTCAAAAAAAATCATTCTTATTATATCATTATCAATTATACAATAATCAAATTGTTTAGAAAAATAGAATTAATATAAGAATTAACACTTTACTTTTAAATTTACAAATCATAAGATTAATTTACATTAATATATATGAAAAATATTCATTGAAACACAACTATTAAATTGATTATCCAACATAAATTAACATATTTCAATTCATTAAACATTTCATAATCACAATACATAAATAACTTAACATAAAAAAATGCATACTATATGATAAAATAATTTAGATCACAATGTAAATAATAAGTGGGAAATTGTTGTCATGGTCTAACGCATGTGATCACTACATGAAAAACCAATGTTCATTGTATAATCTGATTTAATCTATATTAAATGTTAATTCCACATTCATTCAACAAAATACATAATGATAAATTAATGTCTTCACAAAAAAGAAGAAAAAAATCCCCACAGTGATTTGATAGTTCAATTTTCCTCACACAAGAATATATTAATGATGTTTAACCACCACTGGAAGCAATAACACCAACAAAATAATGAGAATCCAAAACAAATAATCCCCAAATTATAATAAAACCATATTCATCAATCCCAATACAAGGACACCCTTTTTGAGTTTTTTCCCTCAAATGGGTAATATTTGAAAATGTAAAAAATATATAAACGGGGCATACTTATAAATAAAGATATAATTATCCCTTAACCATACGTTATAAACTCAACATTTCAATCACTATATTTCATGTGATGTAGATCCAAAACATAAACAATAATAATTATTGGAGGTAAATCCTCCAATGAATTTTTTTTTGATGAATACCTATACCATATATTGTTTCTAAAAATTGGTGGAATTTAATAAAGAAGATAGTAGATCACATATTCGAGGTAATGGTTCAACAAAAATATACATTTAATACACCTTTTATATCCCCATACATTTCCACTGTTGATCCGGTCAAAATTTTCTTCATTAAGGTCTTATTTCTCATAGTTAGTTAGTTTTTCCTTCACCATGTCCATGGCCATAATTATGGTTATGAACTCTTCAATTTTGGGATGGAATACCTCCAAAAAACCATGTTTGATTCTATACTCTAACTGGTAATTTTTTTCTAATAGTTTCAAATGAAAATAAACTAGGGTTAATATGACATAAAAACTAATTGAAAATCAATGTTACCTTCCGTGGTATTCCAACACTATATGAACAAACAAACAAAATATTTGAAAATACCAAATATCATGGAAAGAAGACCCATTGAATGGACAATATAACTCTAGATTCCTAAACACCTCTAAAGACCCTCTTTGTCTTATAAACCCTAGTGGGAATATAATGAAATGTATAAAAAAAATATTACCTTATTAACATTCTAGTAATATAAATTTAATAATAAAACTTGCTTATTTTAAATTCTTTGATCGGATACAAAATCATCAATGAGTCTTAAATTCTATACTTTTTACCATCCATACCATTTTGATTTGAGTTTATGAAGACCCCAAAATCTAAAATAATTATGCATTCCCAAACCTTGCACATATAAATAAATTAAAATTCATCAATATCCACACCTACCATAATAAAATTCCTTCCAGAACATGTTAATGTTCTTGATTGTGGCCCTAAAATCTCAAAATGGTTTTAAACATCTATGAAACATCAATACCAATATATGAATAATAATAATTAGAATCTTAAAAATATCCTCAATAGATTCTAATAGATTATATTTTTCACCCCATAATAGATTTCCACTTAAGCCTACTTATTCTTGACATTCCTTTCAGCATCTGGAAACCAAAGAGATTCAATTATTATGTTTTTTTAAAATTCCATTTTTTTAATTGTAAAAAATATTTTATAAACAATAATTTTCTATAATGAATATGTTTTATAGCATCCAATTATATCGTGAAAAAAATTATTATAGTATAATGTTTTATGTTTTTAAAAATATTTAATTAAATGTCCCATGGATGTTAAAAAACATATTTTACATTTAATATTTAATTTAATTTTAATTTTTTTTATATTTCAACTTCTAGAAACATATTATATCCAATAAACACAAACAATTTCCATTTTTACATTTATTAAGGTAATGCTATTTTCCCAAAACAATATATTAAACATCATTCTAAAATATATAATTCATTGAAAAAATAATTTGTTTTGAAAAATGATTATATGTTCCCAAATAAAATGGAATTCATTCAGAAATATTCCCCTTATATTAGAAAATTTATTTAATGAATATAGCTTCTCATTCTCATTTACTCTATTTCTAGATTAGTAAAAATAAAGTTTAATAAAAAATATATCGAAATATATCAATTTAAAAATTATATATATTCATTCCTATAAGATAAGATATAAAATAAATAGAAATTCTATAATTTTTATACAATATGATCAATAATATAATGTTTTATTAATGAAAAAATATTAATCCAGATTATATTGTTTAACAAATTCAAAACATATTGCATGTGTGGAAAACATTACTGAGTAAAATGTATGAATGACTACTGGGAATGAGTTATAATATGAAATCATTTAACATAAATAAATAAAAAATAATATAAAAATAACTATATTAGTTAGTAAACAAAATATATTAAAAATTACATATAGAAGATGAGATATCAAATTAGGTAGAATATTTATCATAATAATAAAAACCACTTATTGAAGAATATTAACATAAACATGATAAATATTTATAAATAGAAAAGCACTGTATATGTATATATATTACATAAACATAATTAACACCATCCTGAGTTTTCCTTAAAAATATTAAAGAATTAGAAGATAAACACACCATGTTGTTTTAAATACAATGTTAATACATTATGTCCTATAAAATTAAGAATGATCCAAATGAGGAATTCCACTTTCTCTATTATAGGATTCATTTATTATGTTGTGTTCCATATATCCTAAAATTAAAAAAAAACTAAATACTCACTAAGTTAGTTATTCTTAATTTCTATTTGGGAATCCTTTTCTGACATGACCCTCAATCATGTAGAGGTTCATTATGTTTTTTATTTTTTTACCACTGATGTTTTTATTTTCCTTGATCTTATATGGACCTTATTATCCCAAATCCTAGAAAATGTAAAAATATTCCCTAACTAATATCTATGACATACCTAAACATAACCTATACAACTCCCAATTCAAGTGTTCTCCTACCATATGAAATGTACATGCTCCACATGGAATAGAGACAATAACATTTATTATAAGGTCCCCTTTGTCGAAAAATTTACCCACATAAATTATGATGAATATATGTAAAAAGATCATCAATGAAATTCATCTTGAATCATCCAATAGTGTGATGTTATGGAATATTAAAAAAAAGTTTCCAATATAAAAGTTATTTTTAAGAGAAAAATCATAAAAAATATTTATGACAAATCCATTATATTAATTCATAAAAGAAACTGTCTTATAATAATATCTCGAATAACAAATCTCATAATTATAATATGAAATAAAAAACTAATCCAAGAACACCACATGGTAATAATAGGTTATTATCAAACCAATAATTAAGGAAGCCTCTAATATAAAAATTCATGAAGTGCGCAAATAATCCATAAGCCATTAAAAAATGGGAAATATATCAAAAATATATTTCCTTCTTTCAGCTCACATTCGGGTACAATAATTATTGAAATGGATGATTCATGTCCACTATAGTTCTTATACATTTTGTGAGAAAACAATACTATTTATATAAGGCCCAGCCTTAAACCTTACTTAATATTGAATTAAATGAATAATTCACATTGAGGATCTTTTCATGGTTTATAATTTTAGATAATTAGGACATAACAATTGCATCTCAAAATATTACAATGTAGACACTTCTACTAAGTTTCCATAAAATAAAAACTCTTAAAAAGAAACATGTTTAGTTCCATGTTTTAGATAGCATGAGTTTCCCTTGATCCCATCCTTAAACCTATTCCACATTAAGTCCTGTAAAAACATTTCAAAAAACTTGGTTTGAGCATAAAAAACTCAGCAAGGGATACACAAAGATTGAAAACTGTTAGTTTTTCAAAACCACAAGTAAACCATGTATACTTTATCAAAGTAATAATTTTCACCTTTAAAAAGTAGTAAAAACTATTCAATGAATAAAAGATCATTACGTAACCTTTTGTAACCAAAATATTACCATAAAACCCACATAAAGAACACATAATATAAAAATGTAACATTGGACATAAACATAATTAAATGGAAAAATCATGCGGCCGACTTCCACACATACTTAATGGAATAACCATACGGCCGACTTCCACACATAATTAATGGAATAGCCATAGGTCCAACTTCCATAACCAATGCATTGGATGTTATAACATAACCACCCATCCTAGTATTCACAGCACCACCCGTCATAATGTCCAAGTACCATTATAAAATCATAAAACATTAAACAAATATAATGGAAAGAAAACATTTCCACATTTCAATCACAAAATATCACTTAATTATATCGACATAACAAATACTTTATTAAAACCATTTTCAATACCAACATACATAAAAGAGTATATGGTATTTATTTCATTTTAAAAAACATTACGGCTTGTTGAGGAAGCCAAAGACCAAATAATACTCGCGGCTGCGGAAAAGGTCGTTGTAACCGCGTACGTTAAAAGAAACATTTCTTTTTTGTAGTTTAGTAAAACGCTTCGTATAAAAATATTACTTTTGAATAAAATTAAATTTCAATGGGGTTTATACACAGTATAAAAGAAAGTTGTGTGTAAAACCAAATATGCCTCAATGAAAAGAGATTAAGACGAAGTCCCTTACAAAGTCGGTATCCTTAGATTAAGGATAAATCAATTAAATTATTATGTGTGAAAAATAAGAATAAACAAAATAAAAGTGGATATTAAGTGTAAAACAATCATAGGTAATTCACACATAATCATGGAAAAACAAAACCAATTACATAGATATTTAACTCAATCAAATGAGATTGAGTTATGATTTCCGATACAAGTCCGTCTAAATGACATAAAAATTTATCAATGAGATAATTATGTGTAGAAATAGTATATACACACAAAGGTTTTTGGAAACTAAAACATAGAGATTCCACACATAATGTTGGCATAATAAAATCAAGAATTAGAGGATTAACCCAAATAATTGAAAGTGGGTTAAGAAGTTCCCTTAGAGAAATTTGACAGCCTAACGGCGTCACATCAAAATTCATAAAATGAGTTGATGAGAGATAAAAAGGTTATCTCATCAATTGGACATAATATTTACATGAATAAGGATATAGAAGACCATATCCCAACATAATAGTATGTGAATTTAAAGAAATATCAAAAGAAGTCTTCTAAAAAGAGGAGGGTGAAAGGTTCCCTTACCGACTTGGGTATCTTTCGAAACAAACAAACCATTGAAGAAGGGTCATAAAATGAATATGTAAGTACCAATAAATGAAATTATATTACAAAAAGAGTATAATAATGGGATGTACATACACCAATCTATGGAAATGGTGGAAAGTGTAGCATAAATCTCAAGGGAATAAAAGCGAGATGAAAAATCCCTTACGAAAACTCGGCAGCCTAATGGCGCCACTTAAAACATCCAAAAATTGATTGATGAGATCAAATAGATTATCTCATCATATTAAAATAAAATGTACAAGAAGATGAATATAATAGAACATCTCCCATCATAACAAAGAGGAGCTTAAAATAAGTGACATAAATGAGTGTACTTAAAAAGAAAGAGAGAGGTTAGATCTCTTACGAAAATTCGGCAGCCTAACGGCACCACTCAAAACCTCCAAAATGAATTGATGAGAGAAAATAGGGTATCTCACCATATGAAAATAAAAATTAAAGTAGGATTAATATAAAATAACATCCCAATCATAAGAAATATGAGCTTAAAAGAAATTACATAAAAGAGTGTACATAAAAAAAGAGAGGGGTATGATCCCTTACCTGAAGTCCGAATTGTCTTGTTCGTTTCATTATATTCTGGAATAATAATCCTTTTTCAATTTATAATTTCATAAGGAACTCTTTTAAATATTATTATTCAGTTAATATCACATGTTATAATGTTATAATAATTGGTTAATAATGTGAGTTCATATCAGATGTTTTTGTCGATGTTTTGTACATGAGTCAAAAATGAACTTGTTTGAAAATGATTGTCCATGTAGTTATAAGTAAATCATCTCCAGAATAGTATTAATGATTTAAATATCTTATATATCCAGTTCATATTCATTTTATACTACTTCATAACATTTGGAGAAAAAAATAAATGAAATTCCCCATTCATGGAGACGGTAGGCCATACATACGCATGAACGCTACTTTCATTTCTTTGTCATATTAATGTAATTAAAAATAATTAAGAGATATATATATTGTAATTAAAGTATAATATATAAGTTATATATGTCACATATGTTCATTAATTTCATTCTTTATACATTCCATGTATTGCATGAATGAGTCACATCACTTGAGGGGCGGTAGTCCACACTTCCTCGTATAAAATTATCACATTTACACAACATGAAAAGCATAAAGGAATGTTTTAAATATAAAATTCAGAAGAATATAGAAAACATAAATACCATATATATCATATATAAAATATAGTGACATCATAATGGACACCATGAAAGGTGTTAAGAGAAGATTGAACAATCATCGTTTCGTGAGGCAGAAATTCACCATCCACAGAAACAGTATGTTCTTTAACCATTAGACGAAGGTGTGTGTAAGTGTATCTCGAATACTTTACCTAAAAACATAATAGTATATTGAAGATACTTGTGTTGTTACAAAATAAAGTAATAAAAAGAGTATAGTGGGTTTGAGAATCAAAATAAAACATAAGAACACAAGAGAGGACACTACCTTTAAATCGGGTAACTCTCTTTGATTTGAGCTCAAAGGCTTCCTTGGAATGGATTCTGCCAATAGTGAGGATTCAATGACGAAGATAGGGATGTGGAGAGTTGAAATGGGAAGGGATTGGCCGAGACAAAGGCTTGAGAGGTGTGTTTATGTGGATAATGGTGGGGGCCTTTTATAAGAGAAGAGGCAGGGCACTCTTGGAAAGTAAAGAAATGATAATTTATTTTAAAATGAGTTTCGAAATTAAAAGGTCCCACATTGATATAATTCTAGGATAAGGTGGTAATGGTTCGAAATACTCCCATAAAATAGGTTTTTAACATTTTTAGGTCCTATATTTTACGTTATCATTTTATTTTATTTAAATCGTTAAATAATGAGGCAATCGCTGCATAATCAAGATGTCATAAATAATTTAAATTATTTAATGTCTAAAAATTATAAAAAAACTAATATGATGTAGGAAATATTTTTATCTTTACAATGTCTATTTATAGTCAAAAATCTGACTTGTATAACCCCATTTAAGTTTTTTTAGTAAAACAAATCATTTTTGTGTCATTTTTACTTTTACATTAAATAAAAAGATATCAATGACATTTCCCTTCCAAAGTGGATCCATGGGGTCCCCAAGTTGACCCATGGATAGTCTTGGTCATACATGACACATAAAATAATGGTAGGACATGTTTCAAGGTCATTTTATATTATTAAAACATTATTTTTACCTTAAACAACACCAATTACCTCAAATCGCGATTAAAAACTTAAAAGTTACTATTCACCAAAAAATTATTTTAATTCCAATGAACCACATTTTAATTATTAATTACAACCATGTATGTTGTATTTTTTGAAATTCAAAACACATAGGGGTAATATTTCATTTAAACAGAAAGTCAGTTTTTATAAGTACCACTTAGTGGTGTCATTATTCATCAAAAATTGATGTTTTTCAGAAAAACACCAAAACTTCACCCTAAGCTATATTTGATATTCCAAATTAAAAAATGATGTATATTTTAAAAAATTCAAAACATATAAGTTAAATTAATTAATTTTATATTTAATTCCCGCTGTCAGAGAAAATAGCGTGTTTTTATGAAACAATAAGTATCAAAAGATTACCACTAGTTTATGTCCAATTTCCAGATGAAATTAATTCAAACAACCACTATTGAATTAAATGGTAAAAATATATTCTAATTTCACTTTAAAACCAATTCAAAATATAATCTAATCATATAAGTAAATTATATTAAAAAGTGGTTTTGAATTAAAATACAACATTTTTCACTATTCATTAAAAAATGATCTTTATTGGAAAAATACCAAAAATTTACACAAAGTAAATTTTGATGTCCCGATTCCAAAGAAGAATTTTATTTTTTCAAATATAACACATAAAATTTTCAAAAAGTTGATTTAAAAGAGGTTCATCATCAAAAGGCGGTTAATATACCTTTTAAAGAATATTAGAATGTTTACGCTTAAAATTGAATTCATTCGAATTTTTAATCCTCTATCATTTATTGTAAAAAGTAAAAATATTTTACAAACATATATAATCATTTTGTTGTTAGTTCTGTTCATTTCCGCCATTACAACGACTAGGCATTAACTACAATTTAAAATAATATTATTTTATTATTAGAGTGCAACATAAGATTTCAAAAGAACTCGTTGTCGTGTATTGGGTACGCCATCGAGCATAGAGTTCTCTTTTAAAGTAATATTAATATTTTTTTCAAAAATAGGGATTTATATAAAAATTTCATATTATTTATTTACATGGGGTGTTACATCCTTCCCCCTTTTGGGAATTGAGTCCTCGCAATTTCAAAATTGGGCTTAGAAACATCATTAAAAGTCCCACATCAGAAAAGGAGTAAATTAAACTATCACTTTAAAAGAAAGAAAGGGATGTACAAATGTTACTGGAGATAACCCATACCAGGATTCCATGTATGAAAATATGGATATGGAGGGAAAAAATGTCATGTTCTGATGGAGATTGATAGAAAACATGTCTAGGAGAAAGTTAACCATAAGAAAACATAAAACTTGTGATGGGTTAAACGGTATTCGATTCCCCGGTAGGAAAAGTTAACACACAACATTTTTGTTTTAAGTTACTCTTTATTGTGGAATAAATTTTTGAGCTTAACTAAATCATAATGAAACATACTTACTTATCACATATTCTTTCAACTTATACTAGATTCCTTAATCAAACTCTTAGTTTCTCCAAAAGACGAGTATTTAGGAAGACTTGTTCCCATTAAGAGTACTATAATAAACTTCTTGAAAATCACCTAAGACACAAAAGAGAACTATATATTTCCCATGTAATCAGAAGAAATACAAAACCAAAAAATTGTTATAACAATATCCACAAATTAATAATCCTTTATAAAAAACAAAATCTATTCTTAATCTCCAAAATTATTCCAACAAACCCAATGTTCAACGAAGACCATTAGATAAACAATTTTTCCAAAAAATTCTTCAAAATATACCAAACAAAGATTGAATCCCAAATATTTTATGGATTTAATGACATAGTCTTCCAAGGTAAAAATTAACATTTATCTCCAAATAACATCAGTTTCTCTTAAAGTCTCATATTGAAAAGTAATTAACCTAATCACACATCCTCCATGATAGGTTAATAATTTCCATAAATAACACAAAATCATCTTAATCATAATTCATTAAATAATTTAAATAAAAAAGAATTAGTCAAACTAACTAGGGAATTCACGTAGTCAAGTGTTAGGCGATAAATACCAGTCACACTTATTTTGTGGGTTCGATTCCCGTGGCTTTGTCCAACGCGACGGGTTGTCACACGGTCCGCATGTTTTCCTTTTTATAAAACTCCAAAAATAACCCTAAAATATTTTAACCTCAATAGTTTCCTTATACATCTCCTTTTAATCCAAATTCATTACGATCTCAACTTCTTAATTCTTGAAGTCTTATTTCACCACCATAAGATAAAATAAAACGATTCCCAAAATGAATAACAACATACCTTGATCATGGAGTCCACTTGGTTTCATCGTCATCTTGTTCACGTAGGTAGAAGTCCTATTCATTACAACAATGTTTTAGAGATCCTTCAAAATCATTTTCTTCCTCCATCCAAATACAACTTGTACAACATGGGTCATATGGTAGTTCAGAGAAAAACATTTTTGGAAAATAATCTTGTATGACATATAATTCCAAAACATCTGATAAAAAATGATTTCTATAAAATAGTCGGACATAATTTGAGTTGAAAATTTCTATTATTGGTCCTTTTAAAATACTATAAGTATGTGCTATGAGACTATATTTTAAAAGCAAATATAAGTAGGTTTCGCAAGGGTCTCCTTCCTCAGCACCATTTTTAAAATCATAATATGCTTCAAATTCTTGTGATAAGGTAAAATATTTGAAAATACCTTGATAATATTATCCATTCTTGAAAATATGAGAATATTGTGATAATAGTATTTTTCTAAATACAACCCATGATCCATGATGATAAAGAGGTATAGTGCAGGTGTTTGATATCTGAGAAAACTGTTTCCAATTGAGTTGTATGCTAGAAAAAGTTTCACAATCATCTGAACATGACGTTGCAATAAATAGTGAAAGCATGTTATCAGGAAGAGATAGGAATATCATTTGAGATCCTTCTCCTTCCATTCGAAACTGACTTTACTTGAACTGAAAAAAAGGTATAAAATAAGGATTTGACAGAAATAATAGATATAGGGACTAACCATGTGTCTAACAAAAACTCCTAATCCATAAAGTTGTCTAAACCGACCATTGATACCAACTATAAGGCCCAACCTTAAACCTTAATTAATATTAAATTAATATAATAAATCACATTGAGGATCTTTTCATGGTTTATAGTTTTAGATAATTAGGACATAACTATTAAATCTCAAAAGATTACAATGTAGACACTTCTACTAAGTTTCCATAAAATAAAAACTCTTAAAAAGAAACATGTTTAGTTCCATGTTAAAGATTGCATGACTTTCCCTTGATCCCATCCTTGACCTTATTCCACATTATGTCCTGTGAAAAACATTTCAAAAAACTTGGGGTGAGCATAAAAAACTCAGTAAGGGATACACAAAGATTGAAAACTGTTAGTTTTTCAAAACAACAAGTAAACCCTGTATACTTTATCAAAGTAATAATTATCACCTTTACGAATTCGTAAAAAACACTTCAATGAATAAAAGATCATTACATACCCTTTTATAAACAAAAGATTACCATAAAAACCAAATAATAAACAAATAATATAAAAAGGTAACTTGGGACATAAACATACTTAAATGGAATAACCATACGGTCAACTTCCACACATACTTAATGGAATAGCCTTACGGCCGAATTCCACACATACTTAATGGAATAGCCATACATCCGACTTCCATACCCAATGAATTGGAGGTTATAACGTAACCACTCGTCCTAGTATTCACGGCACCACCCGTCATAATGTCCATGTACCATTATAAAATCATAAGTCATTAAACAAATATAATGGAAAGAAAACACTTCCACATTTCTATCACAATATATCACTTAAATATATCGAAATAACAAATCCTTTATAAAAACAATTTTCAATACCAACATACATAACAGAGTATATGGTATTTATTTTATTTTAAAAAACATTACGGCTTGTCGAGGAATCCAAATACCAAATAATGCTCACGGCGGCAGAAAAGGTCATTGTCACCACGTACGTTACAAGAAACATTACTTTTTGTTATTTAGTAAAATGATTCATATAAAAAGATTCCTTTTGAATAAAATTAATAGTCAAATGGGTTTATACACCGTATAAAAGAAAGTTGTGTGTAAAACCAAATATTCCTCAATGAATGAAGATTGAGACGAAGTCCCTTACAATGTCAGTATCCGTAGATTAAGGATAAATCAATTACATGATTATGTGTGAAAAATACGAATTCACAAAATATAAGTGGATATTAAGTGTAAAACAATCAGAGGTCATTCACACATAATCATGGGAAAACAAAACCAATGACATAGATATTTAACTCAATGAAATGTGATTGAGTTATGATTTCTGATACAAGTCCGTCTAAATGACATAAGAATTTATCAATGAGATGATTATGTGTAGAAATAGTATATCCACAAAACTGTTTGTGGAAACTAAAAAATAGATATTCCACACATAATCTTGGCATAATAAAATCAATAATTATAGGTTTAACCCAAATAATTGAATGTGGGATAAGAAGTTCCCTTACAGAAATTTGATAGCCTAACGGTGTCACTTAAAAATTCATAATATGAGTTCATGAGAGATAAAAAGGGTATCTCATCACTTGGAAATAAAATTTACATTAATAATGATATAAAAGAACATATCCCAACATAATAGTATGTTAATTAAAAGACAAAACAAAATAAGTCTTTTAAAAAGAGGAGGGTGAAAGGATCCCTTACCGACTTGGGTAACTTTCGAAACGTACACCCCATTGAAGAAGGGTCATACAATGAATATATAAGTACCCATAAATGAAATTATATTACACAAAGAGTATAATAATAGGAATTACATACACCACTAAAAGTAAATGGTGGCAAGTGTCGCATAAATACCATTGGAATAAAAGTGTGATGAAAAATCCCTTACGAAAACTCTGCAGCCTAACGACGCCACCTAAAACATCCAAAAATGGATTAATGAGATCAAATAGAGTATATCATCATATTACAATAAAATTTACAGTAAGAGGAATATAAAATAACACCCCTCATCATAACAATGAGGAGCTTAAAGGAAGTTACATAAATGAGAGTACTTAAAATGAAAGAGAAATGTTAGATCTCTTACGAAAATTCGACAGCCTAACGGCGCCACTCAAAACATCCAAAATTGAATTATGAGAGAAAATAGGGTCTCTCACCATATGAAAATAAAAATTACAGTAGTATTAATATAAAATAACATCCCAATAATAATAAAGATGATCTTAAAAGAAATGACATAAAAGAGTTTACTTAAAAAGAAAGAGAGGAGTAGGATCCCTTACCTCAAGTCTGACTTGTCTTGTTCGTTTCTTTATATTCCTGAATAATAAACATTGGTCAATTTAAAATTGATTAAGGACCTCTTTTAAATATTATTTTTCAGTTCATATCACATGTTATAATGCTATAATAATTGGTTAATAATGTCAGTTCATATCAGACATTTTTGTCGATGTTTGGTACATGAGTCAAAAATGAACTTCTTTGAAAATGATTGTCCATGTAGTTATAAGTAAATCATCTACCGAATAGAATTAATTATTTAAATATAATATATATCCAGTTAATATTAATTTTATACTACTCCATAACATTTTATGATAAAAATAAATGAAATGCACCATTAATGGAGACGGTAGGCCGTACGTACGCATGAACACTAATTTCATTTCTTTGTCATATTAATGTAATTAAAAATAATTGCGAAATATATATATTATAATTACAGTATAATATATAAGTTATATAGGTCAAATATGTTCATTAATTTCATTCTTTATACATTCCATGTATTGCATGAACGAGTCACATCACTTGAGGGGGCGGTAGTCCAGACTTCCTCGTATGAAATTATCGCATTTGCACAACATGAAAAGCATAAAGGAATGTTTTAAATATTAAATTAAGAATCATATAGAAAACAAAAATAACATATATATCATATATAAAATATAGTGACATCATAATGGCCACCATGAAAGGTGTTAAGAAAAGATTGAACAATCATCGTTTCGTGAGGCAGAAATTCACCATCCATAGAAACAGTATGGTCTTTAACCATTATACGAAGTTGCTTGTAAGTGAATCTCGAATCTTTCACATAAAAAAGCCTAGTATATTGAAGATACTTGTGTTGTTACAAAATAAAGGAATTAAAATAGTTTAGAGGGTTTGAGAATCAAAATAAAACATAAGAACACAAGAGAGGACACTACCTTTAAATTGGGTAACTCTCTGTGATTTGAGCTCAAAGGATTCCTTGGAAAGGATTCTGCCCAAAGTGTGGATTCAATGATGAATAGAGGGATGTGGAGAGATGAAATGGTCAGGGGTTGGCCGAGCAAAAGGCTTGAGTGTTGTGTGTATGGTGATAGTGGTGGGAGCCTTTTATAAGAGGAGAGGAGGGGCACTCTTGGAAAGTAATGAACTGTTACTTTATTTTAAAATGAAGTTCGGATTTAAATGGACCCATATTGATATAATTCTAAGATAAGGTGATAAGGGTTCTAAATTATCCCATACAATAGTTTTTTTACATGTTTGGGTCTTATATTTTACATTATCTTTTCATTTTATTTAAATCGTTAAATAATGAGGTAATCATTGCATCATCAAGATTTCATAAATAATTTAATTAATTTAATGTCTACAAATTATAAAAATAATACTATGATGTAGGAAATATTTTTAGATTTCCAATGACTATTTATAGTCAAAAACCATACTTGTATAACCCCATTTAAAAATTGTTTTAGTAAAACAATTCATGTTTGTGTCATTTTTACTTTTACATTAAATAAAAAGATATTAATGTCATTTACCTTCCAAAGTGGATCCATGGGGTCCCCATGTTGACCCATGGATTTTATTGTTCGGACATGACACATACAATAAGTGTAGGACATGTGTGAAGGTCATTTTATATTATTAAAACATTACTTTTACCTTAAACTACACTAATTACCTCTAATCACGATTAAAAACATAGAAGTTACTATTAACCAAAAAAATTATATAAATTCCATTGAACCACATTTTACATCTTAATGAAAACCATGTATGTCATATTTTTTGAAAGTCAAAACACAGATGTGGTAAAATTTTATTTAAATGGAAAATCAGTTTTTATAAGTACCACTTAGTGGTTTCACTATTCATCAAAAAATTGATGTTTTTCAGAAAAATACCAAAACATCACGCTAAGCTATATTTGATATTCCGAATTCAAAAATTAAGTCTATTTTTCAAAATTAATAACATATATGTTACATTAATTAATTTAATAATTAATTACCGCTGTAGAGAAAATAGCGTGTTTTTATGAAACAATAAGTATCAAAATATTACCACTAGTTTATGTCCATTTCCAAGATGAAAATAATTACAATGACCACTATTGGAATAAATGGTAAAAATATATTCTAATTTCACTTTAAAACCAATTCAAAATATAATCTAATCATATAAATAAATTAGATTAAAAAGAGGTTTTGAATTAAAATTCAACATTTCTGACTATTCATAAAAAATTGAACTTTATCGGAAAAATTCCTAAAATTTGCACAAAGTATATTTTTATGTCCCGATTCCAAATAAGAATTTTATTTTGTCAAATATAACACATAAAATTTTCAAAAAGTTAATTTAAAATAGGTTTGTCATCAAAAGGCGGTTAATCGACCTTTTAATGAATATTAGAATGTTTTGGCATAAAATTGGATTCATTCGCATTTTTAATCCTCTATCATTTATTGTAAAAAGTAAAAATATTTTACAAAAATATATAATTATTTTGTAGTTAGTTATGTTCATTCCCGCCATTACAAAGACTAGGCATTAACTACAATTTAAAATAATATTATTTTATTATTAGAGTGCAACGTAAGATTTCTAAGGAACTCGTTGTCGCGTATTGGGTACGCCATCGAGCATAGAGTTCCCTTTTAAAGTAATATTAATATATTTTTCACAAATAGGGATAAATATAAAAATGTCATATTCTTTATTTACCTGGGGTGTTACAATTTAGGGAACTACCACAGATGTATTATCATCATAGTAATATAAAAAGGGTCTTTATAAGCTTGTATATGAATATATATATATATATATATATTCATTATTATTGTTAATTATTGTGATGTAGTAAAACTAAATGAATAAAATAGATAATTTATTAAATACTAACCATTTATAATTTATAATCAATAATTCCCAATAAAATTAAAGTCCACAACATGAAATACAAGATTTAAGAGAGCTTACAAATTATTTTATGTTGGAGGTAAAGAATTTTTTTTTACATTAAATTTGATCTAGGTGAATGGATTCATTTTATGTCATCACATCTAGGTTTACTTCATGAGCAGGGACTACAGAATAACTAATGGGATATAGAACACATATAAAATATGAGGTCTTATCCTATCACATGATATATTATAATGGTAGAAGAATCCATGGACTCATACCATCCAATTGAATTAAAAACTTGGTCTAATGATTTGTGAAGCCGTCCCCTTTTATGTAATTTTAGGACTATTTTAAAAAGAAATTTTTTGCATATTATAATAATATCAATATACATTTATTTCCTTATGTTATATCAGTAAATGATATAGACATGTTTTACAATGAAACAAAAAATTCAATACATTTTTCTATTGATCTAAGAACCTAGTATATTATTATCATTATATAAATAAACATTTTCCATAATATTTATTACATAAATAATGAAATGATATGTAAATATTTATAAAAGAATTAATATGTGACTATTAAAACACAAATGACTGTTCATTCATAGAATGAACAGTAATAAAATCATATGAATACTAATTTTAGAAATATATTATACAATCTTGGGAAAATTAAAAAAAATTATTCCAATCTTCTACAATAGCCAATTAATAATAATAAAAGATTGTCTTGGTCGAACTGAACCAAATGTGTTTCATAATATCATCCCCAAAAAATTTTATGGTGGAATAAAAATGTTTTGAAATATAATTCATAAAAACAAACTTCAGATAAGTTCATGAACTATCTATGGTTTATTAATTTTGTTTTGTTTTTTAACAACCCATTGTATGGACATTAATTCAAGGGTATTTTTATAATGTATTCCCATATATAATTGCCTATGTTCTATAATATTACTCAACACAAGTCATGTGATTTATAAATAAATCTTAATATATTTCAATATTATTTAAATTACCAATTTTCAAGAGAGATAACATATATTCCGTTGAAAATTGTATCCCTAAAAACTTTTGACAATTCTAGGGTGAATTAATACAAAAATCAATGTAAATGATCAATTTATAAATAGAAAAAATTCTACAAACAAGGTTTTAAGATAAATACATTGCACATGAAACCCCACTATTATAAAATAAATTTTTTAAAGTATTGATTTGAGATAACTTGAAACCACATGGTATTTCCATGTTCTTTTACCCCATTTAATCTCAATACCTATCCATAATATCTCATTCAATATAACTTCTTAATCATATTAAATTTGGTGTTCATATACCAATTTCTCATTCATGTTTATAAGGAAATGAATGATATAAAATAACAGCATTTTCATGGGACTCATGGAAAAAATTAGTTTACAATTTAAATATTCAATATGGTTTATCCTTGTATGGATCCCTATCCTACATGATATCTATAATAGTATTTTTGACCCACATCAAACAACGTAAACAAAATTTAAGTCATTCTAGTCATGTGTAGGGTTTACAATTCATTTACTTAATATAGTCACATATCATGACAACAATCTAATATTACTAAAACATAATTCAATGAAAAACTAACTTTAATATGGGATATGACTTATAAAAATATGGGTAAACATAAATAAATTCATTGTGGATTATAATGTAAACATCTTCAGAGGTATATATCAATCACTACATAGATAACCAACATCATTGTGAATTGTTATAACATATTATAAAAAATATTTATTAAAAGAAAATAATTTATAATCTAAATATATTCTTAAGATTCATTATTATTTTATGAAACACAGTAGAAATTAATGAATAGGAATAACCAAGAATCACTTCACGATTCAAGACCACACAACATAAATTTAGTCCATCATTTTGATTCCAAAAGATTATAGTATTCCATTAAAAATCATGAATACAATTCATATCCTAAATAAAAAATGAACCTAGATACAATGAATCTTCCATAACTAAAACACAATAGATATATAATCAATAAAATTACAAAATCCATATTAAAATACACTGAGTACAATGATTGAATATTTTAAATAGACCAAATAAAAAATTCCACCATAGATATTAAAATTACAATAACAAAATTTAAATTAGAATTATTTAATAAAAATTATGATTACATTGATAGAAATTAATCCAAATTATCAATCTAATTGAATGAGAAGTTGATGAAATAGTTTTATGGAAAATGAATCCATACCAAATTGGATTTGACACAATAATCCTTATCCAAAAAAACATAAATTTGGAAATGTAGAATCGATAGTAAATGGGAGAAGTATAAGGGAGTTTTGCATTTAAAAATATCAGGAAAATCGTCAATAGAATCCAAAATGTATAATTTGGTAAAACTAAATGTATGAGATGGCTATGTGGGTCCTTTTAGAGGGAAATTATGGGCTTGCAAACAATTGGGTTTTTTGAGAAAATATATTTTCGTAATATATTTAGAAGTTAAAAATTCCAAAACACCATCACTATAAAAACCGTAGTTTTCCCGCTAAATACCCAACTAGGTACAACCATATTGGAACACCCAACACACCCATGCTTCTCAATGGTTTAGTGGGTACATGTTGTAACCTAAAAATGTAACCTCTAGGTAGATCACTTTATAGGTTCCTAAGTCCTCTGAATCACCGACTGAACAAGTGTCCATATAAACAAACATATAAAATCATATTATAAAACCTAAAAACGCTCAAAATATAAAAAATAAAATAGGCTCCACCATTGGAATAGAAAACATAAACAACCCATGATTAAATCATCCAAAAAATCATGTTTAAGAATGTAATATTTCTTTATTAACATTATATAGTACAATAGTCATAATCTATTGAGGAAAAATCACAAAACAATAGATTTTACCCTTTCTTTGTTAAATACAGGTATTCAATTTTAGTTGGAGACAATATATATATATTAAAAATAACAGAAACATACATCACACCACTTTCATTTTCATTAGACTAACTATACCGAGTATCATTCCCAACTCACCATCATCATTTTCCAACTGATTTTGATAAACCATATATTAAAAATAACAGTCCAGGTTGAAAAACATATAACAAATAAAAGGTGAATTATTACAAAAATCCATGTAAAAATGAAATTTAAAAATATAAACAATTCATCAAAAAGGTTTTATGATAAATACATAGCACTTGAAACCCCACTACAAAAAATAAATTTTCTACAATATTTATGTAAGATAACTAGAAACCACCTAGTATTTCCATGTTCTTTTACCCATTTAAAACTCAATACCAAGCCATAATATCTATATTAATGTAACTTCTTAATCATATGAAATTTTTGGTTCATATAACAATGCCTCATTCATGTTTTTTAGGAAATGATAGATATCAAATTATAGAATTTGGTTGGGACTCATGGGAAAAAATTAGTTTACATTTTAAAAAATCAATATGTTTTATCATTGTATATATCCCAATCCTAAAGGATATCTATAATAGTATTTCTGACCCACATCAAAAAACATAAATATAATTTAATCCATCTTAGTCATGTGTAAGGTTCCCAATAAATTTAATTAATATGGTCACATATCATGACATAAATCTCCTATTCCTAAAACCTTATCCAATGAAAATCAGACATCAATATGCGATATTACTTATAAAAATGTGGGGAAATATAAATAAATTCAATGAGGATTATAATGTAAACATGTGGAGAGGGATATATAAATCACTACATGGATAACCAACATCACTGTGAACTATTATAACATTTTATATATAATATGGTTGAAAATACAGTAATTTATAATTTCAATATATTGTTAAGATTCATTATTAATTTATAAACACACTAGAAATTAATGTATATGAATAACAAATAATGACTTCATGATTCAAGACAATATAAAATAAATTTATTCCATTATTCGGATTCAAAAATATTATGTTCTCATATTAAAAATAATAAATAAAATTCATAACCTAAATAACAAATGAAACTAGATACAAAAAATCTTCCATACCCAAAACACAAAATATATAAAATCCATAATATTCCAAAAACCATATTAAAATATACTGAGTACATTCAATGAATATTTTCAATGGACTACATAAAAAAATCCACCCATGATATTGAAATAATAAAAACAAAATTGACTTTAGAATTATTTAATCAAAACTATGATTTAATTGATGGAAATTACTCGAAATTATCAATATAATTGAAAGAGAAGTTGATGAAATAACTTTCATGGAAAATGAATCCATATCACAATGGATTTTACACAATAATCCGTATCCTTAATAAATGAAATTGGGAAATGTAGAATGGATAGGAAATGGGAGATGTAGAAGGGGGGTTTTCATTTAAAAATATCATGAAAATCTACAATAGAATCCACCATTTATCATGTGGTAAAACTAAATGGTTGTGATGGCTATTTGGGTACTTTTAGAAAGAAATTATGTTGCTGGATGTAATTGGTTGTTTTCAGAAAATATATTTGGGAAATATATTTAGATGGAAAAAATTCCAAAACACCATCTCTATGAAAAATCAAGTTTTCCGGACAAATACCCAACTAGGTACAACCATATTAGAACACCCAATTCACCCAAGATTCTCAATGGTTTAGTGGGTACATGTTGTTACCAAAAAATGTGACCTATAGGTGGATCACTTTATAGGTTCCTCAGTCCTCTGAATCCCTGACTAAACTAGAGTCCATATAAGCAAAAATATAAAATCTTTTTATAGTAACTAAAAACGTCCAATATATAAAAAATAATATTGGCTGCACCAATGGAATAAACATAATAAAACCAAGATTAAATCAACAAAAAATCATGTTTAATCATGTTATATTTCTTTATTAACATTATATATTACAATATTCATCATATTTTTGAGGAAAAATCACCAAACAATAGATTTTACCATGTCATAGTTAAATATAGGTATTAAATTTTAGTTGGAGACAAGATATATATTAAAAATAATGGAAATATACCACATTCCCCATTCCTTTTCATTAGACTACCTATACTGAGTGACATTCCAAACTCACCATCATCATTTTCAAGCCTATTTTGATAGCCCATACATTAAAAATAAAAATCCAGGTTCAAAAAACATTTTTATTGAATAAAAATAGTATCATATTTTTTATGAAAAAAATTATAATCATTCCATCATCAGTGATCACCAAATAAATAAGTTTAAATTATTCCCCCAACAACACAATGAACACCTCATACATTGTTCAATATTTCTTGTGATAGAAAAATTAAAAAATAATTAACAATATTCACATCACATAGGACAATTATTTTCCCACATAATGATATTTTTTCAACGTATACATACCAATAGGAATAAAACAAGAATTTCAAACCAACGATTATTAAACATAGATATTAAAATTTTCCCATAGAGTAGTGATCATAATGATAATACTTATTAATCCATTATATAGTTTTTAACATAACCTTAACCAATTACAAAAAAATTGTATAAAAATAAATTTCTTATTTAATTTTACAAAATACAATAATTTGAATATGACCCTCATACTAGGTTGAATTTACCATAATAAAGACATTATTTTATAAAACTAGTTTCAAAAACATTATTTACCATGAAATTTAGTTCATACAAGATATAATGGTTTTAATAAACTAAAAAAATAATATAATATAAATTTGAATTCCCATTTAAAACCACTAATATCTCTGAAATTATCCTCCAATGTTCTAGTACTGGAAAAATGATTCCCTGCATTATATACATATCCCATATTCATTAATATAATAGAACCATTCAGTACAGACAAATTGTATAATACATTGATAATTTATTAGAAAACATTTATTCCACATCTTTTTTTTCATTCCTATTTTTAATTCACATCATCATTATTATTTATACCCATTGAATTTAATTAGAATATATTGGTCTTTCATCATATTCTTCTTAGAGTATATTCTTTATATTGATTTTATAGACGATCATTATCATTGAACACCATCCATTGACTAATTAATAAATCTAATATAACCTATCATAACTATAACGATCTCCAAAATAAACTTATGAAAATATAAATAACCTTAAACAACAACTACAAAAACATTTATCATCTACCCACCACCTATGAACAATCCCCCATCATTCCCATTAAACCTATTAATCAACTTCGATTTATATAATGGATTTGATTGACTCAAATCCATAAAAGAATAATAACCTATTATGTTTTTTGTGACATATTGAATAAAATATTTTTATATTTTATCAATAATGAAAATGGTTGAACATAATATTTTTAACCCATAAAATTAAAGATTATAATAGTATAAATTTATTTTATAGAACAATTTTTGAAACCTAATTTGGAGTTTATATTTAAAGAATAATAATAATTACATAGTGTTGTTATATAATATTATATTATCAGTTCAGTATATGATTAGAAAAAAACACATTCAATATATTTGAAGGAAATTAAGAGTGGAAAAAAGAAAACATTCAATGAAAATATAGGCTATATTCTTTTGAATTTAGTTAATCTTGGACATTAATTTGTATATAGAAATTTTTCCCCCATAGAATAGATGTAATTCCAATTTGATGGAATTATTTATGCATCTATAATCCTGTAATAAACATGATATATATGAAATTTGTTGATTGAAGGATTCATCCACACATGGAATTCATAGCGCGATCACATTTTCTTGTCTTCCCAATCATGATATCTAAGGATTAGTTTATTTTTTTACACATGTTAGCTTTAAAAAAAAATTATGCAAATCCATACATAATTTGTACGTATTATTTCTTATTCAGTTTTGTGTGATGAAGATAAAATAAAAAAGGGATAGTCATGGGGCCTGTTATACAAGATATTTCCAATTCATTTAATGTTTCTATGATTAACCTAAAACTTACATAAATAAGGATGATCCAACAAAGTAAACATTATACTATACATTAGATAGTTAGGATTATCATTGTTGAAAAGAATATAATTTTTATATTAGGTGACATGACGTCTCATTTAATGATGAACCATTCCAGGGTACCAAAATTTGTGACACAACGGAAAATATTTTGTCATTTTACACCTTATACATAAATAAAATCCTAAAAGATTATATTATTTTAAAAATGAAAAAACACTAGGACAGTATTTATTAAATGAATGAGATTACAGTGTACTATTAAGGTTGTATAATTAGATATAAATAATTTTGGAGTTGATATTTTTTCATGTCCCATGAATCCATGAATATCTATCCTTAAAGAGTTGTGGCCCATTACCTCTTATATTGTCCTCGAAGTAGATAAACTATTTCATAGAGCCATTTGACCACTAACTGATAGCACATATTCTAATCCATAAACTCCATATGTATCTAATTATAAGTATCCCACACCTACAATATCCACTTAATGTACTTTATATTGTTTTGAAAAAGATATAAAATACACCCCTCTAATGTTGCACTGAAATTGAGTGGATAGTATTGCAATTGGAATTCCAGAATAATCTACACAATATCCCATACAGATGAAAATGAAACCTCTTCCATCATAGACCAATTACACAATGTACAAGAAGATATTATAATAAATAAAATGATTAAATTTTATGACAAATACTGAAATGTGGAATAATAACGAATAAATAATGAAAAATATAAATCCAAAATAAATTACCAAATATATACAATGTGACACATTTTCTAAATTAAGTAAAAGTGTATGTTAAAAGAAATTTTTTCAACTAGAAAACAATTTAAAAATCATGAAATAACATCGACTACACAAAATATATATGATACAGACATTATATCTACCACCGTAAAATTAGGCTTTATTCTCACCACTATAATTTATATAATTTTTTTCATTGTATATGTTCTTGAACATTCAAAAACCATTGTACCAATATTTTTTTCCACATAGATCCTTCTGGTGGGAGTATGAAAGATTACACCACCATTTATACTATTTAATTACTTATTATACTATTTTATCTCTTAGTTGATACCCATGTTTGATCAACCAACTCATATAAACAAGTCCAATTGATTATTAGTTAATTCATTTTTTATATGGATTATAAAATATTTCATGATAAAATGATATACGAAAATCATCCAAATTCATCAAAATTAAATAATGAGAATCAAGACGTAGATTAGTGGTTTCCTAAAATAAATGATAATTGGGACTCTATATTCTTCTTTGTATTTCTATATTGTGATTTTATATCCCATTATGCATCATTATATTTTGATAAAATTTAATCCATATTTTAATTGAAATTAATGAAATACATGATGTTAATTTAGATTTCATGAAACATAGTCTATTTACATTAATTTTTCAATTTAAATTATAATCCTACATACACATTTGACACTACCTTGTTTAATATAATTGAATAATATTTTTTTTGAATTATATAACGTATTCCCAATATTGGATAATTGTAATTTGAGATATAAATTTATTAGAAAGGGATTATTTATTTAGACCAATCGTTTGTCTAATTTACAATACAATTCATGTTGAGCAAGTATCATTGAAAAAAAAATAGTGAGGAAAATTATTGGAATTATGTATAAGGGAGAGATAAATGAAAGAAACAAACATGATTAATTTATATTAACGTATTTTATATGTATAAATTCATTTATAAATATTACCTATAATTTTTGAAATTTAATCCTAATGGAAATTAAATATATGATATATATTTGTTGATAGTATTTGAAAAATATTAATTTCATATTATTAATTTAGATACTTGAAGGATTACTATATTATTTTTCCTTTTTTAATTTTAATTATATTAAATTAACATTATTTTCTTAATTATGATATATTCATGCCATGGGTGATTACAAAGTTTCATGTTTCATATTTATGCATGATATTTGAAACCCCTACGAGAATTCATTATAATACACTATTTTTTGATAATTTAATTGATATGAAACACTACAACAAAACATATTTTTTGTATCTTTCAAAAAATAATTTTTTTGAACCTAGTTAATATGATTAAGACTCTCTGTTTATTTTTAAAACCCTTTATCCATTATCGTAAATTATAGTTAAACCTCCTATGACACTATGAATATAATGACCGAGAATGAAATAATTATATAATATTTAATTTTTATATAATAATTATTTTTTTTCAATGTATATGAAAATTTATTTTTATGTTTTTAGACAATTAGGTTATTACAATTCCTTAATAAACTCATATATTAAAATTTTAACACTACCTATCAGAATAATTTTTCACACAATATAAATTCATTAAAATGAAAGAAAATTTCATTTAATGGAAAATATTCATCAATTTCAACAACATTACATAATTTTTCTTACACATATTTAATCAATGTGGGAAATAAAAAAAGGTGAAGATCACAAAATATCTCTGTAAAGGATATAATAAAAAAAAATTATTAGTCCTGTGAATAGAATGAGACCAGAAATATATTTACATTTTTGAAATTATTATTTGAGTATATAAAATATATGTTATCGACATGGGTAAAACCCATTATTTATTAATAAAAAATTCAAAACACATTTTACAAAAACTGAATATTTCGTATAAAATTTATATCATTAAATTCATTACCCTTCTTAACTAATATTAGAAATATTGAGATCACAAAAAGAATATGAAAAATCTCCATGGTTTACTTCCTCTTTCTTTCTATTGAAGAAAATAAAAATTAATCAATATATTAAACTATATTACCAGTCTCACAAATTATATAAGTTGTATAGGGATCACCCTTTGTACAATAATTATCATGCTTAGTCGTTATAATCTATAATTCTCTTATACTATATCAGAAACAACTTTTTCATAATATTATACCATTTAGTCATAAATAACATGCACTTTTTTAATACCCACCCATGAAACGTTCATACATGAAAATATACATTATTTTAAAAATACTATTTTTGGATAAAAAATAATATTCCACAAAAATCTGAAGGGTTTCCTTGAAAAACCATGGTATTTTTAATGATTATAAATAAAATAATGATTATCAACGTTATAGGAAAATTATTTCAACTATATATTTCACTATAAAACATTGATATGAAATTTTTTCATGAAAGTAAAAATTTATCCTATAAAATGAAAAAATATGCCTTTCTATAAATATTGACTGGAAGTCAAAAGAAAAAAATCTCCATTACTATTTATGTATTTTATTATAAATATACCAAAAATTTAATTTTAATATTTCATAAAATGTGGTAAATTATTTAGAATAACAATATTTAAAACATTTAAAATTTGTTCTCAGCTTAATTCATCCCATAAGACATGAAATATTTTTAACTGCTAAAACATTTAATGGAAAAATATGAAAATTATTTCAAAAAATTAGTTTTAAAAAGTAATAAAATAATATATCCTTAAATTTTTTATAGAATATAAAAAGAAACCATGTTTTTAAAATAACTTAATTATTAGTGAAATTAAATTGATACTTGAACATCCTTACCCTGAGTTTGACACATTACATTCATTTTTTAAAATAAAAAATCATAATATTATGTTAGTTATTTACATACATAGCAACCTTTTTTAACAATTATTATACCATTTTTTCACTCTTACCCATATCATATTCCACAATATAATAAATTAATTTAACGTCATCCATTTTGGTGATATCATATCAAATGTAAAACATGACATTGGTAGGTTTATTATGGACAATTGCATCAAGATAATATAATTTTTAGATTCATTATGATGTTCAAATTAAAATTTTGTTACAGTATTTATACCTTTTTAACAAACAATGTAAGATGGATATGAAGAAATAAATATGATACATCATGTACATGGTAGTCTGTATATATTCTTGAGTGGAATTTCAAATTGTCACGAATCATTTTTAAAGAAGGTAATAATCGTTTTGTATTTCAATAATGATGACTATATCATAAATACTATATACTTTTTTAAATCAACTTATATATACATTTAATATATGTTGTGAAAAAAAACTCACAACACTTCATGGAGGAAAATATACTTTAATAATACTAATATTCAAATTCTCTTATAAAGGAAATCTTAAGAAAAAGTGGGAAAAAAATTTCATGGGTTAAAGGTTTAAACAAAGTATTAAATCGAAATTTCATTAGGAATGAGACTGAAAATATTGAAGTTACAAACCCGATATATCTCCCATATGAAGCACATGGACCATTTTATCGGGATCATATTTAACATTGTCATCAATCTGATTGGTAATTCATTCCATGTATTTGTTATATTCTTATGAATTAATCTTTCATTCATTAAAGTTGCATTCTAAAATTATGTTATGTTTGTAGATCCAATATAATTTTACATTTTAAAAATCTCCACGATGTTATATCCCTATTATTATGTCATTGTCCTAATTTAAGTCCATAATTATTATGGACTCTTACATCATTTCTTAATTTGAATAAATAGGTGGCTCTAGACTATTCTCTCAAATTTCCTCTACCCTCATTCCAAATACATCCCCTTATCTTTTTTAGAATTGTCTCTCTCAAATCTATTTATTTAATTTTTGTCAAAATAATATCTCTTTTATTATCTAATCATGGTATTTTAATCAATATAGAATCACCATTAGAATTTTTTATGACCAAGAATCCACCAGATTTAGAGCATAGAATAGTCCTTCCAGACATTGGTTTTCTCCCCCTTAACCAAATGCATCCCCCTAAATTAGGGATCCACTTTCATTCCTTCTTCTTCCTATGACTTGGAATTGCTATCACTAAATTTCTCTCATCACATGCCATATATAGTTTTATAGATATGTCTTCATTATATTCAGCCTGTGATAAAATAAGTTAATATATATCCATTGTGACATGGAGCTCCTTCGATTTAGACTAGAAATGGTTCCCACTCTAGCCCTTCCATTTCCAAACCATCGAATTTATAACTAGGTATTAGAGAGGGTTAGCTTATCCTTGGACTTATCCTAAGTACTACTTCCCTATATATACCCAAATCTAAGGACACTTACCCCGGACCTACATTTCAACCAACCTCATTTGGTGCCCGATTCACCATTTTAGGAGGATTTAAACTGACATACTATTAAAAATTAATAGTAATTATAAATCATACTGATGAGTATGTCCATTGAATCATGATCGCTCCCCACCACCATTGGTAATGAAAAAATAATGCACCCTTATCTATGGACCATCCAAAAACATTTCAGTACCTCTAATTAGTGCTACTTCATCGGTATGGGCTGGATGATACTATGCAACCCCATTAGCTACCAGAAACCGTACATGATTAGTCCTATTCTACATCATCATATCTGCCACTATTTTAAGTTTCAGGTGGTCTAAGGAAACCTAAATATTCACATCATTCATATCCCATGACACGTTTTTGCATGTTTTCCTATAATAATTCCAATACATCACCCTCCTGATCGGTTTCTTGGATAGTTTGGTTTTACATTACCTTCTATATTCCAACTACAATGAATTTATAAGAATAAAACGAAACATTAGATATAATATGAGGAAGAGATCCTGAACCCGGGGTAGCTAGATTGTTGAGATACAAATAAGGACTTGAAGGTTTATTTTCCCCTTCAAGAGGACGAGATATTTTTACTAAAGGAACACTAAAATCCCTTATTTGATAGTCAATATGACACGGTCCCTACATGTTACTAAGAGAACACAAATTCGTCCTAGATTCATAAAAAATTGGTTGTAAATAGAAATATTCTCCCTCAATAATGACTCAAAAAACATCTAGTGGTGGATTCAAGAGTTCCATTTTAAACAAAATTCATGTCACAATAGGATGTTTTAGAGTATAGGTCCTATAAATAACACACCATAAGAAAAAGAGTGATTTTTATATAGACTGAAGGATATATGGATGTTGGAAAGGTAGTTGAAGACCATGAAGATGATGCCAATAGCTATATTTGATGGCTCCAATATCATATAGTGGTTAATAAACCAATGAAGAAGATGAAAATAAAAGCCATTAATATATCATCTATATATAGATGAACCACGCTCTGTATCTCCCTCATTAGAGAAGTATATGATAATATATCATGGACCTAGGATCCAGAAAATTACCGTAGATATTGAAACCCAGTATTCATTAATTAGACTCTCAAACAAATCAATATGTGGTTAGTGCTGAACAAAATTGACCAACATAGATGATAAATGAAACAAAAAAGCCCATGGAATTCATTTGGAAAGATTAGAACCGCTTGTTAGCCATGATTCTCTGAGGGACCATAGGAGAAACATTGATGCTTAGAAATTCTAGGTGACATTATACAGGAGGAAACAAAATTGAGGAACTGATGGAACTTGAATTACATCGGTTCATTAGGTGGTAGTCATCACATATAACTGAACGATAAAATAAATAAAGGGTTTTACAAATACCAAAATGTTTTAAATTAAATTACCTTTTTATTTAATAAATTTCTTGTTATGAAATGTATATTTATAAGACACATGCACTCCATTGGTTATTTTGAAGCATTGCAAAATATAGTCTTGAAAAATTAAATGTTAGTTAATAATAATAATCGTTGGTAACAAAGACAATATAACAAAACATTATTATTAGTATTTTTTGAGGGTTTTAACAATATCTAATTTTAATATGTAAAATCGTCATTGACCTCTACCCATAGGATCATACACTACGAATAACATTTATATGTTCTCTTAAGGAAGATGGAATCTTGGGGATGCACCATGGACCAAGAACAGGTCGGTATTCGACAAATAAAACTGGAGAAAAATATATTATTGTAGAAGTTAAATATTATCATGATCTCAATCCAATACAAATACTACTAACCACATAGAATGTACCACCATCAGACACCATACCATTATGGAGTACGATGGAGGTAGGAATAGTTTATATAGATTGACCCATGTAATTTTACATGGAATGTAATAATTTTAATGGAATAAAGATTACATTTATTTCTATTTTATTATTACTTCATATAAAAATATATTATTATGATAAGTGTATGATTTAAAATTATATTTTGATCTAAATAAATTGAAAATTTATTTTTGAAAAATATATAGAATAAATTGAAAATTAATTTTGAAAAATATAAATAATTTTTTAAATTAACTTTATTTTACTAAAAATATTCAGTAAATATTAATTTTAAATATATAAATGATACTATAATTCCATGATGTCCAATATTTTGTCTATAAGTTTCAGATTGTGGATAGTGTGGAAAAAACAAATATTTTCATGGATATAAGTATTATTACTTTAGAGGTAAAATTTTCATATTTAAAAACTTATTTTTATAAATAAATTTATTTTTGAAATCATAATTTCAAATGTATATAATGGATTTTTTTTCTAAATTTCAATGTTGTTTGAATTTTGGTGCTATTAATAAATACTCTAGAAATATATAGAATTTTTTATGACAACATAATATGCCAAATGTGATCTAGTAAATACTATAAATCTAATACATGGTGAAAAATATATTTCACGATTAAAATATTGTATGTTTTTATTTTTTTACACATTAATACATATAATAAATCCTGCAAAGTAATATTATATTTTATTGTTTTCAAAATAATTCATCGTGAACATAAATCAGTTCTACAACAACAATTATATTATTTTAAATAAATAAATTCATTAATGAAAATTAATATCGCTCTTCTTATAATGAATCTATTATGATAAACCATGGTAATGATAGTTCTTTATTATATATTCACTTATAGTAAAACAAATACATTTAGACTATAATTAATAATTCAGAACAATTTTTCTATAATGTATATTCCAATATTCCATTTTTCATCACCTAAAACAAATGGAAATCAAATATATTCTCTCAATACCTCTATAATGACCACATAAGGTATTACCATGCTCTTAAGAAGCTCCCCGAAGCTTTCAAAGTCACCATGTTATGGTAAGGACTCTATCCTCTTCCATATTAATTCATGTTCCTTATTTCCATTAGGCCATTTCATTTCAACATTTTCAAGAAGTAATGTGTTTTTAAACATCTTTTTACTAATCCTATGATTATTGGATAATGATAGACTTTTTCGCATTATAATTAAACCCTTCAATGACCCATCAAATACCCACATTATGGATTTGATATTATCCCTTGATGTTTCATGACTAATATTTATATTGTGAATACACATCCCCTATTAATCGTTTTTGAATTCACCTACATGTACAAACCCATCATTTATTGGGTACATAATTATATTCCACCATTATTCCATAAATATATATTTTAAATTGATGAATGAAGATCATGTATTGTATGATTTGTGCGAAAAAATACATGTACATAATATCATTTTGACATGTTGGATAGAAATTATATATCCATCCGATTCATAGTGTGATGTTTTTATGACATGACATACCATATTTTGAGCATGATAGGTGAGAATAAGAAATTATCTCATGATTTCAGAGTGGTCATCCTTGAATTCTTCTTATGGTGTCATATTTAATCTTGTATCTGCATTCCTTAATTGTCTTTTTATTATCATCATTTATCAAAATTTAAATATTATGTTTATGATGTACAAAAATTAATATCATACTGATATTCTTGTTTATTAAAATATATTATATTCATCACATTAAAAATGTCTATTCCATTATTGGGATTTATATATTATCCCTTTCTTATTTATGTCCCCCGGTTATCCTATGATGTATTAGAAGATCAAATGAAAATAAGGGAATGTTCTGTAATTATTTTAAATATTTTTATGACATCTATTTAAATTTATTTTGAATGGTATCAAATTAACAAGTGATATTATGCTTCACTAACTTTATTGATGGTTCAAATTGTATATTTTTGTAATAAATTTTGAAATAAATAATATAAAAGATATGATATGTAATAGTGTGAATCCGATTAAGGTATATTAAATATTTGTGATAAGGAATAGAATTGCTATGAAAAATACATAGTGATAAAACTTACAATTTTTAAGTGACAATAAATTTTTTAAAATTATTGAGTAAGTGGTTTCTATGAATCATAATCAATGTCTTGACACAAAAAAAGGATTTCAGTCTGGTATTGTTGTAAAATGATGTAATAAACCCCAAACATTTTCTTTTGATATTCAATCAGTTGTCTCCTAGAGATTAATATATTAGTCTTTATACACACGTGTTTTGACACAACAATGGAATATTTTGTGGTCTCATTCTCATTATGAACCACTATGATGGGAAATAATATTCCTTTTAAATTTTATATTATCATTTATATTATGGGTAACATAGAATAAAACAATTAATATCAAATGATTGGGAATATATTTAATTATCAAGTCATCCATTCAATGATCATTATGAAAATTTTATGTTTTTAAATGAACAAAAATTATGATCCCTAATTTTCTATTATTTTAGTCAATGGATAGAAATAATATGCATCGAGTCAACAAGAAACATGAAAGTCAATGTAATGTCTACCTAAATGACACGATTAACAAAATGGAAGCATGATTTTGAATCATCAAGACTATACTTACTCAATTAAATCACATTTTGATGTGGGACATAAATTAGTGGGGAAACCCACACCCCCTAATAAATAGAATGTTTTAATTGATACCATTACAAGAAAATGTACTCTATCTTTTAGTGGATCTTCAGTTCCCCTAATCATAAATTAATATCAAATCCATTTAAAAGATCTTCCACATTCTTCAATGATCATTGTAATAGTAGGTCCTACTAAAAATTTTCTTATTGATGGAGAATACGATCAATGGTGACAATTGATCCTAAATACTAATCCCAAAAAAAATTAATGTGATGATGTCAAAATTGTTCCAAAAAAATTATTTCTACAAATATTTTCCATGAGCTCCCCATCATTATATGGATATGGTGTTTCATAAAATAAAAAAATGTATAATATATCCATAAAGTCCAGAAGTAAGAAAATTATATGGCTATAATGATACACAACATTTTTTTCAATGAATTTGAATGTAATGTTGAGAACATATTATCTTGAATAAATTCGAATCTTTTAAAATGTTTTCTGATTCAAGACATTTAATTTTTTGAGAAAATTTTACGATTTTTCCTTTTTTTCAAAATCGATATTAGTGTGTCTCAATGGTATCTAAGGTTTTTAGATATAAATTATATAATGAAGTTAAATTATGGTAGAGTACTGGAGATTTATCATGGTGTTATGAAATTAAAACATAATAGATATCAAATGTTTGGGAAGATTTATCCTAGAACATACATGTATGGGAACAATAAATTATTTATGCACAAGGAGGGAATGTTACAAAAAAATATAGATTAGTGAAACCCATTGATGTGATCTAATAAAAGAATGATCTATTCAACCATTATTCTAATATCAATTTTCCAAACAAAATGTAGAAAAAAACTATGAAAAAACACATTATAATGAAATGGTCTATCAATGATAATTAGTTAAAGTCACATTAATTAATCCTTGAGATAAATGGTATTACTATTACATTACAACTAATAAGGTGGATCCAGAAAAAAATACCTGATAGATATGGAAAATATTCATTAATTTATTTAAAATGTAATTTTAGATTTTGTTATTACACACTAATTATTGTAATACATGTTTAGTTAAAGTATTGAAACACCAAATCATAAAATGGGTGTCAGGTCATTAGTGAGAATATCAAATAGGGATATTATTTCATCTCATGTGTATAACTTCTCTCCAATCAATATTTTTTAACTTAATTTTCTAGTGTACCTTTTAATCCCCCATTAGAGGAATTTTAATCCATTATTTCTAAATATTGTCTTCCCTTAGGTTTTTACAGTATAATTTTCTAGGTGAATGATATCAAAATTCATTTCAAAAGTCATCATTTGATTCATTACAAGTGTAATGATGAGGATGTATCTCCATTGGAATCCAATTCTCTTAAATATATGATATTGTATTATGAGAAAGTGTATAATGTTTAAAAAATTAGGTTCAAGAAATAGATCATCCATGATTCCATGAAAATTATAATATAATATTTGGATGTGTTCGCAGACGAATTACATGGCCATTTGAAAAGATGAAATGCAAAGGTCAAAATTGATATTATGCATGGAGATTATATAATATAAAAACATCCATAAATAATGGTCTCTATAGAACATTATTAATATATGAAGTAACTTTAATAGAATCTAGATAAATGGTTTATACGAAAAAGTGATTCACCATGAAATTAGATTGTTCTTTTCATCAACATTTATGATGAGTCAATAAACCTGACAATTAATTATTGATAGGTCAATATGACCAAAATAAATAATATTTATCATATTTGATAGAAAGATGAATTTTTGTGTTAGTTAAAATTAGGAAAAAACTTCATTGAGTCTTATATTTAATTTCTACGTTAACATGTTAAGGTGGGGACTAAAAATATCCCCATGAAAAAATTTAAAATAACTCACATGCACTGTGAAATCAGAGTTATTCCATTTAGACTAAATTTTTTTATATTAATACTAGGGGAGTTAATTAACATGTTCATTATTTATTACCTCAACAAATTATTAATAGTCTTTAGAGAGGAAATTGTATTCTAATAAAATGTCATGGAGGAAGAGTAATATAATTTGAATATTGTTCTAGATACTCTGAAAAGGGATAATCTATATGAAATTTACTAAAAATGTGAGTTTATGAAATAGATTTTAAAATTACATGGTCATGTTATAAAAAAAGTTACATCTATGAATCATTTAGTTAATGAATCAATTGAATTATATCATATTCAAAATTCTATGAAAAATATATATACATTCTTTAGGCTATCTAGGTAATATCGTAAACATTTAATAATTTACAAAAAATGGTCAAATACACTATCCAAACTAACTCAAAAGGTAGTGAATTTTTTTAACACATATATTTTAGGAGAAAATTAAAAATATAATGTATATCATAATATGAACAACTATACAAATATTAACCACTATTGGGGATGTTTTTGTGGTCTAAAATGGTATATCAATAAATATATTGGGTAGTGTAGTCATGCATAATTAAAAAATTATTTCCTAATCCTAAATAAAATTTTAGAACCATAAAAAGAACAACCTAATAGAAGATCTAGAATTTTTGATAGTGAACATAGAAATGTATATCTGGAAAGCATATATCTACAGTGAGAAGAGTAGTATACATACTAATCATAAAATCAAAAAGTATTTATTCCAAAAAGTGATAAATATTCTATAATGAAATATTTTATATAATTACAATAATTATGAACATTCATTCAATTAACATCCTTATTATGTGTATAAATTGGATGATTATTTGAGTGGAAAGGATCTAGAAACGCTATAAATGAGAAGGATTTAAATGGGTCCAATAATATTATACATTTGAATGATGTAAATGGAAATAATAAAAGGGACACAATCCTACATTTCTAAAATAGATATTGAACAATAAATTCCTAATAAGATCAAGGTGTATCAAGAATATGATTAGTAGTTGTAGGGGAGGATAGTTAATATTCCAGTCATCAACACAGCTAGAGATGTTTATATATGGATAGGAAAAAATACTTTTGCCCTATAAAAACCATAACAAAAAATTTTAACATATATAAATGATGCATATATCAATTATTACCTATTCATCAATAGAATATACATATATATATATATATATATATATGATGAAAAACATCCATTTCTGTAACAAGAAGTGTGAGATAGGAAAATTAGTAGCACTATGGTTCATATGAAAACTAATTAATGTAACACAACAAATGTATAAGTGTATAATGATACCATTATTTATACCAGTATCACAATTAGAAAATATAACAATAAATTTTAGCATAGGTCTCCCCAAAAAATATAATTAAAATAACACTATTTGTGTGGTATTCAATCACCTTATAATGTTAGTGTATTTTATTACTATTGGTTAATATTTATATCCTAATCATATTGGTTTGATATTTATATATGTTGTGTTTATACACATTGGTGTACCTCTCTCTATTTTATCTTATTGAGATATAAGGTAAACCAATATGATTATGGGGACACTTATATAAGTGTTCGATATATTGCAATGTTTTGTTAAAGCCTGACTGCCTTAGATGGATAGACAATCTGAGTAAACCATTCAAACTTCTGGGGTTATACATAGTTCCTCTTAAATGGATCTCCACGAATGTTCGGATAAACAATTTAACTTAGTATATTTCTCTTATAACAAGAGATTATATTCTATAATTAAATTGTATCATTTCAAGGTTCTTGATTTAATAAGATGATAAAATCAGACATGTTGGGTTAAATTTATCGATAGGAATTTGAGGAGACCACATCTTATCCGTGTTATTAAAGGGAAGCATAAACCCATTATTTTTCATATTATTTTTTGAAAATGTGATACAAAATATATGATTTTTTGACACCTAGATTGTGATTTTAGTTATATGGTGAAACTTTTTATATTAAATTGAACGAATTTCAAAGGGTTTAGAAGAAATAACATATTATCCCTAGATACATACCCCCTTTGTGATACTTCATCATATAAGTGTTTTTTCATTTAATGTCATTATTTGAATATTCCCTTGCATTTTAATATTGAACTACCCTTTATTGTGTATGCCACTGGTTGTCTCGTACAATATTAATAGAACAATGGAACATATGGGTATGTTATTGAAATTATAAATAATGAATATGTATCACATATTTTAATTTTTTATGATGTATTTATAATTTTTTAAAGACACTATTACTCTTCATCACTTCGTATAATATTACGATTATCATTATGTAAACAACCAAAAATATTGTAAATAAAAATATGCATTTTAATTGGGTTATTCCATGAAAATAATTAAATTTTACAACATAAGAGATACTGATGTTATTATATAAAAGTTCTCAATATATGTTTGAATGAGTTTAAAGAATAATAAAAAAGTAAACACTAGTTTAAGAACTATTAATCTGATTCGGGAAAAATCTGTAGGTTTAAACCTAAATTCTACATAGGATGTTATTCAGTTTAAAACATGAAAACTATGATATGGGGTTGGATATTATGAAAGTAATTGGTTATTTATTGTAAAACATGAGTGTCTCAATAATTATGGATAAGGTACGATAGAGGTGGTCCTTTTATATGTGAGGAGATAACATAATTGGACATTATGGAATGAATAAAATATATTAATATATCACTCATGAAAAATGAATCCTATATACAAAAAATTTATTAGGGGTGTTCTATATCTAAATATCATTATAAATTAAAATTCATACATGTTTTAGGACTTTTTATGCAATAAAAGTTTTGAGCCCTATAATCCGATTTTAACTCCAACTTTGGTAATTGAATTTTTTAACAATGTTGATATTGATATTTTATAAAATTAATGTCACCTATTTATAAAATCTGAACATCATGAGAATAAATATATAACACAATTATGATATTAAATGTATCTATTATTTGAAATTATTTTTTAAACAAACATGAAAACTATTGCGAAAAACTGTTTCCTAAAAAAACCATCTCTATGTACAAAAAATGTGTTCATACAAGAAAAAATATCGATTCCCTGTATAATAATTGTATTCTTTTAATCAATTTTTTTTAATATCTTTATATATATGAGGATAATTTTTAAATTAAATAATATAAAATACATTTCCCCCAAAAACCAAATATATCAATATACCCAATAACTCAACATTTTTATAAAATAAAATAAAATATCATTGTAAAATAATTTTCACTTACTCATACAAACATATTTACAAATTTCTTCATATCATAATTAAAAAATTTGGACATTAAATTATAATATAAAACCACATAACACATAAATTTTTAGTAATATTGAAACTATTTTATTTTTTCTTATAAGACTATAAAATTTTATTATATTGAATATAGATGAATAAAATTTAAGTTATTAATAATAATAATGCATGAAACTTTATAACTAGTAACATTAAAAAAAATTAAAAAAATAATATATATATTTTGTTTGATAATCCACTTTATAAGTGTATTTTTAATTTCAATCCAAATTTATTTTTTTAATTTCATGATTTAATTTGAAATGAATCATAGAATTTAGACTATATAAAGAAATTAAAAGGATGTGATACTTTTAAATATAATAAGGGGTTATATTTTTTATTGATTATCAGAATGTTACTCCATTTTATTTCTATATATTTCACTCGAATTTTTCCCTTATAATTTGATAAAATACTTATATATGAATGATAAAAAATAAGAATTAAAACATGAAATAAAAACATTTGGTTGTGGTTATAATTTTTTATTTGGGAGATAATGATACATATAATTGAAAAAATGATGATAACCCAATTATTATTTTCATTGTATAGGTGTATTATTGTCAAGATTATAATAAAATAATATGCACTATAGTAACTTATTTAATCCTCATTTTTATAATTTTTTTATTTTTAACTTCATTTTACCACTAACGCTTAAATTATTAATAGCCATTTCAAAAATATAGATGATTAGTGTCGTTTTTTAATAATAATTTTTGAAATATTTTAAGGGGTTATAAAAACTCAATAGAATATTGATTATGAATTACATAAGAATAAACATCAAGTGGGCTGAATATAATAAATATAATATATGGTAGATCAATGGGTGAGTATGAATATCATTGAAAATTTTAGAGTTTATAATTAAAAGTAGAGATTTATTCAAAAAAAATTCAGATACAAGGCATGCCTGAGTATATTTTGGGGATGAATAGATGGAATATATATATATATTATAACCTTCCATCTGATGGAATTATTGATTTTAAAACTCATTTTCTAATTATATGATCTCATTGGAATTGTTGTTGTGTTATTTCATTAGGATGATGAAAAAATAATATGTGGTGGAATTCGATAAATCAATATTATATTTATTTAATAATTGAATAAAATTATAGAAATTTATTCATTCATCACTAATTAATAATTTTTAATGTTTTTTAGTTTGATCAAAGTGGTGGATGTAATTATTGATCGTATATGTGATAGTAATGAAATAAAAATAAACCCATTACGTGGAATTTATTTATATCATCATTAATGTGTATAAGTTGAAAAATGGATTCTATATGACACTGAGAAATATTTGAGATAAATATTTGTGAAATAATGTTTCCATGACTAAAAATGTGTGACATCCCTAACCAGGTTCTATTAAATTGTTCCATGAACCCGGTTGGACACATGGTGTCATCCTCTCCCCCCTTATGCTAGTAGTTTCTGACTAGAATCGATGTTCTAGGGGTCTCTATTGCAAAGACTATGGCATGATGTCAATGTGTATAATAAAATTATCATAGAAGGATAAAGAGAAGTATAATTATTTTGAATAAATATGTCTAGTAGTGGATTATGGATAAACCTCCTTCAATGATAATCATATCATAATATTAATAATATTATATAAAAAGAATGAATATGTAATGTTATATCCCTAAAAAATAGGAAAACTGAAATATATGGATATAGATATACTTTTCAATACATTCAATAAAAAAGTTACAATAAGACTAGAAACTATCCGACCATCTTGAGCATTGGCCTAGTCATATTATACATGCTAAATCCTTTGAAATAACGAAATAATGTTAGGTTTATAGAAGAGGATTCTTCTTGTTGACTATAACTATGATCAGAAAATCATTAAAGATGCCAATAAAGACATTGATTGGGTGTGATATAAATATCAGTAATTCACAACCAAAAAAATCCATAAAAATCCTATATGTGTATAAAAATTTAATAGTGAAAATGTATATATATAAATAAATAAATTCTATTATGATAACATATTCTTTATTAACAAACAATTAGTAATAAATCATAAAATGAAATCTTTTAATTAATTAATTCATGTTCAGTTTAGAAAAATAAATCAATTTAAAATTTAAACAACATTTTTAATAGATCATAATAATAATTAAATTAGATCAAAGGTAAAAAATGCATACATGACTTCAAGGGTCAAAAAATTTATAGTAGAAAGTCATGTAGTCAGAAAATAATAGTTTTGAGTGTAATCCAATTAGCTTTCCAAATAAATTCTATTGTAAATTATTCAAATCGAGTCCAATGATATATTCAATGTTAATCATGGTCTAACCGTGACTGGGCCCAATGTGGTGAATCCATGGTACAGTGTGTCCAAAGGAATCAATTTAAATTGAAGGAGTTTATCCATAGAATAATATATCCAGAACGATTTTCATTGGATAAGAGTAAATCATTCCATGAATTATATAAAAAATAAGGACCATTTTCTAAGCTGGGTATCTCCCTTGTAAAATGGTTCCGTTTATCGAAACTGTGTCCTATGAGTGCTACAATTATTCCCTTGAGAATCCATGTCTATCTCATGTTTGACCAATTCTATAAAGATAATAAGTCCCTTAACTAATAGGGAACATATACATATATAATTATTTTTTTTTCTATTTAATACTCAATACAATTAGTAATTTATTGGGTTCATTATAATGCATTTTATAAGTGTGACAAGGTTAATCCTAGACATGAAGTTATTTATCAAATCAATATCAAAATCCATGATTAGGTTCATTCCAATCACAATAAATATTCATTGCATGGTTAAAATGGATATACAACCCATTAATATTCATTTATATTTATACAATTCCAATTTATATATATAAATTTACTGTCAATTTAAAAGTATAATGTTTCATTATAATGCAACAATTTCTTTAAAAAGGATGAGTCGAAACACACCCAAATTAGCCTACAATGGGGAAAAAGTCATAACATGGTACACAACCCAATTGGGGGGGGGGGTTGAATTGAGGTTTCAATATATAAGTAAATGAACAACATTTATAAAAATGTATCTATAATATGAGCACATAATTACCATAATGGAATACAATTTTAACAATTAACGCTCTTTGAAACGGTTCCATGCACAACAATGTCGATTTAGAAACAATGAATTTTTTTTGTAAAATTAATATAATGAATAAATTAATACTATAACACACTTATAACAATTTATCAACCCTTATATTATCCTTAATTGAAATAAAACTGAAAAATAATTCAACACCATGAATATAGAGATCATGATCTCGTATTAAAATTGCATAATTGAGGGGATGAAAATTGAAAACTCGGACTATGAACTAATGATAATACCTAGAACAATCTAAAAACATGAAAATAATTCGAATTGGATATTGTACAAAATAGTTAACATTCAACATAACTGGAATCCATGGGAGAAAATATCAACATAAAATATGATGATCTATTCAGGTAAAATTTATAAATTTATATGGGTTTTGAAAATATATATCCTCATTGGAAGAACGGTAAATTCTAATTTCATTAATGTTGTATGTGGACTGGCTATATAGTTGGCCAAACCGATCACTAACCATTCACCATTCACTACACAGAGATGGTAATCACATAGTTCATCCACAATATTAGAAAAATAGTGCGCCAACTGTTCCATGTTCAATATCCAAATAGGGAAATTGTTAATTTCTTACACATTATTTGAGAATCCCCATGACAACAATGTAATTTTTATATTAAATAAATTATAGACACTAATCATGGGTATGCGGCTAGGGAGTCATTGTCAAGGAAAACTGTGCACCATACTCTACCTTCTAATATACCTCGCATGTCTATGTGAAACTATGTGGGAATGGAGGAATATTTTTTAATAAATATGTGGCCCAATGTTTACATCCATGGTAATATATTTCTATCCCATGACAATCCATTAAACCCAATGTTTTATATATATCCTATCTTGGCATTATAACATGGTATATAAAAAATAATAATAACAAAAATCAAAGGATATATAGATCATTTAAAAATATGGTTCTTACCGTCTTCCCTCCGTAATGGAACTAGTCACTTTGTTTCCCTTCAATGTGTGGTACAACACTATCTTAGAATAACTCTGAACCCTATGCATGTACGTCCACATCCCACATTGATGTATCATCTCATACATGGTTATGGTTCCATAGCTCCCAAAAAAAATGGGGTAGACCAGCTTCGGGGGACATAATGATTTAGTGAGTGATGCAAATGTGATATTCCTAAAAAGAAGCATCGATATCATATTCCAAATCCTCAGGGTAAAATGTATGAGATGGGTTATCCTGGTAATAGAGAATTTTTGAAATGTGGAAGACATTTATCTTGGAATTGTACTACTAAGGTAATTTCAAATAATTGTCTACTAGCCGACTCTCTCTATAATTTCATGCATCCTGAAAAAATAATGTGATGTATTCCCTTTGCACTCAATTATTCTTTTACCCATTCTAGATGATGCATTCATGAAAACCTGAACCCCAACCTCAAACTCAATAAGTCATCGAGGATGATCAATTTTAGATATGTTTCTAGTCTGAGTGGAAGAGATAATCTTCATGGTCTCTGTATCATCTCAAATGTCTCCTTCATGTATTTAGTACCGTGTAGGACAATGTTTCCTTCCTTTAACCAACATATGTTTCAATAACCTCACATAGAATAAAATTCATCAAACGAAGACATATGAATCATATCTATATATCAATTATTGTACATTAACATGATGATATGGATAAGGATATCTCAAGATGTTCCAAAATATAGGATGAATTCCTCAAGAATATCCTCTAAAACATTTTTTATCCTTTCAAAATGGACATCTATATGCGTGTGAAATTCTAGGCTCAAAAGATGGTATGTAAAAAAAGCACTATGTACCCCTTTCAAGAACATTGATGTTAAATGAGAATCCTTATAATAAATTATAGTATGACTAACATCATGTTAGAATATAATCTCATGGATATACAGTCTTACAAGATCATCAACTGAGAAAATCTCTAGAATTATAAGGAAGTGGGATGCATTCATCAATTGTTTTATGTCTTCAAAAACCACAATACTACCTCAAGAAACCCAGGTAATATGGGTATAAAATCCATCACTATTTCCTCCAATTTTAATTTTAGGACAACAAAATTATATTACATGATATTAGTGCTTTGGTGCTCCACATTCACCATTTCAAAGTTGGAACAGATAGTGATAAAACCATCAATCTTCCATTTCATCGTCAGTCTTGAATACTGGAAACACATATGAAAATAATTCTTATCGATTCCTGAATGAAGTATGCCCTAAGAATCATGGGACTATTGGATCACTTCCTCTCCCATATATGTAAATACCTAGATACTCCCATGTGTACATAGGTTTTCCTCCCCATCAACACGCCAATCTAGAGTCATATCGTCACCAGAAATACTCTCTAAGAGAATGAACCCCTAATGATTTGGAAAATTCATTATTTTAACCCTATAAATTAGTGGATAGGTAAATAGTATTTCTATATGAAATGTATACACAAGACTCTCATGAAAATATATGTGCATCTTATAAAATAAATCCATCAATTTCCATAATTCACTAGCTTTCTGTACAACCCATGCCTGAGTTTTCAGACTCTATGCATCCACTATAACTTTACCCTTTCCAAGAATATAATAAATCACAATTTCAAAAGTCTAAATGTATTATTACTTTATTTAGTACCTAATATTCATGTCGCACTATGTAAATATAGACATAGAAGTTTTTTGGTCTCTTTAGATCACAAAAGGCCAACCAAATAGATAGTTTCTCCTGTAATGCAATGCATCGAAAACCGATGATTGATCAAGGTCATAAAACATGCATTTATTCTCAGGATGTTTCATCTAGGGAGATTGATACCAAATAAAATTGTCCTCTTATTTTATCACTTCTCTTAGACAGATGTTGTATGCATTAGATAACACTATATAGCCTCTTCAATGTTCCTGAAAAATCAGAATCAATGTAGAAGTAAGCCTTCCATTCATTACCTAAAAGTACTTATCACAAGCTTACATCCATAGGAACATCACACCATTATTTGTAATACTATTAGGTTCTTAAAAAATTCATGATAATTAATGTATGAAGAACTGTTATTATCCGTAAAGGCCTAATAAACAATGTATATCTAACATAATCAGGGTATTCTCCCCGAAAACCAAAACCCTCACCTTTTCTAGTGTAAATGATACTCTTTATTCTGACATAATATTCCTCGGGATGTAAAATTTGTCACACAATAGGTGGATCATAGAATGAATATAATATTGGCAATGATCTTTCAATGTATTTAAAAAAATCATAAGATGGTTTCCATGATCACTATGAGTATGTGCATACAGTAAGATTTCATCAAAAAAAACCAGAAACAGGAATCCAGATAGGGGTATAAAATCCTATTCATAAATTCTTTAAAAATTTTGAGTTGTTTTTAAGATATAAGGTCATAAAAATGTTCACATACAACCCATCAAAATTAGAATGATGTATGTGGTATATATAATGTCCAATAATACAGATGATGATATCCAAATAAATATAAGATCTTCAAAAAAACCTATCTCCTTAACTATGGTTGAATAAATATTCTCCCCATTAGAGGGGATAATAGTTCAAAACCTAAGCTAGTTCAAGCATTGGTAATTCACAAATTGAATAAGGGACCCTATGATATCTTAATGAAATGAATAGTTGAACTCTAAGATGATGTTATGGGTATGATTAAACCCTTATATATTAAATCGTCTAAATTTATCATAAGATAACAGATCTATGTATGTTCCATCTTGTATAAAGGAATAGATATGGGTGATTATCATGGAACAATATTGATCATAAACACTATGTATTTCTTAGAAGATAATCAATAAAACATCTGGAAAGATATCTCGAAAATGATACAATAGCATAGGAAATTCATATTTATTTTACCACTACACCTCTAGTTAATGGATAAAAATATTTGTGGTTAATACCCCTATATAATGATGTTATTGTACATATCTATCATCCAAGGAATTCAACTCTCCCTAATAGATATAAATACCACCCTCTAGTGATTTTAATGACATCATGTGATGATAGTAGTCCCCATAGGTGTGATTAGGGGGTATATATTAAATCCCTAGAATGGCATTTTATATTATAAATTTGACGATAATAATTGTCCATAAAATCAATAATTAACTACCTCAAGGGATTATCACCTACATTGGTGTAATCACTCTAACTACACCCATAATGGTGTGTCCAAGGTCATCACCCCCTAGAGGGAAATAATTTTCTTCTCAAGAATTTATATGATTGATAAAGAGATAAAAGATATAGAATGAACTATATCAAATAAAGTATATAAGATCGTGGAAGACTCAAGAATAGTACCTCATACATTTAAATTTTTGGAATATGATCTTCAGGTGACAGCTGTAAAGCATTGAACTAGACTGATCCATGGATTTGAGATAAATCATTGATACCCTAAGAAGGTTCACACTATTGATGATGTTAATAAGATGTATGGATACCATGTCTGTGACCTACTCTTAGGCTAGTTTTGATGGGGCTACTCTATCTCCCACTATGAAATTACATAACTATTTTCTCCCTTAATGGTGGAGTTTGTTAAGATACTATTTCACTGTAAGCAAGAGGAATGGTTCAATAGAATCACATAATATGTCTTATATGGATGGAAGACTTACACTCCAAAGGGTCTATATTACACTGAGGATGAATATTCCCCTTAACTCCACACTAATTGAATATAAAAAATAATCCAGGGTATATACTCTAGTTGACACTACTCTGATGTGATTACTTAGGTTATGCATCCTCCTACCAGAATAAATACATCTCTACCTTTGTACTGAACCTCTTTACTAAATTCTATATATTTCTATTAGATGTAGGTTAGTGATATGATTCTGATTAATGATATTGTTAAATTAGATAATTAAATTAAATTTTCCATTAAGAGGATGGAATATTTAAGGCCATCGATGTTGAATTACTCTCACGGTAACTGGTCACCCGTTAGAAGTAGTGAATAGTGTTAAAATTTAGTGAAATGCATAGAATATCCCATTAAAGACATAAAAACCTTCTTGAGGTGAATGGAAATCCTGACTCATTCAATATTTAGTGTATAAGGGAAACACGAATCATAAAAGGAAGTCTATAAGTCCTCACAAACCGTGTCTTGATGATGATCAGTTTGTGTAATCATATCCAACTAGCGCATAGAATAATCATGAAACATATAGGTGGAAATGTTGAAACATATATCTAGAACCATCTATATATTCTTTAATATATATAAGATAGATTCTATCAAATGCAAAAATACATGAGTGATACCATCCCAAAAAATATTAAAGGATGCTACTACAGGAACTCATTATTAATGTCATCTTTCATGGGTATTGTTCATGGATAACACTGTATGTATATCAGAAATAAAATACCATATCAAATCAATATGTCAACTCATATTTTGGGTATTAAATGTGGTTCCTCATATGGAACTCCTTGATGTTTTTCTTGAGGCCTAGAGCCCACCATCTCTGGAGAATGGTTATCACAACCTTCATGGAGCTCGATTCAAAGACATCATTGTGGAATAACCCTATAAATTACAATAAAATTCCTTAAGAAATTATTTGAATTTAGATTAGTATATTAATAGAAGAATATAATAATAAATAGAGCTCAAAAACCATTTAATTTCAAATAATCAATTTTGTATTGGGTCTCGTAATTTAATTTTTAAAGAGTATGTTGGATGGAATCATTGGATCACCCTTTTCTATTCATGGGTCCCCATACAATATAAAACTAAAACTGGTAATCATCTGATCATAGATGAACAGAACTAATATAACCAAGGATACATAAACAACATCGGTAGAAACTATCTATTTAATATTCCACCATCATATTATATCTTAAAAACAAGTTTTATTGATGTTTACTTATTAAAAGACCATTTTCTCACCCTTTATAATATTCCAACAGCCCGGCCAAATTTAAAACACATGTCTCACATAAAAATCACATGAATCATGGGAAATGCATTAACTAAAATGGACCAATATGGAATGACCTATGTATGGAATCTGAAATCCAATTTTATTATAATAAAGAATTTTCCAATTACCATAAATATATCATGATAGGTAATGTTATCTATATCATAACAAATACAAAAATTCATGTCTAAAACCCAACTGTAAAATTATATCATCTTTAATAAGTGAGGAAATGATCAATAATTTCTCATTTCTAGAGAAATTTTTATTTACCCCAAATGTTGGTTAGAGAATCAAAATAATGAATTATATCCAACTTCCAACATGGCCCTAATATCATGTAAAAATTCCAAAATAGTTTGAAATGAAAAGTAACACCAATAATACCACTTTGTGTCATCATGACCAGGGTGACACTAAATGATTCGGAAAACTGGTTGGCCACGTGTTATGAAGCATGCCTCTCCATATTCCAGAGGCTATAAACTATTATGATCCCTTATGGTGTGTTCATGTTGAGACCATTACCTCAAGATTGAGTGTATTGAAATAGTATAATAATAGGTTAAATAGCGAAATCATGATAATGAAATAATAATATTTGTAGTGGAATAAGTAAAAATATATTTCAATAATTATCAACTCCAATGTTGAATAGTATCAAAGAAAAATGATGACGATGTAATTTCTTGTCTCTACCAAATAAGAAAAATGGAATACGTGGTCATATATAGGATGTTCAATGCTTGTGATACACATAAAATAAGAATACTATAAACTATATGAGAATATCGATAACTAGTACGATCATCTGGTACAAATCTCCATCCTAAATAATCAAGAAACAAATTTTGGTTTCCAAGGTGGGATGCTTCCCCTTTTCCACACCCACGATCAAATAATATTCCCATGTTCCAATGAAATAAAAAATAGCATGTGATATAAATAATAATAGGACACCACCAATTGAGTCTGTAGAAATGCTATCTATGTATATAAATTGATCATTGTATATGAATATAAATATGTAATAAAATGAATGAAAAATAACTCATATGTATTATATCCTTAGTTGGTAACATCTCTATACATGGGATCATTAATTTTTCAAATTTAAGATTAGATTATAATGATAAATTAACTAGATGTGTCAAAAACACTGTGATATATCACAATAATAGTAAAAGATCATAAAAGGTGAATCTAAGGCATCCTTGACCTTAGTGGTCAACCAAATCATAGTAGTAACTCATAAAATGTGAAAATAAATGGATTGAGTGAATCATGAGGGGAATAAACATGGAATTACATAGTATATAATTCTAATGAGTATAAGTATCTCATCAATGGTATATGATGTTTATGAATGAATATAACCAAATGGGAGGAATCCTTGGGACATGTGTGTGAAGTCACCACGATAAATCATGGGAGTGTACCTGAGGAATTCTATCCCTGGAATGATTGTGAAGGGATCCAATGATTTCATTTAAAGCATCCAATAATATAAAAATACAATTATCCAAGGTGGGAATATCCCATTCTTACTGTCTCCTGGAATTAGAATGGAATCCCTTGAGTGCTCAATGCATTCCCCCGAGAATCCAAGACATGGTCATGTCTTCCCAGTCCTATAAATATAAAATGTTCCATATGAAATAGGAACATTTTATATATATCACTATCCAATTTAGGCCTTGTTATGCTCCATGAATTTAATAATTTATTAGTTTATTTCCAATAACATTCATCAATGTTCCGTGGTTAATCAAGGACTTGAACTCATTTATCACATTAATTGAACAATCATTTATTCAAATCATTTTATTCCCATTTATTAATAATTTAACAATGATTATGGACATTAATCTAATTAATATTCTATAATATTTAGAAAATTAAAAGTGATATCTACAAATATACTATACATTTATCAATTTAATTTTTCATTTAAAATTAATATAACTCCTATGTTAAAAAGGAATAGAGGAAACATTTCTGAATAGTGTCTAAAATGGTGGGAAACGGTATAACATATAACTAACCCAAATTGGGGGGAAGACATTTAGGTTCCATCAACCAATTACATGAATTATTTTTATAAATAAGTTTCTAGAATACGAGAACAATGATTACAATAAAGGAAGAATGATTTTAGAAGCATAGAATGGGGAAACCATTGTGTGAACAACGATAATAATATGTAGATTATGATAATTTAAGAGAAAATAGTAATAACACTTACATTATTTCATTAGTACTCTCCTAGTCAAGTATCTATCATCAATTTTGGCCAGATAAGATGAATACTCAATTATAGACCCAAACACACAAAATAAGGCATATAGGCATGTATGAAAATTGAGAAATCGAGTTGAATAAAAATTATAAGAAGAGCCTACGGAATGAAGAGATGTCCAGGAGGAATCAAATAAGATGATTTGAAAATGAATCAGACTTCATATAAATTATTTTTCAACAATCCTTATCGAAATACATGGTTGGATATCTCAATGTGATATAGGAGGGTCTATGTAATGGAAAATAAGAAATAGAAAATTGTTTTTAAAATATAATTCATCATTGTAAAAATGAAAAAATCAACCCTCTTTATGGTGTCACATGGTTATGATGTATGTTTATCAATATTTTTCCCCAACCATTTTTCGTGCAAAACCCATAGAGGATTATTTCACAATTTATATTCAATAATAGAAAATTTTTCTACAATAATGTTGAGAAAACTATCCAAATAGTTGACACTAAGGGTTTGATGAACTCTTCACCAACCACTCTGGTGTATATGATAAAAATTGGAGACATTGAGAATTTTCATGCATATGCAGTCACACAGTTAAGGGAAACCATGCACCCTTCCTTGACATATTATATTCCACACACATAAAGGAGAATCCACATGGGACATGTTTCATAGTTTCTATATAACATGTAGACCAATATTTTCATCCACTATTTAGGGTTCTATACTCCAAACTAGCCCTGAATTCACCTGTTTCATTCATATTCTTTATAGGCATAAAATTAGGTCAACAAAAAATAATTATATTGAAAATGGAAGGATCTATATGTCATAGACAAATAAAATTACATTCATAAAGGAAACAATGGATATTACACTATCATTTGGAATGTCATGATATATTGTATTCCATGTTGTTCGAAGGACTTTTATAGCACCATTTCTTGAGTAAACCAATTTAAAGTTTTTGAATTATAATTTAACAATTTAAAAATATTAATATATAGAAATACACTCTTTATAACCTATTATTAAATATAATAGATGGTTAATTTAATGATATTCTTACTTTTTCCCAATAAAAATATAATGAATTCTAAATAAAAGAAGGATTTTAGCACCAATCCTGCCTAATAGTATGATTGTGTAATTAAATAAGAGGTGATGTATTTATTTTTTATTTAATACTTTATGATAATAAGTTTTTCTCTTGATCAAATGAATCAAGGATTTAGAGAATCCAAATCCATCCATAGAAATTCTAATTTTACTAAATGTTTAAATTTAGATTATTTGAATTTCCATTAATTTTTATTTTTTAGGATATATATTCCATTAGATAGATGAATTAATAAATATATCATAAATTAGGTTAATATATCTGATTTAATTTCAATATAATAAATTATTTGATCAGTATAGTAAATAAAAAGTTATTTTTACACTTTTAGTCAATTTTACCATGATTAATCCCACTAAATATTTAGTTTTCTTTGAATATTATTTTCTAGTATATTTAGTAATATCTGATCAAGATTTGAAGGATGGGTCCACAATAATTTATAATTAATTAATTAATTCATTAATTACTCTAATTATGATTTATTATTTTATTTTCAGAAAATATCATTCAATAATTAAGAATTTACTGAAAAATTTATTATAGATCTAATTTTATGAAAAATAAAATTATTTAATTATAGGAAACAATTTGGACTCTTTTTATTATTTTTATTCTTGTACATTATTGGAATAAAATTTTTTATTTCATTAATAATTAAATTCATTTTATTCTTACTATAATTGAAGTATTCAGACATATTAATTAGGAATAATTATGAATATACATGCAACAAATTATTATAATTAATTTATTATTGAATGATGTGAACCATTATCAAAAAACAACCTCTGTATAATTTTTTTTATTTTTTCTAGTTCATTAAATGATTCATTGAATATATATTTTAGTTTATGTTTTAATATATTTATTTTTATGGCCAATAATGTTGGATTAATATTGTGAGGAACTATTATCTATGGATTAATCCACTATAGTCAATCGATTTATCTCTTAAGTATATAATTCAATGTCAAATATGTTTTAGTTATCAAATAGTAAAAAAAATTATAATAATTCATTAATGTTATATATAATGATGTTGGATTGTTTTGTTAGATTAAAATAAAATAAAATGTGTACATTTAAAATCATTCATTTCGATCATATTTTGACAAAGGTATCATCAAGCCACATTAGGAGTCATTAAGAATAGTGATGGATGACATCACATTATATTTTTCTATATAACATTATAATTCCATATTAAAATATTTATATGACATGATATAACATATATATATCTGATATCATTATTTGGTTGATTCAATATAAAATAAATTCATATATATCACATTAATATGAGATTTTATGAACTAAAACAAGTCTATATCACACATTTCCCAATATGAAATTTAAAATAACTCACAAATATAAAAAATTAGGGAAGCATGATATACCATATTCAACTAATATCACTATAGTAAATTGTTGAATTGTTACATAGATATCAAATGTTAATATATGTAATGTAACATAGATGAAACAAATGAAAATATGTATATGACATGAAAATAAATATTCAAATCATATAAACATAATTTTCATACATGGGGGAATATAGTGTACTTATAGTGTGTCCCAAAATCATTATGTCATTTAAAACTATATAACATAGAAAAAAATATAATAAAAACAATTGTAATGCAGTAATTTTTTTCAATCATGCTATCAACATTAAATCATTAGTTACGATATTAAATTATTTATTAGTAATAAAAACAATTATTTATTGTTGAACTATCGATCCCTCATCTCCAAATCCCTAGTAAAAAATTAAAAATTACCATTTCGAGGGAAACACATTAAATATTACCATTTAGTTATATTCATCAATTAATGTTAAGATTACATTGTTGAATATATATAATATAATGATAATTTATTAGATTTCCTCTAAATTACAATCCCTAGACTTAGTTCTAATAATTTTTAGGAAAAAAATATGCATTCCATTTTTTCAACTATTTTGGATACTTGTCACTGGTTAACATCAAGTCGGAATATACCACTGATTCCAAATATAATTAATTCAAATAGTCCATGTTGTATTCCATGGAAGTATTATATTTATCTATAAATTTCATATTATCTATCTTGTAAACAATGTTGTAAAATATAATTAACTTTTGAAAAAACATAAATCATTTTAACACAAACTATTTTATTAAATTTATAAATTTACATTAAAAGTAAACCCTTTTATTAGGTTCCTACACAGATTCCATAAAGTACCTAAAAAGTAACATTGTCACTTGATGACCCCAGTGATGTTAAACTCTTAGTGGAATGATACTATTGACTGGAACAATCTCTCTTGGAGGGTAATATTTTTTTCTGAGACCCTTTAGTGTCTTACTCTCCCATTACTCATTAAAAAAACAGCATAATATAAAACATTAACATATATCTATTTATATTAAAATATATAATTATTTTCATATATATTATATCAATATTGTAGTTTCTATGGGAAATTAACATTATGAAACATAATTTTTATTCATTTAATGGTTTTAACAAATCATGATTCAAATAAATGTTTTATATATGTCATCATTACATATATTAAAAAAATGAAAAAACAAAGTTATGAAATTATTTTTTATGAAATGGTTTGTATGTATGATTTATAATATTGATCTAGGATTGTTAACCATACTATTCATCAATGTATTGTTGCTGAGGGAATCAATACATTGATCTTTAAGTTAACATATATTTTTTATTGTTGTAGATTGAATGTTTATCATCCTTGATATGATTCTACTTGAAGATAAAACTAATATATAATTTTATTAGTATGATCATTGATTTTTAGTGATATAAGGAAAATGGTCATGACACATGAAACACAATGTATTAGTTAAAATATATAATATTTTTCATGGATTGCAGTATATTTTATTTATACATATTATTTGGATTTTGATTTAATATGTTTCAACTTTATATATATAGATACTATTTTATATAGTTCATAGTTATACATTGTTCTTTTTTTTGATATATTAATAATTGTTTTTTCATTTTATATATAAGGTAGTTTATGATTCAACATTGATTTTTCACGTCACACCATTGTTTTATTTCAATAGTAGAATGATTCATACCAATTATTAAATCAAATTTATTCATGAATAATTATATATAATGTATTTCCATGGCACATAATCCATATATTATTCATTCAAAATTCATTGCATAGTTATTTTATTAGGTGTTAAATCCATGATAATCGAGTGAATTAAAATATCACCAATTTTTTTATTTTTTTATTTTCCTAAAAAAAATTAAATTTAATAATTTATATATATTAGAGTTTGTCTAATAGTGTAATTAGTTTCATTAAAATAATAGTTGTGGACTTGGTTATATTGTAAATTATTAATATTGATAACAATATATCCAATTGATACAATGAAATGTAAATATGGATGAGATTATTCATATTAATAATTTCGTTATTTTTTATTTGATTTCTTAATACTTTTTATTATTAGTTGTTTTAAATAATTGTGATGATTATAATTATTTTTTTATAATTTTCCCATATTTTTAAAAGTTATTGAAATATATGGGTTCATCAATATTTCAACCCCATTTCTAAAATCAAAAAAAATTAAAATATTAATCTATCATGGTTCATAAACATAGAATACCCTTAACTCTATCATATTATATTATTTAATTTATTTTAAACACATCATATTTTTATAATTAAATTTTTAGTGTTTTGGTAAATTAACAACAAACCAATTATATAATAAACTAGAAAAGAATCCATTGTTACTTTTCACAATGGTCATGCGACTAAGCGACACTAGTTATTATTAAATATATGTGTGGTATTTTTTAAAGATATTATTATTATTAATAATAAACTACGGTAAAAATAACGAAAATTAAGGTCAATATCAACAATGAGAGACATCAATCATATATTATAATCATTCCCCATTTGATGAATTTTCTTTGGGTATCATTAAACCTTAAATTAAAAGTAATCACCTAAAGAAATAGGTATTGTGCTAAAAATTAAAATATGTGGAATTTTGGAGGAATGAAATATTAGGATTGACATAAAAATTATTTAATTTTATAAATATATATGATATAATTATAAACAATGAAGTGTAAAATTATTCTTATTTATCTATGAACATCTATTTTTCGTTTTTAGGTGATGAGTTGGAATGACATAATATATTATTTCCAAATCCCATAACTAAAAAAATATATTAAACAAAAAATTTCATGATTATCACTTCCAACATAAAAAATTGTTAATCTAATAAAATTTATTGACATTTCCAACAATTTTATAATTATAAATGTTTTAAGTCATTTTATTAACATATGGGTCTAAAGAATTACCCTACATAATGTAACTGATACTCATTTTAAAATTAAAATGATGTATTATATAATAAAAAAGGTTAAAGGTATTTGATCATTATCTCCCTAGATGATATATTATTGGTTTTGAAATTAGAATTAATTAATGGTCACCATAATGAGATCTCTCAAAATGCATGTCTATGAAAATATAGACACACTCTACTATGAAGAGGTATCAATAATGTATAAGAGAATTATTATTGTTAGACAATGTATAATTGTTACTAAGAATTTCTGATAATATAGATGTGGTAAATCTATTATGTCTCATGTTTACTTTCATAATACATTCATGTAAAATTTATAGAGGAACAATATATTTAGATGACAATATATATAAATCAAATTATAATAAAGATCATGATTTTATGTAATGGTTTCAAAAATAACAACCAAATAAATTTATAATGATTACAATAAATTTTAATGTCTAGAAAAAATAGATTTAGTCGACTAAATATCATGTGTAGTTTCAATGAAAGTAATCAAATACGTTAAATTATCCATCAATAACAAGGAAAAATATCTACTAGAAACTAATAATTAAATCCATATGCATAGTATACACATTATGGATTTAATATCTATTATCAAAAATATGGTTTGAAACATTATATAGGTGATTCATTTATAATATATATGAAAAAAACTAATTATTAATGAATAATAATTATATTTTATTCTTCAATTAGAAATAAGATTTTATGATTCATTAGAATCACTAGGGTTTTATAGATTCAACATCACCTAATACAATACTCAATACCATACTATGTAACACAATGTATTACCCTTGAAATGAATTCATGAAAGTGAAACATTGATGTGTATGATAAAAAGTGGTGGCCACTAAAATAATTTTAAATAGAGTCCATAAATGTATGAGAAATAATGAAAAAATAACTTAAAAAAGAATGAAAATATTAGATTAAGGAAAAAATGAAACATGTATCATATCTTGGAAATTATGAAAAATATAAAATACCATTAATGTTAATGATGTTTCCAGAGAGAAGTTACACCACTAAGATGGGCGATAAATAGTGGTAATTATTAAAAAATTTCCTTTTTTAAAATTAACATTTGTTGGCCTTTTTATGATCTTATCTATTCTTGTGACTTTATTCCCTTTCTTAAATGAAGTAAAATAAAATAACATTATAAAATAGAATTTTCAAAATGTTCAGTCACACAGTAATTATACTACCTATTGTGATGGTTTAGACACCCCAATGAATGATTCTATTCTATAATCACATGTGGATCCTATATACAATTCTTCAATATAAATTAATCACACTATCTTATCTAGAGTCTCATGGGAAAAATGTCAGTAGAAAATCTGAATCAAATATGAACATAACCAAAAAATGATATTCTTCTTTAGACTATTTCCAAGTCCTACAAATATAGATGAGGATCTTATTTTTGATCCTCCATGATAATTACATTATAAAATTGTAAAATTATCATTATTTATCAAAAAAATAATGTCATATTTTACTCTATCTTCGTCCTCTATATCTTCAAAACATCCCATGATCCATAAGAATCTTTCACTGGATATCTACATTACAAAAAAAATCAGTACTTAATAAATGGAACATGATCTGATTTATGAAATCACATGATTTGTCTTATAAAATAACATGGTTAAAGAATTTCTCAATAACCATTATTAACTACCCAATCACTTGGTCATAAAATTCTTTTTAATTTAATATATATAAAATGATGGGTGAATTGTTTTCATGAGTTATAAGCAAGGATTGTAAGATGTTACCTTCACATGACAATAATGATTTAACATGAACTATATCCCTTCAACCAGAATATTCTCTCAAATTACAAGAAATGATAATTAGTGAACCTCCCCTTATGCATGTAGAGGTAATTCAATGTGTGAATTTTATCATAAAAAAATCCTTCCAATGAACATAAGACACTATGTGATGGTCCTTCATGATAAAATTAATTGTGCACAGATGATTCTCATGAACATGAGGTGATATAAACGAGACAGATTTATGTGAAAATATTCTTCTTCTACATGACCTAATGAATTGTTCGTTTCTTACTAACACAATTCCATTATGTATTTTTGTCTCCAATTCATCATATGCTTGATGAAATCACATGGTCTTCTTCTCCATCACACAAAAGAATCACATGGACATATATTTTAATGAGATCTAAATATTTTAAGACACAAAACTCTTAGTTGTACCATGGTTTATATAAGAAGATAATGATGATATATCCTCCACTACTAATACATTTTAATATTAAACCGGTATGAAAATGATGATTTCAAACTCCCAATGATCTCAGGATCTCTAGAAGTACAATATTATTAGATTATCTAGGAACTATCATGTCGATCCTGTGATCACATGATCACTTTGCATGATCATGATGCATCTTAGTGAAACATGTGATCTTCTTGTAATTAAATTATGTATATATTCTGGAAAAAAAATTAATGATTTATCGGATAATTCTTGTAGATTATTGAAGATTCATTATGTCATTATTATTATTATGGTGGATTTGATGACTGTCTGCATGTACTCATGCGATGCCACATGTTTTTGGGACCGACCATTAGATGAAACCAATATTATAATTATATAATAATATAATCATGTTAAGCTATAATGATATATTTTATAATTAATTTGATAGTATCATTATTCATGATATTTATACATGATGATGATTTAATTCCTTTCTCTGGTTCAATATTCCTTGTCTCCATCCATCGTCATGTTCAGTGGGGATGATCAGTTCTCTAGTTCTTATAATTTCCTAATGTCTCCATTCATGGGTGAAAAAACAACATTAATTGGTATGATATGATGAGAAAATTGAATATATTGATAATGGAAACAATGGATATGTATATTGTATTATTCATACAGTACATCTTCTATCCATATTTCTTATGAATGGGTGACCATTACCCAAGAATCATCCATCCCACACCGACTCATTGAAGTCCATATTCACTAACTTATAAGAATAATTGCGAACACCATTTTGGAAAGCGTGCAATGAGGATTTGTATGTGTTCCAAAAACACACACCTACAAATGTGATTCTTCCCTATGGGCCTCCGACCTAATCAATACACAATATATTTGGGACTAAACTTGCTAATCCATTTGTGGGACTAATACACTGTCCTACCAAAGGCCTATACACAGAAATCCATGTCTCCTTGGGTGGACTTCAATGAAATGATCTCCCACAAGGGTTGAACATGAGGTCCCCTAATATGTGATTGAGGGATTTCCATGGGGGCTTCCAATGGCTATGTCATATTTTTTTAATACTATGTATCTATGAACTCTAAGGACATAATATAACACCTAATAAATTATAATTGTAGTTTTTTTCTAATAAAAAATTATTTAATTAAAATGTTTTATATTCAATACCAACAAAATTACAATTCCTCCTAAATGTAATGATATTTATTTATTAATTTATATATTTTGTTAATAAATTATGATAAAATAAAATATAATTGTTTTATTTTCATAAATTAATGGTAGTTATGATTCATGAAGATATATTAATATATATTCATTATCTAAATATGTTTTCTGGATTTTTATTACATAAAGATACATTTTCTAAAAGCTCGTGTTTTAATATTATATGTGTTAAATATGTTTTTATAAGCCCATGTTGAACATATATAATATTAATTTATTTTGTTTCATTTAAGATACATATCATTTTGGATATCAAAATTTCTAATATTTTTTATATATTTACGATATTCGTATTTTATAAATAGAATATGCAATAAAAAAAATCAAAACCCGTATAGTAAAACATTAATTTAAAAATGATTTCTAACAACGAGTCTTAAAAAACAAATCAAATCAAGTTATAGAAAAATTAAATTCATAAATTATATAAAATAATAATAGTAATTGTAAAATTTAATAATAATATTGGTTGATGATATCGTGAAGTAGGTTAAATTACTAAAGTTAAAATAATAATTTATTAGCATAATTTGACAAAGGTAAACACACTTAACAATGAAAATAATATGAAATAATTGGTTTTAAATATTTAATAAATACCTAAAAAATTTAATATATATATATATACATATATCTAATTATGAAGAAATAGATATTAAAAGAAAATAAAAAAAATGAAACAAAAAAATTAAAACAGGACTTGTTGTGTGTCGACTTCCCCCAAGGCAATAGTAAGATTGTCGAACACACAAACCCCATGTGGAACACCACTGACCTCACCCCTTCTAGAATCCACATTACTAGCTAACCAAAACCGTTCAATCTCAACCTATCCTCCATTGAAAAAGATCTCACCATCAATGGAATCATTCCACTAGTCATCCTCCCTCGACCTTCCCCTAAATACTGTTGACCACCCCACACCTTAATAGCCATTAAATGGAATTTATCTTCGAAATCCTTCCCATGTAATATTCTACATCTAAACCTCACAAAATTACATCCCACATGATCACTCCAAGCATAATCATTGATACCATCAATACATGCTGGCCTCTTTCTCAAGCCATGTGGAACATGACATGGAGAGTGTCGTTGTCTTCCATGTTTTTAATGGAAAATTTTTTCATTAGCACTTACATAACCAGCATGTAACATGACGTAGAATATTTTTTATGTTTAATAATTTTTCTCTAGATTCTACTGAATAATAAATTTATAACTATATATAAACACCATTTTTCACAGGGAGAACCCCATTCGGAAACCCACCGGTACCAATGAATTTTCATTACCTTCCCTTTTATCCAAGGGATTGAAAAAACCTATTCAAAAGGCCACACTTTTACTCGGTGAGAAGAATAACTCCCAATTTCTATCTACTTCTTCCTTCAATTCATATCAATAAAAGAGGTAATTTTATTATTTTATATGCTTATATACAATTAGGAATTTTTTATTTGTGTTCATCAAATATACACATTCATACAAGTATTAATTTCAAATTAATAATATTATATTTTTTATTATAAAATATTGTATTGTTATTAAAATAATTTATTTATTTTTTCTTTGTTTTTATTTCAAGATGTTAATTTTTTCTTGTATATAAGTATATATATATATGTTTGTAGTTCACATGTGATACATTATTCTCAAAAACAACCATGTTTATATTATTTATGTATATATAAATATATATCTATCTTAAAAATGTATATTTTGTTCCACAATTTAATATTTCTAAATAAATATATAAATCATTTCTAGGAATGAAAGAATACAACATAATTTTTTTAAATCAAGTAATGGATAATTGTTTATTTTGAGAATATTAATCGTATATTTCATACATGTGATATTGAGTAATAATTTTAATTTTATATGTTAATGATATATAATATTATATTTATAATTGATCGTTAGAGTACAATTATATATATTCATAAATTGATAATGGGATTAAGTTGTGATGATTGTATTTTTACAATTACAATTATTCAAGTTGTTATTTCAAAATTCTTATATTTTTTGTGCTCATGATAATTCTAATAAAGTGAAATTTAATTTAAATTAATTTATGTGACTTTATATTTACAATATAATTCATTTTAAATGATATAATTATATATTATTTATTATGTTGTAGTTTACACAAATGAAAATTTAATAATTTTATATAGGTATATGATTTAAATGATAATGATTTAATCAAAGGTAATTTATTAGTGATTTTAATTACATAAATTTAACTTATTTTAATCACTAAACCAGGAAAATAAAAGTGACATGGAATTTGTTAGTACCAAAATCTAACAAGATATTTACCAATGAATATAATGATTTTTATAATTATAAATGTGCATGTGTATTAAAATCATTTTTATTTTTTAAAACAAAATTTTCCAATGTAAAATGTATATATTTATGGAATGCTAAAATGTTTTATAAGAAATTGAACATTGGAATTCTAATGATATAGGGAAGTGGGGAGTGAACCCATTTTTAACAAAATTGGGTCGGAAAAACGAACCATAAATGTTTAATGTAGACACATTTATTTGTTTTCAAAATCATTATTATTATTTTCAAAAAACAGAATTGATTGTTTTAAATCAATTTCAAGTCTTTGTATTTTCGAAATGCATTATAATGATTTTCAAATAGTATTAATTTTAAAAGACGTTGTACCATTTCTTGATGAATATTTATTTTCAATGTAATGTATTTATATGTTTTAAATGAAATAAGTATTATCAAAGGCATCTAAAAAATAATTTTTTCAAAGTATTTTCAAAATATTTTTCAGAAATCTACTATTTTTTTCTATGTTTTTTCAAAATTATGTTTTTAAAATTATAATTATTTTCAAAAGATTTTCAAAATTTTTTATATTTTAAAAAAAATTTAAAACATTATGTTTTTAAAATTAGAAGTATTTTCAAAATGTTTTCTAAAGTGTCTTCAGTATGTTTATTAAATGTTTTTCTCATAGTTATTTTCCAAAATGTATAGGTATTTTTAAAAAGGGATTTCACTAACTTTTCAAAAAATAGCTTACTAGGAAATTTATATAAACTTATGTTTTTATAAAATGATTTAGGTTTATATAGAGAATTCATGTATTTTAGATCGATAAGGATCTTGCATATGCAAGGAATCATCAATACCACATATTTCATTTTTTAACTCTGAAAATATGTAAAAGTGGGTTTTTTCATTCAAATATAGAATTGGTAAATTATTATCTGTTGTAAATGTCTTTATAATTTAAAGTTATTGTTAAATAAAATAACAAAATTCATTTTTTTGCCTGAACCAGATGTGCGGGTCTGGGGACCTACATTTGATCCTTATGGATTCTATCCTAAAAACCATGCCATAAAAATATATACTTCAATTGTTTAAGAAATGTTCTATCTTCATAGAACATGAATTTTCTTTTCATTATTAGAAAAATCAATTTTCAGATAATAAATGTAGAATCTTCCAAGAGTGATATGAAATGAGATTAGATGGAACAGTAAATATTTTCTTAGAATCACCACTTCATCGCCCAAAATATATTGACATATTTACAACAAATGAAATTAACATTTAACAGTATCCCAATTTTTATTTAATTTTCAATATCAATATTTAAAATAAGTTAATAAGAGGTGAAAAAGTTTCTCCACCTTATGAATAATAAATATGAAAACGGAGAATGTGGTCTTCTTAACTCATCTTCTCAAAATCACGTTCTCCTCTCTTTGAAGATTATTTTTTTACACTTATAATAATGGAATGAAAACCCATGTTTTTATATGGAAATTGAAATTATTTAATCAAAACATTGTATATTTAGGCTCACATGGGGTTTAATGTAAATGAGATATTTCCAATGATGTATAGCATATCCAAGAAAAACAATACATGTGTAGTCATTCTAGTAAAATCACAGTTGTTCATTTAGGGTGTTGGAAAATAATTATATTCATTAATTTACATCTATATCCTACACACACAATAGAAATAATATTATAAATGTAATGTAAAAAATTAATAGTTTCCCCTTTATCTCATTATCAGTTCATAAAAGATACCCCTCGAGGTGTGAAATGAATTTTATCATCATTGAAATAAATTATTTCCATGAGTAACAACACTTATCATATGATTACTTTAATGATATATCAAGACACATAACATAATTAGAAATAATTAAGAACCTATTTTAGTTCATTTATTTATATGAGAAAATTGAATGTGAGGTTTCAGCCCGATTTAAGAAAATCTCTCTCTTGGAATTACATTAGTGAAATTGTCTATAAAATTATATTATATATATATGTATTCATCATTTAAATCTCTAACTTAAACATTTTATTGTATAATGTGATATCTGATATCAATATTCATGGATCATGAATATTGAAATATTTTTTTGATAACCATATAACACTCTTACTATCACATGAAATTTTTTTGGTTCCTCAATTTCAATTATCAAATAATTTATGTTCACATGCATCTTATTGTTTTACAATAATGTGTATCTACTATAAATTCTATATCATTCATTCTTAGTTCCACTTATTTATTTTTATGTATATATAAATTTAAAAAAATGGCTTATATAGTTAATGTTACACATGATGTTGATCTACTATCTATAAAATCACCTTCTCGTACCTCTCTGATTAAACCCATCTATTTCAAATATTCACTATTTCATTACAGTTGCCCAGTTTTCGGAGATTCTTTTACGTAACTAAAAACTATCATATCATACAAAAATTGAGACTCATTATTATATCTTTGAAGTTCAGCGCATACTATCACTATAAATGTTATATTTTCTGTTGGACATGTCAGATAAAGAAGACACCTAATTATTGCTATGAATTATTTCTTTCTAACACTGCTTCCTACAACATTTTTTCTCAACATAATAGGGAGGTAAAACATTTTCTAATTTTCTACTATGAACATATCCTGGAATTCCCTACTATACTTTTCATGAGATATAATTATGTAATTTGGATTATAAAAAATTTAAAATCCTTGAAATTATGTCATCTTAAGAAGAATAGAAATTTAAAAATTCATTTTCATATTCAATGAATTTTCATTAAATAGATATTCAATGTCTGCATAAAAAAATATGATTCCACCCACATAACGAATGACTATGAGTTCTACTTTTGAAATTATTCTCAAATAAAGGATAAATATAGAATTTAATTTTATAAAGGTATAATTTATAATACAACTAATAAATATGGAATATCATGCTATATGGGCCAATTAAAAATCATTAATCTAATTCAACATAATTTATAACATGTTTTTATCACTATCTTATGAAAAAATAGTAGGATGTTCAACATTTAATTCTTCCTCAAGATCACCATTAATAATATAAGATTTTATATCCAATGGATAATATTTATAATTTTTTTGTTTTATAGTTAAATAAATATTATAATTATTTCCAATATTTCTAGAGGTGAAATGTGTTTTAAAATTCAATTCCTTCCAATTTATAATATCATTATCACAAAATACTTGTTATGTTCCTTGAAAAATCACAATTTTTTCATATAATTTCAAAACCCACTTATTTCCAATAAAAATTTTATATTGAGTAGAAGGAATAATATCTAATTTAGATTTATCTAAAAATAATAATGTTTAGAAATCATAACCTCCATCTATTCCTCATGTTTAACAACTAATGCAACATTATGATGTTAAATTTGAGAAATTAATTCAGTGTTTTTTCTATTCATATTCATCATCTTTTTTTAATAGGGTATCATATGATGCCAATGATATTTTCTATTTTAACATTTTTATTAATTTATTTTACATTTTTCTCTTATTTTCATATATTTCTAATTCATCAGTAGTCTATTCAGCATTAATATCCTTATTTTTTGAAATTTTTTAATTGAATTCTTCAATCTTTTGTTCTATTATTTTACCATTTTATAGAAAATCCTATGAATATGTGTCATTTGTTCTATCTAATTTGTTATTCTTTTCAATAATTTTATCATTGATTCAGTCATCTAGCTTATGTTGGAATTTTTTCTTACATCTATATCCATTATCAAATGATATATACCCCCTGATTTTTCTTTATTATGATTTTTCATAAAATTTTCCTAGATTGATGTTCATTAATTTCATAATATAATGGATTCTATAAATTCCAAATTACATAATAGATATAACATTCTTAAACCAAATGTTATAAGTTATCATTAATTAGCATGGTATTAATAGTCATATGTTTTTATATGAATGGAATTACATACAACATACCATCAAATGAACATTGAGATATCAGTCTCACATATCACATTCCTTCACATGTCAACTATGTTTATATTTTAACATTTAGTAATACCATTTTTTTAGATTATATTGTTTATTATACTGATTCTTAATTTCCTATATGGATAGATATCTTTCAAAATCATAGCATGCAAAATCTTTATCATTATTTGATCTTATTTTATTTATACACTGACACATATCCTTCATAGATTGCAATTAAAAATTATTTAACATTATAATTCCTTACGAATTGTTTTTAATAAATATAAAATTAGTAAAATGAATATAATCATCATTAAATCTAATGAAATACATATCACCTCTAGTATAATTTTATCTCATTGGTCTACATAATTAGGTATGATTATGTTCAACATGTCTAGAATATGGAATATCCACCATATTGGGAGAAATTAGATAAAATTTATTTATTTGATGTTTTTAGTGTATTTCATCCCTTTCTCCCTCTATCATAATAAAATATTTCAAAATAATATTCTTAAATATTTTATTTATACTCCATTGAATGATATAGAAAAGACATTATTCCATATGTTTTTTTCATCTTTGGAACTCAAGTGTCCTGAACATATAGATTATCCATATAGAAATATATTACAATCAATTATTATCCCATTATTGACAATTCTTTAATAATTTGTTATTTTGATGATACTTGAATCATGTTTAACTAAAAAACATGTCCATAATCCCAAACATGGAAAACCATAATAAAATTATAATTTATCTCTTAAACAAATAACACATTATAAAACATCATATTTTGGTATTCACTCTATGATTTTTCAACTTCCTTAATTTTAGTGGAAAAATTATTTCCCAAAGTTGTTGCTCCGAATTCAGGATTCTCATTTCTTTCATTTTTTACACCAGTCATGTGTGATGAATATCCACTATCATGATTCCATGAAATGGTTCTCTTATGGATTTCAACGATTCTTTAGTGAATCATGATTTTTCATTATTCACTTTTTGAAACTACCATTACATTTTCAACCACATATGTTTTTTCAGGAAGAATACTCATGCATATTCTATATTTCAGTCATTTTTAATCTCATTTTCAATATATTTATTCTAAAGAGATAAAAAAAATTATTTGTTAAGAGATTTGATGAATTCATGATTACTATTTTCATGAATTGAAAATTTTCAATCCTTTTTTTCAAAGAATCTTACCCTTTGTTCATTTATAATATTTGGTTGGGACATGTTTTTCTAGAATAAATATACTCTTTTCCAACAAACTCCACAAAACTAGATGTTTCTTATGAACGATGATCTTTTAATATAATAAGATTAATGAATTTAATATTGTTTTTGTTTTCATTCCATAAATAGAGATATTCTCTACACTATGGGAAATGAACTTCCTAGAGAATTTATTTCATCCATTTAATTAGAATATGATTACTCAATTTCCTTCATGATTAATTTTTTTTAGAATTTATTTTTGGTCCTTCATTATTATTGATATAATATTTCCAATTATATTCACACAGTGTTGAATAAACTTGCTGATTTGACCCAATATTTTTAAATGTTATTTATGATTATTTATCAAACTAAAAAGAATTCCTAAAATAATATCTAATATTTTCCATGGTATTTTGTACTTCAAGAAAGTTAGAAATAACCATTCACTATTCTTATTCATTGTGCACATGTTTTTTTTCTAGTTACTTCACCATATTTTCTATTTATGATATTTTTAATTTAATAAAGATTTGATTTTAATTCCTTCTTCAACATGTTATCTAGATCTTTACATTCACATTCATCATCTTTAGTTCCATATGTGTCAAATATTTTTCCTACATTTTCCATGAAGTTAGTTTTATCTTCAAATTTGATTATTGATTTAGTGTTATCTTCCTGTAGTTTTATCAAAAAATCTTCTTCTATTAATTTTGTTCCAACCCTAACAATATTAGGCACCTGAATAGTGCTATCAAAAATTTGTGCCACTAGACATTGGAATGCATCGCTGTATTCCAATGGTTTCTAACAAGAATAAGGGTGTAAAAAAGTAATAGGGGTAGACTATACACATAAGTGTTGATATAACAGTGTTTCCATAAATGATATATATCATGCAAAGGAAATAAATATCTGCAAAATTGAACTAGGCCATACAATGGTGGAAGAAAAATAAAAGACATGAAATAATGGACGAAATACTATAGAAAACATTAGAAATAATGTAAACAAAACAAACAATCCCCTTCAAGCTACTTATATCAACATGAATACAATAGATTTCACATATACAATATTGAGAATGGGTAACCAATGGCTTACCATAAGAGCTACATACAAATAAATTATGCCAATACAAAATGATGAAAAAAGGAAAACTACTGATGAAAGAATACAATAACATTCATCTACATTTATCAATGAAAACATAATTGGGATCATACACCCAAGCATGAACCCCTACCAGAATATAAAATCATAATTTCTACACACATCCTTAAGGGAAAATTTATGGTGTGAGATAAATTCCCTGTATCATACCAACAAAGTTTGTATACCCAACATAACTTTTTAAATAAGTGTATTAATTTAAAAAAATGAATCAATGACAGGTGCATATATATATAGTTAAAAAAATATTTAATTGTACTCAAAATCTACCAGGATGTTATCACCTTCCCCTGCCAATAATGGAATCACTAAAGTTGATAGGATACTTTTCCCATGGTCCAATTAAACAATTTATATTAAAATATCCCAGTAGAACCATTAGGTAAAACATCCAAATATGTAACCAATATCATCATGAAAACTAACACCTCATGGTCCAAAACAAGATACCAACATCTTAATGTTATGCAAAGAAAAATAGAAAAATGATCCCTAATACCCCTAATCAAAAGTACATGATGGCTCAATTCTTGACATTTGGAGTTACAAAGTTGTTTTTAATCAAATAAAAATCACCATAACTCATATCACGACATCTACGAGAACGATGAACTTTACCCCCCAAAATAGTTATGGCCTAATTACCACAATAATGCTAGCATAATCCCATAATTGATAGCATCAAAACACTCATCTTATGGATCCTCACATGCCCTACGGATATAAATGAAAATAACCCCCAAACCAAAATATCTTTGTCACAATACTAGGGGGCTCACAAATAGTACCTATGTCACACCAGCTCATGAATGTAATGAACTTACAACCATGTATCTCATCATGATAGCCATGTCGCCAAAAACCGCTGTCCATTATTCTAAACCAGTGATCACATCAACCAAGTAAATTGGGACAATCCCTACTTGACAATCACATCACCTTAAACAAAATATCTATATTAAATCAATTCCTCCTGACAATTACATAATGTTCATATGGTTTATAACATCATATCAAAATAAATTCATATATTTAATTAACTTAAATATACATTAAAAATTATTTTAATTGATTTATTCTAATGAAATTAAATAAAAAAATAAATCATGATGATAAATTCACAGAACCTAGATACACAAGTGGTCGATGGCCTATATACAGGACTCGTATGAGGGAATAATGTTTTGGAATTCACATCAACATACCACAAATTCATATGATAAATTTAACAACAAACATTAAGGTTTCACTCGTCTACACAGTAGTGAACTAAAATCCTAACTCCCATAAAATGGAAAAAATAGAAATATTTGTTTTCACCTCCTACATGGGATTCATAGACATATGAACAGTTGCAATAATCCATTAACTCGCTAATGTTTGGAGGAAAACAATATTTTCACCAAACAACCAAAAATTTGGGGAAAATGTTACAAATTGAAATATTGTCTTGGCGAGGAAATAGAAATGTATATGTAAGTCATTGATGGAGACAAAATCACAGATGTAGTTCCATCATACTTAATGACATGAATAATGGAGCACATATTAAGGAGTTAGATAAAATCCAAGAAGAGTAAAAATGAAGAAAACCCTCATACAATTCGAGATCCACGAGAGAAGATTGATTAAAAATAAAGGGAAATGAAAAATATTGGGAGGGTAGAAAATTAATTTCATCAATTAAATATGGACACATGGTTAGGATGTACAGTTTTCTAAATAGTGTTAATACCATGCATGATAAAATTCAAGGGTACTACCTAAGTGGCACTACCAGTGAGGCTTTTCCATGGTTTTCCAAAACCATGAACAGTCTCTATGATGCCACCTATAAAAAGGGTATAGATTCACACACAATCATGAATCCCTTTTTGAACTATTTTTAAAACCATGTGACAGTAGAAAAATGGGTTACATGGTTTACTGGAATAGGATTCATGATTAACCTAAAATGTTTGCTTGTACATGAGACTACTAGAATAGGTATTCATACCTCCATCAAACCCAACCCCCATTTTAACACTTGAGTATTCTTATAATCCTATAAAAAACATCTGAAAACATGATATAGGATATATTTAAATCATGTAATTAATTTTTTTATCACAAAACCTAGGATGTTACAATCTCCCAACCAAAACATTAATCAAATATAAGCTATAAAAAATTGGAGATTGTCCCAAACATATCCATTATTTTTTAAATAACATGTACTAACCCATTATCAAGTTTTCAAATAATGTACCTGAAGGGGGATCCCAATATTATGAGTGACCTACCCCAGTCGCATCCCAACCCAATTCTCAAATCAAACTATTGGTCCATAGACCATAAAACACTAAACTGGACTCCCAATATTAAACATCACTCCTAAACCTCTATAGTTTCACCCATGTAATACTCAATACCCATCATAATTCAGTAATACATTGGTGCTCGCAGCATGACTGGACCACCCATTGAATAAACAAGGTCCTATGTCACACAATATGATCAAATGAGTCACATTTCCCCACACCTCAATGATGTACCATATCACACCGATACCTAGATTCATATTCACTACAATCGACTTGCATCTCCTTAACTCCCCGGTGCCAATGATCCTCAATTAACATGCATCTATCAATGCTCATATAGATCCTACTTCCCCACACCTTATATATATATATTATGCAACATAAATGATTCCAGCATACTGAATAGTGTTCAGTTAGTCCATATATATAGAGCTTGTGTAACTCATGACACAAAACAGACATGCCTCAACATTCCTTTCTAATTAATTAAAATAAATAAATGGTAATGTCCATGACCAACCTCTGACCATCGTTAGTTCACCACCCTGCTCAAAACATAGAATCTATATAAAATGGATCTAGCATGAAGCTAAGAATCGTAATTCTTGACCTCACTATGATTCTAATCCAGTCAATATCTGTTATCCCCACTATTGGGTCCCGCTATATATCCCATTACCTATCTGTTCATTTGATGCTCGACTGCACTCTACTAGTACAAATCATAGAACGACCTCAAAACATTGAGCCTACCTTGACCCTGGATAGTTGACTATCTATGATGGCTTCTTATAGAACCACTCTTCATTCCTATCCTATAAAAATGACAGAAAAGATTTTGGAGTATACTCACACTATCATTGGACAAGTCCTAGCTACCCACGCTAAAAACCCATATAAAATCCACTCTGAGGTGGTCAGATTGATTCTTTACCTGACCTCCATGTTGTAACTAATCTCTACTTCTCTAAATGCCCTCTAATTTATCAAAACTCAAATGTCATAAATCCATTTACCAACATGAATATGAATTATCTATCAAATTTCCCTCATCTATGACCTTATCATCCACCTCCTCTGAAAATGTGTCCAACAAAAATATGTTCATCATCACATTAATGTCATTACATAGACCATCCTCGAAATTCCACATCATATAGGATTAATCAATCACCATTCTAGGTAAAATGCAATAAATTTATATGAATGTTTCTACATAGTCCATGAAGAATGTGCCTTGCTTTTCAAGGATCCGTAACTCCCAATCACATTATACAATAAGTAACTCTATGGAAAACTTCATGAAGAACCTCTATGCAATGTTCTTCTAGGCCAGTACCTCTTGTCTTCATGCATGCACTTTCATTTAGAACTAGTAAATTTCTAGTCCTTTGATAATATCAGTATATAATTCACCCTATTACCTAGAGACATCACTATATTCTCCAAAATAATTTTCATGGAATCAATCTAGTTACTATCCTACAGTGGACCGCCCTGTCCCTCGAATAGAAGTGGGTCCTGATAATGGAACTCATGAGTGAGTTAATTCATCAAGGGATTTTCTCCCTTTGAATCCCACTTGATTACCATTATAGCCCCTAGCATGCTCTCACTAAATTTCTCTTCTGGCCATGACCTACTATTTTATAATCTGGAGGCTTCCCTCCATACACAAGAATCTGATTCTAATCCTAAGCCTGCACCTACATCTCATTCCCTTCTTTATCCATAGGGGTATCAACCTTATTATTCTCTAAGAACTATCGATCATCGCCATTCAGATAATCCATGTGAGCTGTCTAGTTGAGAACCTACTGAAATCCATCAACATGATCATATAACCCAAAAAACACTCACACAGACACATATATATGTATATAGCACAAATAATGAAATTAGTAACATGTATCATTAACTCAGTAAAATTACACTCTCCCATCATAACAACGCCTCATGGAATCTATGACAACCCTGCTTTTATTACAAACCTAAACATGATTTATTACATTAATCTTCACTTGATACAAAAAAAAGATCGAGAGGTTTAGTGTCTTAGGTTCTTAGGATCATTACATAAAAACATAAAACATGATTTATAACATATTTATTGAAAATTTCCTTTACATGACCACTACATTCCCTCGTACTTAGCATTTCATGGGATAACCTGAGGACATGCATAAGAAAAGGGTGAGCTATAAAGCCCAGTAAGGGAATACACATGGAATAACATGAGGAGTAAAATACATGTTAGACATTAGGGATATCAATAGAGCATAAGATAAATGTGAACATAAATGCATGATAAAGCATGATAATCATAACATGGAAATGTGGGAACAACACATAACATGGAATTAGCATGAGCCAAGGCTCATTGCACATGGAGCATGAGTAAATCCTCATTGCACATAAATCATGAGTAAACCCTCATTGCACATGAATTATCATGAGTGAACACTCATTTCACATGACATATCATGATACTATACTTTACCCAATGCATTGGAGCGTTATAATGGCGCACCCTTCTTAAACATTTCATTTCATGCATAAGTGTGCCACATGGATCATAAAACATGGATTCATAAAACATAATAATTTATTCCATGCTAAAGGAATGTGGAATTAATACATGAAACTTTACAATCAATAAGTAAATGTGCATAAAGGTGAATACCCTTGATGGAGAAATGGGCATGGTATTCACTACACAATGACATTGGCTTAGAAAATCTGTGCGATTTTGGCAGCGTAACGACGTGACATAAGAATTCATAAAAATGGTTGATGAGAGTGAAAGGGGTTCCTCATCATATTTACATGTAATTTAAAGTAAGGAGGTCATATAGATACATGTCCCAAAAAATTTAATGGAATTTAGATTCATGATACATAAGTATTGCTTGAATGTAAAAGAGGAGAGAGAAGTTCCTTTCGGAATTTAATCATAGTAACGGGTTTACATGGGAGGCATTTAATGAGAGACAAAGGGGTCTCTAATAATTCAAAAAATAAGATGGCAGTAGGGGGTGGTGTGAAACCATACCCAAACATTCATGATTGAAATTAAAATGGCAATAAAACTTAATGTAAATTGACAAAATGAGGAAGGAAGAAAAAAACCCTTACATGGAAGTGTGCTTCCAATGGCTAGAGAGAAGATTGTGAGAGGATACATGGGATCTTGGGGAACCTTGGGAGGATTCTATAGATAGTAAGGTAGAGGTTAGCCAAACTCCAAAGGATTTGAGTGAGGAGGAAGTGGGATCTTGGGTGGGTTTATATAGGAAAGGTGAGGGAATTCATTATTATTTAGGTTTGGGTCCCCTTAAATTAAATTAATCCAAACCACAAATCATACCATGGTTTTTTCCCATGTTTTTTGGAAAAGGGAAGTGGAAAAAAATATTTTATAAGGCCCAAGTCCGAACTTCTTAAAATAATGAGGTTGCTGATGTGGAGGTGAGTCACACTCCCATGGAAATTAATTTAAAATGACAAGGTGTTTAATAAGTCCTGAGGGATCCATTAACGCTATGAAATGTAAGTAAAAAAAACCCAAAATCACATTATATTAATTTTAAAACATATATTGCCCGAAAATAATGATTATAGTATTTTATTACATCACTATTGGGTCATTATGATGTCATAAAAAATTATATATTTAAACGATATTTAATTTTTACCAAAAAATATGACTGTCTCAGAAAATTATGAAAAATTCACCTTTGGATATTTGCAATGTCTTTATTCCAGAAATAACATTTATTTTATCTAAATAATTTTCTAAATATGTTAATTTTCACTTTTAAAATAAAAACCGACATTTATAAAAAATTCACAGGTTTTGACAGAAATGGCTTTCAAACCTTAATAAAAATTATAATTGCATTCATAAAATTATAAGATCATTTACATATAATAAAAATTAATTAAATAATAATAATAGTATTTTTATAAAATATTATTTAATTCAAATATACCTTAATTTAAAAAAATATAATTCTTAATTAAGTAATAACTTAAAACACTATTTTTACTTTAAAAACTATTTACAATGTATCAAAATAACTAGAAATTTTATTCATTATTATATACAAAAATAATGTACATGAACATAGTACTACTTATTTGTTACAAAACCCCTTAAAACAGCTGCATTACGACCTAAGGGTAAGGTGTACGATGGTGACAGACTCTTGGGGTGGCAGGGATAACATCGCTCGCGTGGTAATTTCAATCAAATTCCACTTTTACTGTAGACGGTCACGTTCGAGCTTGACATGATAAATCTCATCTTGGGCTTGGTTATGGGAGAAGCCCAAAGACGCCACCTCTTTTCTGATCTTCGACAAATGGGCTTCGTATGAGAAAATTCTACTGGATGAGGTCATCGCTTCCTTTGTCTTAGTAAATTGGATTTGTTAAAGTCCTATATTTATACTAATTATGTGATCATTGTTTAATGACTATATTAGCAACGGTCAAAATCCTTAGCATAAAACAAAGGTAGTTGACATTTTATATACACATAAAGAGACATTTAATTAGATCAAGAGGTATTTCCATTAATGAAAATTTGGGTCGTCACAAGATTCCCCGCTTAAGAAATTTCACCCTCTAAATTTTCCTTTTCCCACACTAAAACAAATGTGGGTAACTCCGCTTCATATTTTTCTCCGATTCCCAAGTCGCTTCTTCAAACACATGGTTTCTCCACAACACCTTGATGAGGGTCATTGTCTTATTTCGTAGAACTTATTTCTCTATGATCTAAGATCTTCACTGGTTTCTCCTCATAAGAAAGATCATCTTTCAATTGTACCACCTCAGAAGAGAGTACATGTGAAGGATTCAGTATTTACTTCATTAAGAGGGATACAAGAAATACATCACGTACTATGGAAATAGTAGGTGGACTTGCTAGTCGATAGGCCACAGCCCCGACACAATCAAGAATCTCGAAGGGTCTGATGTACCTTGGACTTAACTTCACCTTCTTTCCAAACCTCATGAGCTTCATCCATGGAGATATGAATAGACAAAACATGTCTCCATCTTTAAACTAAAGGTCTCGTCGATGATTATCTCCATAACTCTTTTGTAGACTCTGGGATGCCTTGATATGCTGCGGTATAGTTTTCACCTTCTCTACCATTTCTTCGACCATTTCTGGTCCAAGAATCTTATGTTCACTGACCTCATTCCAAAATGTCGGTGTTCTGCACCTTTTCCCATACAGGGCTTCATATGGTGCCATTTGGATTCTTGAGTGGAAACTATTGTTATAATAGAACTCAACTAGAGGAATATGTTGATCCCATCCACCTTCAAAGTCCATTGAGCACACTCTCAACATGTACTCAAGTGTTTGGATAGTTCCCTAGGATTGGACATCCGTTTGAGGATGATAAGACGTACTGAAGTTCAATTCATTATTTAGAGCATGTTGAAAACTCTTCCAAAACATAGAGGTGAATCTTGTATCTCTGTCAGACACAATAGATAGTGGTACTAAAAGAAACATTACCACTTACCTGATATATATCTATGCCAGTTGATCCAAAGGGAAATCCTCATGAATAGAAATGAAGTCTGAAGTCTTTGTAAGATAATCCACGACATCCCAGATTTCATTGTTTCATTTATATGTACTTGGAAGTCTGGTGACAAAGTCCATGGTGATGTTCTCCCATTTCCATTCTGGTATGGGCAATGGTTTCATGATCCCCTAAGACTTCTGCCTCTCTGCCTTCACTTGCTGACACACCAGGAACTTTGATGTATATTCAGCGATCTCCTTCATCATATTATTCCACCAAACATTTTCTTCGAGATCTTGATACATCTTTGTGCTCCCTGGGATAATAGAGAAATTTGAAATATGTGCATCATCCAAAAGTTCCTTCTTCAGATACAGACTTGATGGAACACATAGTCTTTTCCCAAACCACACGATTCCTTCTTCGTTAACATTAAACTCCGATGATTTTCCCTTTTTGATAGCTTCCACTTTTTTCATGAATTCCCACATCAACCTTTTGAGAATCCATTAACCTTTCCGAAAGATATGGTTGAGATATAATTTGTGAAAGGATTGAAGATGTTCCCTTCTTTATGATTCCCACATCCATCTTCATCAAGTCTATGAAGATTGGATCCTTCTCAATTCTCATCATTGATATAATTGTTGGGTCCTTTCTACGTAGGGATCTTCCACCTTGTTCTTTTTCCCGGGTGGTAATGCATTGAACAGTCATAATCTTTGATGAGATCTATCCATCTACTCGGAGTATATTATGATCTTTCTGTGTGAATATATATTTAAGACTCTTGTGGTCAATATATATCTCAAATTTCTCTCCATAGAGATAATGCCGCCAGATTTTCAAGGCAAAGATCACCGCCGACAACTCCAGATCATGCGTTGGATAGTTTCGCTCATGGATTTTCAACTACCTTGAGGCATAAGATATCACTTTATCATTCTACATCAGCACACAGCCTAAGTCCTTCTTTGAAGCATCACTGAATACCACAAATAGTTCCCCACTAGTGGGTATCGTGAGCACAGGCCCAGTGATAAGTCTCATTTTCAACTCCTTGAAGCATTATTCGCATTCATCACTCCAAGAAAACTTTACTCCCTTCCGAGTTAGCTTGGAAGGAGGGTTGGACAATCATGAGAAATTTCTCACAAATCGCCGATAATATCCAGCTAACCCCAAGAAGCTACAGATATCCATTACCGATGGTGGCCTCAACCATCCCACAATTGAATCTGTTTTATAGGGGTCCACAGATATCCCATTTCTTGTGATGATATGGCCCAAGAATGAGACCTCCTTCAACCGGAACTCACACTTGTTGTACTTTCCATAGAGCTTATCCTTGCGCAAAGTTTCTAGTACAGTTCATAAATAATCCTCATTATCCTCCTTGGTTTTGGTGTATATTAGAATATCATCTATAAATACTACCACAAATTTTTCAAGGTAATATCTAAAGACTCTATTCATCAAGTCCATGAATATTGATGGAGCATTAGTGAGTCTAAAAGGAAATACTATGAATTCATAGAGCCCATATCTTGTGCGAAAAGCAGTCTTGGGGATATCTTCCTTCTTCACCCTTACATGATAATATCCGGTCCACAAGTCCACCTTAGAAAAGTATTATGCTCCATGACTCTAATCGAACAAGTCATCAATTTGTGGGGGAGGATACTTGTTCATTATCGTGATTTTTTTATGTTCACGATAATCGATACAAATCTGCATTGACCCATCCTTCTTCTTGATGAAGAGGACTGGTGAACCCCATGGTGAATCATTTGGGCATATAATCCCTTTATTCAGATTCTCCTGTAGTTGTTTCTTCAGCTCTTCAAGCTCTACAATAGCCATTCTATATGGAGTCTTGGATATTGGTAGCGCCCCAGGTATAAGTTCAATTGAGAACTCAACATCTCTTCTAGGGGGAAGACCAGGCAGTTCGTTGGGAAACACTTCACCAAATTCCCTCAAAATATGCATTTCTTCAAGAATGCTTTCTTCTTTGGACTCAATCATCTATGTCAGATATGCGTTCTCATAGCGCATTAATATCCATCATTGATATTATGGAGCTAAAATACATTCATCTTCTTCCTGACACTTATAAATAATCGGGGGTTGATTCTCCATATGGAGTGTGATTTCCCTCTCCCGACAATTTATGTTGGATCTATATAAGGAAAGACAATCCATGCCAAGAATTGCATCAAATTCCCCCACAGGGAGTATGACGAGGTTCGCTGGGAAATTCAATCCACAGATTATAACAAGGGAGGACTTATACTCATGGGATGCAATGATTGCCCCATTTTTTCTAAACACCAACATCATTACTTCCATGATTTGTGGTGGTGCTGGGATTGTTCAACTAAACTTTCAAGATATTAAAGAATGTGTAGAACCTGAATCAAAAATTACATTCGCTATTCTTTAATGAATAACTAGCGTACCTGAAAACGCTTCATTGTCGAGGTTCACTTCGGCAGAAGTGAGGGAAAAATTTCTTCCTTGATGCCTTGGAGGTTGTTGGTTCTCTCCGAAAACCCTTGGATTAGGGCACTGATTTGAAAAATGACCCGGTTCATTGATTTTTAGCATTGAACAACGCATTGAGGTTCTAACGGAGCCTTCCTCTCCTATGTCGCAGTCGTGGGTCATTCTTGCTGACATATAACAGCTAGGTGCCCTTCTCTTCCACACCTGAAGCATTTTCTCGTCCCCTTAAGGAAATTTAAAAGGTGGTTATTTCCGCACCTTTGGCAAGTGGGGTGCTGGATATTTTTAGAACTGTTGGATTTATCCATCGGACCACCAGCATTGAGGTCCACCTTATGTTTCTTGTCCCCATGATACCCCTGTGATTCCCATATTACCATTTCGACCTTGACGGAACATTGGAAAATTTCTTCATAGCTGTCGAAGCCACGGATCGCTAATGTTTTCCACATCCTAGGCTTCAGCCTACCAGAGAAGTGGTCAATCTTGCATTCGGGGGTAACGAAAAATCCGGAATTGTATCGTGAAATCCTTGTGAAAATTTCCTCATACGCTCCAACAGATTCTTGATCTTTTTTCTTAAGGGAATGGATGCCCCTTTCCATCTTAAGCTGGAGGGTGCACGGAAAATATATATAGAAAAACATCTTCTAGAAATCCTTCCATTCCAATGCCTCAATATCCTCCTCTGGCTTCTTATTTTTTATCAACATCCACCATTGATCAGCTTCACCCTCTATACAATAAGCCGCCAGGAGAACCTTCTCTTGTTCCGAACATTGGAGGATGGAGAAGAACATTTCAATGGGGTTGATCCTTTGTTCGGCGATCGTGAGATTAGATGATCCACTAAAAGTAGGAGTATTTTTTCTCATGAAGCTCTTGATAGAGACTTTTTCTTTCGTAGGGGGGGTTGAACGTTCCACTTGACCCATGTTTCTTTTCAAAACTTGAGTTAGCTGATAGAGAAGCGTGACAATGTTTGTGATTCCCGCTCCCATTGGATTTGGCATCTCGTTAGTAGAGTCATCACACTGATCTTCACAACCGTTGTTAGCCCGAGTCCTCCTATTACAAGCCATTGTCTGAAATAAAAGTAAATTTAGGGGTAACACATAAAGGGTAATCCAAAGAAAAAAGTTGATGACTTATAAATAAACTTTTATTTCCGTATAGGCTTCAATCTATGTTTCTCATTATCTACTTTCTAACATATATTCATAGGGGCATTTTTTAATTCCCTTAATAAGGGTTCATACTAAGCTTGTAAATTTATCAAAACATATCCCTCGGGTGTGTCGTAACCAAAAGTGATGTAAGGCCCAATGTCGTGCACCAGTTCACGTTCGAGTCTAGCTCAATGCGGTGTTTTTGGGTTTTACCCCTAGGATACATCTGTGCTAGAGCCTCCTCTACCTGCTCGTATCCAGACAGGGATGTATTTGATTGATAAATCACTTAATCAGTACTTATCAAAACATAGGGATGTTTTTATTATACATAGTCTTGTAGCTATGGCATTACTAGGGTTTCCTAATCCCAAAAATAACTAAACCTATCCGCTGATACCAACTATGACAACCTTGCTTTTATTACAAACTTAAACATGATTTATTACATCAATATTCACATCATACAACAAAGAAGATTGAGAGGGAAAGGGGTTCCTCATCATATTTACATGTAATGGACAGTAAGTAGGTCATATAGATACATGTCATAACAACTGTAATGGAATTTAGATTCATGATACAAAAGTATTTCTTGAATGTGAAAGAGGGGAGAGAAGTTCCTTTTGGAATTTCGGCATAGTAATGGGTGTACATGGGAGGCATTTAATGAGAGAGAAAGGGGACTCCCATCATTCAAAAAATAATAGAAAAGTATGGGGGATGTGTGAAAACATACCCCAAAATTCATAATTGAAATTAAAAGGGAAATACAACTTAAATAAAATTGAGAAAAATGAGAAAGGAAGAAAAAAACCCTTACTTGGAAGTGTGCTTTCAAAGGCTAGAGAGAGGCTTGCGAGAGGATTGTTGGGAGCTTGGGGCACCTTGGGAGGATTCTAGAGATAGTATGGCATAGGTTGGATGAACTCCAAAGGATTTTTGTGAGGAGGAAGTGGGATCTTGGGTGGGTTTATATAGGAATGGTGAGGAAATTATTAATTATTTAGGTTTGGGTCCCCTTACATTAAATTAATCCAAACCACAAACCATACAATGGGTTTTGCCCATGGTTTTTGGAAAAGGGAAGAGGAAAATAGTATTTTATAAGGCCCAAGTACGAAATTCTTAAAATAATGAGGTTTCTTATGTGGAGGTGAGTCACACTCCCATTGAAATTAATTTAAAAATAAAAGGTGTTTAATAAGTTTTGAGGGGTCCATTAATTCCATGATAAGTAAGTAAAACATAAACAAAATACCATTATTTTAATGGTAAAACAAATATTGGCTGAAAATAAAGATTATTGTATTTTATTATATCACTATTGGGTCATTATGATGTCATAAATCACATTATATATTTATACGGTATTTAATTTTTACCCAAAAATTATACTGTCTTAGAAAATTATGAAAAATTCACCATTGGTTAATTTTGACTTCCTGATTCCAGAAATAACATTTATTTTATCTAAAAAATTTTCTAAATATGTTAATTTTCACTTTTAAAATAAAAACCGACATTTATAAAAAATTCACAGGTTTTGAGAGAAATGGCTTTCAAACCATAATATAAATTATAATTGAATTCATAAAATTATAAGATCATTTATATTTAATAAAAATTACTTTAATAATAATAATAATAATATTTTGTTGAAATATTATTTATTTCAAAAATCCCTTAATTTAATAAAATAGAATTATTAATAAAATAATAACTAAAAACACTATTTGTACTTTAAAAACTATTTACAATGTATCAAAAATGACTAGAAATTATATTAATTATTATATAAAAAATTAATGTACATGAACATATTACTTCTTATTTGTTACATAACCCCTTAAAATAGCAACATAAGTCCTAAGGGTAAGGTGTGCGATAGTGACAGACTCTTCGGGTGGCTCATATAACATCGCTCGAGTGGTAATTTCAATCAACTTCCACTTTTCCCATAGACAATCATGTTCGAGCTTGACATGATGAAGCTCAGCTTGGGCTTGGGTGAGGGCGAATCCCAAAGACGACACCTCTTTTCCGAGCTCCAACAAATGGGCTTCATATGGGGCAATTCTACTGGATGAGGCCATCGCTTCCTTTTTCTGAGTAAATTGGATTTGTTAAAGTCCTATATTTATACTAATCATGTGATCACTGTTCAATGGCTATATTAGAAATGGTCAAAATCCTTAAAATAAAACCAAGGATGTTGACATTTTATATAAATATAATGATACATTTAATTAGATCAATAGGTATTTCCATTAATCAAACTTTGGGTCGTTACAGAATCCCATCCTCATGACCTTCCTACAATTAAGTACCAGAGCCAGGTACAAAACATACCTCATTCCACATCTGTCCTCATGATCCATTTCACCTCAAATAGAAAACCAAGTCACCCAACATGTGATCAACATCACCCCATGTCATACTACATGCATGATCCTATAACATCATGTCCAACATCAAACTAAAACACTCACACACACCTATATATATATATATCACATTGTAGAATAATTTTCAAATGGTATATCTCATTTAAAAAATTACTTATTGCATGAATTCCATATTCTTCATTAATTCTATATAAATGAAATATGAATATATATAACATGCCATAAAAAGTTTCATAGGAACTTATTTATATTAATAATTAAATGCACCCAAATATTTTCCGATCAAATAAAATCATTAATATATGAGAATAATTTCTATACAAGGCCAAGGATATAATGCCCCTACCTTTATATATAGGAAAATGATGACATGTTACATGTCTTAATAGATAATAACTCACATTACATGAATATCAATAAAGGGATAAATAATATAAATTATGAAATCATCAAATTACAAAACCAATTACCACCCATTATAACATGGTTTGTCCCTTTTACATTGAACCGTAGACTCCCAAGCACAAGTTATGAATCTAGTTCCAACAATATCATAATCTCTAGTCTAACATATCTCAAATAGTAAGAATGGAATAAAAGAAGATAAATCATAAATTCCTTAGTATCCATCCTTACAGTACTACTAAACCCCAATAAATAACAACTATAATAAGACTTTAATCATCTATTACCTGATTTTACACCCAGAAATGTGCTATTATACTAGGTGTCTATGACCTTATACATGAAATTCATTATGCCAAATTTTGATGAATACCAACGAGGGTGTAAACGAGTAATAATGGGAGACTATACCCACACGAGGTGATATAATTGTTGTTTGATTAAAGATGTATAACATGAATCAGAAATAAGGACTCAGTAAACTCAAACAAGACCTTCAAATGGGTGGAGAACAATTAGAAACCTATAATTGTGGATGAAATAATACTGAATGTATAAGGAATAATATAAATAAGAAAAAAATTCCACTTGTAGGTGATCTACTATACATGAATACAATACAAGTCATATACACAATATCCAAAGGGGATATCTAATGGATGACCACAGTATCTATATACATATAATGTATGATGATATAGAATTATAAAAAAAAGGAAAACTCAAGTTTTGGAATAGCACCCGATGCTTTTCAAAACCATGACATTACATATAATTTGTGGAATACAAAAACATTATACAAACAGAAACAGAATGAAATTAGTTGGTATAGTCCCTTTGGAAGCTTGGTAATATAAAAATGGGAACATATCATCTCCCACTAGGTTCATCATGACTACAACCCTTCATGGACATAATGAACATAGTACATATGAACATATCCTGAGGGAAAGGAATCATAAAAGGTGTGATCTCAAATGCTCAATCGTGGTAATCAAGGGAGAAATGTATGAATAAACATGAAAATAATGGTATGTGTATGGGGTCATGAAAATATAAGATCATAGCCTACTTATCAAGGATCATATCAGAGACAATGGCATGAAGATGCATAGTTCATATGACATGGATCATAGTGAAATAAAGTAAGTATTTCATGAATGAAGAACACAGGGCTAATACTTGGAATTTTTGAAACATTTGCAAATAATATGACTTCATTTGTATCTAAGGAATCACTTCCCATAATATATTATGGGAAAAAGTACTTTTCATAACTGATAAATCCCCCCATTCTAGCAGTATTTTACTTAAATGAGAAAACCCTCATTCAATCCCTATATTACTAAACAATGTAAACCCTCATTCACTCCCTGTATTACTAAACCATGTAGACCCTAATTTCTACCCTATATTACAAAACCTAGTAAACCCTCATTCCATCCTTTTAATACTAATCTACATAAACTCTCAATCCAACCTTATATTACAGAATTGAGTAAATCGTTGTTCTAGCCATGTATTACTGAACCTTGTAGAACCTTTTTCCAGTACTATTTTATTGAACTATGTAAACCCTCATTCCTTCCATGTATTATTGAACTGAGTTAATCCTCATTCATATACTATATTGCTAAATTTAGTAATAAATAAATCCATCCCTTTATTAATAATCTAAGTAATCCCTCATTCTAGATCTGTCAATATCAATAGATATAAATTATTACCCAATTCATTGGTGGGGTTTATAGATCCCACCTGTCACATAATGAAATCATAGAGACATGTGCCAAAAAAATCAGAAATAAACATATCATAACCCATGAAATGAAATGGATATAAAAAACATTTATGTATATTATTACATGTGGAAAGAGACATGTTTTATAATAATTTCATCATAAACAAAACCAATGAGATGATGTGGGTTTAAAAAACATATAAACCATGAAATAGAAACGAATTTCATGAACATATCACACATTAAGAAGTAATGGGTTCCACTCAGGCCATATCAATAAGAATAACTTGTTTATAAAATGTATATTAATGGAACGGTTAGATCATTTCATATAATGTCAGAGTAACATCGATAGATGAAATATTTTATGGAAAATAATTTTGACATATCCTCTAAAAACATTTCATAATGAAAATATTCTTTTGTGTTTGAGAAAAAAATAGTTTTGATACATAAAACCATTTGAAAAAACATTTCGTATAAAATACCATGAAAATTAATAATGAATATATGAAATAATTTTGAAACCATTTTACTTGAAAATATTTATAATATGCGTCAAAACATTTTAAAAATCTATTTCTTTTAAAATTCAGGAATAATTATAAATAATTCCTGAAAATTTATTAAAAACAATTTCATTGAAAATTAGTTGAAAATTTATAATGAAATCATGATAACATTTTGAATGTCATTTATCATGAAAACAAATAAAATAATCTTGAAAATATTTTGAAACCCATTTCATTGAAAACACATTGAAAACTTGTAAATAAGTCATAAAATCATTTGATAAACAATTTCCCATGAAAACATATAAATGATGTTTAGAAACTTTTCGAAAACTGTTTTTCATAAAAATCACTTTTAAACACATTTCCATAATGATTGACATTTTTATCTATACAACGATATATTTGAATAAATGATAGTGTGTAAATATATACATATCGTATGAGCTTAAAAGAACATTAATTTTTCACGTTAAAAAGGACATCGAAGTAATTTTTTTAGAAATTGAAAATATCAATCCCTTAAATAAAATGGTAATAAAAAATATTTATAAAATTCCATTTTGATATTATTGTTGAATGTTATAATATTTTTGGAAACCCATTTTAGATAACATATATTTCATTTTTAATAATGTGTAATGTAGGGTGTTTTTAAAAACACTTTTTTAATAATAAATTGTACCCAATATTAAAAATGGTAACATTACATAACTAACTCATGAAATAGAAGAGGATGTGTAAAATCATAAATATTCTTGAGATATGGATAATAATATTTCCTCATTGCAAGCAAAATCATTAATAATATAAAAAAGTGGGATTGTCTCAATAAATTCTCATAGCATAGTATCATAGGATCATTCTCCACATGTATGGGAATAAAAATTTATGAACTATAAAATACCATTAAAAGATTTAATATTCATGATATAGCATGAAAAACAGAAGTATATTAACCTATAAAAGTTTTTATTTTCCTAACAATACATGTGTCTCAAAAAAGGAAATTAAAGACAAAACATTTTTTTACCAATTTGGTAACATTGGGAACATAAACACAATGAAATAAGGACCATAAAATGGGAATGTGAATACCCATAAATTTAAGTATATTATACATAGAATAAAATAATGGGTAGTATATACACCACATCAGTGGAATGGGTGGCGAACATAACTTGTGTCACACAAAAATTAAAGGTGAGAAGAAATTCCCTTACCTTATGTCATAAAATTCTTCTCACTCGTATAAGATTCCTATACATAAAATATATTATTACATTAAATATTTTACATAAGAATATTTTTATACATAATACCATGTATGGTTTTATTATGAACATATATTAACAGCTTCACTAGTGCAGAAATCGTTTTTTACGTCACCATTTTTTACGTCGGTTATATATAACCGACGTAACAATGCGGCGAGTAGATTTTTTACGTCGGTTATTTTAATAACCGACGTTACAAATCGCGCCTGTTGGGTTTTTACTTCGGTTATCAAATAACCGACGTAAAAAACTAATACACGGGGGGTTTTTTACGTCGGTTATTTTGTAACTGATATAAAAAACCCGATATCGACGCGTTTTTACGTCGGTTATTTGATAACCGAGGTAAAAAATGCATCCATATCAGGTTTTCTACGTCGGTTATTTTATTACCGACGTAAAAAACGCGTAGATATCGGGTTTTTTTACGTCGTTTATTTTGAAACCGACGTAAAAAACCAAAGCCCCGGGGGGTTTTTTACGTCGGTTTCCAAATAACCGACGTAAAAAAGCTAAAAAATAGTTTATAATGTCGGTTATTATATATCCGACTTTATAAAGCATTTATAAAAATTAAAGCCTGTGTTCTGTCATTTACGATTTTTTCGATTGACAGTCACCGGCTCGTCTCTCTCTCGCGCGGTAAACCGTAATCGGCTCGTCGATCTCCTGCATTACACTCATTTTGGCTTCATTGTTTATCTTGTTCACTGCTCTCGGATATATCATCTCAACTCGCGACATTCAAGTAAGCCTTCCACGAATTTATTTCGTTTGTTTTTGTTTCGATTCTTGATGTGCTTTTCGTTCGTTTTTGAATCTCGTGGAATTTTTTTATTGCAAATGGTTATTATGTTCATTCAACTCGTAACATTCAACTCGCAAATGATTATTAAAACATTGTGGATTAGATTCAGTAAAATCTGAAAAATAATGGGTGGTAATATAACGTTCCATTCTTCCAGCAACATTATTATTTCCTACTTAGCTGGAATGTGTCTTTCTGGATGAAGATTGGTAGTACTTATTTTCTTAAAATCATATTTTCAATATGATTGTCCAGAAAATTATTTTCATGAATGAAATTGGACCAGGTACAATCGGTAATACCTATCCTTAAAATTTCGTTCAACATTGTTACATCATAATATTTTTTCAAAAAATTATGATTTTTAGAACTCCTAGATCAGAAAACCAACATCTGTTTTCATCTGCATTCATAAAAATATCAATTCATACCTATTACAATCAAATATTTCATTCTGGACTCATGGTGAGTCTGATAATACATTTCTTCTTTCAGTCATCTCCTAAAAATGATGGACCTTTTCATGAAAACTGTATCTGATTTCTTGAATACGATGGTATGTCCGATTTTCAATAAAACAGAGTGAGGTGATTTCTTTTATTATTAATAATTCATAAAAAAATTATAATACCTAAATATTATTATCATCCTTTTCAGATTTTTCATTATAAAAAAGGTAAAGGGTACTTTCTTTTCATTCTCAAGTTAAATTATATTTTTTATAAAGGTCTTTTCTATCTAGGTAGAAATAATTTAATGATAATTAGATTGAATTAGGTATATTATCTTATCTTACCATCCAAACACATTTTTATGTATTAATAATTATTATGTTTTGTAAAAACAATTATGACCCCCATTTCATTTTTGTTAGTTAATTGATCTACGAAAGTGTTATAAATGATTTGATGATCACGATTCACCCATATATATGGTTAGTCATTATGTGACATTTGGGTCCATAATATCCTTCTAATGCATTCGAAAATGCATTATATATCATAGATCAATATGGGATACAGATGGTTATACCATGTCCAATGTGTTATGTGATGTGCCTGGTAAGAAATATTATAATAAATTATAGGAAAGATGATTAACATATCCCAATATGAGGTGAATGAAACTATGTTTTCCCTTGACATATGTTATGACTTATATGATTATGTTTGTGCCACACTCTTATGTTATTCCACATACCAATGTTGTGATCTTGTGAAAAAGGTTTTTTAAATCATGTTCCCACTATCATATAAATCATGTCTTATGTTATGCTAAAATTGTTATACTTGGACTCAGGTTTTATGATCTATGATTATATAGAACTGTTTCACTTATCTTTTTGATCATGTGCTTTGTGTATGCTCTTATACCCCCATGGATATCTTTTTATGAGATTAGATATTATATTTATATATATCATGTTTACCCATAATGAGTATCATAAATCAAAACTTTTATTATTTTCATTCCCTAAGTTATAAAAATAAGTATTATGTAGGATGATTCAAAAATTTAATCTGTGAGATGAGTTGATTTATGTGTGAAACCCAGGCCAAACACATATGTATTTTTTTATTGGTATTACATATATATAGTTCGACATATACATTTTTTTACATTACCATGATATTAACATTACTTTTTCTAAAGAAATATTAATGTCCTTAGATTATATATCGGATCAAAAGGATATAGTAATTCTAATATATAATCAGAATGATCAGATAATATGACAATATTATTAAACATAAAACAAATGGTCTATATTCATATTTTTAACATGACACTTACGATGTATAGCTATTTGGTGATGGGTACTTATGAAAACTACTACTACTTTCAAGATTTGTTTTATATTTTAAATTGTTTTACATGAAAATTATGATTTTTTTCATATAAACATGTTTTGTCTTATCTTAAGAATATAAATTTTTTGTTGATATTTGTTATAGGTAATAATGATTCGAAGTTTGATTACGGCACATCGAATGAGCAATGAATTTGAGGAAGGTGTTGATGCCTTTTTGGAATTTTCAAAACGAAATTTTCCAAGTAGTGAAATTTTTTTCTGTCCATGCCTGAAATGTTTGAATATGATGAAGTTGAAAATTAGAGAGATAAAAGATCATCTGATATGTCATGGTTTTAATCCGAGTTACAGCCCTTGGATTTGGCATGGTGAAATTGGACGGAATTCCACTGATGATGATGATTCGCATGATGGTAACTCCGATGGAATTGAAGAAATGATTCGTGATATTGTAGCAGAACAAATTGAGATAGAACCGACAGTTGCACGTCTATATGGGGATGCTGAAAAACCATTATATCCTGGTTGTACATATTTTACGGTTCTGTCGGCAGTGTTAAGATTGATTAACATAAAGGTGAAGCATGGATGGAGTGACATAAGTTTTATAGAGCTTCTACAATTGATGAAAGACATTCTTCCAAAAGATAACGATCTTCCAGATTCACATTACAAAGCCAAGAAAATATTATTCCCGATGGGATTGGGATACAAGAAAATACATGCATGTCTGAATGACTGCATTATATATAGGAAGGAATATGAATTTCTGTCAGAGTGTCCAAAATGTGGGACATCACGGTATAAGGTGAAAGAAAAATCACAGGGTGATGTAGAGATTACAAATCTCCCTTCAAAGGTATTTTGGTATCTTCCTATAATTAATCGTTTCAAACGTTTATTTGCTAATTCACAGGATGCAAAAAGGTTAAGATGGCATGCTGAAGAGGGGGTATGTGATGGAAAAATACGTCATCCACCTGATTGTCCACAATGGAAGAAAATTGATGCGCATTATTCTATATTTGGAAATGAAATAAGAAATCTCAGACTAGGGTTGTGCACAGATGGAATGAATCCATACCGAACACTCAGTAGCACACATAGTTCATGGCCTGTTTTATTGGTAATTTACAACCCCTCTCCTGAAGTTTGTATGAAGCGCAAATATGTCATGTTTAGTACAATGATCTCTGGTCCAAAGCAACCCGGTAATGATATTGATGTTTACTTGTCACCATTGATTGATGATTTGAAACTGTTATGGGCTGATGGTATTAGGGTGTATGATTCTTATAAAATGGAATATTTTCAACTGCATGTAGTGCTTCTGTTCACTATAAATGACTTCCCAGCGTATGGAAATTTGTCTGGATACAGTGTTAAAGGGCATAAAGCATGTCCAATTTGCGAACAACAGACGTCCTATTGTCAATTGCATCATGGGAGGAAAACAGTGTACATGGGTCATCGAATGTTTTTGCCTATGGAACACCCTTATAGAAGACTAAAAAAGGCATTTAATGGCTCACAAGAATTTGATACTGCTCCAAAAACTTTATCCCATGATCTGTATTTTGAGAGGGTGAAAAACCTTGACGTGACATTGGGAAAGACACAGAAATCTGGTAATGATAGACATATTTGGATGAAAAGGTCAATATTTTTTGAGCTACCATATTGGAGGTATCATGAAGTTAAACATAATATTGATGTCATGCACGTGGAGAAGAATATCTGTGATTCTTTGATTGGAACATTGTTAGACATTAAAGAAAAGACTAAAGATGGGTTGAATGCAAGATTAGACTTAATATCAATGGGAATACGTTTGGAGTTAGCTCCCACTCCTAAAGGAAGACGAACATTTCTTCCCCCGGCTTGTCATACATTATCGAAGAGGGAGAAAATTATCTTCTGTCAGTGTCTTCATGATACCAAAGTGCATCAAGGTTATTCTTCTAATGTAAAAAATTTTGTCTCAATGAAGGACTTGATGTTGATAGGTATGAAATAACATGATTGTCATGTCATGATGCAACAAATTCTACCAGTTTCATTGCATGGAATATTTCCCATTCGTGTCAGAAAGAATATAATGAAGTTGTGTTATTTTTTCAATTCAATTTGTAACAAGGCGATTGATGTGAATGATTTGAACATTTTGGAAATGGATGCAATTTTAATACTTTTTCAATTGGAAATGTATTTTCCTCCAAGTTTTTTTGATATAATGGTGCATTTAATGATTCATCTGGTTCGAGAAATAAAGCTTTGTGGACCTGTATATCTTCGTTGGATGTATCCTTTTGAAAGGTATATGAAAATATTAAAGGGGTATGTTAAAAATCTATATCGACCTGAAGCCTCCATTATTGAAAAGTATATTTCTTAGGAGGTAGCAGAGTTTTGTACGAGCTACTTGGCTGCGGCGCAACACATAGGTTTGCCTCCATCTCACCATGAACGAGTTAATAATGAAGGAAAGGGGATTCACGGCGTGAAAGTCAAATCATTGTCAGCTGAACAGATGAAGAAATTAGAATCATACATCTTGAAGAACATAGCTGATGCTCAACCATATATCACATTGCAGATTAATGAGTTGAAACAATGTCATCCAAAGAAGAATGAAATGTGGATTTTGAATGAGCACAACAAAACTTTTTTGTCATGGATTAAAAAGACTTTGCTTGGTAGATCAGATGTATCAGAGACATTAAAATGGATAGTGGGTGGTCCATGTTTAAATGTGATAACATGGTCTGGTTATGACAATAATGGTTATACATTTCATACAAAAGCTCAGGACAACAGAAGTGCAGTTCAGAATAGTGGTGTATTGGTGTTTCCAGAAGCAATGCATTTTTCGAGTGCTAAAGACAAAAACCCAATTTCTGCATCAAATGCATATTATGGAGTGATTGAAGACATATGGGAGGTTGATTACTTTAAAATTAAAGTTCCCGTTTTTAATTGTAAATGGTTTAACGGTAACAACAGTGTCAGACACGATGAATTTGGAATGACACTTGTTAATCTGAATAGATTGGAAGACACAGCTGATTCTTTTATAATGGCAACACATGCAAAACAAATTTTTTATTTAGTAGATCAATCAGATATGCAGTGGGCTGTTGTTTTACAAGGGAAAAAACAATATGTTGGTCAGGATGAACTTGATGAATATGCTGATTTATGTGAGATCCCTACTTCAATGGAAATATTAACAGAACATAATGACGATCATTTTGAAGACATAGTTTGTGCCATACGGAACGATCACGACGAAGGAATTTGGGAAAACAATCCATCTGTTCATTCCTAAAATTACAGGTAACATATGTTTATTTCTTGCTTACATTTATTTTTTCCATAAATGTTAGATATTGTATGTTTTTTATTTATTAAAACATGTTTTAAAATAAAATAAGTATATGTTATTGTTTGTTTTAAGTTTGTTTAGATTACTTTATCATGTTTATTGTTGTACCCCTCTCTCTTGGATTTTAATGATCACAATCACTCTCATCGTGTTCTAACCTGTTTTCAAGTGTTTTGATACTAGGAAAAAGGTTGCCCAGGAGTTGGCCCAAGAAGGATGATAGTGGACTCTCTGAGTCTACCGGCCAACCTGTGGATTCTCACCGGCCAGCCGGTGGTATCTGGCAGAAGCATTGCTTTCTGCCAGAGCCACCGGTCAGTCGGTGTTAGTGCACCGGCCAGCCGGTATGGGCACCGGCCAACCGGTTCTTGCCCACTGGCCAGCCCGTGGTCTCTGGCAGAAGCATTGCTTTCTGCCAGAGCCACCGGCCAGCCGGTGTTAGCGCACCGGCGAGCCGGTATGGGCACCGGCCAACCGGTTCATGCCCATCGGCCAGCCGGAGGACCCAGGTTTACCATTTTTTCAATTTTTTACCATCTTGACCATCTTGACCATCTTGACCATCTTTTCCATCTTTACCATTGTTTAACATGCTTACCATATTAACAATGTTTACTATTATGTAAGCTAGTACACTTTTCTATTTTCTGATTACAGTAGTATTAAAATATTTGAATTTGTATATTTGTGAACTGACGTTTGTTTTTTTGATTTGAAGGATAATGACAGATCATTCAGATGATCAACCACATGATTCTGGGGAGGAGCATATTGCTGGTCATACCTCTGGGGATGAACATTCACATGCTCCTATTACGACAAAGAGATCAAAGGTTGGTAAACGTGGTTGCACACGTTTACCAAAATTATCACTTGCCCGTACGCAGGATCAGAGGATAGTAGTTGAGTTTGATGATGATGATATTCCGAGAGGTCCGAATGCCAAATATTTTAAGAGTTTTGTTGCAACTCAGGCTAAGACCAAAGTAAGCATTCTGTATGATGATTGGAGAGGTGTGGATAAAGCGATTATCTCTCAGTTGTGGGAGACGATTTTGGTAAGATCTTTTGTCATTGTTTGAGCATTCTTTTAATGTTTCTTGTATATATAATATGTTTAACCTCTTTATCAGATGACATTTGATATTCCTGACACTGGAGGAGTTAGGAAGAAATGATTATCGTTGGCTGCCAGGAGATGGAGGGATTTCAAATCAACCCTCACATCTGATTTCATTTATGGTCATAGGAGTCATGACAATCCATGTCGTATATATCCTTTTATAGATGAAGACACATGGAGAGAGTTTTTTGAAAGTAGAAAAAAAGAGTCATTTCTGGTAAGGGCAATGTAAACTTTTATATACTTTCTTATATAAATGATTTTATAAATGTTTTGTTAATGATTTCTTATTCTTAAATTACAGCAAACAAGGAAAGCTCATTAGGAGATCCAATCTAAAAATGTATACCCTCATAGTTTATCTTGGGGAGGGTATACATTATTGGAAGAAAAAATGATGGCGGAAAAATTTAAACAACTAAGAGCTGAGTCTTCAAGCTCTGGAGAGGTGGTCCCTCCACCCCCTCCATCTAGACATGAAAAATTGAAGAGAGATCGGAAGGGAATAAAAGGGAAATATCTTTCAGAAGAATCGAGAATCGTAGCTGAGAGGATTGTAAGATATCTATTTAATTTATTTAAGTTAACTTTTTTCTTCATATAAGTTTCAATCATTACAGAAATGTTCAATTAATTTATACAGGACTCTCTTGAGGAGCAAAGTTCAGAGGGGACATTTACAGCTACTGGGAGGGAAGATATTTTATTTGAAGCATTGGGAAGGCCCGAACATCCTGGTCCTGTAAGAGGATATCCGACAGGTGTATCGGTAAGAAAAGTGTTTCCACGTTCTTCAACTTCTAACATTGAGGGGGTTTATAAAAAAAATAGAATCCTTGGAGGCTGAAGTTCAAAATATTAATGCGACGATGGAAGACAAGATTAGAGATTCGGTGCAGTCTATGTTTGCAGAAATGCAAAGACAATTTCAGACTGCAGCTCTCACTCCTCCACCTCCCCCTGAAGACACCATTATTTATCCTCCACCTCCGCCAGTAGCTCCCACTCCCCCACCTCAGCCTGCAGACCCCATTCTTTATCCTACGCCTCCGCCGCAGCTTCCTACATATTGCGAGTAGTATGTTGATGATTCTCAACATCATATAGTAGCATACGGGGTGGTATATTGTATAGGAGATACAGTTCATCATCAACAATTAGAGGTATAGAATCAGAGGGTCACTGTATAGGATATTATAGATAGATCATCTAGGGTACCAATACCTACAGATGAGGTGGCGACAGTTGGACAGAGTATCGGCCATTTTTTAGTTTGGCCATCCAGACTTCTTCGACTCATTACCATAGAGGTATGAATCTTATAACTTTTATTTTATTTTTTTTTTAATGTTGTTTTATCATTTGAAAACTACTATAATTCTCAATTTTTTTTCACAGGAATAGTTCAAAGGTAAAGAAATACTGTATAGACAACAACAAAGACAACATGCTATGACATCAGATACAGATTCCAGTGGTCTTGGTAGATTGTCAAGAGATTCACATTTGTTGTTGGGTTTTTATGAGCTTCCAATGGAATCTCAAGTTTGTGGACGTGAAATAAGTGTGGGGATTACAAAATCTGATATCATAGAGCTTGTTACTGGAGATAAGTTGGGCATCAACGTGGTGCAAATTTTTTCCATGTAAGTCTTAACACCTTTTCCCTGTGTTATATTTATTAAAAATTTATACTTATATATGTTTTGTATTAGGTATCTTTATAAAATTTGTGAGAGGAATGAACTGACAGAAGTATATGGATTCATGGACCCGCAATTGATTTCCCCTGAAGCATGTGCATTGACTGAGCAACAAAGAATGGTTTATATTGCTGAAAGATTTGAAAAGAATATAATCCAACAATGTTGGATGATGCCTTTTTGTGAGAGGTATGAAACACATTTCTCTCAATGAGTTAATTATCTTTTACCATAAAAAACCACTAACATTAAATTTCCTTTTATCAGTAATCATTGGATGTTAGGGATTTTTTTCCCAAGGGAGAAAGCTCTTTATTGGATATGCTCTGTTCATGGTGATGTGCGGGCAAGTTTTAAGAATATATTGGAAAAGTATGTTTCAATTTCTCAATAGTTTTATATATTATAATGAATTTTAAATTTACCTCATTCGTATTATTTTCTAACAGTGCATGGGTCTACTTTCGAAAAAACACAAAGAAAATAAATGTAAAGATAAAATATGTAAATCCAAAGGTAAATTTCCATTTATAATTTTTACTTTTTGATTTATTACATAAAAATAATATATTGAATTTACACTCATTCAAAACAGAATTTTCATGAACAACAAGGCCTCATCGAATGCGGATATTATATGTTAAGATTTATGTATGAAATAATAACAACTGGGACAGTTGTGAATTTTGACCTGGTACAATTTTCTCTTAAACTTTGCCATAATATTTCAATTTGATTTATTCATTATACATGTTAACTATCTTCTTTTTCATGTGTAGCTTTTTGATGACCCTCAACCCTATACTGCTGAAGACATCAAACACGTACAAGTGGTGTGGTCAAATTATTTTACAGGTTTGATTGAATTTTAGTTGTTTGTAATGTAAAATGTAATTTTGAATATTGTCGTTTTAATTGTGTATTTGGTAGTTTTTTAGGTTTGATTTAGTTTTTTTGAAGTTGACAGTGTAATTTTTGAATGTTATATAAGTGAATGTTTAATTTTTCTCTACTTCTTGTTTTGGTCTACTTTTGATGGTTCATCTGGTATGGATTTGGGTCTGTGGGGGAGGGGTTCCAAGGGTGTGGGGGTGTGTTCAGTGGGGTTGGGGGTGTCCAGCGGTCTGGGAGGGCTGTCCGGTGGGGTGGGGGGACAGTCCTGGGGGGTTGCGGGGATGTCCAGGGGTGTGGGAAGCCGGTACAGGGCTGTGGGAGTGTTGTCCAGGGGTGGGGGGGTTGTCCATGGGTGTGGTGGGGGTTGTCAAGTGGGGTGAGGGGATGAGGAGGTGTTGTTCAGGAGGGTGGGGGTTGTCGAGGGGTGTTTGGGGGTGTCCGGGGGTCGGGGGGCAGTCCAGGAGTGTGGTGGGGGCTCCAATGGGGTGGGGGAGGGTTGTCCAAGGGGTATACATGATGGTGGGACCTCCAATGGGGTGGGGGAGGGCTGTCCAGGGGGTATACATGAGGGTGAGGGCTCCAACGGGGTGGGGGAGGGCTGTCCCTGGGGTATAAATGAGGGTGGATGCTGTCTAGTGGGTAAGTTTTATATGTTATCTATGTACATGCTTAATTTCGATGTACTTCTGTTTTTGTGGTATGATTTCTTGATTTGTTTTCTAGTTGATTCTGGTGGAGAGAAGATCACTGCATGCTGTTTAAAAAAAATTGGGTTTATCACGTCGGTTATTTAATAACTGACGTGATAAAATGCCTGGAAAATAGTTTATCACGTCGGTTATTTAATAACTGACGTGATAAAAGGTCTGTAGAATGGTTTATCACGTCGGTTATTTAATAACCGACGTGATAAAAGGCCTGGAGAATGGATTATCACGTCGGTTATTTAATAACTGACGTGATAAAGTGCCTGGAGAATGGTTTAGCACATCGGTTATTGAATAACCGACGTGCTAAACGGCCTGGACAATGGTTTATCACGTCGGTTATTCAATAACCGACGTGATAAACCGCCTCCCTCCGGTTTATCACGACGGTTATACAATAACCGATGTGATAAACCCCCCTCCCTCGGTTTTTCACGTCGGTTTTATATGAACCGACGTGATAAACCACGCTCAGCCCGGTTTATCACGTCGGTTCTTATAGAACGGACGTGATAAACCGCCGTCACCCCACTTTATCACGTCGGTTCTATATGAACCGACGTGATATACCCCCTCGCCCCTGTTTATCACGTCGGTTGTTTAAGAACAGCCGTGATAAACCATTGTCCAGGCCGTTTATCACGTCGGTTCTTTAATAACCGACGTGATAAACTATTCTCCAGGCCCTTTATCACGTCGGTTCTAAAATAACCGACGTGATAAACATCGCGATTTTATGTTTTTGATGTCGTTTTTTAAATAACCGACATCAAAAACCTTATTTATAACGTCGCACGTATTAACGTCGTCTAGAAACCGACGTAAAAAACATTTTCTGCACTAGTGGCTTGTTAACGATCCTATGTAAAAAAATTTACTTCAGTTAAAATTCACATTGTTCTTCTCATGTGTCTTAATTTGTTGAATATCTATTCATTATAATAATATCATTAATCCAAAGTGTAAACCATGTTATAGATATCAGGTATATAATATAATTTCTCATTATAATAATCTATTTAATATAGGATTCAGAAATAAAATTCAATGTTCACGGAGACAATAAGTCATATGTATGCATGAATGATGTTTCCATCTTTATTATCTTATTGAAAGAATGTATGTAAATAAAATTATATATATATATATAGATATAATTATTCATGTAGATTTAATATACAATATATATCATATAATTTCATTAAATCTATCCTTAATACATTTCATGTGGTTTGTGAACCAATCATTTCGCTTTGAAGGGGTGGTAGTCCACACTTCCTCAAACGTGATTTTCATATTAACATAAATTTTAAAGTAAAGATATATGTGTTTTAAAATAAATAAAGAATCATAAATAAATATTATAAATAATATATGAAATATATAAAAATATATTACATTATAAATACCACCATGATTGCTGGAAATGTAGAAATTAACATTCATCGTTCCGTGAGGATGTATTTCACCATACCCAAAAACAATATCTTCAACATCCATTAAATGGAGGTGTGTGAAAGTTTAGGTCAAACAATTTTAATAAAAAACCCTATAATATAGATTATATTGGTGTTTTCTCAAAATAATTGAAAAAATATAGTTGAGCGAGGGAAAATATTAATCGGAGGAGTTTGAGAGAAGACATTACCTCTAAATTGGGTAACTCTTTTTGGTTTATGCCAAAAGGAATCTTTAAGGGGATTTATTCCCAATGGGAGGAATAATTTTATAAGGAATTATTGTTGGGCTGATATGTGGGAAGATAATAACGTAATTTAAAATTACTTATATTAGTTATGAATGAGTATTGTTGGTGGCCATTTATATTTCAAAAATGGACTCAAAATATATTTTTGGAAACAAATGAGGTGTGCACATGGTCTTCCATAAAAAATGTCATAAAAACCTAAAATACTAAATAATATATGGTTTATGGATGAACTATGAATATAAAGTAGTTTATTAACAAGTTTATATGACATTTGGTAACTTAACTATAATGTTTAGTCCCAAATATATCTTAAGTTATCTTTAACTATTATGATTATTTACTAATCAATATTACTAATAATTTTGGTACAAAATAAACATGAAATTATTAGAAACATAAAATTATAATGAATAAAATGGTGTATGTTGGTTTTTTTTAATATTCAAATCACTAAATTGGAAAAATTAATATTAGTATTGATCTCGTATACGGGATGATATAACAGGGTATTTATATATGAAAATGTTCAAAAGTTTAAAATATTTTTTAATGTTCCAATGTGATAATGAATCTAATGAAATAAATTTAATTAATTACTATAATATTCAGAAAAATTGACAGTAAAAAAATAAAAATATCATTTATTATAAATAATTAATTATTAAAAAATGGAGTTTTTAACTTAAAAGTAGTATTTTCACAATTCATCAAAAGAATAATTTTCTCAGAAAAATACTTAAAAATAACCCAAGGATAATATTGATGTTATGAACTAAAAAAATGAAGTTTATTTTATAAAATTAAAAGTTTAAATGAGTGTAAAATTAGTTTCATTTATAGAAGTGGTTCACTTGATTGAACATTATTTGTAAATAAAAGTAAAAAAATATTATCATTCATTATCAATATTTTATATTTATATAAAAAAAGATATAAGAAATATTTATTAAGTATAAATTACTATTACTATAAATATGTTTAATTTTTTTGTTTTAATTAACTCATTTAATTAATTATATATATAAATATGTTTCATATAAACATAGTGTTTCATGTATCATACACCAAGTTCCTGTGGCATGTATTTCAAGCAATGGTTGTATTGTGTGTAGTGTAATATAAGTTGTTATTTCATGTGAAAGGAATGTATCATATACTTTTATATACATATATATAATAAACTATTTACAATGTTATGTGAAATGATAAATATTGAGTGGATAAATTATTTCACAAAAAATAATTCTCAAAATCTCATGTTGTTTCCTTCTACCCCCCTTAAAATTACTTTCATCGTAGAAATTCATCTGGTATTTCAATGGTTTAATACATTAATGGTTCATTCATAGAAACCAACATCATAAATATTGATACTAATAATTCCCATAAAAATTATATTTGGAAGAATAATGCTTACCCAAAGTAACATATAACTATGTTTCCTATAAGGCCCCAGCCTTAAACCTTACTTAATCTTGAGTTATTACAAGATTACACATTTAGGATCTTTTTGGGTTTAGAGTTTTAGAGAATTAGATCATAAAACTTGCATTACATTCTACATATAAACAAAGTGGTTACATAATGATTGTATTCTTCTTTCCCATCAATGGAAACATATTTAAAATAAAACATGGATTATTTCTTGACACTTCCTTGACACTATCATCATATCATGTACCTTTCCCTTGACCTGTGAAAAACATTTCAAAAAAACAAGGGATGAGCATAAAAAGCACGGTAAGGGATATAAAAATATGGAAAGGAAACATGGGTACATATATACATAATAATGAAATCATACTTTACCCATAAAACATAAGCACTTTAACATACCTCATCAAATCATGAATAAATCATAGAAATCATAAGACATAAAGGAAACTTGAGGCATTCATAACATTATTACGTAGGGAGTAACCCTCTTGGTTACGTTTGGAATACCCATCACAGTATATTCCATAAATATCTTCGGAGAAACCTTAACGTTTCACTCCATCGCGTTACCCAATGCATTAGAGAGCTATATCGGGCTCACCCACCCTTAGTTTATCACGGAACCTCCCATCTTCATAATAATTCCCAAGAACCTCAACATAAGTGTATCACAGAAAACACGCATAAAGGAAACATAACATTTACACCTTTCAATCACAAGATATCAATACAAAACATTGATATAAAAACAATATGAAAACCATTTTCAATACCAATATAAAAGAAAAGTAAAACATGGTATTTATTTTTCTTTTAAAAAAAGGCATGGCTTGTAGAGGAAGCCGAAACTCAAATAATGGTCACGGATGCGGAGAAGTCGTTGTCGCCACATACGTATGACAAAAAAATTCTATTTTGTTGTTTAGTAAACGCTTCGTATAAAAAATATTCCTTTTGGATAAACGTAAATGTAAAAGGGGATTAAACACCATATAAAAGAAGGTTTTGTATAAAACAAAATATGCCTCAATGAAAAGAGATTGAGACGAAGTCCCATACCTCGGGTCCGACTTGACTCGATCATTCTTTAATGTCCTGAATAATAAATTTGAGTTAATTTCTACTTTTTTAAGAACCTTTTTCAAGTTCATTATTTCTTTTATATCACTTATTTCCGTGTCATGAACACTATGTAATTATTTATGTTAATAACGGTCGTTTTAATGATCATTGGTACTTGAGTAAAAAAAAGCCCTTTATAATTACTATTTTTTCATGTATCCATTATGTCCAGAATTATAATCATTATTTATATATCATATATATCCAGTATATACATGCATTTATAATATTACATAATCATTTAGAGGTAAGAAATGAAATGCACCGTTCATGGAGACGGTAAGACGTACGTACGCATGAATGCTCTTTCATTTCTATTTCATATTTTATATAATGGAATCATAATGATATAAAAGTATATTATAATTCCAGTATAATATCATATATAATATCATAGTTCCATCCTTTATACGTCCCACATATGGTATTTAACAAATGAAATCACTTTGAGGGGGCGGTAGTCCGCACTTAAATGAAGATATCGCGTTTACCCATAATGGAAACCATAAAGGTATGTCCAAAATGAAAAATACAGAAGCTTAAGGAAAACATAAACATAGTATACATCATATATAAATATAATGACATCTTAATAGCCATCTTTGAAGGTGTTAAAAGAATGTTGAACAATCATCGTTTTGGGAGGCATAAATTCACCATCCACGGAAACAGTATGTCCTTTAACCATTAGATGTAGGTGTGTGTAAGTGTAGCTCGAATCCTTCTTATAACAACATACTAGTATATTGAGGATACTGGAGTTGTTACAAAAGAAAATAATAAAAAGATTTTAGGGTGTTGGAGAAGCAAAATCAAACAAAAGGACTCAAAAGAAGACATTACCTTAAAATCGGGTAACTCTCTTAGATTTGAGCTCAATGTCTTCCTTGGGAAGAATTCTGACCAAAGTGAGGCTTCAAGGAGTAATAGAGGAATGTGGAGAGACAAAAGGAGCAGGGGTTGGCCGAGCCAAAGGCTTTGTATGTGTGGGTATGGAGGTAGAGGTGGGGGCCTTTTATAAGAGGAGAGGAGGGGCACTCTTGGAAGGTAAAGAAAAGTCACTTTATATTAAAATGCTATTCGAATTTAAGAGGTCCCACATTGATTTGTTCTAGGATAAGGTGATAAGGGTTCTAAATACACCCATCCAATAGGTTTTTTCCATGTGTAGGTCTTCGATTTTACATTATCATTCCATTTTATTTAAATCGTTAAATAATGAGGTCATCGCTGAATCATCATGATGTCATAAATAATTTAATATATTTAAAGTCTAAAAATTATTAAAAAAATTAATATGATGTAGGAAATATTTTTATAATTACAATTAATATTTATAATCAAAAATCTGATCTTTATAACCCCATGTAAAACTTTTTTTTAGTAAAACATATCATGTTTGTGTCATTTTTACTTTTACATTAAATAAAAATTTATTTATGTCATTTCCCAACCATAGTGGCTCCATGGGGTCCCCAAGTTGACACATGGATTTTATTGGTCGGACATGACACATCCAATGAGGGTAGGACATGTTTCAAGCTCATATCATTTTATTAAAGCATTATTTTTACTTTATTCTACACTAATTACCTCTAATCGCGATTAAGAATTTAAGAGTTACTATTCACTAAAAAATTATTTTAATCTCATTGAACCACATTTTACTAATTAATGACAACCATGTATGTCGGATTTTTGAAATTCAAAACACAGATGTGGTAAAATTTCATTTAAATGAAAAATCAGTTTTTATAAGTACCACATAGTGGTTTCACTATTTATCAAAAATTGATGTTTTTCAGAAAAATACAAAAAATTCACCGTAAGCTATATTTGATATTCCAAATTAAAAAATGAAGTCTATTTTACAAAATTAAAATCATATAAGTCGCATTAATTAATTTAATAATTAATTCCCAGTATTATGACAAATAGCGTGTTTTTATGAAATAATAAGTATCAAAAGATTGACATCAGTTTAAGTCCAATATCAAAGTGAAATTGATTCAAATGACCACTATTTGATTAAATGGTAAAAATATATTATAATTTCATTTCAAAACCAATTCAAAAGATAATCTAATCATATAAATAAATTAGATTAAAAAGCAGTTTTGATGTAAAATGCTGTATTTTTCACTATTCATTAAAAATATGAACATTGTCTGAAAAATACCAAAAAATCACAAAAAGTAAATTTTGATGTCACAATCATAAAGAATAAGTTTATTTTGACAAACATAGCTTATAAATTTGTCCAAAAATAGATTTAAAATTGTTTTCCATCAAAAGACAGTAAAACAATCATTTAAAAATATTAGTGTATTCCATGCTTAAGATTGGATTTATTTTCATTTTAAGCCTCTAAAACACTATCTAATTCATTAATAGCCATAGATAAAAATATCTATTAATCATTACTTACTTGAGATGTTACATCCTTCCCCCTTTTGAAAATTCCATCCCCGCAATTTATTTACTTATCGAATAAATGGGGGTACTTATCCCTCATTGCATTTTCATATTCCCATGTTGCCTCTTCCATCATGTGGTTTTTCCACAAAACCTTTACCTGATTAATCACCTTACTTCGTAACACTTTCTCCCTATGGTCATGAATCTGGACCGGTTGTTCCTTATAAGATAGGTTCTCTTCCAGGTGAACAACATCTGGACTCAAAACATGAGATGGATCTGGCATATACTTTCTCAACATCGAAACGTGAAAAACATTGTGTACCTGAGATAAACTCGGAGGTAAAGCCATCCGGTATTCAACTGATCCAACTCTCTCCAGAATTTCATGTGGTCCAATAAACCTTGGACTCAACTTTCCTTTCTTACCAAATCTAATCACACTTTTCCATGGTGAGACTTTGAGAAAAACATGATCACCTACCTCAAAAGTTAGATCCTTCCTCCTGTTGTCTGCATAACTCTTCTGCCTGCTCTGAGCTATTCCCATGTTCTTCTGAATCAGCTGAACTTTTTCTGCCATCTCTTCTACCAATTTTGGTCCCATCAACTTCCTTTCAACCACTTAATCCTAGAAAGCTGGAGTTCGACACAGCTTCCCATATAATGCCTGAAATGGTGCCATCTGTATACTGGAATGAAAACTGTTATTATATGAAAATTCAACCAAAAAAGATGTTGGTCCCAACTTCCCTGATAATCCATCAAACAAGCTCGTAGCATATCCTCCAAGGTCTGAATTGTTCGTTCTGACTGCCCATCTGATTGAGGATGAAAAGCTGTAGTAAAATTTAATTCTGTACCCAATGGCTTATGAAGGCCTTTCCAAAAGTTATAAGTGAACCAGGGATCATGATCGGATACAATAGAGAGGGGAACTCCATGTAACCTGACTATCACATTAAGATACAAACGGTAAATTTGATCTAGGGAAAAAGTATCTCGTATAGCAAGGAAATGAGTAGATTTAGTCAAGAGATCAATAATAACCCAGATTGCATTATTACCTTGAGATGTCTTCGGTAATCCCATAAGAATGTCCATGGATATATTCTCCCATTTCCACTCTGGCACTGGTAAAGGCTGAAGCATCCCTTTCGGTAACTGCTGCTCTGCTTTAACCTGTTGACATGTCAAACACTTCACAGTAAAATCAGCAATATCTCTTTTCATTCCATCCCACCAGTAATACTCCCGCAGATCTCTGTACATCTTAGTACTGTCAAGATGAACTGAAAACGGAGAACTATGAGCTTCACATAACAACTCTCTCTTCATCTGTGAATCACAAGGCACACACAATCTCTTCCCAAATCTCAAAACGCAATCATTATCAATGTTGAATTCATGCAACATACCTTTCTGAACCAGCTCTACCTTTTTCAGAAACTCATTGTCTTGCTTCTGTGCTTGCTTGATTCTATCGGATAGAGAAGATCTCACTGATACCTGAAACAAAACAGAATAACTTCCTACACCAACAACTTCTATGCCAATGTTCATCAAAACCTTAACCAAAGGATCACGTTCCAAACGCAACATTGCTAATGAAGCATTACTTTTTCGACTCAAAGCATCATCCACTTTATTTGCTTTATCCAGATGGTAATGAATTGAACAATCATAATCCTTGATTAATTCCAGCCATCTCCTCTGTCTCATGTTTAACTCTTTCTGAGTGAATATATACTTTAAACTATTGTGATCAGTAAATATTTCACACTTTACTCCATAAAAATGATGCCTCCAAATTTTTAAAGTGAAAACAACAACATCTAATTCCAAATCATGTGTAGGGTAATTTACCACATGAGTTTTCAACTGACGTGAAGCATAAGAAATTACCTGATCATTCTGAATTAGGACACAACCAAGTCCTTTCAATGAAGCATCACTATATATAACAAACTCACCATTCCTGGAAGGTAGTGCCAAAACGGTATCATTCACCAATCTTCTTTTCAATTCCTGAAAACAATCATCACATTCTTTTATCCAGATAAACTTAACACCCTTCCGAGTTATCTTAGTCATTGGACTAGATAACCATGAAAAATTTCTAACAAACCTTCGGTAATCGCCTACCAAACCAAGGAAGCTATGAATCTCAGTTACATTTGTGGGTCTTGGCCATTTTTCAAGAACCATTGTTTTTGTTGGATCAGCGGTTATCCCATCATTAGAAACAATGTGACCAAGGAAATAAATTTGTTGCAACCAAAACTCACACTTGCTGAACTTCCCATACAATTTCTTTTCTTTTATGGTTTGCAAAATAACCCTTAAATGTCTTTCATGCTCTTCTTTACTTTTATAAAACACCAAAATATCATCAATTAAAACCACCACAAACTTATCCAAGAACTCATAGAAAATTATATTCATTAAGTCCATGAATATAGCAGGTGCATTGGTTAGCCCAAAATGAATTACTACAAATTCATAATGGCCATATCTTGTACTGAATGCAGTATTCGGAACATCTGCTTCCTTTACCTTTAGCTGATGGTACCCCGATCTCAATTCAATATTTGAAAAATACTGACCTCCCTGGAGGTGATCAAACAAATCATCGATATGAGGAAAAGGATATTCGTTCTTAATAGTGATGTTATTCAAGGCTATATAATCAATGCAAAGTCTCATTGAACCATATTTCTTTTTCACAAATAAAATAGGAGCACCCCAAGGTGATGTGCTAGGTCGAATGAAACCTTTCTCTAATAAATCTTGCAATTTCTCCTTCAACTCTAAAAGTTCAATTTGATCCATTCGATAAGGGGGTTTTGAAATTAGCTTAGCATCAGGAACTAAGTCAACAGTAAACTCAACTTCCCAATATGGTACTATTCCAGGAAACTCATCAGGAAAAACATCAATATACTCATTTACCACTGGCACATCATTAATCTAAATAGTTCCTTTATTTTCAACTATGTGTGCAAGGTAACATTCATTTCCATCTTTTACATGTTTCCTGGCCTCTTGATATGTTATCGACAGTAAGGGTTCATTCTTGTACACAAAATTAATGTATTTCTGAAAAGAAACATCCTTAGCTCTACACTCAATCTTAGCATGGTAAATAGAGATCCAATCCATACATAGGATAACATCAAACTCTACTAGAGGTAGAACAATAAGGTTTACAAGTAGGTTCTTTCCACAAATAAGGATAGGAAGATTCTTATAAATTCTTTTTGCCTCAACATTTCCCCCATGTGTTTTTACCAAATGTTCAGGAGACATTTCTTGAGATGGTATTCCCATTTTACTAGAAAAGGTTTCAGAGATGAAAGAATGTGTAGACCCCGAATCAAACAACACACTTGCATAATCTAAAAAAACAAACAAAGTACCTAATACAACTTCATTTGATGGCCCGACATCTGCTGAAGTAGTTTCAAATTATTTCACCACCCCTTTCTGCTTGTAGTCTAACTACTTCTCATCACTCAAACTCTTTTTCGGACACTCGTTTTCATAGTTACCCATCTCATTTCACTTATAACATTTCACAAACTGTAAATAAAATTTGGCCTTACCTTCACCTAGATCTTTTTCAGCGCAATCACGAGCCTTATGTCCCATCTTACCACATCAGTAGCACCTTCCAGAATTTAGAAGAAATTCCCCAGCATTCCTTTTGCCACATTTATCACAAACTCGAAACTTCGTTTTCTTACCATCAGACTTTTTTGAAGAATTATTCCCTTTCGTCTGCCACCTTGGTCTCTTCTTCTGTTGGTTGTTATAGAAAACATGATCATCGGCAAACTCCATTTCCACCTTCTCAGCACATCGAACAAGCTATTCATAACTTTTAAACTCACTGGAAGCTAATTCCCTTCGATATTTTGGCTTTAATCCTGCGTAAAAATGATTGATTTTAATATCAAGGTGTCGGATAAAATTTTGAGCATACCTTGCCAATCGAGTGAACCTTTCTTCATAGACAGCCACTGAGTCTTCCTCTTGCCTCAATTCCAAGAATTGCTTTTCCATCCTAAGTCATACAGCCTTAGGAAAATACTTATCAAGAAAAATACCTTTGAATCCATCCCAGTCGAGAGCATCAAACTCATCAGCATCCATGATATTTTTAACCATTGACCACCACTGATTTGCTTCACCCTCCAAACGATAAATAGCAAGACTAACCTTTTGATTGTCTGAACACCCCTTGACATAAAAAATATTTTCAAGTCCTTTAATCCACCCTTCAGCTAGCACAGGGTCAGATGATCCTCTGAATGATGGGGGATGTTGCCTCATGAAATGTTCCACCACTGACATGTTCCTCTACGGTTGATCTGGTTGATCTCGTGTATGGATACCACCACCATTTATCTCTTGAGTCAACAACACCATTACTGCAACAAACTGTTCAGTTCTAATTCTGAACAACTCAGGAAGCTGATTCGAAAGGTTATTTACTTCTGCATGCCATCCTAGCACAACTTCCATGTTTCCTCTGTGGAAAACCATTCCGAACAAACATGTCATAGATGAAGCAAAGTGGTAATCTTCAAATACAATATCACTTCAATTTGACCATAAAAAAATATTTTTGGATAATCATTTAATAGAATTCTAACCCCTAAAGTTATCTAAACTGACCTTTGATACCAACTATAAGGCCCCAGTCTTAAACCTTACTTAATCATCAGTTATTACAAGATTACACATTGAGGATCTTTTCGGGTTTATAGTTTTAGAGAATTAGATCATAAAACATGCATTACATTCCACATATAAACAAAGTTGTTACATAAATATAGTATTCTTCTTTCCCATCAATGGAAACATATTTAAAATAAAACATGTATTCTTTCTTTGACACTTCCTTGACACTATCATCATATCATGTACCTTTCCCTTGACCTGTGAAAAACATTTCAAAATAACTTGGGATGTGCATAAAAAGCTCAGTAAGGGATATAAAAATATGGAAAGGAAACATGGGTACGTATATACATAAGAATGAAATCATACTTTACCCATAAAACATAAACACTTTAACATAACTCATCAAATAATGAATGAATCATATAAATCATAAGACATAAAGGAACCTTGAGGCATTCATAACATTCTTACGTAGGGAGTAACCCTCTTGGTTACATTTCGAATACCCATCACAGTCTATTCCCTAAATCTCTTTGGAGAAACCTTAATGATTCACTCCTTCGCCTTAACCAATGTATTGGAGAGATATATCGAGCTCACCCACCCTTAGTTTATCACAGAACCACCCGTCTTCATAATAATTCGCAAGAACCTCAACATAATCGTATCACATAAAACACGTATAAAGGAAACATAACATTTCCACCTTTCAATCAGAATACATCAATACAACACATTGATATAAAAACATTATGAAAACCATTTTCAATACTAAAATAAAAGAAATGTAAAACAACGTATTTATTTTTCATTTAAAAAAAGGAATGGCTTGTAGAGGAAGCCGGAACTCAAATAATGGTCACGGCGGCGGAGAAGTCGTTGTCGCCGCATACGTAAGACAAAAACATTCCCTTTTTTCATTTAGTAAATGCTTCGTATAAAAAAGATACCTTTTGGATAAACTTAAAAGTCAAAGGGGTTTATACACCGTATAAAAGATGGTTTTGTATAAAACAAAATATGCCTCAACGAAAGGAGATTGAGACGAAGTCCCATACCTCGGGTCCGACTTGACTCGATCATTCTTTAATGTCCTGAATAATAAACTTGAGTTAATTTATACTTTTTTAAGAACCCTTTTCAAGTTCATTATTCCTTTTATATCACTTATTTCATTGTCATGAACACTATGTAATTATTTAAGTTAATAACGGTCGTTTTAACGATCATTAGTACTTGAGTAAAAAATAATCCCTTTATAATTACAAGTTTTTCATGTATCCATTATTTCCAGAATTATAATCATTATGTATATATCATATATATCCAGTATATAGATTCATTTATAATATTATATAATCATTCAGAGGTAAGAAATGAAATGCACCGTTCATGGAGATGGTAAGTCGTACGTACGCATTAACGCTACTTTCATTTCTATTTAATATTTTATAGAATAGAATCATAATGATATAAAGGTATATTATAATTCCAGTATAATATCATATTTAATATCATAGTTCCATCCTTTATACGTCCCACATATGGTATTTAACGAATCAAATCACTTTGAGGGGGCGGTAGTCCGCACTTCCTTAAATTAAGATATCGCGTTTACCCATAATGGAAACCATAAAGGTATGCCCAAAATGAAAAATACAGAAGCTTAAGGAAAAAATAAACATAGTATATATCATATATAATTATAGTGTCATATTAATGGCCACATTTAAAGGTGTTAAAATAATGTTGAACAATCATCGTTTCGGGAGCCATAAATTCACCATCCACGGAAATAGTATGTCCTTTAACCATTAGATGTAGGTGTGTGTAAGTGTAGCTCGAATAATTCATATAAAAACATCCTAGTATATTGTGTATACTGGAGTTGTTACAAAAGAAAAGAATAAAAAGAGTTTAGGGGGTTTGAGAAGCAAAATCAATCAAAAGGACTCAAAAGAAGACATTACCTTAAAATCGGGTAACTCTCTTAGATTTGAGATCAAAGGCTTCCTTGGGAAGACTTCTCCCCAAAGTGAGGCTTCAAGGAGTAATAGAGGGATGTGGAGAGACAAAAGGAGCTGGGTTTGGCCGAGACAAAGGCTTTGGGAGTGTGGGTAAGGAGGTAGAGGTGGGGGCCTTTTATAAGAGGAGAGAAGGGGCACTCTTGGAAGGTAAAGAAAAGTCACTTTATTTTAAAATGGTATTCGGATTTAAGAGGTCCCAAATTGAGGTTTTTCTAGGATAAGTTGATAAGGGTTCTAAATCCACCCATACAATAGGTTTTGTCCATGTGTAGGTCTTATATTTTACATTATTATTCCATTTTATTTAAATCGTTAAATAATGAGGTCACCACTTCATCATCATGATGTCATAAATAATTTAATTTATTTAAAGTCTAAACATTATAAAATAATACTATGATGTAGGAAATATTTTTATCTTTCCAATGACTATTTATAATCAAAAATCTGATCTTTATAACCCCATGTAAATTTTTTTTTAGTAA